>ML685763.1:15204197-15327660 GCA_007922175.1 Pelusios castaneus | reverse complement strand
TCCCACGAAAGCTCATGCGATAAATAAATCTGTTAGTCTTTAAAAGTGCCACTGGACTCTGTTGTCATTGTAAATAAGAAACTGCATCATCTTCCTTAAATGTAAAAAGACTTATTTGTCTGACTAATTAGCTGAGCAAGAAGTAAAACTGAGTGGACTTGTAGAATTGAAAGATTTACATTGTTTTGTAAATTGCACTTTCATAATAGAGATGGTACTACAGTACTTGTATGAGGTGAATTGAAAAATACTATGTATTTTGTTTCACTTTTCCAGTGCAAATATTTGTAATAAAATGTAAAGTGAGCACTATACATTTTATATTCTGTGTTGTAATTGAAATCAATATATTTTTAAAGATAGAAACACATCCAAAATACTTATAATAAATTTAAATTGATGTTCTGTTGTTGTTTAACCAGTACTAAATAAATGGCTATTAATTGCATTTCCTTTTTTGTAATTGTTAACGCAAAACAAGTTAATTGCTTGAGTTACTGTGATTAATTGACAGCCCTTTTTGGTATGATTGTGTTCGTGGGAGAGAAGAGGTTTTGAATGATACCAGCTCAATCTATTTCCATTGACAGTGGGTTATCAAAATTTACAAAACCAGAGGACCTGGATGTGAGAACTAGTGGCAGAGGGACCAATGAGATCCCCGATCATACTACAGAGGGTGGACACCATTGAAATTATTATTCTATAATCTGTAGATATTTGAATCAAATGACATCTCCCTTACCTTTCTATCAGTAACTTGCCCCTGGACTTAACATGTGCTCTCGCACTTAATTTTTCAATATTGGGATGAATAATTGTATGTATTAATAATGTTGCAGTGCCCTCTCCTTTTTTTCTTCCTTTTTTGCTTATATTGTCACTATGCTACATACTATGACCACTTGAACAATATGGCGGAAGTAGGTATAGCTCTGAGACCCTTCTTATGATATATGAATTGTTTGTGGTTCCCTCCAATAAAAGGTCAGTAATGTGGAAAGAAAGAGTGAAATATCAAATCATGTATTTTATATGAGAAAAAAAATATTATCTTGTTGAGAATTAAATAGGTTTAGTGGTGTCAAACATTCAAAGTACAATGTACTATATTTTAAACAAGATCACCTCTGACACGATGAACTTTGTTCAGAGGTCAGCCATGTGTCAGTCTGGGCCAGTGTCTTTTTCTTTTTTTCCCCCCTCAATGTATGATGTTAATTTATCCTTTTTCTTCCCTAATCAGCAATCAGGCAAGAACTGAGCAAGTCAAATACTGCATAGACAGACTAGGACTAAGCCAATGTGACTCTTTCACTTGGTATAAAACCGACTACGTTTTGCAAGCTGTTAGAAGAAGGTGGAGACAGACACTTGGAAGGAGGGGGAAACGACATTCTGAAAACTTTCAGACACATCACTCTGGTGATAACGCTTTTTCCTTCCTAGTTTGCTGCTTTTTTCTGACCTTTACAGCAGAGTGGAAGAGAGTCTTAAAGGTTACTGTAACGATTATGCAGAAATTCCCACATTTGTCAGACAAGATCACAGTGCATTGAGATGTCATGTCAAGATAAAATTGCACATTTCAGAATTCGTTGTTAACACACAACAGGAGAAAAGCTTGGGAAGGCTTCTCAGAGAGGTTTTCTTTATTAATGAAGGATTTAGCAAGCTATACTGTTGTACTGCAAATGTATCTCAGGTTTGTCTTCCTATCATATTTGATATTTCCATTAATAACTTCAAAGAGCAGAAATGTAAGTTCAGATCACAAAACATGGAATAATTAGAAGTGTGCACTCTACAGGGCAATATCACCGAGAAAGCAGTAGTATATCAAGTTTTTGGAATTTTATGGTAGGAAGCCTCTCTAGTTAGCCTTCATGCAATTTTGTAAACAAAAAGGAAACAGTCCAGAGTTTAAAGATGTAGATGCCTTCCTAAATCGCTACAATGCTTTACCAAATCTAAGACTTCTACATAATACAAACCAGTGGTCAAATGTAAATCATTAGTATGTTGTAGATTTACCGTAGATTTTCAAGTTTTATTTTAGATTTATGCATGTGGACATTTTTGTAATGTAACTCAACACAATCAGCTCTTTAATTAAACAAAAAACATTGCATGTCACAAATATTAAGTAGCCTTTTTCATTTTTAAGGCTTAATTAATGCCAAGGAAAAAAGTTGGGGTGGGAGGTAGGGAAGGTGACACTTTTGATTTAACAATATTTTTATTAATTTCTGCACTATTTTTCTTCATTATTTCATGCATGTGTAATAATAATGAGGAAAATTTTGTGATTTTTATCAGTAACCATGTTAACAGAACCAGGTACTTAATCCTTTTTTGTATAATTTCTTGGGTTATTTGTATTTCAAATTCAGTGATGGTTCTAAAATTCCAACCTCACTTTTGTTTCATTTCTTAGCTTAGTCAAAATCTAAGCTGTTTTAAATTTATCAGCTATTACCAGGACTACCCCTTGGGTAGTACAGGAGGCATAACAATTACCTGCTCCTGTATTCTTTGAGGCCGCTTTTTGACTCTCTGAGGAAACAAGGGCAACAGCAATGATGGAGCATAAGAGCACAAGGTTGCAGCAAAAAGAAAAAGGGAAGCAGAAGAAAAGTAGTGGGGCAGCATTAACTTCAGTGAACCAGGTGAGAACTTTTCAGGGGAAATGACACTTTCCCCTTTCCCATAGTTTAACAGTTCGTTAAATCACCTCATATATGTAAATCTTCTTTTAAATTAATAAAATTCAGTGGACTAAAAATCCTGCAAGTTAGGTCCACAATGCTTTGGAAAATATTGTGGAACAAAATCAGCACTTTCCCATTGCACCATGAATTTTTCTGAGCTGTAATAGAGCCATGTATGCTTTGTGATCTGTGCTGATCAGGAAAAAAAATCTATGGTTTTGGAGGCATTATTCATATCCCAGCTTACATGCAGCCCCATTCATATAACAAAAGCTTTAAATAGCATATTCTCCTAAGTGCTGGAAACCAAAGCAAAATCAACTGCACTTTCTGCTTCTGAAAGGCTGGAATGAGAATTTTTTTTCTCCAGTTTAAACGTTCCTGTTTCTGTAGAGACTCAAATTGTAAAACTGGACTAAAATGGAAATATTACTTAAATCAATATATACTATTTTTCCAAAAACTGATCATCTTTTGTCATACATTAGCGAAGACTATAAAAATTGAAGCAATTTTGAAATAAGAGGAGGCATTTTCATCTTTGATAATGTAACTTTTGATTTTGCAAACATTGTAACATTAAAGAATTTTACTCTTGTCAGAAATCATGTTTGATTTTGTTAGGGAAGTTCAAGAGTAGCCTACTGGAAACACAGTGAGTATATATGGTCCAAAGTAAGATTAAACAAATTACCAGATTGGGGGTGAGGGACTGGTTTATGCACTAAACATTTGTGCCTTGGTCTAAAATTAACATGATTTCTGTGTAGAAGGAAGAAGAGCAAATGTCTTTTTTTTGTGCTATTTCTACCTACATACTTTACATAAATTCATATTGCTGAATTGGTCCTTTCCAGGAAACCTGATTGACTTAAAGCTTATTGTAAACACTTGCTGTCTTACTGACAGTTATGCCATTTCTGGAGATTTCAGTAATTAAAATGAACTAAAGAAGCTAAGATTTTGCTCACTGTTAAACCAAGTTCTTAAAAAACCATATTATGATGGTTCTGTGCTTTTGTACAGTGGACTTCTTAAACGGAGGATGGTTTAAGAGATCCTTTCTAATTCGAGGAAGGTATTGCTTTCCTCAACACTGTGATCTGATCTGTGAGAAATCTGTACTATACACAAGTGGCTAACAAGTCAATTGCAAACAAACTGAATGTATAAAATCTTAGTGCTGGTGCTGAAATCTCTTCAGATAGTTGTCATGATTTCAAGTTCATTGTTTAAAAAAAAGTTTTCAAGCATCAAGTGTCAATCAAAACTGAAGATGAAATCTAATGAATGTTGAATTTTCATGCATCTAGGTCTATCTCCTTAGTTTGTGTTCAGTTCATTCTCAGATATTTTTACCATATAGTATCATTTTAAATTTCTTACATGCTAACTTTGTTTTGTTTGAGCAAATGAAATAAAATTGCAATATATATATGTTGCCACCATTCATTTGTGAAGCTTCATAAACGATAAATCTATGGGGTCTTACTGAAATGTGAAAAATACCTTTTTTAGTCTGATTTTACCAGTTGATGACTTACATATTGCTGTTCTGTTTATAAATTTCAAGGGACTTTTTTATATGCTTGCTTTACAAAGAATGTATCAAAGGGAGTATGAATGTAAACTATTGTTCATGTTTCAAGACAGTTGTAGTCGGTCTTTTGTATGTTGACCCACTTTGTTGGTCTGACTTGGCACAGACTTATGCCCTTATGTTCAAAAGTTCTGTGAAACGTTATGAAAAAAAAATTTAGATTGAATTTTCCTAACTTTTTCTCTGCCATTTCCCTGTATAACAAAATATTTAAACACTAGTAATAAAGAAAACCCACCCTTAAAGATTCATGTTGCCTTCTACACATAAAAATCTTGCTTGACAAATTTTAAAATATATTCTAAGTAATTGTTTAAATATTATTTGTTGGATTAGAACCTTGAGACTAACACTTCCCTACTATCCATTTAGGAATACAATGATTCCCCCTCCCCCCATTTACCTCTTGTTATCTTTTGGGAGCACAAAGCAATACAGGCTTTCTTGATTACGTGCTTTGTTTACACAAACCTCCTTGAATATCTTCCTTACCATCCTGAAAACAAAGGATTAATCAATCTGAGTTCCCTCTGTTGATTGCTGCTCAGGCACCAGGGTACAAATGTTGTATGGTCATATATTAATTGTGACAGATATTAACTATGACAGTTTTTAGCAGCAGATATTTTAATTTTTATTTAGGAGCAGTTTTATTAAAAATAGCTTAATATATTATCAGTTAGCAATTTTAAAGTTGGTCAAACCCTAGGCATAGGGTACTTCAGTGTCCCCCCCCCCCCCCTTTTTTTAGTTTTTGTTCCCAAAAGCAAGTGTCAATCATTTTCTAAAAAGTGAAAAGAAAAACTTTCACTTGGCTCTTTAAATATAAAGAATTGTGTACAAGACGTTTCATATTGTTGAAAAATACTTCATACTCCCTTAATCTTTATTTTGGCTTTCTTAAAAAAATTATTGAGACCTGCTCATATCAAAACATAAATTCAACACTGCTCTGTTGAGGTGTAAGTTTTAGTCATGTGTATATACTCAAGAGGGTACTGAGTTTTCCCCAAGGAAAGGGAGGTGCAAGCACACATGATACAGCCACCTCCTTCCTGTTATCCATACTGGACAGTTTTATATGAAGCTCACCAAAAGCAATTTTTAAAGATTATGCATCACGGATTATCAATTAGGTAGTGAAACAATGTCAGTGTTGCCAAGAGCTGTTAAAATACAATAAACATAACAGCTCAAACAGAAAGAGAGCTGTCGAATTCTGAATAAATTAGTCAATTATATGAAAATTGGTAACATTCTCTTGTAGTCACATGAAATTGGATTACAAATACAAGGCAGAAAATCTGTTGCCTCTGAGGGTGATTTTACCAATCAAATATGAAGCTTGCAAAAGGGAAGAGGACATTCACCATTTCCTGTGGGCCAATGGAGAGCAAGGAAAGACTGAGTGGGAGAACAAAAAAGACTTTCCAGAACCATCTATGTATCATGCTATGACTGACATGATCCTTTCCTTTAAGGCACTGGGAACTTTCCTAAATGTATGGTAGGGGTGAAATTGTTATCTGTGACAGGAAGCAGATGGGAGAGAACTGGACTCAATTAGAGTTGAGTGTAAAGCAGTTGAAAAAGAAATTAGTTGTCCCAACACTATTTTATTTAATAGGGAAAGTTTTGTATACAGAAACACTGAGGATTAAATGCATCCCAGGGGAAATCAAGGGAGATTTTCGGTGAAGATGCTACAGTGCTAAAATATGGCTTGAAAATCTAAGATAAAAATCAGACTGTTCATGTATTTCTATAGACAACTAATTTGTGCTTAAAATCAAAAGGCACTGTCACTGATTTGGATTCCTGATCTGAGCTCTCACTTTAGTTCTTAAGGAGAAGTTACTCCAAAAAAAAGAATAGAAATTATTGAAATGTAATTATGTCGAATGGAAATTGAATTATTTGATCTGATTGTCTAATCAGTAAAAGCAAGTTTATCTAATGTATAGTGTTACTGCTTGTGATAATGTGGATTGTGTAGTCTAATGTAAGTTTGAATGACTACAATTGAGGATAAATCAGCAAAACAAATCTTTTAAACTACTCTGATGGAGTTATGGCTGTCATCATTTAACATGGCTTAAGGATGGCAACCAACATCGTAGATTCACCTGTCACTTGAAGAGAAGTAGTAAATTTTGTAAGTTTTTCATGCTGTTGTCCGTTACAATGGTGCAGAAGGTCGAGGAGCTGCTCTCGTAGCAAATGTCTTGTTGGTTATCAATGGACTGTAAATGTTCCCATGGTGATCAAATGCCTTTCCTAAGCCTAGTGACCTACGTTTTGTTAATCCAGTGTTGTAGCCACTGTTGCACTTTAACAAGCCATTATATACCGTTAAGATGGAAGGCAGCCAGAGCAGAGCAATTAGTAGGAGCACACTCCATTCTCCCTCGAGATGAGAGTCCCCGTGGGTGCTCCACCTGAGGTGCGCTGGCGTGCGCTGTGTCACCAATCAGAGATTTAAAAGCAGTGGTTGTTGGAGCCGCGTGCGCGAGACAGCTGTCTCGCGGCGTCCCTTGTTGCTGTTTAGAATGCGCGCGGCTCCAACTGCCCATTCCCTTCTCTACCACAGAGTCACTAGTCGGAGACTGATCCCCTCACAGGAAAATCTATCCCTCAACCCTAGGCTTTACCTCAAAACCAGCCCAATTTGATTTTATTTAATTTAGCACAACCCCCTTTTTGTCTTTTTCTCTTTAAAAAAAAAAAAAGAAAAAGACAAGACTCGCACTCTCTCGGCATGTCGGGTTCGCCCGGCTTCAAGAGGTGCGAGAAATGCCGGGATGCTATACCGGCTTCAGACGGTCATTCTGTCTGCATCAAATGTCTGGGAGAGAGACATATCTCAGACAAATGTCCCCATTGCAAAAACTTGAGCTCCAAGGCAAAAAAAGATAGAGACCTCAGGCTCAAGTTAATATTAATGGAGAAGTCCTTGCAACCAGCACTGGATTCGGGTCGCGGACGCGCTCTCTCTCCGATTTAGCAGTCGGGGAAGAGACATCTGTCACCCCCACAAGGAGAGCAGAAGAAAAGAAAGCACCCCTCCTTGTCACGGGGGAAGACTTGTGCCAAAGACGCGTCAGGTTCCTCTGGCACAAAAAGCGGGTCTGAATCAAAAAAGAAAGCCGCAGCTGCAGTCAGCAGCTCCGACCAGATGGACAAAATGCCTGGCATTCAGAGGGCAGTCCAAGGGTTGGCACCGCAAGGAGGCTCGGCACCAGAGAAGCCTCAGAACCTGGAAGCAGCGGCTACTGACCTCCCGGAGCCGCAGGCTCCGATGAATCAGCACTCACCCTGTCAGCTGGAGTTGATGCAGCAGAACGCCTCTGCGGAACCGTATGCTTCAGCACCGCGGAGAGCGCCTCAGGAGAGTGTCTCGGCACTGGCTCCTGCGAGAAAAAGGACTGAAAAGAAGAAACACACTGGAGTAGGGAGGGATAGATCTCCCTCCCCTGACTTCACTGGACAACACAACAGAAAGGCACAACAACAACAGAGCACATCTCCCCCTGACTCTTCAAGTGATGGGGAAGCAGAAGATGAAATGCTCAGGAGCCACTCATTCTATGACCTTTACTGTGGGCAAGGGTTCATGATGCCTTACCATGACAGGGCACCATACCCCTATTACGAACAAGGATGGTATGGACCTCGAGCAGCGTATCCCCCTCACTGGCATATGCAGGAACTACAGCCTGCATATAAGAGATCAAAAATACAGAGCAAAGACTCACCGCTATGCCGAATGGAGGACCTACACACTTCTTCTCCTCAATCACAAGCTCCTTAACATCATGAACACTAGAGCAACAACAAGACTGGCTCTACCTATGGACAATGCACTGCTGGAGCCAGCAGACTTAATCTGGCAGACTCCTGCATCTGCTCCACCAACTAAGAAGAAAGCAGATAGAAGATATTACATTTCAGCCAAAAATTCAGAATACCTGTTTACTCATCCTGCTCCAAACTCGCTGGTAGTGGAAGCAGCAAGTCACAGAAACAAGCAGCAATATAACAAAATCACTCCACACAACAAGGAGGACAAGAAGATGGATTTATTTGGGGAAAAAGTCTACACCTCTTCATCCCTTCAAATGCGTATATTAAATTATGCAGCTTTGCTAGCGAATTACAATCATACAAATTATTTAAAATTGGCGGATTTCATAGAAGTGATCCCAGAATCGATGAGGCGACAGTTCCATTCCATAATTAGAGAGGGCTAGTTGATATCACGGACGGCTCTGCAGGCAGCCTTGGACGTAGCTGATACGGCAGCAAGGTCCATGGCCACAGGAGTGGTGATGTGAAGATCTGCCTGGTTGCATTCTGTGGACCTTCCATGCCAATTACAAACATCAATCGAAGACCTCCTCTTCGACAAGAAAAAGCTGTTCTACGAGAAGACAAATGACACAATGCATACCTCAAAAGATGACAGTGCCACATTGAAGACCTTTGGTATCTACCCCAATATGACCAGGACACGTAGTCACAGATACCAACCATATAACCCAAGGTGCCATTATCAATACACGACCAGACAGAATTACAGAAGACAGGACCTGCCGAGGGGCAGGCACCAAGCCCAGAGTCGCAGACAGAACATGGGGCATTCTACCACATCTCAGAACACCCCAGCCAAGCCACAATTTTGAAAGGTTGGTCGAGGGATCGTTAAACCTCAACGAAGATCCACGGCAGGTAATGAACTTTCGACACCGACTCAAAGCCTTCTACCACGAATGGACGGCCATTACATCAGACAAATGGGTACTGGAGATCGTCAACATCGGATACACCATTCCGTTCAGAACACCTCCAAATTACACTTCCCCTTCCCTATTCAGGGACACATCTCACGAACAATTGCTCCAACAGGAAGTGCAGCGCCTGTTACACCTAGGGGCAGTAGAAGAAGTCCCACAGGCTCACAAAGTCAAGGGCTTTTAAACCCCCTACTTCCTCATAAAGAAAAAATCAGGAGGATGGAGGCCTATCCTCGATCTCAGAAGGCTAAACAAGTTCATAACACAACAAAGGTTCAGAATGACTACATTAACATCCATCATTCCTGCCCTGGAACCAAACGACTGGTTTGCATCCCTCGACCTTCAGGACGCGTATTTTCATATCTCAATACATCCATCTCATCGAAGATTCTTGAGATTCAGAGTGGGAAACATGCATTACCAATACACGGTCTTGCCTTTTGGCCTTTCAATGGCCCCAAGAACATTTTCAGAGGTGTTCTCGGTGGTAGCAGCTTGCCTAAGGAAGCAAGGCATCATGATCTTCCCCTATTTAGACAATTGCCTCCTAAAGGCACGCTCGGAATTGAGAGCAATGGGTGATCTACACTGTACTATCCAGCTGTTCCAGAGATTGGGACTCCTCGTAAATTGGCAAAAATCAATCACAGTACCCTCTCAGGTCATAGGAGCAAGGCTAGAATCCCAAAGAGCAAGAGCCTTCCTTCCCCAAGACAGATATGAGGCAATCAACACTCTCGTAGATACAGTAGGCATCACCCCCACAGTCGATGCTCTAACCTGTATGAGGCTGTTAGGCCACATGGCCGCTGCCACGGCAGTGGTCGAGAATGCTCGACTTCACACGAGGACACTACAGCTCTGGTTCTCAAAGGTCTTCAAACCACATTGGCATCCAACTCACAAGATATTATCAGTACCAGGGGACATAAAGCGATTCCTGCAATGGTGAAAGTCACCTCGAAACCTCCTCATAGGGGTACCTTTCCAGCAGACGCACCCATTATGTGGATGTCAACTGATGCCTCTCTCATAAGTTGGGGAGCATGCCTGTACAACAAGATGGCACAAGGGAAATGGACTATGTTGGAGTCCCACCTACACATAAACATTCTGGAATTACGTGCTGTTCGCAGAGCATGCGCACATTTCCTCCAAAGAATCAGAGACAACCACATACGAGTTATGACAGACAACATAGCTTGCATGTATTATATAAACAGGCAGGGAGGAGCAAGGTCTCCCTCACTCTGTGTAGAAACTATGAAACTATGGAAATGGTGCGTAATCCATGGTATGACTATCACAGCGACCTATTTACCAGGAATCCGAAACACAATAGCCGATACACTCAGCAGGACCTTCCCTACAGATCACGAGTGGGAACTAAACCAAAACGTGTGGGAGATCATATGTCAACACTGGGGATACCCAATTATAGATCACTTTGCGACCGATCAAAATCGGAAATGCCCCCAGTTCTACTCCAGGGCAGGACTTGGGAGAGCATCCTGAGGAGATGCATTCCACCATTCTTGGACAGTAGGTCTATTATATGCTTTCCCACCGCTCCCACTCATACAAAGGACTTTGATCAAGATAAGACAAGACCAAGCGAAAGTAATAATGATAGCACCTGCATGGCCACGTCGACCGTGGTTCACCCTCCTCTTACAAATGTCCAGTCAACCACCTATGCGCCTTCCGCTCAGACAGGACTTGCTGTCACAGAACAACGGCAAGACTCTGCATCAGAACATTCACAAAATGCACCTGACAGCCTGGCTGCTCCATGGTTCACACGAGACGAACTCGAATGCTCAGAATCAGTTTGGGAGGCACTACTAAATAGCAGAAAGTCATCAACAAGGCGTACGTACCTACTAAAGTGGAGAAGGTTTACGGGAGCTAGCAAGAGATGTGAAGGATAACAGAAAGGGATTCTATAAGTATATCAGCAACAAGAAAAGGATCAGAGGTGGTGTAGGTCCTTTACTGAATGGGGCAGGCATCCTCGTGGAGGATGATGCGGAAAAGGCTGAAGTGCTTTTTTTACTTCAGTCTTCACAGGGCGGGCCAGCTCCCAGGCTACTACACGGGGAAATGCGGAATGGAGAGAAGAGCGGCCCTCGGTGATGGAAAGTCAGGTTAGGGAACACTTAATGAAATTGGATGTGCACAAGTCCATGGGGCCAGATGAACTGCATCCGAGGGTGCTGAGAGAGTTGGGGGAAGTGATTGCAGAGCCGCTGGCCATTATCTTTGAGAACTTGTGGCGAACAGGGGTGGTCCCGGAGGATTGGAAAAAGGCAAATATAGTACCTATCTTTAAGAAAGGGGAAAAGGAGGATCCGGGGAACTACAGACCTGTCAGCCTCACCTCAATCCCTGGGAAAATCATGGAGCAGGTCCTCAAGGAATCCATCCTGAAACACTTGGAGGAAAATAGAGTGATCAGGAACAGTCAACATGGATTCACCAAGGGCAAATGATGCCTGACCAACCTGATTTCCTTCGATGATGAGATGACTGGATTTGTGGATGCGGGAAGAGCCGTTGACGTGGTATACCTTGACTTTAGCAAGGCTTTTGATACGGTTTCCCACAGCATTCTCATCGGCAAGTTAAGGAAGTATGGGTTGGACGAGTGGACCGTAAGGTGGATCGAAAACTGGTTAGATCAATGGGCTCAGCGGGTAGGAATCAATGGTCTGGTTGGCAACCGGTAACGAGTGGAGTGCCCTAGGGGTCGGTCCTGGGTCTGGTTCTGTTCAACATCTTCATTAATGATCTTGATTATGGAATAGACTGCGTGCTTAGTAAGTTTGCAGATGACACCAAGTTGAGGGGAATGGTAGATACTCTGGAGGGCAGGGACAGGATCAAGGGAGACTTGGACAAATTGGAACACTGGGCTGAAAGAAACCTCATGAGGTTCAATGAAGACAAGTGCAAAGTCCTGCACTTAGGACGGAAAAATCCCATGCACTGGTACAGGCTGGGGACCTATCGGCTAAGTAGCAGCGCTGTAGAAAAGGACCTGGGGGTTATGGTGGATGGGAAGATGAATATGAGCCAACAGTGTGCCCTTGTTGCGAAAAAGGCCAATGGCATATTAGGCTGCATCAGTAGGAGTATTGCCAGCAGATCAAGGGATGTGATAATTCCCCTCTATTTGACACTGGTCAGGCCGCATCTGGAATACTGTGTCCAGTTTTGGACTCCCCACTACAGAAAGGATGTGGACAAATTAGAAAGAGTCCAGCGGAGGGCAACAAAAATGATTAGGGGGCTAGGGCACATGACTTATGAGGAGAGACTGAAGGAACTAGGCTTATTTAGTCTACAGAAGAGAAGACTGAGGGGAGATTTGATAGCAACCTTCAACTACTTGAAGGGTTGCTCCAAAGAGGAGGGAGCTAGGCTGTTCTCGAGGGTAACAGAGGACAGAACAAGGAGCAATGGTTTCAAATTACAGCTGGGGAGGTCAAGGTTGGATATTAGGAAAAACTTTCTCACTAGGAGTGTGGTGAAGCATTGGAATGGGCTATCTAGGGAGGTGGTAGAATCTCCATCTTTGGAGATTTTTAAGGCTCAGTTAGACAAAACCCTGGCTGGGGTGATTTAGTGGGAGTGGTCCTGCTTTTTAGCAGGGGGTTGGACTAGATGACCTCGTGAGGTCCCTTCCAACCCTATTATTCTATGATTCTATGAATGGTGCAGTTCAGAACGCATCGATCCTTTCTGGGTCTCGATCCCAACTATACTTGATTATTTGCTGCTCCTGAAAAGAACAAAATTATCAAATAGTACGGTAAAGGTCCATCTGGCAGCTATATCAACTTTTCACTCCGATACAGGAATAGGAACTATTTTCTCGAACCCATTGGTAAAGAGGTTTATGTCAGGCTTACAGAACCTTTACCCTGAGATAAGACTACCACCACCAAGTTGGGATCTTCATTTGGTCCTTCAGGCGCTTACGGGACCTCCCTTTGAGCCCCTAGCAAACTGCTCTTTACTACAGCTCTCGATGAAGGTCACCTTCTTAGTAGCTATCACTTCGGCCAGAAGAGTAAGCGAATTAGGGGCTCTAATGTCAGAACCTCCCTTCACAGTATTTCATAAGGACAAGGTCATGATGAGACCTCATCCAAGATTCATCCCGAAAATCTCTACATCATTTCATTTGAATCAAGCTATAGACTTACCTGTCTTCTTCCCGAAACTGCATACCAATCCAGATGAAGCTCGTCTCCATACTCTCGATGTCAGGCGAGCAATGGCCTTCTATATAGAAAGAACAAAGGCATTCAGAAAATCTGACAGACTATTTGTAGCAATAGGCAACAGGTGTAAGGGCTCAGTCCTCTCTTCACAAAGAATATCAAAACTAATATCCACCTGCATTCGGGGAGCCTATAAGGCAAGAGGCCTTCCTCCACCAACTACCATAAGAGCCCACTCCACTAGGGCCATGGCGGCAACTACAGCCTTTTCAAATAATGTCTCAATTACCAACATTTGTAGGGCAGCAACCTGGGCCTCACCACATACCTTCATCAGGCACTATGCAATAGACAGTATGACTCGGGCAGACACGAGACTTGGACAGTCAGTCCTTGCCGTGGTGCAGAAATGAGGCTCCAAAGCCCTGCCTTCCAACTAAGGACACTGCTCGTTATACACTTCAGGTGGAGCACCCACGGGGACTCCTCTCGAGGGAGAATGGGAGGTTACTCAGCTTGGTACAGTAACTGAACTTCTTCGAGATGAAAGTCCCCATGGGTGCTCCACCACCCGCCCTCCTCCCTTCTCTACTTCAGAACCTTGCAATAGTATAGGTAGAGAAGGGAATGGGCAGTTGGAGCCGCGCGCGTTCTAAACAGCAACAAGGGACGCCGCGAGACAGCTGTCTCGTGCACACGGCTCCAACGACCACTGCTTTTAAATCTCCGATTGGTGACACAGCGCGCGCCAGCGCACCTCAGGTGGAGCACCCACGGGGACTCTCATCTCGAAGAAGTTCAGTTACTGCACCAAGGTGAGTAACCTCCCATTTCTCATGCACAGCTTCTCTCCTAGTTCATCACTCATAGGTTATTGTCCCCACCTATGGAATTTGGAGACTCCAGGTCTAAGTTGTGCCCTTCTGCTGTGGCTACCAGATGTCGTCCCCAGAGGTGGAACAAGTTGGCAGTTTAATTCTCCTGGTGGTTTTGGTTTATAGCTTTAATTTAATTAATTTTTTGTGCAGTAGCAACACAAACTTTCTCTTTCTGGACCAGGAATTTGGCAGCGTGATCATTTGTCACCTGGATTTGCCACTGGTGGCCGTCCTCTTTTGGACTCCTCTGCCTGCATAAAGGTATGGGATATTCCCTGTGTGAAGCAGTGTTTACAGTCTACACTTCACAAATTATGCTTGACTGTTCACAACCAGCTCATGGCCTTTATAGTGCCAACACAAAGGGCTCAATCAAACCCGATCAGGAGCTTCTCAGCATTTCCCAAAAAGCATCTAAGGACAAGGAGGATGCTATCTGTCCAGTTCAGGGCATAAGTCGTGCAACAGATTCAGGATGAAGGTGGGGAGTGTAAGCCAGAGGCTCCAAAGTCTCCCTTTCTCCCAGGTACTGAAGTGGGTCCTGAGCTCCCTGAAAAGAGAAGCAGGGTTTCTGCACAGCTCCCCCTCCTTTCATTCTGAAGTGGGAGTTTTTTGTGATGGTTGGGGGTAGTCTTACACAACTCTCACTTCAGACCAAAAAGGCAAGAGTAGGCATCACCTGTGCCAGAGAGCAATGAGTCTTGTTAATGAACATTTGCAATAAAAAACAGGGTTTGCACCCCCTTCAGGGATTCTTGGCTGGAGCCTTTTTCCTACACCCTGTGTTCTCTGTCAAGCAAGCTCCCTATCCTTCCCCCACACTGCAACATGGCTGGAGAGGCAGAGAAACTTGTCACTCCTGTGAAACCCTCCCTTATGCAGCAACGTAATGGGAATTGTACCTGTCTGGCTTTCAGCTCCGGGACCCTCGCTTTGCTGGAAAGGGGCTCAGATGTCAGGCAGCAGCAGAATGGGAATCATGCCTGCTGATGGGCAGTGCTTGCTCTGCCAGGGAAAGAGAAAGGGGTTCAGAGTCTGAAAGGCAGGAGGGGAGCTCACCCCTCCCCTGCTCCACCCATCCAGATAAGGAACATTCCAGGCAGCCTGTGACCAGAACAGAGGCCAATGAGGACTCCACGCCCCACAGAGCTGCACTGGTGGGGGGATTACGGAAGGGTAAGTGAGAAATCTCTTCCTATGTTCAAAATGACTCCTGATTACGGTTCTGAGTAACACCAGGGTGCTCTTGTAGTACTTACTTGGCTCTTCAAACAGCCTGGGGGAGCAGGCACCCAAGCAGTCTTTCAATCTGCTGGGGCATTCCAGCCACCTGCTTCTATGATTGAGGAATTAATATCAGTACCTTTCCTCTGTTATGGGAATCCCCCAGGCCAGGCCCAAAAGCATGCTACCTTCCCCACTGTTAGCAGTCAGAAGAAGTACTGCAGACCCCAAAAATATCAAGTTTTAGGACTTTTTCAGGACAGATGGAATGACTTCCTGTGTCCTCGTTAATATTAATATAATCTTTTCTTTCAAGCATTATTAGCTACTTTCCGATACACTGCTTCCTTAGATGAACTCGTGTGAGCTAAATGAGGACTACTGGTTAAAACCAAACTTTAAACTGAAATGGTTAAAAGTTCCACAAGGCAATCACCCTGTGAGACCTATCAGTCCTTAAAGGAAACCCACTCAACACTTTCAAAAGACAAGCCTGGGAGCTTGTCATAATTGCTAGACACTACAAATCCTAGATTGAGTAGATATTGCATTTATGGCCTAGTACATCTGTAACCCACTATCAGTACCCTCTCAGCTGCCTTCCTCTACCCCTTCCTTCTCGGAAAATAGCCCCTTGAAATTGATGGACCAGATTAAACAATCCACACCTTTTATTTACCTGTGACATTCTAAGTATGTTTCCCAGGCCTTAAGAAGAGCTCTGTGGAAGCCCCTCTCTCTCACATGCAGAAGTTGGGGTAATAAAAGATACTGCCTCACCCATCTTGTGTCCCATATAGAAACAAAGAGATTTCCTAGGTTTTGAGAACCAACGTTCTGTACAACAGTAACTCCACTACTGAGGCATTCACACTTTCAAAAGGTGAATTCCTTCCAGCCTCAGGCCTCGGGCCCTGGTCTCAGTGTGTGGCTCCCAGCCACCACAGCTCCTGGAGTCCACAGGAGAATGGCCTGACTGTGGTCCTGTCCCCAGCCATGGTGGGAGAATGTGCACAAAGAAGACATGGGATCAAATATTTGAAGACCCCTGCCATAGACCATAAAAGTGAGGGCATGCTACACAGCACTTTCAAAACCAGCTAGCACCAGTCAGAGCAAAGAATTTTCTTATATTTAATAAGAAAAATCTACTTGGTGGCAAGTGTGTAGCTCATTGACTAGGGATGTGATCCTTGCTTAAATTGAGATGGCTGGAACTCTGTGCTCAAATTCTTGATGGTAAAGCAATGTCTTCTAATGTGGTGGCTACAAGGAAGCCATGTTACACCCAGGAATAACAATCATTCTAAACACTTAGTGTGGATATAAACTTACAGGAAAATTGCTGTTTGAGTAAGCATGATATGAATAGATGAGAGAGCAGTGAGGCCTCAACCCTCACTCTCAAAGCCAGCATAGCAACACCACGTATAGCCACAAAGGGGCTATTGCCACAGCAAAATGAAAAAGCTGGAACAGAATCCTCCAAGGAAACCTAGGTACATTTTCTTCATATACCAATAAAATTCTCAGCATGGCAAAGAGCAAATAGGCATTTGTGTACAAGACTCTTAGTTCTGTCCCTGACCTACAGTCAGACCACTTAGAACATCTTAGGTTTTGTCTAATCTGTGAAGCTAAGCTGGGCTGGGCTGGGCCTGATCAGTACTTGGATGGGAGAGCACCTGAGAATGCCATATGCTCCTCTGCACCTGGAGTCTTAAGAAACAGATGGTAGTTAATTGAATGAAGACTCAAGCCACAAGTTATATGTTTACATCTATGTGTAATCAACATCCCTGTTAGTGCCCTGTCCAGAGAAACAGACCTATTCATATCTGGACAACCACCGGAAAGGATTCGTACACACCAACTGTCCCATACTGAGAACTTTTGAACCTGGTACACAGTATTGTTCACTGACGGGCCAATAAAGGGCTTTGGCCATAATTGTATCACCACAGTAAACATTTGCAAAGATCCAGAACTTCCTTGCATCAGTTATTTCTTGGCAGTGATCCTCTGTGGCTAGAATTGCTAATGCTACACATCAGCTTCATCCCCTGAGTGTGTGTCTTGAAATGTTCTTGCAGAAATTCCTTCTGAGGGTTTGGAACCATCCATCTAATACAATGCATAATTTGCTGTCATTCTCAGATCACATCTGAATTCCCCTTGTGGGAACGCAAGTACAAACAACATGCTGAAAGCCAGTCCAGTTCTCACTCTAGATACTCGCAGTGCTAACTATGGATGAAAGCCTGGCAGGAGCATACTTGCAAGCCAAATTTCCAGAATCTCAAACTGTGCATTCTTCTAGTTCTCTTCAACTGCTCAATCAGTGGCATGTCTGAACAAAAATACAAATGGGCCATATGGGCTCAGGTGTAGTTCCTGTGTGATAGTTGTTAGTACCAGCTAGTTCAGAGGATGAGGTAGGAAGCCACAAACCAGAGAATTATATTGCTTGCAGGATACTTTTTCCTACCTCCCATTAGCAGCTGTCTTTTGTCTGAGGCGTGAGTGTTTCCAAAACTGGAGATAACATCTCTGAAGCAATGAAAATAATGTCCTGTGTGGAGAAACACAGCTATTCAGAACAGTTCAAAGAAATGATACAAAGAGAAATGAAATGGGAGAAATGAACTTCTAGGCTTCCACTAGCCCAGAAGGCACTTTAGAATTGTTAGATAGCTGAGGAGCTTCAATTGCATCCACAGAAAACACTGTAACTCATGAAATGAACTTCTTTTTGACACAGACCTTGGTAACCTATGCAACAACCCTGGGAATAAGAAGCAAAGTGCAATTCCAGAGGAATTCTGTATTAGCCTATGTTTGGGTACAGACAGAATTTAACCAGCAAATTTCATTCCATGATCTGGTCAAATGACATTTTTGATGCAAGGGAAAACAGTAAAGTGTTTGGGACAAAGGCTGGCTGTTTTGTACAGTGCCCAGCACCGTAGCATTCTGACCTTTATATACTAACTTACTACAGATATAATAATCACAAAGCCGTAGTGGTCTTAATGACATTAGAATTTCTTCAGAATTCGATTAGACTCCAGAATTTGACTGCAACAAAGCATCACAAAAACATAGGTACCAGCCCAACTGGCATTATGTAGGTGGGCCCATCAGATTGAGTATCATCAGTGGTCAAGATTAATCAGAACGACACATTAGTCAGCCCTGTGGCTGGTTGGCTTTTCTAGTCACCATTACCTCAGAAAGACAGCATTTGGAATTAGTTCCTCTTACAGTGTGAGAACCACGCTACTGTTGGCATGGGGAAAGAGTTATTCTTTCTAGAAACCTTTCTGTTCAAGGAATGTTCTTTCCTTAATTCCTGGGAAATAATTCTCCCATTACTTGTTCTAATCCTTAGCACCCATTAGCACTTTCCAAAGGGCTTTCTGTATTCAAGCATATAGAGTACATACCAATTCTACCTTCTTTCTCTCATATCATCCAAAATATCTGGGCCTTATGGACTCACATTGCTGCAGGCAGGATGTTAAAATCCTGCTCCAGTTCACATGATAGGCATCTGGGAAGTCATTTACAGAAGTCCTCAGGGGCACTATGGGGAAAATGTATGAGGGAGACTTGAATTCTTCCAAATAGGTATTCTTTGATAGGAAGAGTTGGTTTCCATATAATTCCTTAGTTTACAAAGCTCTTGCTTTATATTCTGTTCCTGCCTATTATTCTACTATAATAATTAAAAATCTACTTATCCTTCCTCAAATCTCTGATTCACTGCTTGCTACTTCCCATTACTGGTGAATGGGAAGAGAAGCTGTGCAACAGATGAGAAATTTCTTACCTGATAGTTTTCTTTTTATTAGCAGCTTCCCTGCTTATTCAACACATCTTTGTAGTCTAGTAAATGACCAGAGTATAAATCCATAGGCTGTCTGGTCTGCAGTGTTTCAGGCCATCACAGTTCCATCTCTACTTAACAGTGATGTCATGTCTGTACTATCCAATGAATATCACTGTTTACTCTATCTTTATGTATACATTCTTTTTCATATAAGCAATAAATCCAACTGGAATTTCAGGACAGTTATTGCAGTTGGTAACTAGCTGTTGGGCTTTATGTTTGTAACACCCTCCAAGGTGTGATAAAATGGTTCAAAATAGGTTCTTTTAATTGATTAATTATCATATATGCATTCTATACTTGCATGTTTTCCTGTACTAAAGCATTATACTGTATTTTAAATCTTAGTCACTAATTTCAACTATTAATATGTATATGATTGAAGATAGCATTTCCAAAAACGTTATGAATTAACATTAAAGGATCTTTCATGGCAGCATTATAAAAACAAAAGTAATTGATAATCCAATGCAAATATAGATTCTAAATGTGAAGTAAATAGTAATGGTTTAATATTATTAGAGTGGTGACCCTTGTTTTTAATAAGGAAATTGATAGTGTTACATAATGATGGTATTTAGAGCAAGAATTGTTTAATATTAACATTTTTTTTACAGCAAATTTTGCTGCTTAATTTTAATAGTGTTAAGTTTGGGTGGAATGGGAAAGTAAGTAACAATTTAAAATAACAATTCTCATTAATCTGTAAAATAACCCATATATCAGTTAATAGCTGCTTTAAAATAAAAAATAATTTAAGAAACAGAATGAGTTAACTGAGACTTTCTAGACTTATGCCAATGATGCAAAGTCTAATGCTCAAAAAAGCAGAAAGAAAAGCTTCTAGGCTCAATGCTTCAGAGAGACTTACCAGAAATCAGTACATTTTTCTGCACAAAATCTAGTGCCTTAAAAATTGTCTAACATTGTATGAACTGCATGCAGATTCCATGTAACCACTAATCTTAATTTGTGTGTGCATGATATTAATGATGTGTAAATTTGGACTACAACAAAGTAAATTTGCTTTACTCAGTTTATCACTGAGGTCTGCACTACTTTATCTTCCTCTTCCTCCCGTTATACCCACATGTTTCTGCTTTGTTGGTTTCTAGATGCTTCATTTCTATATCTCTTGGTATCACTTTTTCTTAATAAATAAATGCTGAACTATTTAAGATTAATGCAAGATGTGTATTTTTTCCCAGCATTTAATGAACCATGTTTTTTCTGTGGTATGGAAAGATGTTTAAAGTATGTGCATTTTTCTAGTTCTTATTTTTTCTTGTCAAGCCCTTTGATGGTTTCTTTTCACCGTAAAGGGGATTTAGAATTTCAAGAACAGTGGAAAAATAAAACTAAGAGCAATTTTTATTTGATAAGAGCCACGGCTGTTGTATGGGATGGAGAACTTGTGTATAGACTGAAGACTCAAGAGAGTGGGTGATTGAACCGTCCACTTCAAAATCTGTATATCAGCAGTTTCCAGTGGGGGGGGGGGGGCGGGATCAGTCTTAAATTGCTTCCAAAAAGCATGTTGTCATAGTCCTCTTTAGCTATGAACTTACACTTACTTTATTTGCAGTTGGAATACGCAAGTGCCTTCTCAGTCAGAAATATGAAATGTATTTACATTATCAGTCTGGATTATTTTTAAACTGCTTTGTGTGAGGAGTGGCAACCTTGAGTGCCAAAGAGCATTGTTTTTAAAAGTTTCCACTTCCATGAAACACATTTTAAAACGTTCACCATCTTTACAGCATTTCATTCCTGCTCATCAGTTTAGTGACTTACCTGTAGATGATTTTGCAATTATCATTATACTGTATTCCTCTCAGAAGAAGGGAGGAATTGGAAAAATAGAAAAGAACAAAGGAGTGAGAAAATAGAACAGAGATGAAAGAAAAGATAGGAGATGTGACGGTAGGTTCTACAGAAATGGAAAAGGAAAGTATGCGTAGTATCTTGGTTTTTAGGGGTGGTTTTTGCAAATGCCTATGTTTTAGCCGGCTTTACAAGGTGGAGATGTCACTGAGACTTTTAAGGAGAGATTATCAGAATCAGAGATTATCAGAATCTCTAAAAGCCTGAATTTCTACCACTTGAGCTAAAGAACAATCTACATTATCATGAAGGCAGAAGCAGACCCATAACCATCTTTATGAGCCAGTGATCCCTGCTGGCCTTAAACTCTGATTCTGTGTGATTTAGCCACTAGAGGGAGAAAGAGCCACAGTTAGTGAAAATTACACATGTGCATGTTTGGTTATGTTCTTCCGAAAAGCAGTGTAGAAACATGGATGAGACTTGGGTTTATCAGATGCGAGGTCTAGGTTCTAAGCTCTGTCTACAATGAGCTTTTCAGCCTCTGTTATCAGCTCAGTGCCCCTTCCCTTAGGCTACAGAGGAGTGTCCCTCCTAGGCACCTTCCATTTCTCTCGCTGTTATAACTAAGGTGTCTGTTAACAATAACAGATACAAACAATTCAACTGCAATGAAAAATATTTCTAACACATTCAAAATGACTAATGAACAGAAACTCTGTAAACCTGTTTTAGAGCTACTTCTCTTCCAGGGTCCCAACATACAGTTCACTAAGCTTATCAAGATGCTAGAAAGATCTCTTTGGACACTGGTTCATTGTGAAGTAGCTCCTCTCTCAGGCTTTTATCATGTTCCCCAGAGTCTCAGCTTTCATTCAAAGCCTCCACTTGTTACTAGTGCAAAGAAAATGTAAAAGATGTGAACTGTGTGTTAGTGATGCAGACAGATGGCTGTGACTGCAGAGAGCTTACAATAGCTCTGAGTTTGAACTGCCCCATTCATCTGAGTGAAAACTGTAACTCGGGGCCTGTGACAATCCCCTCTGGCAATCTGGGCTGGTGTGCCACTGGGCAGCCACAATTCTCCACTCCAGGGCTCCAACTTACCCGCCTTGCTGTGTGAACCCCTAGTCCTGCGTCAGCTCATGCCCAGCCACCTCCGTATAATCGGTCCCTCGCCCAATGGAAGAGTGCTCTCACTAGCCACTCATGGGATGTCCCCCAGCCAACACCCCTCAGTTCCAGACACAACCCCGAGAACTACTGTCTTGTAAGGTAGTTGCACAGCCGCTGGGCCTTGCAAGCTCATTTTCACTTGTCTGTCACTTTAACAAAGAAATTGATGTGCACCAGCTCTGCTCTCAGTGAGGCCTTACACCCACTCTCATTCAACACTGCACTGATTTAGATAAAACAAACATAAGTTTATTGACTACAGTAAGATTTTCAGTGAATGTAAGTCAAACTACTGTAAAATCAAATAATCAGACAAGGAGATAACCACAATCATATAAAAGAAAGTTGCATTTTAAACTAAGATCACTGTTTTCAGTCTCTGTCCAGCTTACCCATAGGCCTGGCAGCTGATGGTTTTCACCCAGACTCCTCCCCTCTTCATACGGGTAGGTTTCCAGTCCTCTGTGTTCCATAGAAGATGGTTTCCAGGGAAGAGCCCCCAGACAAAGGAGTCTCTTACTGTTAGCAAGTTTTCCTCTATCCCCTCCTACGCCACTCTTTGGGGGTGTCCATGCCCTGCAATGGGCATGATCTTTCCCTCTTGAGCAAAGGTGCTTAAGCTGCATTCTTCTTGTATTCATACCTTGGCTGGATGTGGAAACACAACTCTGTGTTTCAATTGGGGTCACGATATAATAGAGTTTCAGCTCTGTACATCTATATGATGTTGCAGGAAACATGTTACCATAACAGTAATGTTCAGGATGCCTTGAGCACACCAAAAACACCTTTATACTTTGCATTAGACCATACACAGTTGCATGGTAAGAGTGTCTTCAAAGCATCTGACAAAGTGGGATTTTCTCTCACAACAGCTCATGCGATAAATGAATCTGTTAGTCTTTAAAAGTGCCCCAGGACTCTTTGTTTGTATGGTAAGGGTAAACGGGAAAGATACACAGAGCACATTACAAGGTTGTATAGGGCGTGCAGCATATCACAGGGCCAGTCCACATGACAGAGTTTTGTCATTATCACCAAAATGGTGGAGGTGTACACAGAGAAATGCTCCTCCCCTGCTGTAGCTCCCTTGCTGGGCCAACATAATAAAACAATCTCAACAAGAGATGTAGGGCTTAAGTTGGTGTAGTTAGGGTGACAGTGTAGACTCTGCATCCCTTACACCTGCTGTTTGCTGTCATTCTTGGCTGGAGCCCAACTACCCCTCACTTTCCAGGAGAGCTGAGTGACTGGACCCTTCTTGCAGTGGGAAACAGGGAGGAGGAAGCCCTGGTGGCCTGCCCTGGCTCCCACGAAGCCCAGGTGACTTGCCCTGGCTCCTGGTGAGAAACAGGGAGGAGAGAAGCCTGGACAGCTTCTCTGTCCATTCACTGCTAGGAGCCAGGTAGCCTTGTAAATTTCACAACTGAGCCAGGAGATTCTTAAGGCTGCCTTGCCTTAGGCTATCATTGAGGAGCAGGCTGGTGAGGTGAGACACTGGGGCATCTGGACCTCACTGACTGGAGGCAAGAAGCCCTGTGCAGCTCCCCCCACTCCAGCAGGGAATGGAGAGTTGGTGGGGAGTAACCTGCTGGGAGCCTGTGGGACAGCTGGGTTCACAGCAGGAAGCTCCCTCCTCTGCTACTCTTTAAGTCACTTGAAGCGCTGCTGGTGATGACGCACACAAATGACCCCAAGAGGGCTGTGTGGACATGCAGGAATTATTGTACTGTAAGTAAACCAAACATATGTTGACTTATCTTTGTAGTTTAGACAGGCCCCCAGATGCCAAGTGGGATGATTTAAATGTCAGTTTTTCGAGATATTGCCTTCCTCATGTAAGAGAGAAGGTCGGAGATGGGTGCAGTGGTGTAGCGGGGATGTGCTTGCTTGACAGAGCAAAATTGGTGGATAACTGGTGAAACCTTGGTCAGTTTCAGGGGAAGGTCCAGTTTTACATTTAATTTTGTTCTGTATTCTCGTTTCTGATAGCCATTATTACCAGGAGCTGGCCAAAAGAGTGGCAGATATCCCCTGCCTACCTTTGGAGGAGGTTAAAGAAACACATCATCAGCTAATCATCACCCTTGCTTCAGCCTCCTCCAAAATCTCCCTCCCAACAAAGCCATATTAGTCATAGACTCATAGAATAATAAGGTTGGAAGGGACCTCACGAGGTCATCTAGTCCAACCCCCTGCTAAAAAGCAGGACCACTCCCACTAAATCACCCCAGCCAGGGTTTTGTCTAACCGAGCCTTAAAAATCTCCAAAGATGGAGATTGTACCACCTCCCTCGATAGCCCATTCCAATGCTTCACCACACTCCTAGTGAGAAAGTTTTTCCTAATATCCAATAATAACCTTGACCTCCCCAGCTGTAATTTGAAACCATTGCTCCTTGTTCTGTCCTCTGTTATCCTGGAGAACAGCCTAGCTCCCTCCTTTTTGGAGCAACCCTTCAAGTAGTTGAAGGTTGCTATCAAATCTCCCCTCAGTCTTCTCTTCTGTAGACTAAATAAGCCTAGTTCCTTCAGTCTCTCCTCATAAGTCATGTCCCCCAGCCCCCTAATCATTTTTGTTGCCCTCCGCTGGACTCTTTCTAATTTGTCCACATCCTTTCTGTAGTGGGGAGCCCAAAACTGGACACAGTATTCCAGATGCGGCCTGACCAGTGTCGAATAGAGGGGAATTATCACATCCCTCGATCTGCTGGCAATACTCCTACTGATGCACCCTAATATGCCATTGGCCTTTTTCGCAACAAGGGCACACTGTTGGCTCAAATTCATCTTCCCGTCCACCATAACCCCCAGGTCCTTTTCTACAGCGCTGCTACTTAGCCGATTGGTCCCCAGCCTGTAGCAGGGCATGGGATTTTTCCATCCTAAGTGCAGGACTTTGCACTTGTCTTTGTTGAACCTCATTAGGTTTCTTTTGGCCCAGTGTTCCAATTTGTCCAAGTCTCCCTGGATCCTGTCCCTGCCCTCCAGAGTATCTACTATTCCCCTCAACTTGGTGTCATCCGCAAACTTACTAAGCACGCAGTCTATTCCATCATCAAGATCATTAATGAAGATGTTGAATAGAACCGGACCCAGGACCGACCCCTGGGGCACTCCACTCATTACCGGTTGCCAACCAGACATCAAGCCATTGATTCCTACCCGCTGAGCCCGTTGATCTAACCAGTTTTCGATCCACCTTACGGTCCACTCGTCCAACCCATACTTCCTTAACTTGCCGATGAGAATGCTGTGGGAAACCATATCAAAAGCCTTGCTAAAGTCAAGGTATACCACGTCAACGGCTCTTCCCGCATCCACAAATCCAGTCATCTCATCATAGAAGGAAACCAGGTTGGTCAGGCACGATTTGCCCTTGGTAAATCCATGTTGACTGTTCCTGATCACTCTATTTTCCTCCAAGTGTTTAAGGATGGATTCCTTGAGGACCTGCTCCATGATTTTCCCAGGGATTGAGGTGAGGCTGACAGGTCTGTAGTTCCCCGGATCCTCCTTTTTCCCTTTCTTAAAGATAGGTACTATATTTGCCTTTTTCCAATCCTCCGGGACCACCCCCGTTCGCCACGAGTTCTCAAAGATAATGGCCAGCGGCTCTGCAATCACTTCCCCCAACTCCCTCAGCACCCTCGGATGCAGTTCATCCGGCCCCAGGGACTTGTGCACATCCAATTTCATTAAGTGTTCCCTAACCTGACTTTCCATCACCGAGGGCCTCTCTTGTTTCCATTCCACGTTACCCCGTGTAATAGCCTGGGAGCTGGCCCTCCCTATGAAGACTGAAGTAAAAAAAGCATTGAGTACTTCAGCCTTTTCCGCATCATCCTCCACGAGGATGCCTGCCCCATTCAGTAAGGGACCTACACCACCTCTGATCCTTTTCTTGTTGCTGATATACTTATAGAACCCCTTTCTGTTATCCTTCACATCTCTTGCTAGCTGCAACTCCAATTGTCCTTTGGCCTTTCTGATTTTATCCCTGCAGTCCCGAGCAATATCTTTATACGGCTCCCTTGTCATCTGTCCAAGCTTCCACTTCTTGTAAGCTTCCCTTTTATGTTTCAGCTCCCCACAGAGTTCCCTGCTAAGCCACGCTGGTCGCTGTCCACATTTGCTGTTCTTTCTGCACATCGGAATGTTATCTACCTGTGCCTTTAACAGGGTTTCTTTAAAATACAGCCAGCTGTCTTAGACACCTTTCCCCTTCAGATCAGCCCTGATTGGTCCCAGCTAATACAGCGTAGCAAACCCAGGCCTCGGAATGTTATCTTCCTGTGCCTTTAACAGGGTTTCTTTAAAATACAGCCAGCTGTCTTGGACACCTTTCCCCTTCAGATCAGCCCAGATTGGTCCCAGCTAATACAGTGTAGCAAACCCAGGCCTCGGTGGCTCCCGACATTCAAGTAGAATGATCAAAAAGTATTATGTCCTTGCAAAAGAATCAGAGTTCTTATTTACATACCTGCTCACCAATTTCATTGTGGTGGACACTATGAAGGCTTGTGCCAACAACTCCACTTCGGGTCTACACCATACAATAAAGATTAGAAACGCCTGGATATTTTTTTTTTGGTAGAAGAGCATAGGTGGTTGCCTTACAAATTCCAATCGCCAACTACCAGGCATTGATGACAAAATATAACTATGTGAATTACAACAAACTACATGATTTTACTGATAAACTGCTGGAGACCTCCTAAGACTCCTTCAAAGCCATCGTCCAGGAAGGGCAGTTGGTGGCAAAGTTGCAATCAGACTTTGATGTTGCCTAACATGCTGCTAGCACTATCTCGACAGCAGTGATGATGAGATGGGCAATTTTGAATCCCCCTCTTGAGATTCCTGAAGGAAGTATAGACCATGGTGGAAGACCTCCCCTTTGAGGGCATGAAACTCTTCACCTTTCTCTGCTCCCTGAAGGATTCCAGGGCCTCTCTCAGGTCTCTCGGGCTATGTCTACACTAGAAAAAGTTAGGTCGACTTTAAGTCGACTTAAAGTCGACCTTATTAAGTCGACTTAACAAAGTGGTTTCCATGGATGTGGACTTAGTCCACTTTGTTAAGTTGACCTAACTGCCCTTAGGTCGACTTACTAAAGTGGACTTAAGCGTCCACACTGTGCTTAGGTCGACCTAAGGAGGATTAGGTCGACCTAATTGGCAGGTCTTACTAAGTCTACCTAAACTTTCATTAGGTCGACTTAAGGATTTTCTTAAGTCGACATAATGAAAGCCTGGTGTCGACAGGGACTAAGTTAGGTCGACTTAAGCCTCCTTAAGTCGACCTAACTTGCAAGTGTAGACATAGCTTAGGAATCTACACGCCAGGGCAAAAGAGATGCTTTAGATCTCAATATCAACAAAGGTCTCATTTGTCCAAATTTTTATCACAGTGGGACTATGAATCTCAGAAGAAAAAGAAAAAATTCTCAAGATGAAAGCCTTCTGGCTCCATTTCTCAACACAATCACCCACTCCCAACACCACTTTTGACGCATAGGTTGAGGTGCCACAAGATCACTCCCCATTACTTTCCATGCACCTGTTTGGTTACCATTTGGCAGTGTTATACAGTGCCTGGGAGTACATAACCTTGGACTGATAGGTCCAAGAAATCATCATATCTGGCTATTCCTTCCATTTTATCTCCCTATCCCCTCCACAACACCCTACCCTGTTTGTCTTTTCATGAGAGTCTGTTACAGCAGGAGACTGACCACCTCTTGCAGTTAGGAGTCATAGAAAAACTACTGCAACATCTTCAAGGCAAAGGGTTCTAGGCTAATTATTTTCTAATACTCAAAAGGAAGGGAGATTGGAGACGCATCCTGGATCTCAGAGCTCTCCACAAATTCATCAAAACTCAGAAGTTCAGGATGGTCACTTTATTGATGATTATTCTGTCGCTGGAACAGAGAAACTGGTTTTCAAGCCCTGAACCTACAAGATGTTTCCTAAGATTCACCTTGGAGAATGACCTTTACCAATACAGAATCCTACCCTTTGCACTGTCATCTCTCTCTCTCTCATTGTTCACAGAATTGGGCCTGCAAATCAATTTCCAGAAATTGATCCTCACACCAGTGCAACAGCTAGAGTTCATAAGAGCCAACCTAAATGTGTGGTCGGCCAAAGCCTTTCTACCTTGAAAGTTTTCTGATATCGCTTACAGACATGTCGCAATGCAAGCCTCTGGTGCCTGCTAGAATCTGCCTCCAACTCTGGAGGCATATGGCAGACAGCATGGTGGAGAATGTGCACAAGGCTGAACATATATTGCCTATAGATATGGTTCATCACAGTTTACAGACCAAATGGATAGTCTGGTGAAAACCTATCATTATCCACCAGGATAAGGAAATATCTCAACTGTTGGAAGAATCTGGCCAATACAGGAAGGGTATCTGCCTTTGTCACTCCTTTCCATCATCGTGTTCCTTATAGGATGGGGTGTGCATTTAAGTGGCCTCACAGCATGAGGCAAATAATCACCTGCTGAGATATCCCTATATATCAACCTCCCAATGCTCAACCTCCTGCTGTTCCTATTGCTCTTGCTGCCCAATTCACCCACTGCAGTATTCACTGTGAAGCCTTCACAGCCAAGAAAATGTCTACCAGTCTTAAGATGTTTTAGATCAGGCAGTCAAAGTGGTCAATTTTGTGAATCCATGGCCACTCAATACACGTTTGTTTTCTCTGCCGTGTAACAAAACTGGAAATTTGCATGAAACATTACTTTTCCATACAGAAGTCAGATGGCTCTCTTGTGAAAAGGTGATTTTTGGCTCGGGGAAGAGAGGAGTATACCCCAGCATTTCAGACAAGGCATTAAAATTTTTCATACCATTTTGCACAACTTACCTGGGTGAGACAGGATTTTTGGTAATAATGGCTATCAGAAACAAGTACAGAACAAAATTAAATGTCAAACTGGACCTTCCCCTGAAACTGACCATGGTTTCACCCGATATCCACCAACTTTGCTCTGTCAAGCAAGCACATCCCTCTCAATAAAGGGATACCAGAAATCTCAGATGGTGTAAGTTTTTAATGCATTTATTAATATTTTGCAAGACTGCAGCTTTTTTTATTCATAGCTATGCTATTGATACAGTGTGTTTTAATAATCCTTAGGATTTAGATGATTCTCATACATAGTCTGTTTATAAAAAGTTGGTGGTGGTACTACCAACTTGGTGGCATTTTATGTTGGTGGTGTGCCATGTGGCAGAGTTTGGGAACCAGTGTACTGAGCTACTCCTCTCCATTGCAGAAAGATCTAAGAGCTTAATGATATCAGATCAAGGCTCTCCAATTGCATCTTGAATTGCATCAGACAATGCTACCAAATCTGAAACATCACCCCTCTAGACTCAGTCCATACACATTCCATGAGATCAATCTCCTCATCTGCTACTTTAAGGATGTCTCCATCTCAGAGATACAGGCTTCGTGGGCGCCAGTCTACACCTTTCCAGAACATTATGCATTCACAGGGGATTCTATCTCTGATGCCATCTTTGCTGCCACAGTACTATCATAAGTGATTAACCCAACTACAAAGTCCCAGCCTTCCAAAAGGGTTATGGCTTCTTAGTCACCTATAGTGGCGCACCCATAGGGACATGACTCGAATATGAAGAAGATACTCATTTTGTGCAGTTACAATGGTTCTTTGAGAGGTATGTCCCTATGGGTGCTCCACTGCCTACCCCTATCTTCCTCTCTTCTACTTCAGAATTCTTGTTATGGCTCTGCAGTAGAGAAGGAAGTCCTCTGACTGGCAGCACAGGGATGTAGACACACCTCTGGCGGAGAACCCATAGGGGCACACATCTCAAAGAAAATCATCATTCTGGTAACACTTTCCCTTCTCATCTTTCCACAGCTTGATGCTTAATACCCCCATTCTCCATCCAAAGACAGGAAATGCAAGAGAACTTACCAAAATCTTGTCTTCTATGTGACAGAATCACATGCTTTCTTCATGCTCATAACTCACATTAAAGACTTTAAAGATGAGTTGGCACTGGGAGTAAATTTCCCACCAATTAATATGTTGTATCCATACATAGCAGCAGGAACTTTGGCCTGCCAGTGTCTTGGGCCTCATTAAGACTTCTGCACACACAAGCAAAAATTTATTATTTCAAAATTAAAATAAGCCAATTTAGCAAGATTGCTTTGATGGCAATTTTCAGAGCATATTTAATGTGTTGCAGAATAATGTGACTTTGAAACTATGTAAGAACCGAAGAGAGCAAGATTATTCAGAGCATTTAAAAACAAGAATTTACTCCTCCTAAGCAGTTAATTAATGGAATCGCATGACAGGAATAAACTGAGTTTCCGCTGAAAAACTGAGGTTCACAGGTGTACAGCCGTGTTACCCAACCACTAAAATGCCATCTTGTTAAGGGGTTCTTTGTAATACTTAAGACCTCATCTTCCATTCTTCATTACATCAAAACTCTCACCTGACTTCACTTGGGTGTTTTTACGTGGAGAAGAAAAGCAGGATCAAGCCCCTATGTGTAATAAAATATATAAATAAGTCCTTGTAATAAAAGACCAGGCTGCTGGAGTGAGTAGCTTCTATCTTTCAGTCTCTTCATTTCAGTGCTCTTTTCACTGGATCTTCCATGCAAATATTCCCCAGTGACATTTTTACAGAGCATTTTTTCATTATGCTTAGTGGCACCTTGATGTGTTGCTGTATTTTAGAGGAGAATCATTCCTTTCTCCATGCTGTTTCTGGGTTTTAATACAGTGCATTCTTTGCCTTTAACATTTAGTATTTTATTTCCTTGCTTTTTACAAGTTGCTTGGGTAAGATTCTCCAAAATACTAAATGACTTTGAACATCAAGAAGACTTACGCTTCTATGGGATTCGTGCTCCTGAGTCACGTAGACACTTTTGAAAACCCCACCATTTGTGTTTTAAAGTTGGTAGTTGATGTTTTCCAGGTGGTACTCCTTATGTATAAGCATTATGAGAGATTCAGTATTGCTCTAAGAGGCACAGCTGGGAATTCACACCCCAGAGAGCACTCTTTGTTCTTTCCCAGGCAGTCTTGGACTGCTCTAGGGGCTGAGGTGGCTTCAAGTATAACTTAGTCCTGGGGTCCTGTAGAAGTTACAACAGTATCCCTGGGGCTACCCTATATACTGCAATACTGTATCTCAAACCCCACCCTGACATGCCCAACCCCATGCCTGATACAAGATCTACACCAAAGCTTGCACAGGGGTCCCTGATGGTCAGCCTTTTGGCTGTCCCCCCCAGTGTCTGTGATGGCAGAATCCTTTCTAAATCAGATCCAGGGGAGGTTTAGGGCCCCTTTACTCTGCTCTGGCTCTTTCATGTGGCATAAAGGGGCTGCAGTGGGGAATGAGGATCTTGCTCAGTAATTTTTCAGTTTTAACAGCCATTATAACTAAATATTTTATATTGCACCATCCTGTTAGTTGCTTTTTCCCAGTTTTGGCCTTGGTAATTCAGTCCTATGTAAATGGATTAAGACAAAACGTGGGCTAATTTATTCCCATTTTACCTTAGTACAAAGAGATTAAACAAGTTGTCAGATATCACACAGAAAGGCTGAAGAAGAGCAGAGTATTGATGCAGATCTTTTGGGTCTTAGTCCAATGCCTTTATCACAAGATCAGACTTTTTCTTAGTATGAAAGCTAACATTTGTTTTGCAAATGTCTCTAAATATCAAACTGTACACGTTACGGGAGTTCTCAGTTTATAACTGTACATCATGGTATTTGAGCTACTTTCCAACTTCCTGTTCTTTGGCCAAATTACACCCACACAGAACTGGCACCTAAATTTGTCATCAGTGAGTGTAGGCTTCTGAATGTTTTATGTCAGACTCCTTATTCCAGTTAGATGTTGCATTCTAAAATAGTGTTTTGGTTCTGGATAAGAGCTGGACTATTTCTGCTGGATGGGAAGATATATATTTTTGCAGTTATTACAGTACAGCTCTTTTTGTCAACAAATCATTCATTTAGTTCTATATAGGAGCTGGAAATACTGTACTGCTTTAGACACACTGCAGTAAAAGCAAACAAAGTTATGAGGCAGATAATGTCATAAGGATATATACTAGGTTATTGCTCCCTTCTATTCTTAAGACAAATTTAAAAAGAGAAACTTATCGGGTAATGTAGCTGCTCTCTGTGTCTCTGTGACACAGTAGTGGCATCTTGTCTTTTTTAAGCAGTTCCCATCTATCATTTTCTTATAGATAACCCAGGACATACTGGATATTCATTGTGTGTTCTACCTATTTGAAGAATGTCAGAGAGAATGTGGGTGATATATGTATGCTTTAAAAGTTTAATTTGTAGTCCCCCATGATGACCTAGAAATATCTCAGAGAAAATAGTTTCAAGAATTTAATCTAAAAGGTGAACCTAAATTAGAACATTATCAAGGACAGGTAATGAGGGAAGTGGAGGGAAAGAGCAGTAGAGTATCTGGATACTGTATAAACAAAAGGCAGTAATTGTTAATAAGAACCTAAGGAAAAGATTTGGAACAGTGAACACAAGGAGCTACACCTCATTAGAATCCTTTTAAGTTTCTGGACTTGGAAGACTCTGAATATATTCTTGAGCAGTTAAAGCATGTATGGTTTTCCCCATGAAGACAGGAATAACCAAAACACTTTTTTTCTCTCCCTACCCAAAATAAATAAGTAAATAATTTTTAAAACTCTGGTTTTAAATCTGGTCACATCAGTAGGATTTTATGGTTTCAAAGTACATTGTCATTGTCTGTTATTCAGCTATAATAAGTCCTAAAATGGAAACAGCAGAAGCTAAAGGTAAGTGCAGTTTGAATGAACAAAGAGGATCAATTTTAAGATAGTGAATAAAAGTGTAGCTGCTTTTGAATCTTAAGAAAGAGATGGTTACTTAAGGGACTCTGTGAATTAAAAATGATACTTAGCTGAAAATCTTTGAAACATTTCAAGGTCATGTGTATTTTTTCCTACAGATTGTTGTAGTACCTTTTCTCCTATATTTTATCAAAGTATGCCATGTCTTGATATCCATATGATTCAGCTGATAAACATTCCACCTGATCATTTATAAATTCAGAATATATTGTGAATTATGCAAGGTCTACACTCTGTGTCAATGCAATATTTTCAGTCTAGACAAGGCCTAAAACACCCTTTTTCGGATATTTTTGGAAGTTTTTGCTACTCTTCTTCAAACTGTCCCATTTTAGGACCTTATGTTATTTGTGCCTTAGTGCTATTTAAACCTTTTGATTTCTCAATTTTGAAATTGAAAGGTTGTTTTTCCAGTGTAAATTTATTAGCTAATGTTGTTAAATAATTGTGGATTTCGGTGGCAATTGAAGGGAGATACGCAAGCTATGTCCCTTTGACTTCATGACACCTTACCATGGCATTCCCACTGCGCTGAGTCGATGGGAAATGCCCACCCATCAACTCGCACTATTCTTCTTGCTGGATAGGTCTTAATAAATCAACTTCCAGCTACTACTGGGTTTGATTGAGTGTGTCTTTACTCATGCTCAGTCAAACTCGCACAATCGATTCGACGTTGTCGGCAGTGCCAGTTTCAGTATAGATCTGGCCTTAGAGAGAAAGGATGGTCTTCAGACTGGCACTGGACTGGAACTCAGGAGCTCTGGGTATAATGTCCTTCCCTGGCACAGAGCTTCCTATGTGACCTTACTTTGTTGGTACCTCAGTTCCACGTCTGTAAAACAGCTAATATTTCATTTTTCCATGTGTGGAGTTTGGGGGGAGGTATTGGACAGCAAAGTCTCCCCCAAATTCTTAACCCCCCCATGCTTCTTGCCATCTGGTGCTGCCTTCCCCCTCCCCCCCAGCTGGGCTTCCCTGGCCTTAGTGACATAATGAGGAGGGTGGGAGCTGGGAGGAAACCATGTCCCCAGCGTCAGCCTTGGGGGGGATGCCGGCTCAGGCTGGGCCCTTCCCAGAGGAACTGCCCCCTTCTGTGTGCTGACATCCCTGGTGTGCTGACCCAGTCCAACTGCTTCTTGCCACCGTGCTAGGTTCAACAAGGGAGCCACAGGTGCGATCAGCAAGACCACTGGGTATGTCAGTGAGGGGCAGCTCCTCTGAAGAGGGTCCTAACAGTATGCCCCACCCCCAACCAGCACCGGAGACATGGATGGCTCCCCCTACATAGGCCTCTGCACCCCCAGCTGGCAGAGCCCCCGTCTGGCTGGAGCCCCGCTCCCCTGCCCAATTAACAGTGCCATGTTGGTGGGAGGCAGGTGCCAACTGGGCCACCACTTGGATGAGCCCCTCCCAATCCAGGGGTCATGCTGCCTCTCAAATTAAATGGTTGAACTCCGCCTGCCTATGCCTGTTTCTCTCCTTTCCTCTGTCTTATCTATATAGATTTTAATCTTTCATTAGGGTGGGAATTTCTCTTCCTCGATGTTTGCACAGCACTTAGTACCATTGGGTCACTAATAGCTCTCCTGCCCCACTGAATTGACTTTGTCAGCACTGGCCATTGTTCTGCTACTCCTTCATCCTGGCATGTGTATACACACCTCTCTACTGTTGCCTCCATTTCATGCATCTGACCAAGTGGGGTGGAGCCCACGAAAGTTTATGCCCAAAGAAATTTGTTAGTCTTTAAGATGCCACAGGACTCTTGTTAATAGTCTTTAGGTGCAGCTATAGCACTGGTATTTTTTAAAGGGTCTCAGTTCTGCTATACCACCAGGCTTAGATTTAGTACTTACCACTGAAACTCTCTGAGAAGTAACATCTCACTATACTACAGCCTGGAAACATTCTGGTTGTCTATGCTTGGTAAAGTTGGGATTCTTTGACAGGTGAGTACAGGGTGGATGAATAGATTGTTTCAGAGCTGGTAAATGTGTGTGTCCGTTCTGCAAGCCTGCCTTGAGTGACCTGGGTTACAGGAAGTAAAAGCAACACGTCTAATATGTCCACATATCACACAATTCATTATTTCATCAGTAATTAGGAGAACTGCTGTAATTTTGGCTCACTACTGCAGCAACCAGAGTTCTTCTGTACTAGACTCTACTTCAGATTATTGTGTGAACTCCAATTTCCAACTGACAAGAATGGGAAGCGATAGTTTAAAAAAAAAAAAAAAAGCAGGGTTTGGGAGTAGAGACTGATCACCCATAATTATGTTAAAAGGCTGTGAGGGGAGAGACTCCAGAACATCATTTCAAGAGGCCCGGTCGTAGTTATTAAACAAGTAAGAGACACAGAAAGCCATGGGACACAACAACCCAAATATACAGCATCTGCTTCAGGACCAAGACCACAATATTAAAAATGAGGGCACCTAAGAGCCTCCCAGAAAAATTCTCAGTTCAAAATGATGAATTAATCATATGAATTTAGAGTAACTGGATTTGCTGTGAAACCTCCCAGAAGGAGCAGCAGCTACTCTGGGTTTGTGAGAAGGCCTATCTCCAATACAATGAATCATATTGTGCTATATCACGAAGCATGTAAAATAAGTGGGGTCAATGAAGAAGAAAAATAAGGGCTGTGAGAACTGAAACCACATTTCTAATAGGGTGAATTTTGCCACTCTGCTGCATTCAGCTAAAGTACAATAGGTAAGTAAAAATAAAAAGGAAGAGATGCCACTGCATCTGATTCAATGCCAAAATACAGCACTGATACACTTTTTAAAAAGGAATTTTTCTAATATTTCTTCCCCATTAATATAAAATACAGGGCATACAGATTAAAAACATTGTCCATTCTTTGAAAGTTATTTGTGTGTGTGACAGAGATGGATTAAACATTAATTAGGTTATTTAAACTTCTTTGCAGGGCTATAGTGATAGATGGCAATGTCCCAATTATTATCATGACAAGATCTGTCAGGTTGGACAATTCTATTGTTCTGATGAAAGCAAACTGTTTGACCAGTTTTATCAAATCTCATTCCCCTAAACATCACATTCAGAAAGGAAATTTTGATAAAGAATGTAAACTTCCTGGATTGAATTGAAATTGACCATTTAAGGAGACTGATAGACATGGTCATAGAAATAAATGTAACTTTTACGCCAACCCCTCACCCTGCTCTCTGCAACATGTAACTTCCCCTGGCAATGATGTTTTCCAAAGCAGTGGTTTTCATTTGCGGACCTTTTCATTTTCAGACCCCTACAAAATTACAAATGAAGGTATGGACCCCCTTGGAAATCTTACATACATTTCTGCAGAGCCCCTTGGGTCTGCAGACCACAGGTTCAAAAAACCCCATCTAAAGCATGCTGGACCTATGCAGACAAAGGCCAAAGATGCAAATAATGAGCTGGCTAAAGCTTTTACCTTATGGGAGTACTCCTTGCCTCAAAATTTCAAACTCTGAAGCCCCCAAATTGAACTGAGGCAAAAATGACCCAACTTCTCAGAGCTGCTCATACTTCCTGAAATCCAGCCTATTTTGAAACTATTTTGCTGCCACCTGGCATTATTTTATGTGAATTCTTCATATTTTTGCCTTATTAAGAGCATTTACATGAAAATAGAATTGTCGATCCTTAGGAATTTACCACCTGCTGTTTGTGAGACCCCAAACAAAGGATTATGACGGAGTGAGAGAGAAACAGCAAGAGCAGATAAACTCTTAAGCAACAAAGAAGCTGTTTTAATGCAAATATTTCTACTAATAACTGAAAGGGGGCCAGGGAAATGCCAAACTTCTAATACATAGGCAAAATTGTCTACTCCGTACACGCAATTTTTCCCACGTGTCATCAGATGGTCTTTGAAATATTACTTAGGTGAGGCAGGAGAGAGGAAGGAATGCTGAGGATTTAAGGTTTACAAATGGACTTCTTTGCCCACTGGTTCCATTTTAGCTTCAGAACACTGTTTTAGTACATGTGCAGTCCAGAAGAAAGCTGTCCAGATGTGCTAGAAGACCTTCAACTGCACTCAGTCACTGGTGGAAAAGCTGTTCATCTTCTTTATTCAGGTGTGAATCTAATAAGATTGGGGTTTGAGCCTAACAGAGCCTAACATTAAATCATTATTTGAAGGTTCTAATGGTATCATTATCAATGTTAGCCATGTGAGAAATCCATTCAATTTGGACCTACGTATACTTGTTGATCACAAGATGACTATGAGCCACCAATGTGGTGTGGCCATGAAAAAGCTAAAATAGTCCTAGAATACATCAGACAAGATATTTCCAGTAGAGATAGATAGGGAGGTATTGGTTTCATTATACAAGGCGGTGGTGAAATTTTATCTGAAATATTGTGTGTAGTTTTGATCCTCCATGATTAAGAAAGATGAATTCAAACTGGAGCAGTTGCAGAGAAGGGCTACAAGGATGAGCCATGGAATGGAAAACCTTCCTTATAAGAGGATACTTAAAGAGCTTGGCTTGTTTAGCTTAACCAAAAGAAGGCTGAGGGGAGATATGATTGCTCTCTATAAATACATCAGAGGGATAAACACCAGAGAGGGAGAGGAATTATTTGAGTTCAGCGCCAATGTGGACACAAGAACAAATGGATACAAACTGTCCCTCAGGAAGTTTAGACTTGCAATTAGATGCAGGTTTCTAACCATAAGAGGAGTAAAGTTCTGGAATATTTTTCCAAGGGGAGCAGTGGGGACAAAAAAACCTAGCTGGCTTCACATCTGAGCTTGATAAATTTACAGAGGGGATGGTATAATGAGGCAGCCTAGTTTGGCAATTGAGTGAACTTTGACTACTGGTGGTGGATATGCTAGTGGACTTTAGATGGGGTGGTTTCTGAGTTATTAAAGATCATTCTTTCTTGGGCTAGTGAGGGTTGCCCACATGCTCAGAATTTAACTGATCGCTATATTTGGGGTCAGGAAGGAATTTTCCCCATGGCAGATCGGAAAGGCTATGGTGGGGGGCGGGTCACGTTCTTCTGCAGCATGGGGCACAGCTTACTTGATGGTGGATTCTCTGTACCTTAAAAATCTTTAAACCATGATTTGAGGACTTAAATAATTCAGTCATAGGTTAGAAGTTCATTACAGGAGAGGATGGATGAGGTTTTGTGGCCTGCATTGTACAGGAGGTCAGACTAGATAATCATATTGGTCCCTTTTGACCTTACAGTCTATGAGTCTTAAAAAAAAATTTTTTTTTAATCTATGATGGATTGTCCTACTTTGTATTAAACTCTTTAATCTTCTTCTGTTTTCATTTACTTACCTGCACTCAGTCTCTAGCAGACCAAGTAGTATGAGCTCCCTTCAGTGTGCCTCAGTTCTGACTGGGGGACAGAACCTGTAATGATGAAACAATAGTTTATTTTCTAGTCCCAATAAATCTTGGCCTCTCTACTATGGCTTGTTCTACACTACCACTGGCAGTTGATGTGAGATACACAATGTAGCTTGTGTATCTCCTGTCGATTGATTTACATTGTCGTACTGTGGTGTCTCCACTGCACTGCATCGACAAGGGATGGCCTCTGGTCGACACAACCTTATTCCTTTCAGGGGAGGTGTGGATTAATGGCATTGACTGGAGAGCACTTCCTGGATTGATTGAGTGGGTCTCCACAGCACACTTACTCAATCCCACTGCATCAATCACTCTAGACAGACCCACTGACTCAATGATCATACCACTTTTGATGGTATTGTATTGTGAATGTCTATGTACTAGAAACTGGTCTGAGATTGCCACCTCCTTTTACACAGGTTGCTGCTCAGATGTGAAAAGGCACCAGCATTTGACTTGTTTTCATTTGATCAAGCAGGTTAGACAAGAAAGAGTCCCTCAGCTATTATCCATCCTCTGAGACACATCATCCTGACTACTGCTGATGTCGCAGATCATTCAGAAAGGAAGGGCCCCATGTCTCTCCAAAATAAGTGCAACATTGTCCATTTTCTCAAAGAAGAGTAAAATTTCACTCAGAATAAAAGATGAACAAAGCAATTAGTGCAAATCCCAGGAAGCCTAATCTAATCAGTGTCATCAGTGGCTGTAGGAAGAGTAGAGAGACAAAGATAAAAGGATTACTGGCAAATCAGAAGTAGAGGCAGGGCCAGGGGCACAGGACGAAGGACCAATGGCAGAGTGCATCTTGCCTGATCATGGTCACAAAGATTGACTGCAAGGTTCATGGGCTCTTGCAATGTGTTACCATGGGGAGGCAGCAAAAATATCGTCAGCCTTCAGGCACTTGCTTTCTTCCCCTCCAAGTGTGTGTGTGTATGGGTATGTGCATGTGTGTGTGTGTATATATATATATATACACACACACACACTCCTAGAGGAGTTCTTGACCTGGTCCATGCTAGAAGCTTGAGATATAAGAGTGGTGCAAGTACTTTTAATAAATGATAATACCTTATTTGATCTATCTATTACCTGTTTGGATTCAGAGACATAATTATAGGTGGAATGAGGAAATATCTTACTGTTGCCCTCTGCTGAGCAGAGGCAGAAGCTAGGGCCTTTATTCGGTGTATTCTTAACACAACTTATTTATGTAAAGATCCTAAATTCTTATTATCAGCTCCTAACTTCTGAGTGTTTGACATTCAATCACATTCTTTAAACATAGGGTTTGTGGGGGAAGGGTGCATGTTATATAAAACACAAACAAAATATTTCATTTTACATTAGTTAAGGCAGCTCTCATCAATACACAAAACCATAAACATTAGGAACTACAAAGTTGATGATTGAAAAACTCATTATTCTCAAGTTAGGAAATGTCAGAATGAACATTGCCCATATGTCATGGGACGCAGAGCCCTGCACCCTTAGAGTATCATCTGTGTAACTTTCCTGTTCACTTTTGTAATTGCATGGTTTTATGCCATGCAAGGGGTTCCTTCAGGAATGCTCATAACATATTCTGCATTATTGTTATGGTATCATGTTTGCTGCACCATCATGTATGTGTACAGATGTGAAGCATGTTCCCAGGTATTTCACATGGCTCAGGGGGGAGGAAGACAATCAGAGCGGCTTCCTAGCAGCATGTAAACAGCACACATCCAGAGACAATAACAAATGTCTATAGCACCTCAGCCAGAGAGGGAGAGGTCTTTTGCTCTTTCTGAACAAAGTAGATCACCTGGAAGAGGAAGGAGGGGTAAGGGCGGGAGAGGGGGTTGGAAACAAATACAGCCACTATGAACTATGAGGGGCTTTTTGCCAGTGAGACACCATCTTGAAAAATCTCCAAGAAGGATTGGGCCCTACCTATGGAGAGGCAGAGACTGGCTGCTAAACTAGATTTCAGCCAAACCTTGTGGGCAATCTTGGACAGTGATGTTAGGTTGGATTGCATTTTACATCTTTTATTTGCTTGTGGTACCTCCTGAGCACTTAATTAAATGATTGTGCAGTGATTTGCTATATACTCACATAAAATCATATTCTAATCAATAAATTAGTGGTTTTTTATAAAAAAAAATCTAAGGCTGTGTGAACTTTGGAGAGTGCAAACAAGCAGAGCTGGAGCATTCTCATTTTGTTGATAACTGGACAAACTGGAATCTATGAGCCTACAGTGATTGGATGGAAGTTCCTGGTATGGTACCTGGGAGCTGTGGGTGCTTACTAGGGGACCATCCTCTGAGTGGCTGTAGAGCACACACCCACGGCCTGGGACCAGTTACACACAGGAAGCTGGTGTGGAATTGCCCCAGAAGTGGGGGGTCCACTTAGCAAACTGGGGTAAGTCAGGGTCTGGGAGTGGGCTATAGGAGAGGCACAGTGGCACACCAGACCAGATTCTGGGAGGGGAACATCACACCATGCATCCTTAATTTGGCTCCATTGTGCTTATGCATTATCATACAGCCTTTGCTTAAATTCAGAAGTGACTACCTTTTAAAAAAAATCTGATGTACATGATTTGACCAGCACTATGTAGAAACACAGTGGGAGATGCAGGGATCAAATGCAAGTTTCCAGGGTAACATTCAATTGCCCTAACCTTGTGACCATCCTTTTTCAATCTGCAATTCCCTACCTCATTCACTAGACTCTTTCTACAACAAATGAGGCAGGGTTCCTGAAAAGAACAGATTCTTTTAGTATACAACTCCATCAGATCTGTCCTGTGCACAGAATGAACCAGGGGTCTTGTGTTAAAAAAAAAAAAAAAAAAAAAAAAAGGCATGTAATTAAAGACTCAGGTGCATGCACATAATGCATACGTATAAGGAGGGCTATGGGGGGAAAACAAATCCCACAGTGGCCAACAAGGTTAATGACCTTAGGTGGGCTCAGTTGGCACCTCTATGTCACACCTGTCAGACGTGTCAAGATTGGTGGAAGGAGCAGAGACCCAGCTCAATTGATGGCAGACCTTCAGCACCAAACTCCTGAAGTGAAGGCTGACTGATGGCTCCTCTCGGAGGCAAGGGAGGGCCAGATGCTGAGATACCTTGGGAGGGAGCCAATCCCCTCTGTTACCTGTGAACTGATTTATTTGTGTTTAATTCTCCTTGGTTTTGTTTGTGATAATCCCAGAAGGGGAGTGACTTTAAAGTGACCTGTGTGGCGTACCATGGAATCGGAAGAGGCACACCACTGCTAGCATTAGCTGGAGGTACCTGAGGAGTACATCATGCCTGGCTTACAAGAAAGTGCTAGTGGTCAGTCAACCCCACCACAGGAGCCAATTAAGTTTGCATGGGCAATATTAATTCTGGCATTTCCTAGCTTGAGAGGGCTTGACTTTGCAACTTCTTAATCTTTATTTCCCTTTTTTATAGTTTATTGTGAAAGAAATCATAACTTAAAATTAAATCAAAGTTTTTTATTAATGGGCCTTTAAACAGACAATTGCTGCAGCCATCTTGTCTGGATTGTCTCCCAGAAACACAACACAAATTGAAGATATATCAACCATATTCATAACTTTTAATACCGATACAGCATACACATAAACAATATAATCATTCTTAGCAAATTATAACCTTTCTATCAGTACCTAACAGCATATCTCATATGGATTATTGTAATTTTGAAATATTGCTATGAAATAATATCATAAATGGTCCTCCTAATCCTGATAGTGTCACACATGCTATTTAAATAATAAAACCTTTACACATTTGTCTTCAACTGATATTTTATTACAGTTGTGATTTGTGACGCTCCATAGTTCAGCACTCAGTTCCATGTAGCCCAATTTATTGAAATTAAGTTAAACTGTATTTTAAAACATATTTGAAGGCATCGTCATTTTCGCTGCAACTTCAAATAACTTTTATAAAACTTGTGCAAAAGAAAATTGAGTAGAGACTTCAATGTTCTCTTTTTCAAAAAGTAAGTATTTAGAAGCTGATAGCTCCCAATTTGTAAGAAGTGTGTGAACAATATACAGAATTTCAGCTCCTTTTCCTCTAACTTATTTTTATATTTCCCCTTTGCAGGAAAATAAACACTTACCCTTTGAAAAGAAACCATGTAAACTACCAGAGCACAAATCCACAGAAGCACATCAAACCTAGTCTGCTTTCATTACAGCTCCTCCTGGGGCGCTTAGGTTGACAGAGATAAATCAGTTATCAAAAGCATCCATTGTCATGGCAACGAGTGTAGTGGTGAATCTTCAAGTATGCAAAATCAACCTGGGGTGGAGTGGTGGTGGTGTGATTGCGATGAGTGTCTATGTCTGACATTACTGCTCAAGAGGCAGAAAACGTACTTTGGAGTGAGGGGGATCAGGCCTTTCCAGTATTCTGGTGTCCCCAAACTTACGTGTTTGTATGTTTTGAGTTTTTTAGGAAAATACATGGGAGACCGTTCCATATATAGTAATTAGTGGCTGAAATTTGCAGGGCATGTTTGCAAAACAGGGGTTTTGAAAAAAGGTGAGAGTGAGGTACAGACCCTATAAAGCAGAAAATTCTATGCAAATGTAGCTATGGACTCCTTACTAGGAGACCATAAAAATAGCTACTTACACTGCCAGACAAAATGTCTTTACTGATATTTACTTCTGTTAATCCTGAGAGCTAAGGAGAAGCATGCTATTTTAACCTGTGAATCATCACTAGAATTATTAACTAAAGTCCATTGTAGAATCTTTATAACTGCTACTGCATCATGAGCCAAGAAGAACTCAGCTTGACTCTCAGATCACAGGTTGAGTTTGCAGCACTGACAATTAGAAAAGACATCTCTCTACTTGTCTCTGAGCAGATCTGAGTGTGATTGATGCAGCAAATATGGAGCCCTAAACTGCTCTGTTTAGAGTCACCTCTCAGAGTACAGCTGGACTTCAAATAGAACTTTTCTTTTCTGAAGCTTAAATGGATTGTAAAATGAGGCTCTGTAGGACAAAGGAGTATTGTTACAATGAAAGGCCTCCCAAACTTGTCATAGTTTTACAACTTATTGCCTTATGATGTATATCTTATTTTGCATTCATGTGTGAAGATTTGGAGCTACACTGCTGGATTCAATAACATAGCCTACATTATTAAACTGATTTCTGATCACTCAGTAACATCTAGAAGAAATGTTTGTCTATAATTCTTGGCTTAAATTCCACGCAAGTTAGAAATCAGACTATATAATAGTGTGCAGGTTATTGTTCACAGCAATAAAGCAATTATCTTACACAGGACATGATCCTTCAGTTCTCACTTAGCCAAAACTCCCATTTAGGTCTATGGAATTCTTGCTTGAGTGAGGACAGCGGGCTGCAAAAGTTGTGCTTTATTCATAAGGTCTGCATTTTTTTATTAAAGTTACTAATAAAAATACTTTGCACTTTTCATCCATAAACCTCAACACCTTCCCAATGTCGACTATAGCCCCTATGTTAAAGAAAGGGCACTTAAAGCGCAGAAATCACAGATTATGGAAGAGCTGGGATTAGAACCCAGTCCGGGTCTACACTGCCACACCAGGTTGACAGGAGATACACAAGCTATGTATTGTAGAATGCACATCTCCCGTCAACATACTTATCCTCCCTTACCGCAGCGTCTTCACTGGACTGTGCCAACAGGAAATGCTCTCCATTTGATAGCATAACTCTTTTCTAGGGGCTGGAGTTACTACGTTGAATGGAGAGCACTTCCACAATCAATTGAGCAGGTCTCCAGTGGCCTCTCAATTGATCCCGCTGCGTCAATCCATGGAGACAGATGAAGCAATTTCAGTGTAGACAAGCCACCCAGACTCGCACTTATCTACTGGATCAAGCTATCTTGCATGTGTCTTTAAATCTAGGTCCACTGTTCTCAGAATAAAAACAAAGAGTCCTTTGGCACTTTTAAAGACTAACAAATTTATTTATTGCATGAGCTTTCATGGGAGAAAATCCCATTTTGTCAGATGCTTTGAAGATAGGGAACTTACAAAATGGGAGGAAATTCAATGCAGGAAAATGTATAACACAGGATCAGGTCAGGCTGTAACAGCAAATCAGAACAGGTGTCGGGATTCAAACACTGGGGAACAGCATATAGAGGAAGGTGCAGTCAAATCATCTGTTGTAATGAGAATAAAATCCATAGTCTCTGTTTAACCCTGAGGCAATGGAGTCTAATTTACAGCTAAGTTCCAATTCTGCAGTTTCTCTTTGAAGCTGTGATTTGTTATTCATTTGTTTGAGCACCGCTATTAACAAGTTGTCAATGGAGTGAGTGGGGAGATTGAAGTGTTCCCCTATTGGTTTTTTAATGCTGTGATTTCTGATGTCAGATTTGTGTCCATTTATTTTTTTGCACAGAGACAGGGCTGTCCCTGGAGGGGTGGGGGGTGAACAGGGCCCGCGGTTACGTGGGCCCCACACTGTCCCGCTCCCAGCAGGGCAGTGCGGGGCCCACGTGTGCCACAGCCCCTCCTCCCACAGCCACCCTGCTGCCTTCGGCAGCAAGCTAAAGGCAGCGGGGAGCCAGGGAGGGCTATGCCTGCCCCTGGGCTGGCCCTCCCCGCCCCCAGGATGGAGCAGGCAGGCCCAGGGGTGGAGCACGTGGGGCCCGGCTTCTGGGTCAGCCTGCCCCACACGGCCGGCTCGCCCCCGCAGGTGGCCGCGGCCTCGGCCTCCAGGGCTGGAGCCGGCTCCCCCCGCACCCCCCTACGCCAGCAGCCTCTGCCTCCCGGCCGAAGGCCGGCTCCTTGGGGGGCGGGGCCCCACTTCGGCCAATTGGCCCTGGGACCCGCTCCCCCCCACGGGACGGCTGTGCACAGAGACTGTCCTGTTTGTCCAATATGTAAGGCAGGGGGGCATTTCTGGCACATGATGGCATAAATCACATTGATGGATGAGCAGGTGAATGACCCCCTTGGTGGAGTAACTGGCTTAATTAGGTCCTGTGATGGTGTCTTTTGTGTAGACATGTGGGCAAAGTTGGCAACGTGGTCTGTTGCAGGGATATGTTCCTGCTTTAATGTTTCTGTTGTTTGGTCTGTAGTTGCTGGTGAATATCTGTTTAAGGTTGGAGGGCTGTCTGTAAGCAAGGAGAGGTCTCTCTCCCAAGGCTTGAGAGAATGAGGGATCGTCGTATAGTATAGATTATAGATCCTTAAACAGGGACTACGGATTTTATTCTCATTCCAACAGGTGATTTGACCTCACCTTCCTCTATATGCTGTTCCCCAATGTTTGAATCCCAACATCTACTCTGATTTGCTGTCATAGCCTGACCTGATCCTTTGTCATACATTTCCCTGCATTTAATTTCCTCCCATTCTGTAAGTTCCCCATCCCCACGAAAGCTCATGTGATAAATAAATGTGTTAGTCTTTAGAAGTGCCAAAGGACTCCTTGTTTATTTGGTTTTTTTGGCTGACCTAGACTAAATTGGCTACCCCTTTGGAAATTGTTCTCAGAATAGTAGGTTCTCTCACAGGAAGAATACTTCAAATGCTAACCATGAAATACCCACCAATTACAAATAGTCAATGTGGAGGAGTCTGCATCTGTTGCTTTCATTTTCTTTAATGAACTGTGCAGCTGGTGTGAGTCACTGGTATTTTCTACTTAATTACGTTCATTCTTTTATGTGACTTTATAGAGCAAATCCTGTGTTTTTTCTTTAATTTCTCTGCAATGACGCTATTTCTGTTATACTAGCATTCCTGCTGATGTTCAAGTGAAATTTTCTCAAATGCAAACTTTAGAGAGGTGAGAAAGAAATAGTCACAGATGCAGTCTTTGGTTATAGCCTGAAGATAATGCTGTAGATCAGAGGTAGCTACTACATTGTAGAGCACCTGGGTTGAGGGAGGCAAAGTGTGTGGGAGGGAGAACCTACAGACTTTGTCTGCCTTTGCAGACAAATCCTGTTGTTGATACACTTTAAAAAAAGAACTCTTGAAAACTACGGAGGGGACAACCAGAGCAGAAAAAAAGCATCTCACTTGCTGCTGAAAAACCAGGTAAGGTGCACAGACCACTGTATTTCAATTATCTGCTCTAAGACATGCATCAACCCAGCAAAAATTGGAAAAAGAAAAGGGAAATCTTGGTTAACGTGGTTTGCATCATGTTCTTTCCTGATGTAAGGTAACAAATTGATGTGCTACAAATACACACTCCTAGTTTATTGCCAAAATGCAAGACTACATTTACTCAGAGTTAAGGTTGCTCAAGGGCAAATCTCATCAACTCAGTCCCTAAAAATAAAGAAAATCACTAGCAAAGGCAACTTTCATTTATTTAACTTAATGCAAGAATATCACAGTCAGGGCCAGAAGGGCAAGGAGGTCTGTGGGTAGAAGTGGAGCCAACATGGTTCTGTGTGGGATGCAATCAAAACAATGCATGTTGATGTTGACATTTAGCCACAAAAATAAATAGCAGTGTTGATAAAGACACTTTTAAAACTGTCCCATGTGGGAGCAGAGCAAATGGATTCTTAGTAGGTTTGGATGAATACTCCCCTGCTCAATCCCCTGTTATAGTGGAAGGGGGAGCTCACTCAGGAATAGAGTCACCAGCTATGTCTACACTAAAAAAAGTTAGGTTGACTTTGTTCAGTTGACTTAATAAGGTCGACATTAAGTCGACTTAAAGTTGACCTTATTAAGTCGACTTAACAAAGTCAACCTAACTTGACTTACCTTTAAGGTCACTTCGTCCACTTTGTTAAGTCAACCTAACCACCCTTAAGTTGACTTAATAAAGTTGACTTAAGGGTTACTTCACATCCACACCATCCTTAAGTCGACTTAAGGAGTCGACTTAAGGCTTAAATCGACCTAATGGGTGGTTCTTATTAAGTCGACTTAAGGAATTTCTTAAGTCGACTTAATGAAAGTCTGGTGTAGACAGGGAGTAATTTAGGTTGACATAAGCCTTCTTAAATTGACCTAAATTGCTAGTGTTGACATAGCCACCATATCCATTATCTCCTGACCATAACTGGAGAGAGTAACATCATGACCTCCTCTTGAATGGGAGAACATCTATGGATTCTGCTGCCTCCTTACCCATTAGGAATATAGAGTGCCCAAATTGGCACAAACTTCAGAGATTTACATTAATCTTCCTCTTTGTATATATTTTCTTATTTCAACCTCACGGCTGCTCTGAATTGCTGAGTCAAAGCCTGGTCACTAAGGCTATGTCTACACTTGCACTTTTAAGTCTGATGATCTGATTAAACTGATGATCCATTAAGGATACAATGGTTGTATTCTTTATGTCCTCAGTGGCTCATCAGGATACTCCCTGGGACCATTCTACCTGGAAAATTCCTAAACATTAAGGAGACAATGGTTGTTCACACCCTCCCCTCTAAGACATTTCTCCAGAAGGACACAAGTTAAAGTATGGATATAACATCAAATTCTTAACTTCTAATCAAAATAGAATTCCTAGACATAAACTATATAATCTTTCCCAGCAAATTACTACCTTTCTATTGATACCAAATATGACATAGTTCCTATGGATTATAGCATTTATGAGATATCCACAGAAAATAATATCATAAATGCTTCCCTAAATCCAGAGTGTCACACTGTGCCCACATGCCCTGCCCTTTGGGGGGCATGCCAGGCTCCCCCGTGACCCCTCCAGCAGGGAGGGCATTGGTGTAGTCCTGGGGTAGCCCTAAGTCGACTTAGGGCTACGCCAGGGCTACACTGGCTTAATTCGACTTTAGAAAGTCAAATTAAGCCTTAGGTTGATTAGAAAGGTGGTTTAATAAAGTCGACTTAATTTTCATTAAGTCGACTTTATTTTGCTTAAGTCGACTTTATTTTGCTTAAGTTGACTTAAGCAAGCTGCTTAAGTCGACTTAAGCAAAGTGTAGTGTAGACGCACGGCACATTAAATCGACTTAAGCCAAGCTTAAGTCGACTTAATTTACCAGTGTAGACGCAGCCTAAAATAATAAGCTATGGATGAGCTGAATCTCCCAGTGATTCATTTACACAGTACTAACACTCAGGAAATCACATGTTCCAAAGGAGTTGCCGTGTTAGTCTAGTTCAGCAAAACAAACAAGGGGACTAGTGGCACGTATACATTTGTTAGGAAATCACATGACTCAGTTCTGGGACATGATACATAGAGATGGGCGCAGACCAAAATCATGGATCTGGATACCTCCTGAACTTTGTGACTTTGGCCTTTCTTGTTATTTATGGTATGTGTGCACAATGCAACTGCACGAGACCACAGCTTGTTTACAATCTCATGTAGCTACCACCATATAAATGTTAATTAATGCTATTAACATGTCCCATCAGTTTCAGAGTAGACAACTGGTATATAAAAATAAAAATATTTAGAGACACAAGAATGGATATTGAATGGAGTGTTTTAAGCTTGCACTGTGGGTATGTCTGCACTAGAAAAAGTTAAGTTGACTTTGTTAAGTTGACTTAATAAGGTTGACTTTAAGACAATTTAAAAGTTGACCTTATTAAGTCGACTTATCAAAGTGGCTCCTTTTAAGTCGACTTTATTAAATCGACTTAACATTGGACATAGACATCCACACTGGCATTAAGTTGACTTAATAAAGTCGACTTAAGGGCTACTCCCCGTCCACACCACCCTTAAGTCGACTTAAAAAGTTGACATAAGGCTTAAGTCAACCTAAGGAGGAGTAGTTATTAAGTTGACTTCAGCTTTCATTAAGCTGACTTGAGAAATTTCTTATGTTGACTTAATGAAAGCCCAGTGTGGACATGGAGTAATTTAGATCGAGTTAAGGGTCCTTAACTTGACCTAAATTGCTAGAGTAGACATACCCTGTGGGACTATAGTGCACTGAGTTTTTTAATATTCAACTTTTATTTGTGCCAGTCTCTAAGAGCAAAATGTAGAGCCTATGTTCTCTGAAGCACGCAGGTTAGCCTTAAAGGTACCACACTTCTGTCCAGTTAGTGCCTGCCCTTGTAGAGAAATGCAAATAAAGATTCACTCCACATATACCTATGCTCTGCACCATTCACACTTTTATCCCAGAAGAAATGGAGCCAATAGGGCTTTCATGCCTTCTCGACTGGTAGCATTTCTTTGAGATACAGACATTTTGGGCAAAGACGCAATGATCATGATTCATGGAGTTTACCATATTTGTGCTCCCTTTTCCCCACAGATTCTGCTCCGGGAGGAGGCGGGGGGAAAGGAGGCTGGGGGTGTTTCTGCATCTTCTGGTTAAAGATTGCATTGTGATTGCTGCATCTATCTAGTACTGGGTGCAGTGACTCTAATATCCTCCAGATAGTTCTAGGACATCTCTGGAATGGTTCACGAAAATGGGTGAATCAACAGCCATGAAGCAACCTCACATTTCCAGCTTGTACATTTGCAGATGGGATTTGCCTGCCCCTCCTGTATCCACTCCATGAACAGCATTAGCACAAAGACTCAACTCAGTTCTTAGAAACCCCAGAGCCTAGGTAATATTTTTCCAGATCTATTCTGCTGCACCAGATGCCTGAGGAGAGCAGTTTTCGTTTCCTACAATCCTCCTAGTCCTTTTTGTTGGAAGTTAAATAAACAAACAGGTCGTTCTGAGGTGGATTGGGTCAATCGTTACCCTTTATTGCCTACTCGTTCCACCACGATGCTGCAAGTGTACACCGAGGGGGGGTAGTACAGCTCTTTTATTCAAAGCAGTATGATAATACATGGCTTATACATTTATGATTGACAGTAATTTAAAGACCCTTATTTGGTAATTTTAACATCCAAATACTGCTTACATCATTGCATATAATTAACCCTGCCTTTGTTTACTTGTTTACTGTTATGGTTAGTAATGCGCAAGCGTTTAACTCACATGTTACTTTTATTACAACAGTGCCCATAATATTACTGACCAAACATTTTACAAGGAGAAGAGGGATGGGAAAGTTGGTAAATGTATTTCTTTCAAGGCTTTTATGCAGGAAAGAGAAAATGATTTCTGTCCGTTACATTTCTAGCTGAAACCTTGAGAAAGGGAGCTGGGACAGGGAAGAGAATAAATCTTTCACTAACTTTTAGAAAGCAGAGCCTGACCCCATTACCATAGTGACCTATGGCTCAAACCTGGCCTATTTTATTAGTATTAACTTTTAGCTTCCCCTACACTTTTAGGAACAGAGCTGACCTACCTGACTTGAGTTTAAATGGTGTTTAGAGGTTGTCTGGATTTAAGAGTTATGTTTTTTCATGTTCTCATGGTCTCTAGAGGTAATTCCAAACTAAACTATTATGTGTGTTTTCTTGCTTCTCTGTTCCCCACCATGCCTTCAGAAGTGCTGATATATTAAGTAATGCTGTGGTTTAAATATCCATGTTATTTGCTTTATGCTGCCTTGAGTTTATGCTACCTTCATCTTTGTTTATGGGTCCTTTTAATAACAAAATTAAATACAAAATATTCTCAGCCAGCTATAGCAGGCCAGTCTTAAGTGTTATATTTGTTGCCTCAGCAGTGAGGCACTCCTTGTCTTAGGTCCCAGATGTCAAGCTATAGAACAGTGTCTGGTGCCTTATCAGACTCCCCAGGCAGCTGCTACTGGCAACTGTTAGAAGTTCTTCTGCAGCTGGATGGATCTGTTTATTTGACTACACTGTCTCTCTGGCTACAAAGAAATGCAGTGTCTCTTCTACCTCTCTCCCAACATCTCCAAGAACAAAAAAGTATTGTCTGGCTGGTTTACTGGGACCACTATTCCTTTTTCTTTTCTGTTTAGGTAAAAGTAAACTCCTAGGGGCTCTGTTGGATTATAAAGAATAAAGAGAAGTGTCTAAAAGGGCATGTCCAAAGAGCATCCCACAGATGCTATAATCAACCCTGTGGTCATTCTTAATTAGGTGTGGTGCTGAGTCCTGTAGATTCTGAATACCACCACACTGATGTGAGCTGCTCACACCAAAACAAATTAAAATCTGCTGGGATTTATAGTCTCCATAGGTCACACTTCTGCATGGAAGAGAGAGGTGACTACAGAATGCTCCAATTGGTATGCAAATTAAGGGTGGCCTTTACCATTCATGCAAATTGACACTGCAGCCTGTGATTGGGTCAATTTTGGGATCTCCTACTGAGTAGGAACCCGTTACTTTGGAAATGACCTGACTAGCATGCCAAGTTTTTATGTGTACTCCTTAGTGACAGACAGGCTAAAACCTAAGAGCCAGATTTCAGAGCCCTCTGTTAATTCCATTGGCATTCAGCAGGAAGAGAATAGAAACCTGGATGTACATCCAGCCAACCCACGGAACCGTTAGATCTCTGAAGTATACATGGAGTGTAAAACAGAATGGATATGTCTACACTTGTTAATTTAGGTCGACTTAGCTAAATCGACTTAACAAAGTCGACTTTAAGTTGACTTTAAGTCGACTTAGCATGTCCACACTTAAATTTTAATTCGACTTTGAGGGGACCCTACAAAGTCGACCTAGAGTGTCCACACTGGACGCCTAGGTTGACTTGTAGGGGCTAGGTGGACCTGGGACTGGTCCATGGTGGCAGGGTAGGCACCCCTTGCCAAGTGCCAGGAGGCTCAGCCTTTGCCCCATTGTACCTGGGTACAATGGGGCAAAGGGGGACAGGGACCCTGGCAGGGCATAGGGGCAGGGCATGCCAGGCTCTCCCTGTGCCAGCCAGCCTGGCAGGGAGGGCAGTGGGGGAGCCCTGGAGCCCCTAAGTCGACTTAAAGTCGACTTAGGGGTACTCCATGTCTACACTGGCTTAAGTCGACTTTAGAAAGTCGACTTAAGCAGAAAGTCAACTTAATTTTTCCTTAAGTCGACTTAAGCAGCTGCTTAAGTCGACTTAAGGAAAGTGTAGTGTAGACGCAGAGTAAATTAAGTCGACTTAATTTACAAGTGTAGACGCACCCAAAGTGACATATGAGTTACTCCGGTCTAGTCAGGCTCTTATACCTCCCCACCAACATTGTATCCTAGATGACTAACATCTATCACATGTAGTTTTGGTGCTTGGAAAGTGAAAATCTCCATTGCTTTGGCATATTGTGTGCCTATTGCTGTGCTTAACACAAGAGAGTTAATGGTGCTAAACTCACAGATATAATTAAGTTCCCAATTATGAGTTGTTTGACTGAAAACCAAAGGTAGTCTAAGAAATCAGAGCAGGAACTGTGTCTACCTCTACAGTACGTAGCACAGCATGAGGCTGAGGCTGACTGGGGCCTCTTGGTGCTAACATAACAGAACAAATAATAAAATCCTTCTGCTATCGTGCTGTATGTAAGGGCTTTTTGTCATCTCTCCTTATAATATTTTAATTCTTGTACATTTACTCTCAGTGGCACCTAGTGGCAAAGTTTACAAGTGCAATATTGATGATTTCTCCATATAGGTCAAAAGGTTTGAGAAAACCAAACACTAAAGAGATTTCCTATTGTGTCAGTCAGAACATCAGACATAGGAATCAGAGATGTATTATCATTTTCTCATCTTTGCTGTAAGTACTGGTGCAGCAGAGTAAACCCATTGTTTTTAGGATTTGCTTCTTTCAAATCAATGTTACGGGATTCTTATACGGGGTCTACAGTTGTGGTTTTAGTGCTGTTACTGTAGCTAGGTTAATGGATAGTCTCCATAGTCTCACAATGTCTGTTGTGGATGAAAGGCACTTGAACTATATTAGACATTTCCAGTGGGGTAGCCGTGTTAGTCTGTGTACAGCAAAAAACAATGAGAGTCCTGTGGCATCTTATAGACTAACAGATTTTCTTTGGCATTAGCTTTCGTGGGCTATAACCCGTCTGGCGAAACGGGTTATAGCCCACGAAAGCTTATGCCAAAGAAAATCTGTTAGTCTATAAGATGCCACAGGACTCTCATTGTTTTTTGCTGAACTATATTAATAACTCTGCTTAGTCAGGCCCAGTGACATCATTGCCTTAAATAAATGATGTAAACAATAAAAGAGACTTATCCCCACTCACAAGCGGAAAGAGTAAACAGAGTGGGGCCTGCCCCAAGATGCTCCTGGAGTAAAAATACAGAAGGACAGTGAAATGTACAGGTTCTTTACAGTTTACTTGGAGGCATTTCTTGGGCCTCCTCAATATTAGTCCCGTAGTGCAATTTACTTCATTGTTTGTTGGACCATTGGTACATAGCTGCAAGAAAGAAAATCTGGCCTCTGACTAGCATTATAATACCTATATTAATGTCACTAGAAAAAGCAAACACTATATAAACTTTGGAAAGAATTGTAATTATCTACATATTATTTCCCATGAAAATGAGTGTCATTTCAGCTGGGCTGATCCTAGGCTTCCCTTGGGGCTTTAAATAGTAATTTGGTTTTCTTCTTATTTAAAAACCAGAAGATATTATTGTTGATTACAGAACTGCCTGCAAAATCTGTTTTTAGATAAACCCAGCCATGTTTAACTAAAATACACCTATTTTACAATATTCAGCTGTTTAAAACGAATTTCTTACATCCTTTGTCTGAACTCTACAAAAATTATTGTAGAGAAATGGACAAGCTCATCCAACAAGTCTCCTCATAATTCACTTCTATGATCAACTCCTGAACCAAGTGTTTCTTATTGAAATGTTCCAGCAGTTCATATAAACTGCAGCTGTTATGCTGTGCAGAATCCACTGTCTGATATTAAACTCTTTTCAAGAACTAAACTGTCTTTTGTTCTACTGGAAGTGTATATGTTCCAAGGGAAAAATGCATTAGTATATACTGAGCGCTCTTATGTTTTGAGAAAATCTTGCAAAATTGCATAAGGTTTTAAATTGGGAGTATCTTTACTATTTTCCTATTGTAAAACTTGTAGTGCACAAGCTGTGTATTCCAAGCACTCCTAACCTAATGCCACTATGAAGTACTTTTCTGCCAGGACCACATTTCTAGCAGAGTCTTTAAAACAACTATCAGCAAATGTTTGTATCTGATTGGAGCACTAATAAATTAATAAGGATCTTTGGTTAGAGAGTCATCTTGGAATAGATCTTACTGTAATATGACAAAAAGGTAAAACAAAAAAGCTCTGTGATCAGTTTGCTTGCTTCTGCCCACATTCCTTCTGAAGTTGTTATATCCATTCAAACATGAAACTGGGATTTTGCTATAATGGGCACAATAAATATAGTCTATATCTACACTTAAAAAGTTAAGCTGACTGTGTTAAGTTGACTTAACAAGTCAACTTATCTTTTCAAGTGTAGACGGAGCCATGGTCTCTGCTGAGAAGGGACCTGCGGCTCCTTTCTCGCTGGGACCCACGGGTCCCGGCAAGAAGGGAGCCACACCCCCTTTGCCGGGACCCTCGCAGGTCCCAGGGAGAAGAGAATGAGGCTCCCTTCTTGCCGGGACCTGCACAGGTCCTGGCGAAGACAACCGCCGGCACTCTGCAGACAGGGGAACCTCTGGCGATCCCCCGTCCACGGTGTGCCGGGGAAGACAGCTGCCAGCGGCTCCCGGGACAGGGGAGCCTTGGGGAAGAGAGCCCCTGGGGCTCCTTTTGCCCAGCCCTAGGTCGACTTAAGTAATTAAGTCGACCTAGGATGTCCACACTGGTGTTATGTCGTATTAATAAGGTCGACTTAGACAGTGGTTAAAGTATAATTTGACGGGCCCTGGAACCCTCCTAATCTCTGGACCCCCTTCCCATATTGTCTGGGCCCCCTTCATGCATGTGCGGGCCCCAGCCCAGGTAGGCATTTGCAACCACTTCTCAGTACCACATGCATCGGTTATCGCTCCATATAAATATTTATAATTTTATGTGGTGTTTATGTCTATAGCAATTATTGTCACAAACTAGCAAACACTGCATAACACAATAAGTATTGTGATTAACAACGGTGGGGCATAGGACCTTCCAGCAGCCAGGGCAGGGCGGAACATGTGTTCTGCCGGATTTTTCTATTTTTAGGGGCGCTGGAACTCTGGACCCTCAAATTTGGGGGCTCAGGAACTGTGTTCTGGTGCGTTCCCCCTTACTTTAACCCCTGGACTTAGACCTTAAGTCAACCTAACAGGCAGTAGTTATTAAGTCGACTTAAGGATGCCCTTAAGTCGACTTAATGAAAGTCCGGTGTGGACATGGAGTAATTTAGGTCGACTTAAGCATGCTTAAGTCGACCTAAATTGCTAGTGTAGACATAGCCATAGCTACATGGATTGTAAACTGTTTAGGGCAAAGAACTTCTCTTTAACCTGTCTGAAAATTACTACTCACCTCCTGGCATTATATAAATGATACTGTACTTTAAGAGCCTTATTATGCTCTGTTACACCAATGTAAATCCAGACTAACTTTCCTGACACTGGTTTAACTGAGAACATAATTTGGTCTTACATGTGTCTGTAGTCTTGCTATGAAACTCAGCAACATTAGTACTCTTGATACTCATACTATATTTACCCTGCTGTTTGGTAATATAGTGATATCTGTCATGGGTAAACACTAATTAAAGATCTAGAGAAGCTTAATTTATATCTAAATTAGATTATACTTTCTTTTGAGTCTTTTATTCTAGTAGCTATTTCAGCTATTCTATGCCAAATAAAAGATTTACAGAAATTGGACGAACTTCAACAATTGGTGTCGGTTGCGCTGCTGACACTTTAGCAATAAGGCAGAGAAATCAACAGGCTGCAGCTTCTAACAGGAAATGATCTAAAGTGCAAAAACCACAGCATTGAGGCAATTGTCTGTGCACTGGCAATAAGCCTTTCATTTGCTACAGCTAGAAAACCCTGAGCTTGCCACTGACATGTCAAGTTGTATATTGCTAATAAGAGTAGAAAGGTTGAAAACACAATTGCAGATCCCTATACAGTGTGTCCAGCAAGTCTCTCATCATATGGTAGCATTTCAGTAAACCCTGACAAATGTTCTATTTATCCTTTCAGTTTCTGCCACTTGAGCTATGCTTCAATTATGTGTTTCTTTTCCCTCTGGAGTCAGATAGTGCCCTTTAAAAAAAAAAAATACATACGCTTGTCCACAGAGAGAGAATCAATGTGGTAGACAGTTTTCTTCTGTGACTACATCCCAATATTGCCACTGCCAGGTCAATAACTGCTATTTATGAACTTGCATAATTACTTCTTTGCAAACAATTATAACTACAAATGATGCCACATTAAATCTGTTACTTTATAAAAGCTGAACACTACATGAATTAGCTTCCATTATATTAAACAGAAGCTACAGTATATCTACCATCAGAGCAATGTAGGTCAGAGCATTCTCAGGGCTTTTTCTTAGAAACACTAATCACTGCTGTTATATTAGCCTCAGTTGCATAGTAACTAACCCTATTAGACCCTTAAAGTTTTGAATGTACTTTCACCAAATGCACATCCTTGTTTTTCACACTACTTCCCACTTGCATGTTGCACCCAAATCTCAAAAGAATCTGCTTCCTGAATGCCCTGAGGTTGTTATTTCTGTGAACTCTCTTCAACTGGAGAATTTCCTTTTCCACTTGCTCAGGATACAGTGTTATAACAGTAATGAGAGGCCACTTCCCGATGAAAGGGTGGATCCTGTTTGCACAGTTCCTCTGATTTACAGGGGATCTATTCAGTTTTGTGCAATGTTTCAAAATGGGGAGCAAGTCCCACAAGCACAAAATGAATACTTTGTACACAGTGTCTTCATGTGAATTACAAACAATGTCGACCAAGAAATAATAAATCTTATGATAGTCATTGAAGACAAAATGGGACTGGAGTTATTATGAGGAAAATAATAATAATACCTGTTAGCACCATAGCCTAAAATAAAATATTTTTAGAGAGAGAGAAACATGGTCCCATTCATGAAATTCAGTTTGTGGAGCAAGAATAACAACATTGTCCTGTTTGTGCAGAAATGCTTTTTTATAGTTAATATTCTGTACTTGTTGTGAACTCTGTTAACTTTTGTATTGTAAAATATCTGCAACAGCAGGCATAGACCTCAAAGTGGGCAACAAATGGATGGACAGAGTGACGGGTCAAGAATGTTGTCTTTACTTATTTATTTCACATAGATTGGTGGGGTGCAGGAGAGAGCAGGATGAGGAGGATGGCTAAGTGACTGAGGCCTCAAATTCTTTCTTTTTAAACTTAGCTGATGTCGTTTGAGCAAATGTCTAGTGACTTGTACCGAGTCTGAGTAGATGGGTTGTGCAGGGGCTGAAAAATGGAACCCTAACCAGGACAGAGGATGGCTGTAGCTCTTACTAGGAGGAGGAATAGCAAACATAAATCTGTGCAAATCCTGCTGCTTTGTTCCTAATACACATCCATGATCCACTATGGAGAGCTGCCACACAGCACTGCTCTGCGATGCAACGGGACATGTTTAGTGCCCTGATGAATAGTATTTGTTGCCTTGTTCACTTGCATAGTAGTAACTGCTGTGCTTTAGGCCCTATCTAGCACTGCACAAGAGTTATGCAGCATGCAAGTGTGCTAGGGCCTCAAAAATGATTGGGAAGACAGGTCCTAGCCTTCCCTTCAAGAACTTACAAACTAAACAGATAAAATAGAGTGGAGTAATGGCGAAAAAGAATGCACCACCGCAGCAAAGTGTGATGATGTTTCATCCGTCTTGTTTTAGATAATAGTTTCATGATTTTCTGCTCCTTAATCTAAAAAGGGTAATAACCACCATAACCACTGCCGCTGAGCAGGTCTACACTGGAAGCTGCACAGCTGTGCCACTGTAGTGTGTCTGGTGAAGATGTTATTTGCTGACAGAAAAGTGTGAGAGGCAGAAGCTATATCAGTGGAAGTCGCTGTAATGTGCGTTGCTCAGGGCGGTGTCTTTTTTACACCCCTGAGCAATGTGTGTTAGATCGACTTAAGCGGCAGTGTAGACCTGCCACTAGTGGGTGGGACTTGGACAGTTTGAGATTTATTTCTTTAAGAATGAGTTCAGTAGTATGTGGTAGGAGTTCAGTCATCTAAACCTGGATGACCTGCTCCTGGGTTAGCTCAAGGAAATAATTCCCCATTGGCTAGTGGATAGATGTGACTTGGCAGTAACCATCTCTGATGGTCATAAAATTAACACTAATCCCATACCTATTTACCTAATTTTTTTAATATCTTGAAGGTGGTGAAGTACGGGCAAGGTGTATTGCACTTGCTATGATCAACTGCCTGTCTTTTTCATTAGAAGATAGAGCTGCAGGTTTATAGAGCACTTTCTGTACACGAGGCATTGTAAATCCTAAATAAAAAAGTGTTTCATTTGCAATGCAGTAATTGCAGGAGGCAGATGCCAAAGCCATAACAATGTTTGCTTGTTCTTGGCTTGCAAACTCTGACTCCTCAAACCAGCAGCAGTGACAGTCATGACAGTATTCTCTGCAACATAATGCATCTTAATCCCTTTCACTCTTGAGTTGTGGTGGTTTGTCTCAAAAGAAAAAAGGGCAAAGAGCCAAAGTTAAGTATATTCACAATCTTGATGGCAATAGTAGTTGTCTCTGGAGCACAGTAAACAAGGTCAGAAGGGACCACTGTGGTCAATTACCCCACACTTAAAAATGTACACCTTATTTCCAGTCTGAATTGTCTAGCTTCAACTTCCAGTCAATGGATTGTGTTATACCATTCTCTGCTGAAGAGCCCATTGTTAAATATTTGTACATGTTTATAGATGTAATCAATACAGAAAAGATGTTGTAATTGAAAGAACTGGTTTTGGAGAAAGTGAGCAGAGTGATAAGCTGAATTAGTTCCAGGATGTCCATTTGACTGAAGAAAGCAAAGAACCTCAGGCCAGATCCACAAAGGGACTTAGGATGCCTAAACCCCATTTTTAGGCTCCCAAGTCCCAGTTTTAGGCACCACTTCACTCCATAATACCCCTGCTTGGGTTTTGCCTAGTCCCGTAGGTGCTTAAAGTCACTCAGTGCCTAAATTTCCACTGTAAAAGCTCCCTACTATGTCTACACTTACAAGTTAGTTCGAATTAAGGAAGCTTAATTTGAACTAACTTAAGCCTTGGCCACACTAGGCTTTCATTAGTTCAAATTAAGGGCTTCCTTAATTTGAACTAATAAATTCGATTATACCTTTCAAACTAACGCTTAATTCGAACTAAATGCTTAATTCGAACTAGTTAGTTCGAATTAAATTAATGTGGCCATGTTAGTTTGAACTAACTGCTTAGTTCAAACTAACCAGCACATTGAGTTTAATGCAACTGACTAATTCGAACTAAGCAAGTGCCACATATGGCACTTGCTTAGTTCGAACTAAAATTCCAGTGTGGGCATGCTAGTTGGAATTAAGTTAATTCGAACTAACTAAAATTAGTTCGAATTAGTTAGTTCGAATGAACTAATTCGAACTAACTTTGGTAAGTGTAGATATAGCCTAGGTACCTAAGATGCTGCCTCACTCTAGGTGTCCTGTCCAACCACCTATCTCCCTTGCGGGATTTTCTCCTGCCTCTGCAGAGTGTGGGTGCAGGTCATTTGCCAGAATTATCTCAGTATATCTCATTTAATCGTTTCCCTGCCATTGCAGGGGCCTCAGCCCCGATGCACCTCAGTCCCTCCTGTTTTCTGCTTGTGGTATACGTCTAGTCTCCTGAGGGCTGCAATACTTTTGTCTAATTTATTTCAGTTATCTAGTATTCAGGTAATGGTGCCTTACAATGTACAGGAGGCCAGACTAGATGATCTGCTAGTCCTTTCTGGCCTTAAACTCTGTGCCTAAGCCCCAGTAGAATCTTGAAACCACACCTCCATCTTCCCTGTAGGACCTGATCTGGCACAAAGCGGCTGGAGGGAAGGGAGCAGCTCTTTTAACCATTAGCCCAGTGGTTAGGATATTCAGCTGGGAGGTGGGAGATTCTGGTTCAGTTTCCTCTGGGTCTGTGGAACTGGATTTGAAGAGAGGTTCTCCATTTCTCAGCTGAGTGGGCTAACTGCTGGAGGATGGAATAGTCTGATGTGGGTCTTTCTTTCTTGCAATAGTAAATATTAATTGGGCTGGGGACAGAAAAAGAATCCTTCGAGTCCAATGGTTAGGGCACTCAGTTAGAATCCCTGTTCAAACGTCTTCTCCTCATTCATGGGGATGGAGAAACAAAGCATAGTTTCCCACAACCTGGCTAAATACCCTAATTACTGGGCTAAAGGTTAGAAAGCAGGGCCTCCTTCCCCCCAATCCTCTGGCCATTTTGCGTGGAGTTCAGTAGGCACCTAACTAATTCTCACAATAAAAGTCTTGGGTATCTCAGCTGCTTGCCTCCAGGAGAGGATCCTGGCTATGTCTAGGCTGCGGGGAGGTGCCCAACGCAATGGGAGGGGTGGGGCTTACGGCACACCCCTCTTGTTGGTACATCTCATTGCCTAGCTTGGGTGGCTCCCCACCTTGCATGCTGGGTTTTGTGGAGCTGATTCTTTGTATAGGGAGCCTAAGTGCATAATCAGGCTTTGTGGATCCCATTGTTGTTCTAATGGTTTTCTAGGCACCTAAAAGTTATGCATTACGTCATGGAGCGTTGCAAGAACAGAGTACCTTTGTGGATCTGGACTTTTCTGTATGAAGTATCAACACACTAAGCAGATAGCTATTATCAGTATTAGAGATGTAAGCATTTAAACAGCCAGCAGCTGTCTTACTGTTTACTAATTAGTTTAAATGTTGCCCTGGGAGGGGAGGCACTGAGCCCAGCACAGCTCCACATTGAATGACAGGTGCCCTGCTGTGACTCTGCACATGCAGAATGGTGCCTCACTGGGCTTGGCTCCTCCCTGCCAAGTGAGAGCTGCCAGCATGGTTCCACGTGCATGCTGAGCCGCAGCCGGGCAGCTTTAGCTTGGTGGGGAAGAGCCAACCCCAGCAGAAGAGCTGCCCAGCTGCTGCTCAGTAAGTGCGCACCTTGTGGCAGCAGCGTGAGCTTCCTGGGTAGCTCTCGCTTGGCTTGGAGACCCCAAGCCCAGTGTGGCTCCCCCAAACTCCCCAACTCTTTAACCATTCTAAAAGAGATTATTAATTAAAAGAATTTTTACTTCCCTAATCAATATAGTCTCTTGTCTTTTTTCTGGGAAGGTTCCTCAAAATAGCCTTTTACAATGCTGAACCAAAACCTTGGCTTTCAACAGTCTTGAACTTTCAGAAAGGGTCAAAATCTAGATTGGAATTTCAAGGCTGGCCTGATTCTCTTACTATATTAAAACACTGAATCCAGCCTCTCAAACTTGAGGGGCAGTGGCAGGAAGAGTATATGTATGTATGCAGAGGGAGCCAGAATCTGAATACATCACCATTTTGCAGTTCAGACTGATATCTATTTCCAAGTATATAATACCTTAGTCATTGAAAGACACAGTCTACTGAAATGGGATATGTATTCCAGGTAGTCCCATACGGGGGGAGACAGAAAATTCTGGTATGAAAAGCCCTGTCTCCGTTCAAACAAAAGAACATAATATCCAATAAACCTGGGAAAGAGTTTCAGCAAAGCTGCTGCTTGAGTTGTAATGGATTCTGGGAGCTTTACTTACAGGAAATCTCTGTTCATCTTTGGAAACACCAGCTTCAACCCGGTGGGCCCATTATTTTCTGTCTAGGCATTCAGCAGGGCAGTTATAAGACTATCAAGAGGAATTTGGACAAGTCAGCTGCTATTTAAAAATATTGCTACTGTTTTGTGCATATAAATCTACAGCTTCAAAGAACTTTGGAAATATAAGGGAGAAAGGGTTGACTAAGGCAGCGAAAAGATGTCTAGCCAGATTCTGCCTTCCCTTGTGCCTCACCAAAACACTTAGGTAGGTTGTTAACAAATGAATAAGAAATCAGTTCAGGCCCTCCAAGCAAGATTGGCATACAACACTTTTTAACTAGTGAAATAAATGAACTTGATAATCTGATCAAGGGGACACAAAGTCTTGGATTCAGTTTCCAGTTCTGATTTCTCACCTGACATTCCTTATCTAACAAGAGTGAACGTGCGCAGCTAAAAAACAATCTGGGCATTTAACTGTTCTTGACTACAAGTCACTATCCCAATAGCGTGGAGCACCAAAATGCCCTTGTGGCAGTCATGTGTGCACAAGCCCTTCATAACAACCTTCCAGAGAGATTCAGTGGAGGAGGATGAAAAAGAACAAATGAGAAGTCTAGTTTGGCTGAACCATCCGGTACAAGATAACATGTGGTGTCTTACCACATCACAGGTTGCAACTTCACGCATCAGAGGGGCAATACGCAACTTGTTTGTATCAGTGTATAAAGAAGGGTTTCGATGGAGTGGCTTTGTCCAGCTGAAGAGGAAATGGAAATTCCTGCTGTTTATTGAGCTGCTTCATTTTAACAAGTATACATGTACGGTCCTGTAGAGTCTATGAGATACTAGGACTGTGTTTTGTCTACATTAAACCTGGCCAGGCACCTTCATTACTGAAACAGATCTCTGGTCTTATTGGATAATCCAGTTGTGGATTGGTGTCCTGGTTAGTTTTGCAGAGCTGGGACATTATATGTGTAACCTTCGGGTGGGCTAAATTCATTTAGTTGCCCTTCTCCAGTGCCCCACAGAAATCAATCCCAACCCCTATGGGGAAAGCAGCTGGAGACCCAGGATCCAGTCTGCAGAGGACTCACGGCGAAGCTTGCTCAGAGCTACACTCACGCATTAAAATACTACTAAAAACAAACATAACAATGAACTTTATTAACTACTAACTAAATAAACCTAGTCCTAAGAAAACAAACTACAATTAACCAAGAACAATCCCTTGCATGAAAGATACCCAAGAGTCCCAAAGTCTGTGTGGAGTTCACCCAACTCTCAGCTACAGTCTCTGTTCCAGTGTGGAAGCTTGAGTGGCAAGAAATAGCTGTCCTCTTCTTTCTTTGCTGGGATCCTCTGTAGCATTACATGCAGGCTTTCTCTTCTCCTCTGCAACCAGCCCTCAGTCCCATATGCATGTCTGCAAGGTCTGTCGCAAATGACTCCTTTACATGGAGAAAACATCTTGTTCACTCCTGGCTCAGCTCCTCTCCAGAACACTGAGCACATGGTCTCCCCTCAAGGCAGCTCCTGCCTGCTGTCTGCTCAGGCTGCTGCTCTCCAGTCATCTGACTGACATCCCATCACACCAGCAGGGTACACTGTGGAGCATGCTCAAATTGCTACCACTCCCTGCTTCTGGAAGTTTCCAGTTGTGGGTCGCTAATCTGCCCAACAACAGTATCCCACCCTCAGCAGGTCTCTCAGAGATAGCCTTTTCAGGCATATGGGTTACATATGCATTGGTGGAACACACACGCAGCCAACAACTGACAACCCTGGTGACCCCGACTGCTGATCTGATAAGTAAATGAGCTGTCCTCTGTAGGAATCACGATCTAACAGACCAGAAAAACCACAAGCTGAGTAACCCCCTTCACCCTTCCCTGCAAATCTCAACAGAGTTCAATTAGATATGCACTTCAGTGGGGTGTCAGCAAAGGAGGCTCATATGAATTTAAAGAAGATAGTGGGGAAGAAATACAGAATAAAATCTGTAAGGCTAGAGTAGAGATTGTAACCTGGGAAAATAATAAGAGTAAAAAATGTACACAACATGCCACAAAACTGGCAGAACCACTAACAGAAACAAAGAAAGAGTTAGAAGAATCAGAAAAAGCAACAGTGCCCTGAAATACTCCCACGCTCTTAGCAGGGCAGCAAGCAGTCCAGAGACGACATATTTTACAGCAAGCTCAGGAAAAGAGTACAGCTTTGGAGACAGCTGTAAAAATCTGCAAAAAAGAGAAGTGCTGTCCCCTGATATAAATATTTGTGGTCAACAGCACAGCAGACTTCAGGTAACTACCTTGTGACAAATGGAAGCAGAAATGTAAAAAGTCCCTAGCAAAAGGTGGTCATGTTGGGGTGATGAGTGTTGTAGTGTGGATGCTTGTCCCAGCTCTGTACTGATAACTGAGACACCAAACCATGGTTGGATTATCCAATAAAACCAGAACTCCATTTCAGAACTCCACCTGACCTGACAAAGCACATTTCTAGTATCCCGCAGACTCTTCAGGACCACTAACACATGTATGTTTGTTAAAATGGACCAGCTCAATACACAGCAGGAGTTTCCATTTCCCCCTCAGGTGGACAAAGATACTCCCTTTGAGATCCTTATTTATACACTGATACAAATAAGGTCTGTATTGCCCCCCTGATCCATGTAGTTGCCATCCTCTGATGTGGTAAGATATCACCTTTTAGCTTGTACTGGATGGTTCAGCCAAAACATTTCTATCCATCGTATTGTCATTCTGAGAGGTCCATAAGCCCTCGTTATCTTTGGGGGTATTGGGATGTCCTGGTACCTTTCTGGAATGTGCTTGCATGAGTGCTCTGTACCTAGTGCGCCTTTAGGAATGTGTGTATCAGCTCTGTTCTTGCCAGTTACTGTGAGCCTGCCAGCATTCACAGCCTGACTTCTGTTAACTTTGCATTATAACAGCAGGGTTTGACTATTACTTTAGCTCAGGCCTCATGTCTCAGGCTCTCACTTTCTACTACAGGTACCTTCAAATCTCCAGCTTTTATGATTTTAGATTTCCCATCCCTCCCATATTACAGTTATGATTCCAAATATACCTTATCATGGGATTCCCACATCCACCCACAGTGACTAATAGATGCAAGTCACAACCGCTCTAGACATCTTAAATTAGAAGCAGATTTGTCTATTATAATGTACTGATGCCTGTGCTATGCTGCAATGAGATTAACAAAATGCTTCTCAGTCTTTTCTGTGATTGGCTGTACTTTCAGAAGCCAGCAAACCATTTTTGCAGTGGAGGTTTAGCCCTGCTTATATGCTAGCAAAGCACTTTAGATCTTGCTATTTCAAGAAGTGGGACCTGTCAGGAGTGGAACATGGATCCAAAGCTCTGATTTATTCCTTTTCTGGTTCAATGTCCTGCAGCAGAATGGTAACCCTGTGTTTATTACAACATTTACTCATGGAAATGGCAAAGATGTAACAGGTTCTCAAGGACTGGGGAGATGGGCTGAAAAATGTATTTAAAAATTATATTTTACATCAGTAGCAAAAAGGACAAGCAAAGCTGAAAGGTGACTGAATTGAGGAAAATATTTTAAATATAGTAAGAAAGTCACTCTCTAAAATCCAGAAATCTGAAACTCCATAAGCAGGTTCTAAAGAATTTTGGACAGCAAGAGTTCTGCCTTATGGTATACATATTGCACTTAGTGTTTGGTCTCTGGCCTCAATAAGCTACATATTTTGGTTCTGCGGAACAGTGTATTTAAGTACTGCCACAAGGAGAGAAATTGATTTCAAGGAAAGAGGCTGTTACATTAACAAGCCTTTTCTTCCAGCACCCCAAAGCTATCTTGATGATTTCCTTTATACCCAGCTCTGTCTATTCACCTTTGCTGTCCTGACAATTAGCCTGTTCATTCCTCACATTCCCACCCAACACCGTCTAGGCAACTTACTCCTGATGTACCATCTTTCCTCCCCTCCTGCACTTCTCCCCTGCAAAGTCGAACTATCATATTGACTTATGCTACATTTTGTTATTGAAGAGAGGCTGATGCATCTACTGCCATAAGCCCCAAATAATAACTTTATTGTGGCTTGAAGCTCAAATCTATCCCCTCAGATAAATCTTTGGAGAATGATGGGGCCCTCATCTAGCAAAGGGAAGTCAGTGCAAGTTGTTGGTGCTCAGTTAATTTCAGGATTTGGTTGCACATAAGGAAGCTGTGTGGGGTGGGGCTGATGTTTTCATAATAAAATGTCTTTACTCAGTCCCACAGTAACAAAAAAACCAAAACAGTGAGGTGACTAAAAGCACAAAGAGTAATAGAAATGGAGAGACAACAAGTTGGCAAACAGAAATATCAAGTTTTTGGTTAACTCTGAAAAATCCTGTTAGGTAGTGCAACTAAGGACTGGGTGCAGAACAGTGAGAGGCAAACAGAAATATTTTTAAAAGCAGAAATGCAGTTCCTCTGACAAAGGAAATCTGTAGAACAGAGACACTTCAAAAGCCTGCTGGCAGCTGTGTACAGGAAGAGGAAATACTAACCCTGAATGTGAAAGTAACAGTCACTTGCAAATAAAAACCATAGGTCTTCAGCTTGATTGGTTCTGTGTGTAGGGTTGATGACCTATAGACGGTCTTTATTCAAATTTAAATGTTACACAAGAATTCTTTTTGAAAATATCCTGTCACTCTTGAAATGCTATGTACAGAAATGTACCATTTGTTTATGTGTATTTCTAAAATGCTCATCACTTTTTGTATCTCAGCTCCAACTGCCACTCAAACCTGCAGCACTACAAAAGGGAAAACAGTGCTGTTTAACCGTGCACTGGGGCACAACAGCTACTTGAAATTCAGCAGCAGTTCCACTGATTTGTAAAGTATTTAAAGATGTCTTGAGTATGAGGGTGCAAGGAAACCTCTCTGAACAACTGAGGGCCTATTCTTTCTCTCAAAGCCAGAGTGACCTATTGCGGTAAATCGACTCTGAGCCAGAATGCCTTATGACAGAGGGTAGGCATTAAACATAAGCCGCAAACATCTTTGTGTTCCTGGAAGGGTGATTTGCTGTGAGGGTGTTTTTAGGTCAGCCTGCCTCAAGGAGTCCTTCCATGGTCATTTACATAATGATTATGTCTGAATGTGCTTGGTCAGCATGTCTTTCATCATCAATATGATACATACGGAGAGCTCGTACGTTTGGATTCTTGCTTCATGCTGTCAGGGAAATGACTGTCAAATGCTGTGCAAGCTTTGTGGGTAAAGAACCAAATAAAGCGGCATCTCAAAGCATGAGCCTACCCTCCAGAGACCAGGAAAATCCAAGGTCCAAAGTGTACAGCACTCTAATTCCAATCTGAATAAATCTCTACGCAGTTATGCCTGGGACTGAGAGACTGAACTGCATATCACTGCTCAAGTCCCGTTACTTGAGAACATGGAGCATTCTATGAGCTGATGGACCTGTGCGCAGTGGGCTTTGAAAGAATAATTTTATTCCTCATGCAGGGCTGTGTCTGGAAACAAAATGGACTTTCACTTTATGCTCCCAGGCTTAAACATCTTTAAGACAATAGGTATTTCCCTGGGTTATGAAGCCAGGTTGCAGTTTCTTTTAAATTATTTGCAGTAGAACCTAAAATAAAGGCTAATCAGGTCCAGCCCTAGGTTTTCTGTAGATCTACCTAATGTACTATATGCAAAGCCACATGTGTCTCTCTCCATACCAGTAAAAAGATCACCTCACTTCTTTATGCCAGAGACAACATCCTGTGGCCATCTATTGCCTATGAACCTTTCTGCCTCTTAGTTCTTTAGCAACCCTTACCCCAGTGGTTGGGTATTATTATATTAAGTGTATTATCATTGATGACAGATCCTTATTTCTAAAGTCATTAAAGAAATGGTCTTCTGGGATATACCAAAGCTGGCCACATTATCTCCATCCTGCCTCTGCTTCTGGCCTCATCACTTCAGAAGGGTATGCTTGGATTTTTGTTTTGTTTTTTGATTAGGAAGATGATAGAAGGGGTGAAAAGAGTGGGGGCATCAGGGCTGGTGATTAAATGTGGAAGCCTTCTAATGGTGGGAGAGGAGGCAGGAAATTACAGAAACTTTGGCATTATTCCCTAGTCGTTGCTTGCACTTTTACTTTAAAACACAGAAAAAGATGGAGATGGACCAGCACTTCAGTGTCCTACCACTGAAGTGATTAAAGAACAGATCTTGCAAAGCAAGCACATGGGATTGCCACTAGATTGCATGAGAATCGCAGCTTTGCACTGTTACAGGATCTTCAATCAGTGTGTCTCAAAGCATTTCAGAGATATTATTGAATTAAATGTCACTACACACAATGATGATGGGGATGTATCACTGACACTTTACAAACAGTCACACTGAGACACAGCGGCTCAGATTCATCCCCTTATCAAGTGCAAGTCTTGGTGTGAGAACTGAGGGCCTGCAATACACCTCTTTATGCAGGAGATCAATCCAGTCCCACGGACTGCCCTCAATTGCACCCTTTTGAAATGGTCCCTATGGACTGCAGCACAATAGGTGGAGCATGGACACCCCATGCCCAGGCTTCTTCCTGTCCCTATCATGCTCTTGGAAGACCTCTTGCACCAGGAGCATGGATGAATGGCCAACACAGCCAGCTATCCACCTGGCAGAGAAGCCCCTGTGTCAGAGAGCTTTACAGCCCCTTTGTGATGACTACAATGATGCAAACAGGTCAGAAAGCAATGATCTAAAAATGCCAACAAGCTAGTTTGGTACGGAGAAAACTAGCTTTTCCTTTATTTAACAAATCAGGTATAGGCCAGAGGTGGGCAAACTACAGTGGCCTACGGGAGCCTTTCATCAGGCCCTCCGGCTGGGCCTTGCTGGAGCATGGCAGCTGCTCCCTCCTCCTGGCCCTGCCCCTCTCCCACCACATGGGCCCAGCGGCACCCCGGCAGGAACACTGCAGCTGCTACCCCCTCCCTGCCCCGCCCCTTTCCCCACTCTTCTTTGGTCCAACTAGAGTCAGATGTGGCCCTCAGCCCAAAATGGTTGCCCACACTTGGTGCAGACTATTGTATTCCTAGAATTCCAAAATGCTTTGGTTTGAACATTTCAAACTATTTTGTTCTGTTCGTACAATTGCCTTTGACATGGCTGAAAAATGTTAGTGAATATATACCACAAAATCTATGAAGCTTTGGAAAATACTTCATGGGCAGTATTTGCAGTACGTACTTTTGTTCAGAGATGACCCTTACCAGCCAATGGTTGGGGGGTGGCAGAGTGAGGGCAGTGGTTTCAGCAGATGTTATTGAGCATGCTCAGTGCAAGCCACGCAGCAACTCTAGGCGGGCACGTGACCTCGCACAGCCCCTTCCATCACCCCTCCCACTCCCATTCATTGCCTCTGCTTTTGGTAATACTCTTCACACTGAAAGAGGTAGTCCTTTCAAAGGAACCTATTACAAGAGCAATGCAAGGGGGTCTCATTGTAAAAAATGAGTGTTCAACTTTCCACCAAAAGATACTGCAGCAAGGAAGCTTAGCATAACCACCGTGTCTCTGAGAATTGCACCAACCTCCCTTAGCCAATAATGGGCCTTATTTATAAATTCACATAGTTACAATACAAAGAGGAAGTTTGTTATACTCATGTAGAGATCAAAGTTTGAATGTAATTTTTCTACTTCTCCTGTTTAGAGAATTTGAAAACACTTTGCATACACTGTATCCTTTCTCTGTGCTATGTATTCCTGGGCACAAGCTAAAAAGCCTGCAACAAAGGAAAAGTTGTTTATAATTCTGGCCAGTTTTTAAAAGCTATTTGTGAAGATAACATTTTGGAAAAGTTCCCAGAATGCAAGTGCCCAACACACACTTGCTGAGAATTGTAGATTCATAGATTCCAAGGCCCGAGGGGACCACTGTTATTGTCTGACCTTCTGAATAATGCAGGCCAACCCTGGAGCATAGCTTTTAGAGAAATAGCCAATGGATTTAAAAATTGCTTGTGATAGAGAGTCCACCACAACCCTTGGTAAACTGTGATGTTTGAAGGTATAATATTCTCCCAAAAAGGATGGAATTTTTAGGCCCCCCATTTGATCTTTTTAAACTGAGATATAATGGGGAAATTTCTTCCTGACTCTAACGGTGAAACCCTGGCCCCATTAAGTCAATGACATAACTTTCACTGACTTGCATGGGGCCAGGATTTCACCCTGAATCTCCCCCCTCTCTTTTTTTAAAACCCCACCACTTTGTCACTGAGATATTAAAAATAAAATTAGCATATCAACCTAAACAACCCACACAGTGTCTAAGCACCTCATATTAGTTAATTAATCTTCATAGCTACCTTCAGAGGTAGGGAAATATTATTCCTATTTTACAATTGGAAACTGAGACACAGAGACTAAATGGCTTACCAATAATCACGATGGAATTGAATCCTTGCTCCTGACCCCTGGATCATGGCCGTACCCAGAAGATGTGCGTGTCTGAGGTTGTACCTGTGTGTCATACAACTTCGTACTGCTGACGGTGGTACCTCAAATGGTACAGACCTGTGCTCTAGAACTAGACAGGTTTGGATTCCCTGACATCATTTTTCCTGTTAAGTCATAATTTCATGATTCAATTTTCTTCTCCAAAGGCAGAGAGCAAAACAAAGAAAATATAAGGTAATTACTCAAACCAATCCTAAAGGCTCTGCTGACATTAAAAACAGTGTTTTTTAGCCTCTTCAGAGCAGCAACTCCTTGCTCAAGTAAAACATTTCTACAACATTCTGACATTTACTCTAAAACTATAATTACAATCCTATGTAATTTATTGTTCTGTGTGTTTTAAAAAATTCACAGAGAATACTTCACCTTGAAGGATAAGAGTACATAGGGAGTGAGATTTTTGTTTGCTTTACATTTGTAATACATTTTCAGTGTTTTGTGACCACTATGGTTTCCATTTTTGGGGTTGTGATTTACTGGTTGAGAGACCCTGACTTGTCATGAGAAAAAGGAAGTACGCAGGTCAAGGGACTGATCCTATTTCCACCGAAGTTGAGGGCAGATGTCCTATTAATTTCAGTAGAAGGATTGGGATCTAAATTATGGTGGATTTGTGATCCATAACAGAAGCAAATAAACATCAATGCTTGACAAATGAAGAAAGAAAAAACAACCCATACAAATTGTTTTAAACTTCTAAAAAGTTACTAAAAATATGAGATAGGTTCAGATCTCAGGTGCAGCAAGACAGTGGAGATGAACATCCATTGGAGATGAACAGGAAGGGACAGCCTGATGCCTGGTGGGTGAAATCAGAAAAACCCTGCTTGCTCCACCAGAAGTTGAGGGATGGGACAGGAAGTATAAAATCTGAGTCAACTAGCTCAGTTTGGTGGGAGCTGCCAGAGGAAAAGGATGTCTTTCCACTGGTGCAGATTACTGCCCTGATAGGGAGCTGCCCACTCCTTGGAGCTGCTTGCTTGGAATGACCTAGAAGAGCTGCTGGCTGCCTCTGATGCTGAGGCCCTCTGGGTCCCCAAGGAGCTCCTGTCCTGAGACTGATGACAACATGGAGACCCACGTACTTCAGGGAAGGGGGTAGGAGGGAGTCCATGGGAGCCAGATGATTGTCCGGTTGTGTTCTGCCTGCAGCCATGTTGGTGAGTTGTGGCTGGAGCCCTTCTGAACCAGTGACAGAACACTCTTCCACTGATAGGGCCCTGGGCAGTGATTCACTGGAGTTGGAGTGGAGGGAAGGAAGGGATGTGTCCATCTCTCCCCTTTTCACACAACCCTTGGGGTGATCGCCTCATCCCGGCCTGTGAAGCCTCAGAGGCCCATAGACTATTTGCCCGTCCTGTCCTGCCCTAAGGGCCAAGTCTATAGACTGCTTATTTGCCCCATCCATGTATATAAACTGCTGGCTCACCCTGCTTAAATCTAGACACTGTTTATTTGCCCCACCCTGAGTAAAGGCCAGGGGCTATAGACTGCTTGCTTACCCTGCCTAGGGTTAGAGACTACATAGAGGCCTGTGACCTGTAGCAGCATCCAGGACCCCTGCCCCAAACATTAATTCCCCTTTTTAGTTGGTGCACCCACAGGACCACAGTAGTAAGGAGGCATGGCCTCCTCTACAGATAGACAGGGAGGGATGGCCTGATGCCTTACACCAGGTTATAAGGAAACTGACCCAAATCACTCTAAGGCTATGTACACATGATCAGATTAAAGCGCAACATGGCAATCGTGCTATAAAAGTCACGTGACCTTTATTGCGGGATAACGCATACACACGTCGCTCCTTGCAACGCAACAAAATTCCTTGCATTATCGCAGTTGAGCGCAATGACTTCTGGGCACCTATCCCATCGTTCCATTTTCCCTGAATCGGCGCTATGAATCATGGGATGAAGGAAAGGAACGCAAAGCGCCATGGGTAAACTCTCAGTTTCCCGTGGTGCTTTGTGTTCCCCTAGCGTCTTCCTCGTTTCCAATAGCAACTCGCGCCTATTTTCAACAGTGCAGTGACGCACCGCACCACTTGCAAGCAATCACAACAGCGACTGCATGGATCCTGCTCTGATCTCCACTGTCGCCTTCAACATTTTGAATACATCTCGGCTTGTTCCTTGGTACGCAATGAGCTCCGAGTCAGACGAGGACACCGAGGAGCAGGGGCTGATCGATGCCATGCAAAGCAACAGCACCGCGTTGCTCAGCTCCTTCACTGATCATCTGCACACGGTGCAACGCTGTTTCTGGTCGAGAGAGACGAGCACTGAGTGGTGGGATTGCATTGTTATGCAGCTGTGGGATGACAAGCAGTGGGTACAGAACTTTCGAATGCAGAAAGCAACCTTTCTGGAACTGTGTTCAGAGTTGGCCCCTGCCCTGCGACGGAAAGACACCAACATGAGGTCAGCCCTAACCGTGGAGAAGCGTGTTGCGATTGCTGTCTGGAAGATGGCGACTCCTGACTGCTACCGGTTGGTTGCAAACCAGTTTGGAGTCGGGAGGTCCACCGTCGGATTAGCCCTCTCACAAGTGTGCCAAGCCATCAATCGCGTTCTGCTACGGAGGACAGTGACATTGGGCAATGTTCGTGACATTGTGGACGGCTTTGCTGCCATGGGATTCGCTAACTGCGGGGGAGCAATAGATGGCACACACATCCCAATTTTGGCTCCAGACCATCTCGCGACCGAGTATATAAACAGGAAGGGCTACTTCTCCATGGTGCTGCAAGCACTCGTGGATCACAAGGGGCGTTTTACGGACATCAATGCTGGGTGGTCAGGAAAGGTGCATGATGCCCGCATTTTCAGGAACACTGGTCTGTACCGGAAGCTGCAAGGGGGTACCTTTTTCCTTGATCAAAAAATTAGAGTGGGGGAGGTGGAGATGCCCATAGTCATCCTCGGAGACCCAGCATACCCACTGATGCCATGGCTCATGAAGCCGTACACCGGGAACCTGGATTGCAGCAAGGAGCGGTTCAATTACCGATTGACTGTGGAGTGTGCCTTTGGCCGTTTAAAAGGGCACTGGCGCTGTTTGTATGGGAGGCTGGACTTGGCAGAGGACAACATCCCTGCTGTGATTGCGTCTTGTTGTGTCCTCCATAACATTTGTGAAAGTAGGGGAGAAAAGTTTTCCCCTACGTGGGCTACGGAGGCACAGCGCCTCGAGGAAGCATACGAGCAGCCAGCCACTAGGAGTATTAGGGTGGCACAAGGAGAAGCTGCTCGCATAAGGGAGGCACTCAGGGAGCATTTCAATGATGCCCTCCCCTAGTTAACTTCCATGACGCATCAGGTGCACCGTATGAGCTTTTCAATAATGTGTACAAATAAACCCACTCTTCAAAGTATTTGTTACTGTTTTTATTCAAACCTAAAAGGTGGGGGTGGGGGGTCAGGTTGGTGTAGCTCCGGGTCTCAAAAAAGTAGCTGGGGGGGGGGAGTGGATATTGTCCTGTACCGGGGGGAAGGGTGGCCTTCAAAGAAATGCTTTGAGGGACTACGGGGAGTGGGAGGCAGACACGGCTGAACTGTCTGGAGTGGAGCCCGGACATTAATCGCCTGGGACTGCAAAGCAATCATGCTTTTGAGCAGTTCTGTTTGCTCCTTCATAACGCTTATCAGTTCGTCCCTGTGTTTCTGCCTCCGCTGCTGGGATTCCTCTCTCCAGGCTCTATTCTCCCTTGCGGATTCCTGTCTTGCTTTCAGCAGCTCATGAAACATATCCTCCCTGTTTCTTCGAGCACGCCGCCGAATGTTTCTCATTCGGGCAGCTGGGGTAGACACCGGCCTTGTGAAGGTCAAATCTACTAAAAAAATAACAATAAAGGAATTGTTAACACATAGCATAGATAACCAATGTAACCTTCCAGTAGCACATTCCACTGGAAGGTACAGGGCGGTCAACACACTACGCTTCGCTGAAGCAGACAAGGTACGTTCTAATAGACGGCTTACTGGGGGCTCACAATCTGTACTGGGCACACAGATGGAACCAGATATCTCTCTCCTCAGAGTGCCCCTGCCATCTAGAATACATATCCTACATGCTGCCGGTTGCAAGCCAGGACCGTATGCTGCTGCACTGTGTGCTGCCATGGTTCCCAGGGCTGTGCTTTGCAGCTGGAGAGGCAGAGTATCTGTCTTTGGGAGCGTAGACACAAACGCTCTCCCATCTAACCTGAGTATTAGGCTCTGGAGGTACATCGAGGAAACCTTTACTGACCTAAATGCAGATGATTATTTTACAATCACTGCTTGTGTTGATGCACTTCTAATGAATGCAGAGTAAATAGCATGCACAGCGAGGACCCGCAAGCACCCCCACCCCGGACAATGATATTTTAGCAGGAGCCAGACAGAGCTGCACGAAGGAGAAACTTACCTGAACCTCCCTCTGCCGCCTCAGAGGACACGCTGCAGTTCAAGCCTTGGGTGGACATCTCAGCGGGGCTGCTGAAGAGCTCCTGGCTACACGTGGTTGCGCTTTCCTCCAGGTCATCCTCCATCTCCTCCTCCTCCTCGATCACGTCCTCATCCTGCTCAGCTCCGGCAATCACTGGATGAGGGGGGGCTGATGTGTCCACGGGACTCTTGGCAGTGGTTGTGGGGTCCCCACTGAGGATGGCTTCTATTTCCTTGTAGTACCTGCATGTAGCAGGCACTGATCCGGAACGGCGGTTTGCCTCCTTCGCTCGGTGATAGGTTATTCTGAGCTCCTTCACCTTTGATCTGCACTGCACAGTGTCTCTATCATGCCCTCTCTCTGACATGGCCCAAGAAATTATGCCAAATGTGTCATAATTCCTCCTGCTGCCGCGTAGCTGCGCCTGCACAGCGGACTCTCCCCAGATGCTGATCAGGTCCAGCACCTCTGCCGTGCTCCAAAGGGGTGCGCGTCTTCCACGGCGGGCCGCCATTGCTACTGATGATCGGAGCACAAATACACTCCACGAGGAAGAGAGCAGGAAGTGAAACAGATGAGAAATTTGAAAATCTTGGGAATCAGTTCAGGGCAGGGCGGGGACAGTTTCGTCACAGCTACAGAGCGGGTGGGGGGAAGACCAGAGAGGACGACTTTGGAATGCTGGGACACTTCCGGAGGCCAGTCATTGCGTGGTAAGCGTACACATGAGCGCAAAAGCGCATCAGCTGTTCCGCGTTAGCTGTTACCACCCTCGTCGAGGTGGTTTTTGTATTGCGCTACAACAAGGCAGTTAACGCGCAACAGCCCTGTTGCATGTGTGTGCGCCGTTGTTGCTATCGCGCGGTAATGAGTTTTAATGCGCGATAAACTGATCGTGTGTACAAGGCCTAAATTATGGCAGATTAAGCATAAATCTCATTGATTGATGGATCTGGGTCCAAGGTCCAACAGAGTGTAGATCCACTTTAAAAAGAAAATGAGCACATGAGGACCAGAAAGTAGAAATTTGGATGGGAGCACACACTACTGATCTTCTGTTGTTTATGTTTGAATTTAGCACAAGCTCTGCTATGCATGATGGGTGGCATCTTTTCATAATGCACAGCATATTAAAGTACTAAATTCAAACACAAGAGGGAGCAACTGGCAGGCCAAACCCTAAGGCCCACCAAAGAGCTGCAGAATGAAGCAGCAGCAGTTCTATTTCCAGCCTATGTATCCATGAAATGAATGATGTATTCAATTTCCCTCCACCCTCTCTTGCTTCCTCAGGGTATGTCTACAGTGGAAACACCACAGTGGCACAGCTGCAGCACTGCTATAGTGTAGACATGTGATGGAAGGGGTTCGTCCATTGTGGTAACAAATCCACCTCTCCAAGAGGTGGTAGCTAGGCCAATAAATGAATTCTTCTTTTGACCTAGCGCTGTCTATCCTGATGAGTAAGTTGACTGACTATGTCTCTGTGGATTTTTCACAGCCCTGAGCAACATAGCATGTCAGTCTAACTTTTAGTGTAGACCAGCCGCTGGACTCTACAGAAGACCATAAGTAGACAAAGTATGAACTATTACATCTCAGTTGCCGCTTAGGTTCCTCTTTACTACTCTTCTTCCCTGGAGGCCCTTGCCTTCCCCATCCAATGCTATGCAGATTTAAAACATTGCTTATAAAAGTATTTCATTGCATTCTTTAAGCTTCTATTGAATTTACTGTGCAATAGTGAATTAACTTCTGCTTTTCAGTAGGTAGCTGTCATGAATATTTCACTGAAACCTTTATTTTTAAAATATATTCCTGCTGTATCAAAAAGAGCTCAGTATCTCCAGGAGTACGTTAAATTATTTGGCTTGCAAGCTATTATGAATGAGTGAGTCACAAGCATTTAAAAATGCATCTACAAAAAGTAATTTTGGAAAATGTATATGATAAAATAAAAGCATAAAGAACTACTTATTTTTAACTAGTAGATTAGTGCACAGGTGAATGTAGTCATGCCTTGCAAGGTCTTCACCTCACTTATATACAATAACGGGGCAGTGTGAAAGTATCTGTCAACTAATTAGCTCTATAAGTGAGTTCCACAACCCATGTACATCATAGAGAGGATCTCTGTTACCCCAACTGCACGGAGAATAGTAATGGTGAGAGATCCGGAGAAATGTCTGAGAATCTGTGATGATTCAGATGTGGAGATTTGCTCTGTTCTGGCCAGCTACTAGTAAAACTGCATTTGTGCAAATGTCCAAAGTAGTCAGGCTAAGCCACAGCATATACTGGGGATTTCACCCCTTTGTGGCAAGATAAAAAGCTGTTTATAGCAGAGTAGCCTGTCTACAATAGGGATTTGCACAGATGCAGCTGCATCAATGGCTGGTTACCAATAGATGAAATCCAAAATACAGACAAGCTCCATACAATTTAGCATAAAGGGACTGCAGGGTTATTTAAACAGATAGACTGCAGCAGTGGATCCTAAGGGATTTTGCTCACAGCCTCCAGTTACTTCATTCACATAAAGCAAAATCACTCATTTTTTTGTGGGTGTGGTGAATTTCACCTAGACTATTTGAGTGTGTTGCCTTTCATGATTCCTTATTAGCAGTCACAGACTGCCCTATCATGACAGGTTTGTGAATAAGAATAGAGGATGGAAGAAACTTTCTTCCCTTTCAAGAGTTCAAGAAAATAAGTGCATATACAGTTAAAAAGATTATATTTTTAGATAAAAATATTGCTCAACAAACTTTAATGGCACCTATGCAAGTGAGAACTCTCCTTATCATGAATAAATTGTGCAGAAAGCCTTCTTGCTGTGTGATCTGCACCTTAGAAGCTACACACTGTGGCTATGTCTACACTTGCTAGAATTAGTTCGTTCGGACTAAGAAATTAGTTCGAATCAACATGGCCACATTGGTTAATTTGAACTAGTTAGTTCGAATTAACCCTTTAGTTCGAATACCCTATTCGAACTTTTTAGTTTGAATTAAGGAAGCCCTTAATTCAAACTAACTAAAGCCTAGTGTAGTCCTGGCTTTAGTTAGTTCGAATTAAGCCTCCTTAATTCGAACTAACTTGCCAGTGTAGACATAGCCTGTGATGATTTTTCAGCCCCTCAGATGCACAGTTTTGAGTATTGATCTTATCTGTGTATCGAAGATAAAACCTGAATTGCACAGCTGTTATCTGGATCTGCATTTCCCTGACGTTCAGGTGTATTCACTGTAGTGCATGTACCTATAAAATAGACACCTTTGTTTTCTCTGTACTCTACATTTTAAAATTTAAGAATATTGGCTTTAGTCTCCACACATGTTGTTTTCTGGAGTTCCTAGAGTCTAAAGGCGGTGGGGCTCTGTGTGGACAGAGGAACCTGCCTGCATAGTTCCAATGGCAAAATTGGGGTTTCAATCTGTATTATTATGGTGTGCATGTGGGGGGAAATATAGTCCATTGGACAGGTCATGAGACTTTGTATTATAAAATATGGAAAGTATTCCTTGCTCTATCATTGTCACTCTGTGTGACCTTGGGTAAATAATTCAACCTCTTGCTTCACGTTCATCATCTTTAAAATGGAGAAATAATAGGAACATAGGAATTGGCTTAGTGGATCAAACTTGAGGTCTATATAGTCCAGTGTCCTGTCTGACTGGACTGGGTACCTTTGCAAAGCTATTCACCTGTTCCAATACTTACCATTTTCAAGTGAGAGAGAAAAAAAATCTTAATACAGAAATCTTTAAAAAGAGAATAGGACCAAAGAAAATATACAAGAAAAGATAAACAGAAAAACTTGTCCTGAAAACTTTTTTGAGAAAGAAGAGAAAATACACTATGATAAAGGGTTCTACTCCTGCTACTTTCTAATCCCAAAGAAGGCCTACAGCCCATTTGTCTCAACAAGTATCTCAGGAAGCTAAGATTCTGTATGGTCTCCCTGGCCTCCATCATCCCCTCCCTGGATCCAGGTATGTTTTTCCGTATTTCTATCTTAAATGACCACAGACGGTTCCTATGGTTTATGGTGAGAGAAAACCACAACCAGTTCATGGCCTTTCCATTTAGTCTATCAACAGCCAAGAGTATTTATAAAATGTACAGCAGTAGTCACAGCCTACCTCAGACATTGGAAATACAAATTTACTCCTACCTCAAGGGTCACTCAAAAGCTCAGGTCCAACACAGTATTGCGGGACATCTGTCAGTGTTGGGCCTGTTGATAAATGAACAGAAATCAGCATTAGTGTTGGTGTTAAGGATAGAGTTAATCGGAGCAGTCCTGGACTCTACCTGGCCCAAAACATTCCTACCACAAGCCAGATTTCAAACCATGTCAAAGCTGATCACCCAAGTCACTGCCCACCCTGTTACTAGAGTGAGAGTTTGCTTCAGATTGCGAGGTCACATGGCAGCACATGCTCACAGGGTACAGTACACAAGACTGTGCCTCAGCCCCATCCAATTGTAGCTAGCATCAGTTTACTTCCTGGCAAGGCTCAACCTGGACATGATCCCTATGATCCTTCCTTGAGTACTTACCTCAGTCATTAACATGGTGGACAAATCCTGTTTGTGTACAAGAGGGGCAAACCCTCGCATGATGCTCTCCTTAATATGGGACACCTCAGATTTAGGGTGGAGAGCCCACCTTGGCACCTCAGGATTCTCAGCCTCTGGTCCACAGAGGAGCTGACATTACACATAAATGTCAGAGAACTCAGGGCAATCCAGCTAACTTGGGAGGTGTTCCTTCCCCAGATGTTAGGAAAGGTAGTACTGAAGTGGCATCAACATATTACATTAACAAGCAAGGAGAAGCAAGATCCTCAGCCCTCTGCCAAGAGGCACTTCATCCATGGGATTTCTGCATGGAACATGCAATTTGTCTAGAAACCTTATACATCTTGAGGGTCAAGAACACACTGACAGATCACCTCAGCAGATCCTTCTCTTCTTGACACAAGTGGTCCCTACACATCATCTTCCAGAGGTGGTGGACTCCCCAGGTGGACCTTTTTCCTGACCAAACAGAACTGGAACATCAGCATTTCTGTTCCCTGCAAGGACTCAACAGTGGCTCACTTTCTGACCTATTCCTCCTGCAGTGGTCGCCGGGAGTCCTGATGTATGCTCTTCCGCTAATCCCTCTCATCTACAAAGTCCTCATAAAAATCAAGAGGAACAAAGCATGAGTCTTATTGATTGCTCCAGCATGGCCTGCATCAACAGTGGTTTGGCACATTGCTGAGTCTGGTGCCCCCAGAATATTTGGACTTGATTTTGCAGGGCCACAGTCAGCTGCTGGGTCCAGACTTTGCCTCCTTATCCCTCACGGCATGGGTGCTGCATGGATAAGCCGTCCTCTGCAGCATGGGGCCTGGCTCACTTGCTAATAGATTCTCTGTACTTTAAAGTCTTTAAATCATGATTTGAGGACTTGAATAACTCTGTCATAGGTTAGAGGTTTATTACAGAAGTGGATGGGTGAGGTTTTGTGGCCTGCATTGTGCAGGAGGTCAGACTAGATGATCATATTGGTCCCTTCCGACCTTAGAGTCTATGAGTCGTACTCCACTCATGTCCAGAAAGTCCTATTAGAAGGCAGAAAACCCTCCATTAGGACTACTTACCTGGTGAAGTGGAAGTGCTTCTTCTGATGAGTGCCGGAATGGAACCTATCTCCACCCCAGATGCCATTACACTCCATTCTGGAGAGTTTATTTCACTTGAAACATCAGGGCCTGGCATTATCATCAATCAGGATATATATGGCGGCTAGCTCAACTTTTCACCTGCATAGCCAGCACAGGTCAGTCTCTCTCAGGTGATTCCTCAAAGGCTTGGAGAGGTTTTTCCACAGGTCAGGGACCTGGTCCCTCCATCAGCCCTAAATCTAGTCTTGTCCAGACTCATTGGGCCTCTCTTTGAGTCCCTGGCAGTGCTGTGCCGTGGGGGGAGCAGGGCCCGGGGCCAAGTGGCCAAAGTGGGGCCCCGCCTGCGGGGGAGGGGGGGAGTTGGAGCCTGCTCCGGCCCCGGCCTTGATGGGAGCCACCTGTGTGGGGAGGTGGAGCCAAAGCCGGCTGCAGGGGACAGAGCTGGCCATGTGGGGCAGCCCAGCCAGAGGCTGGGCCCCACGTGCTCAGCCCTTGGGCCTGCCTGCTTCACCCTGAGGGCGGGGAGGGCCAGCACAGGGGCCGGGCATAGCCCTCCCGCCCCGCCTCACCGCCTTCAGCTGGGTGCCAAAGGCAGCGGGGTGACCGTGGGAGGAGGGGCTGTAGTGCGCGCGTGGGCTCCGCACTGCCCCACTGGGAGCGGGACAGCGCGGGGCCCACGTACCTGCGGGGCCCAGGGCAATTGCCCCATTCGCCCCCCCCAGGGACGGCCCTGGTCCCTGGCATCCTGATCTCTCCTTCACTTATACACAGCCTAATCACCATGCACCTGTTGCCTGCTCTGTCTTAGCCACTTAGGCTCAGGCTAACAGAGGCACTATTTGGTAGCTGGGTTGGTGCTGGGTGGGCTATTGGTTGATGGCTATGAGCCCCTCCCCCAAGGCTAACAGAGGCAAGTGTGGGGTTTAACTGCTCCTGTCCTGTTATAGTGACTTAATCAGGGGACCCAAACAATCTCCAACCAAGAATATTAAAAGAACTAGCATATGAAAATCACAAGCCAATTGTCTGGAGAAGAAGGGGAAAAGGTGATCCAGGTAACCACACGCTTGTTAGTTTGACCTCAGTAGCATGCAAGCTCTTGGAAAAAATTTGGAAAGAGAAAATAGTTAAGGACATTGAGGTTAATGGTAATTGGGATAAAATACAACATGGCTTTAGAAAAGGTAGATTGTGCCAGAACAACCTGATCTTTTTTGGGAAGATAACAGATTTTTTGGACAAAGGGAACAGAGTGGATCTAATTTACCTAGATTTTAGTAAAGCATTTGATACAGTTCCACATAGGGAATTATTATTTAATTTTGAAAAGATGGGGATTAATATGAAAATTGAAAGGTTGATAAGAAACTAGTTAAAAGGGAGACTACAATGGGTCGTAATGAAAGGTGAACTGTCAGGCTGGGAGAATGTTACTAGTGGAATTCCTCAGAGATTGGTCTTGGGACCAGTCTTATTTAACATTTTTATTACTTTGGCACAAGAAGTGGGAATGTGCTAATAAAGTTTGAAGATGACACAAAGTTGGGAAGTGCTGCCAATACAGAGAAGAATTGGGATATCATAGAGAAAGATCTGGATGACCTTGTAAACAGGAGTATTAGGAATAGGATGAAATTTAATTCTTTTACAGGGAGTGCAAGGTTATGCATTCCGGGACAAATAAGAATTTTTCCTATAAGTTGGGGACGTGTCAGTTGGAAGGGACAGAGGAGGAGGAGGACCTAGGAATACTTATTGGTTAATCACAGGATGACTCTGAGCCGCCAATGTGATGCGGTCAGGAACAAAGAAAAATTTAATTGTAAAGTTATATACATTTGCAGGAAGGGACAGGGACAGTATCTTCACCTTTTAAAATGTACTAGATTTCAATTTTGTGATTTTTTTTTAAAGTATTAAAATGTTTTTGGCTCATCTTAGGTTGCTATCTGAAATGACTGCCTGATTTAACATCAATGCCTGCAGGTATACTGGCAGAATTTTGTAAATAAACACAGTTGTCAAATTATAAGATCTTTAATCCAAGTTTGAAAAACAACTCCAAAAGACACTCACTATGAAAACATATTTATTCTTTAAATAAGATTACAACTGAAATCCTACAATTTAGACACGTTAATTATATGCCTTTTTTTGCTGGCAAAATAATGCTGGCTTACTCTAGCCATTAATTTTATCTTTCTTTGTTCAAATATACAAACTGCCTGCCGGAAAACAAACCCTAATAGACTATCAGTTCAGTTCATAGTGAAGACTTGCTAATTCTCACATTTTTATCAGGAATCTCACAATATTTAGTGTTATTCTTAAAGCACCAGCTGATTTGATTAGATGAGACTCAGAGTTAATTTATTTTTAAAGCTGTAAGTTAAAGCTGAGAGGAATCTTGAAAACATAAATGCAAAAGTTCAAAAAGTCAGGAAATGGATAAAAAGAATCCAAAATGTATTAACTGTAAAATCTCAATAGTTTTAAGACAGTCACATGACTTCTGGGTACCTTACAAATGGTTTTTACATGGCTGTGATTGGCAGTCCATTATTAGTGGATATTATCTACATCACAAACAAACAAAGTTTGTTTTTAGCTATCTTGACTGGCTTGCTAAACAGGTGAAGTGTTGACTGGGCTAGAAAATAAACTCCTGTCATGTCAATTCTCCATGTCAGAGTTGAGGCAATTTGACAGGACAGTGAAAGGGAGCTTACATTGCCATTAACTATGCCATATTTTATGAATAGAGAGGAATTTGAGGTTTTCAATCCAAATACCTAGAACAGTATTAAGTTACTTTTAAGTGAGCATGTGTAAAATGTTGCTTGCCTTATTGGTGGCAATAAAAAACTTGCATTTTATTTTTATTGAGAAATCACTCAGTGCATTTATGTTGCCTTTTCACAATGTATTTCTGCACAGAGGCTAAATATTATTGCTTAGGTTTCCTGATTTCAAAATACTTTCTTGGGTCAGGTTGTTTTAAAGGGACACCATCAATTACTATAAATTTAAAATAAATAATCTGTATTGTACCTTGTTCATTGTTTGACATTCAATAATGTTATAGAGAGTTGTGTCATCCAAAAAGCTGTTTGCTTTCTGCTGGTGAAGTAGGTCCTGTATTTCCTTTCAGCATCACAGGGGTGTTACAAGTCTTACGGTTACATAAAGTGCTTCTGGCTCATCCTTGGTAAAATGTACTGAGCAAAATTTGTTCTATATATTCCACAACAGATGTTTTAAAAAATAAAATATTAACTAGGGTAAATATAGTTCTTACTTTGTCACCCCCCATATGACAATCTCCCCATCCCCCAAGAAAGACAGTAGCACCATTTTTAAAAAGGCAGGAAATAATGTGTGATTCACACTTCCTCTTTGGCTCCTTGTCATACGGTGGGTCAAATTCAAGGTTTTGATTTTGACATTCAAAACCACTCATGAAATAAGCAAAATTTATCACTTCACACAGATCGTCTCCCAAGACAGCTACATGGAACAATAAAACCGTAAACCTCAACAGTCAATTTCATGAGCATCAGTACTACAGTCTTTGAACCAAATGTTCATGAACCTGGAACCTCAAGCAGGGGAGTGGCATGGTTATAAACCTTAGCCTCTTTAGAAAAAAAAATTACATTTGTTGGTTTAACCTACCTACAATAATATATTAATTAAAAAAAAACAGACCTCCATTTCTGCAGCTGGAAATGAAGGGTGATAAAATTGTATCTTTAGCATTTAGGCTATCAAATGGCATAGTTAGACAAGAGAGGTCTGAGTTAATATCTCTTAGTTATGGACACCTTCTGGTCATAGAGAGAACAAGCTTTTGACCATCACAGAATTCTTCTTAAGGTCTGGAGAATGAAACTAAAGTGTGCAAGCTAAATAGAAGGTGGGACAGATTAAGCATAAGGGATTGTAGTGCAGGACACCACTTCAAATGAAGTGGGTAATGAACACCTATGCACTTTTAATATGATAAAGGGTTACTAGGCAGCTAGGTGTATTACAAATTGTTGTAATGGGCCATGTAGGAGGTCATCCCTCAGATCTCCTTGGTTCCTTCAGGTATCTGCTCCCATAAGCCAGAAAGGACTCACCACTCCTTGCTGTTTGTGTGTGTGTGTGTGTGTGTGTGTCAGGCTCTCAGCTGTTCCCCTTACTCAGCCTAATCACAGCCACAGTGTTACCTGTACTGTCCTAGCCCAGGTGCCAGACCTGACAGAGGTAGGTAAGGTTTTTTTTACTTCTGTCCTGTCACAGGCCATAAAACCTGTGTCTCTGTTCAATCTGTGTTATTTAGGCTCCAGTAGAGTTATGACTTCAAGAGATGAGCTTGGGAATTTAGAGGAGTTGTGCAGGTTTCCTCTGACCAGGACTGAGAAGTTAGACATGGAGTGCTGTCTTTGTGAAAAATGTTTGCCTACAAGTGATAACATGTTTTTTGTCTCTTAAAGACTGTGTAGTTGTAATTCACCACACGTGCATCTCCACTAGCGTTGTAATGTGTAGATAGGACTACAGGTGTCTCTGATACTGCGATCCTTAGACAAGGCTGTAAAAATGCATGATCCCTCTCTATTAGCTTTTATGGTCACTTGAACTTCAGACAGTTTTGCCAGCTCTCATGATGTTGGTGTGCTTATTACAGCTGCAACCCAGACAAATGTGATTAAATGAGACTCTGTTAGATACAGCCCAGAAGAGTACATCTTGTGTACTATTTTATGAGGTATTAGGTTCCAAAAGTAGGGATCCTGGAGCTAGGGAGTTTAAAACCTAGATAAATTGATGCCTATAACATCTATAGCCCTCAAACTCAGTTCTGTGAATCAGAATTTTAGATGCATTTTCATCTGCTGTTATGTAGTATTTAATACAAAGGCCATACAGAAGAAAGGTAAACATGGAATTAAAGAGTCATACATAGCACCATTCCAGAGTTTTCCCTAAAACCCTATTCCACCTAACTTTGTGTTCCTTTTCTTGAACTCTTCCACAAGCATTATCCAGATCAAAACTATTTTAACAGAATGTTTTTGCTTCAGAAAATGTCCCCCATCTGCTGAGATTTTCTCATCAGAGGATGTGAGGCCAATCTTGCATTTCAGTACATTTGTGGCAAATAGGCCAAGTTCTGGCTGCCTAGGGAAATGAACCTGTTGCTAGCAGAGATTCTTAGCAATTGATTCCCCTAAACTGATATTTGGAATGATTTAATACTAGTGCAGATGAGCAAAATATATGTTTTTCTCCTGAAGAGTTCAGATTTGTCTATGTGACTTTTTTTTTTTTTTTTTTTGTTTACATGAAAAAGACCTGATCTATTCTTCGTCTCTGGGGAAAAGGAGCAGTTAGTTGTTTCTAACGTTTCCACCAGTTAAACCATTTCCAGCTTTTTAGGTGTTCCCTTTAGGCCCCACCCGCTCAGTCTCTCCTTCCCTTCCCTCTGGCTGGAGGCAGGTGCGTTGGCTCTAAGGTCCCCTGCTCACGAGTGAAAGGGGGGAGAGAGAGTCCTGGCTGGGGATGGACTCTTCCCCCCCACCCCATTGAAGCAGAGCCCGGGGGAGGGGCTCTCTCTGAGCGAGTAACGTTTCCATCCTGCCCCGGACCCCGAGGCGAAGGGACGAACTCGGACCGGCAACTGCAAGTCGCGCTGGCACGGCTGGGACGTCTCACTTTACTTGCAGGGCCCGCCCGCCTTAGCCCGACAGACGCACAAGAAAGGGTGGAACGCGCCACCGACCCGTAGCCAATTCTGTGTCGCGATCGCGATTCAAACACGGCGGCCTGGCCAATGGGGACACTTGGCGCCCAGCCGCTGGCAGGAAGGGGCGGGGCTGCAGCAGAACCCTCGCTCGAGCGCCGCCAGGCCCGCCTGTAACCGTCGCTCGGGGGGGCGGGGGGTGTTGTTGTGGTTCTCGCAGCCGTCGGCGCGGCGGTCCTCTTGGCCCCGGCTCCTGCTGTGTCGCACAGGCGATTCCTGCCAGGCCCGGGGGGAGGGCGGCAGTCCAGGTAGGGAGTCTGGCCGGCGCTGAGGGAGGGGGACCAGGACACATCCTGGGAGGAAGGGAACTGGCTGCTCGCTTCCTTTCCCCTTCCCCCGGGCCTCGCCGAACTTCTGCGTGAGGGCGTTAAACGGCCCCTTCCCCGCACGTCCTTCCCGCCGCCGGGGTCTCCCATCCCCCTCCAGTGCGTTTCACTCGCTCCCGTCGCGCTAGCGGAGTTCGGGGCGGGCGGCGACAGGACAGGTCCCGTGACCGCCCCTCGCTCCCCTGGGCAGTAGCCGGAGAGAGGCTGGGAGCGGGGGTCCCGCGAGCTGAAGGACCCTGGAAACAGGCGAGCGCCGCTCCCCGGCGCGGGGCTCCCCTTACACCGGGCCAAGGCCGGGTTGTGACCGAGCCCCGGCCTCGCCTCTTCCGGGCGGACAGCGAGGCGCGGGGGCCGGCTTGGGGGCCGGGGCCGTGTAGCGCCGGCCCTGCTCCATCGAAGGCAGACTGCGCATCTTGCGCTACAGCTGGGCTCCGGGGCGGCCACGGGTTCGTTTCCTAGTCACCGTCCCCTCTCTACTGGACTGCCGTGTCCTCCGGCCAGTACGGGGAGGAGGGCAGGGCTCGCGACGCGCAAACCAGCTGGACATCTGTCACATTCCCAGGGCGCGCTCGAGCCGTCTCTCCTCGGAGCGTTTCTGGGGAGTTACATGGGAAACGTTTAAATGCATGACGTTTTCCCTCCATTTTGGAAGCTTCTGGTTGAAAGTATATTTAAAGGGGACGAATGCACCTTGTCTTCTCTGTCCAGTTAGATCTTCCAAGATTTGCTTTGCTTTGTATTAAGTAGTTGTCAGTGCTCTCTTTTGTTAGCTGCTTTTCAATTTAAAATGTAAATAAATGTAGAACTAGGGGAGATGACATGGTTTTGCTGTCTTGTTTGCCTGTACCTCAGTGCGGGCAAGGAATTAGGTAATGTGTATTTTTGGGTAAGGCTTATGTGGTAGTCACACATTGATTTTGTTTTTTATTTGATGCCTAAATATTTACTAAACTATTTTGTGTGTATATATAGGCATGACCAAATTTACTGACCCTCTGAGCTCTGTACAACAATCTTCAGAAATTCAAAAGCTGAGGCAGAGTGCGTGTCTGCTGCATGTGCATCCTGCAGGGCTGATGTCCCTAGACCCTACCCCACCAGCTCCCCAGTAGTCCCTAAACCCAGCACCCTGTCTCAGGGCAGAAGCCCCAAGCTCTCCCTCCAGGCTGGTAGGCAAAGAGTGTTTACAAAGAGCAATGTGTTATTTTGCTCTAATGCATTTTATTTTTCCCATTTAAGTGCATTAAAGTATATGTAAAGATGTATAATGACTTTTTAAAAATAGTATTAAGGCAGTATTGTATTCATTCCTGAGCTCTTAAAAAGTTAGCTTGCTGATTCCAGTCTTCCTAATCATATGCCTACATAGGCACTACACAAATAATTTGAAATTTTAAGTGTAATAATTCTCAGGCCTGAAGTTTTTGTGTTAATTTTTTCTTGATTTATTGCAAAAGTGACATAGTGATGGTGTGGACAATCATAATCTGCTAGACCCCAATTGTACAAAAACTTGCATATGTGCTTAACTTTATGTACTGTGTATAGTCCCCTTGAAGGAAGTGCCTTAGCAAATATTATGGAGAGCTTTTTTCTAAAGCTGTTTAATTCATTTTTAAAGGTTAATTAACTGATTAAATATTATTTAAGTATTATACAGATGGTGCGTGTCCAGGAGTGCATACTCCATGTTCTGGAAACTGTACTGTGAAACTAAAAAATGCAAAAGGCAGAGCAGTTAGAATACCTCTTGACCATAGGAGGACTGATGACATAGCCTAGCATAAAGACTATCACTCTTCATTCAAAATGTTTACTCATGTTAGCAATGGGGGAGCAATAGTAGAGACAAGACGCCTTGATTAGGTAACATGATTAAGTTAATCAGTCCAGTTTGCGCAGTGTTTAAAATGGCAGCAGATGCCAGCACCTTATCTGTGCAACACAAGTGACCAGACAAACTGGAAATTGTGGACTTAAAATTATTCTTCATAGTTTATTCTCACTGTTGAACACAAAAGTAACTTCTCCTTTATGGATACCTGCTGCTCCATTAGACATGACAAAGGGCATCCTGATCCTCAAAGCATGAAGAGGCTCCTTTTCTCTGGTTTCTCTTCCTCTTCTGTAAGAGTGGCTCTTTTTTCTGGTATGCACAGTATAATGCACAAATGTTCATCTCTAGTCTTCCTCTTCATGATGAAGCACTGATCTTTTGGATTTCTCCTAAAACTTCCAAGCAGAAGTTATTTCAGATTTATTTCTCCCTTTTGTCCTGAGAGGCATATGGGCTCCTAAAGAATTCTGAGGGAAGACAGGATTTTTGGATGCTCTCAGTAGTTCAAGGGGCCATAGCTCTTTCTGCACTCCATAGCAGTACTACTGCAAGAAGGCCTTAAGCTACTTAAGGATAAAATTTTGATGGTAGGACTTGGTCCTTTGGAAAGCATTTTCTGCCTCTTTTCCTCCTGATTTGAAGTATGAGTACCCACAGCAAGTCGAAAGATCTTATTAGGAAGAGAGGCAGGAGGCCTCTTGTATATACTTGTCTTTGTTGTGTTTCTGGATATTCATCTGGCTCTCTAGATCAATGTTTCTCAACCTTTTTGATATGAGGAACCAGCTTCCTGTACTGTGTCAGGGAGATGTCAGGAACCGGTGCTGATCCATGTACTGATCATCGAGAACCACTGCTCTAAATCACTTTGTGCCTGAGTCAGTTAGTACCAGGGCTAGCAGTGCCTCCTGATCAGCTCCTAATCAACTTTCTGATGGTTCTCTAATTTGAAAACATCCTCAAGATCCTCACTCTTCTTGGGCTACCAGCTTGGATCCTGAGCTCTCACACAAAGAGCTTGGGATGGTAAAACGGAGAAAACAAATCAAACACCTTCAAATAAATTGTATTTACAGTATTTTAGTCAGTTTAATCATTCATTTTGGGTGGTTTGAAAATCCAACGTACTGAATTTTATGTCCTTCTGGTTTCCTCAGTATGTGTTTGTGTGGCACCATCAGGCCTCAACAAAGCCTAAGCACCCCCCTTCCTCCAGCACTGCTGAAAGAGTCTCCTGCAGCGGCTTTTCTTGGAGGTGCAGGAGGGGCTTGCCGCCGAAAAGAGCCATGGTGGCTTTGCGGGGGGCAGGGCTCTGCCAGATACCTAGGGGAACCCAAGTTTTGGGGCTGGTCCCTAGGTGTCCAGCAGATTTCTCGAAGCCTGAACACCATTTTACCATACCTTTTATTGGTCTTTCTTGGGGATATGGCAGAGTGGTTTTACACGTTCTTCCAGTGCCAGTAGAACCTGTATTTTCTGTCCAGGTCCCAAACATGATGGATGTGACCTAACGCTGCCTGTCTCTTTACCACACTTTCCACTGGCTTTATTTAGCACTGAAGCAAAGTAATCTTGTTCAGAGTTTCTCAGCAACCACTTCATGGACCGGTACTGTCCCTGAGATCTTCCTGATGCAGTATAGAAAGCCAGTCCCTGGCATCAAAAAAGGTTGATAAACACTGATCTAATCCAAACTGCCAGCCTGCCTACATTTATCACCCAAATAGCTGGAATCTGAAGGTAGAAGATCTGCAACTCCCTTTGGTTATGGCATCCATGAATTCAACAGAAGTGTTTCTGTTCCTTGAAGACTGGGTGGAATAGGAGAGTCCTGAAGTTGATGTCTTCATTCTAGGACTTCAGTCATATGGTCTCCTATGTTGAATAGTGGAGAGAAAACAAAATGAACTTATTGCTATATCACAGGTTGCATAAATAAGAAAGGCCCACAGAACCTTAATTTGGTCCCTTTGCAAGGAGTATATGCTTTATGATACAGTCACTAATTACATGTTCACATACTTTATTTTCCCACAGGACTGCTGCCTCATTTAGGGAGAAGGTACATCTGCTGTGGAGGTTATGTAGTGAAGGAGACTTGTGAGACCCCCAGCTTCCATTGTTACAGAGTTGGAATGTGTTTTCTGAATGAGGCAAGGGATTGGAGGAACCAGAAAGGAAGTCTTATGGTTAAGGCAGTTCAGTACCATCCTGGAGAACTGGACTCTATCCCTGCCTCCAGGGCCATTCCTTGTGGGGAGCAGGGACCAGGGCCAATTGGCCTATGGGGGCCCCAATACCCTGTGCTGGAGGGAGGTGGGGCGGGCTGGCCCGCTCCATCCTGGGGGACCCCAGTTGCCCTCCCGGGGGCCCAGAGCAACTGCTGCATGCAGGAGCTGTCCCCAGCCCCAGCTGGTAACCCGAGGCCACCGCCGCTGGTGGGAGCCAGCCCCGGCTGGGGAAGCTGGAGTGGGGGCAGGGCAGGGTGGCCCTGAAGCCTGGGTTCCACTCTCCCGCTCCACCCCTGGGCCGTTTGCTCCACTCTGGGGGTGGCCGGCCAAGAAGCTGGGCTCTGCCTTCCCGCCCTGCCCCTTGCCCTCAACGGCAAGTGGAAGCCAGCGGGGCGGGGGCAATGGGCTGCACGGCAGGGGGCAGCAGTGCAGGCTCTGTGCTGCCCTGCTGTTAGCGGGGCAACACAAGGCCTGCAAAACCACGGGGCTCGGGGCAATCGCCCTGCTCGCTCTCCCTCCCCTCCGTACCACCCCCCAAGGATGGCCCTGCCTGCCTCTGCCATAGATATGGTGATCCTAGTCAGGTTACTTAAACCAGACTCGTAGTTTGTAATTAATTGTACGTTCCCCATATTCTGGGTACCCAATGGGGTAATTTGGGAGGGAGGTGTCTGATTTTTCAGAACTGCTGAGCACTTGAAGCTGCAACTTTAGTCAACCAGTGTTGTACTTTAAATGTATTGTACTTTAAATGTATAAAGTGCTATATAATGCTAAGTACTTGGTGTAAAATCCAGTTTTGAGGGTCTCCACTTCAGCACTCAAAATTAGTGGATACTTACGGCCCTAATCTCTCTCAGCTCCCCATTTGTGAAATAGGGATAGTATCATCCTCTCACCTCATACAAATATTGTGAAGATAGATGAATTAATGTTTGTGAAGCACTCAGAAACTGTCATGATGTATACCATAGAAAAGCTCATGAGAAAATCTAATAATTCTCTCTCCAGAGCACAGTTTCAGTAGTGTGCATTAAATAAGACATCAGGCAGCACATCGTTTAATGAGGATAAAATAGCTGCACAGTGAGTATCACCATCCTGTGCACTGAATGAGGTAGGGATCCTCTGGAAAAAATAACAAGTGATCATGTAATTAAAGATTGTATTGTAATATATGCTCAAGAGGGAATAACAACACAAATTAAATTGTACAAGCAACCTTAATTCTGCTGTGTCTTAAATTCTGTATGCTTGACTTTGCAACCTTAATGGTCTTTTAAAATGTTTTTTGTTTTGGTACATAATATGAATAACTCATCTAGAGACAGCAGATTTGGAATGCTTTATTTTTACGTTCTAGAAATAGATCACAATTGTGCTTCTGTACAGTAAGATTGGGAGTAAAAAAGGTGGCTTAAATTTGTCATTTTATGTGTGGTTTTTTTTTTTTTTAAAAAGATTCTTTTTGGAAAATGCCAAATAGGAGATTTGCCGATGGTGAGGTGGTGATGGGTCGTTGGCCAGGAAGTGTCCTCTATTATGAAGTACAAGTAACTAGCTATGATGACCTCACTCACCTTTACACTGTTAAATACAAAGATGGAACTGAGCTTGAGTTGAAGGAAAGTGATATAAGGGTAAGTGTTCGCCCATAGAATTAACAATATTTAGAATCCATATTGACATGTTGAGAGCTAAAACTGCTGCTTATAATAGTTGAGTAATCATTTTTTAGCTTTATCCTCACACTTGGGCAGTGGACTGATTTATAATCCACAACTGTGGAAAACCGAAGTAACACTGCTTTTAAAAATGTGAAAAATCTTGACAAAATGTGGACTCTTCAAAATTTTAAGAACTTTAATCCCATTTGCTATCTAGAAAACTTGGTGATGTATTTTGAAAATGAAGGGCGAATCCTGCAATTATTCCACAAGTAGATCTCTTATTACAGGGCCATACCACACAGTTGTGGAATTGCCTACAGAGATGGTTACTGAAGGGTTGATGTTAACTAGTTTTTTTTTTTTTTTTTTAAAAAGTAAACCAATTAAAAAAACCAAAATCTATGCTTGTGATTAAATACTTTTAAAACTGATATGTAAAGAGCAATTGAAACAAATTATTTTAAGGGTATTGTGCCCCAGTTATGACAAAGAGGATATTTAGGGATGGTGAGAATAACACCATACATTCTCAGATTCTTTCTTTTCTCCTTTACTTTGTACATACCTGCTTTTTGTTTCTTAAATTAGTTCAGTTGCTATTACTGGTGAATGACTTCTTGCAGGGCCTACATATGAGTTTCACTTGAATGTTATCCATGTGCTAATGCAGGAGATGGGAAGTGCAACTGACATCAACAGAAAGCTAACACTGAATATACGTAAAGTGCTTTCAAATGCATTAAGTAAACTGAAAGGAAGAAATGTCAATTACAATATTAAAGATAGTAGGTACATTTTTAGATATAGTTTTAAAGTTGATGTACTCATTAAAGGTACTGCTTAGTCTTCATCCTTACATGTGAACTGCAAAAAAAAAAATGGAAGGAGCAAAAAAAATGGAAGGAAGTCCTTCTGTGTGTCCATCCTCTGTAAAGACTTAAAAATTGTTTTCAAATGGATCTTTCACCTTGTTGCCATCTAAAATTTACATCTATCTTGTCTTCTGTAGTTGACTGTGTTGCACAAAGAAAAATGGGTCTCAAAATTATCCATTACAGCTGGTAATTGTGGTTGTGTAATGTAGACTTGGTTGAGGCATTTTTATCAGTGTCATCAGATGCTACCCAAGAATGCTTAGATGATGTGGTAAAAATTTCTGAATACTCTCAACACTTCAGCTTCTACTATTGCTAACTTGTGGAGTTCCGTTGAATTGTTCTCTCGGTTGAAGTCTTAAATAGTCTAAAGTGGATGAAAGAGGAAGGATAGATAATTTTAATTTATAAGCAAGTTATGTAAATTGCTTTTCAACACTGAAGAGTCAAATGAATTCTGTGAAGTCTTTCTTGTTTCAACTAAAATGTGTTCGTTAGGGGTTTCTGCTGGCTCCTGTTAAGGTTAGGTTAACGTTGCCATCTGTTCTGGACACTGCTTTTCTGAGCAACATATAGCAGTTTTGATAATGAAGAAGATAAAAGTCAGCATCACCATCATGGCTTTCACCACCCCTCTTTGGAACAAAGAAACTCCTCTCTTTTCTGATCCTGCAATGTGTTCAGATCAGGTAAAGAGATGGGACCAGAGATATTAACATCTGTATGGGTATGTCCTGAACAAATCCTTAGAAGAGTTTAAGGTTTTACTTCTGGTCCCTCCCTAATATGTCCATTTTCTCCATAATCTTTTTATAATTTTTCTATCTTGTCTAACAAGGTTGGTTTTACCCACGTATGATAAATGCATCCTTAGATACTTTGGTAGGCCAGGGACAAAGTAAAAGTGGTGCCTTAGCAGCCTGTCTCTGGTCAAAAATTTTCCTTGCCCCCAGCATGGGCATCTGAATTTTGTGCTAATGGTGTGCCAGGGATTACTTTTTCCAGAAACTGAACATCATATCAAATGCTGTATATCTTTTTTTTAAAAAAAATTTGCTCATCTTTTTGCCTGTCTTGTTGTACATATGATGCTGTCTTAGGAAGAATGAAATTGAGAAACAAAACTGGAAAGCTTTAGCTTTCCTAAAGAGATTATTTGATACCATCTGAATCACTATTAGGCAAGGGTTTTTCCCCTATAAAAGACTATACAAATAGGAAATAAGGCAGTTAATAAGAGTAAGAAAAAAAATTAGGATGCTGTTTAAGTTAAACTAAAATCTTAATATGCATATTGGTGAATTACAGGTCCTTACTTTCCTTGTATAAACATAGATAACTTGTATGACCACAGAAGTGAGTGGGAATTTTCTCGGTCATCAGTTGGAAGGCCTTGGATGCGTCTGAATATTAGAGTTTTGCTCCTGAGTGGTGAGGCTTTAACAAATGGAAGCAAAACTATGTTGAGTACATGGACCAAAAAATCTTAAAAGTGAAGACAGACCTCTTACCTTAAAAATCCTACCAGCAGTCTTTTATACTGAGTCACTCCAGATTGAGAACCTCTGCTGAGTGAAACTGCAGACGCATAGCACAGGAATGGTTGTACCTTCCCAAGTAGATGAGTCCAAGCTATTTAGGATAGAATTTTCAAATAGTTCCTGAGTGACTTAGAAGTTTTAATTTAGTGAAAAACAGTAGGACATAGGCTTCTAAGTCATTGTGGCCTTCCCATCGTTATCAGAGTGGTAGATTCTTAATGCAAATTAGAAAGTTGAGTTAGAGTACGTTTCCAGCTTACCTTTCTAAATTGTATAAAAACCACAGATTTGTTTTTCACTTGGATTTTACCTGAAATTAGGTGTTGAAGTAGACATGCTCTTTCCACCAAGATATGATCTTAGGTGTTTTTTGAAAACTTTACCATTACAGTTTTTATGTGTGACAAAACAATATTTTAAACTTAACCGAGAAACCATTATGAATCCTGAAACATCAGTGTTAAGTACTTTTAGTGAGGAAAGAGGCTTTTGAAATGGGCTATCATATTCCACAGCACACTTTGTTTCCAGGTTGATTTGTAAAAAGTTTGTTGCGTTATGCAAACTACATCATGGTAATCTAATTTTGGGGTGATAAATGCTGAAGTATCAAAGTTCACATCTGAATGAAGGTAGTGTCAGTCTTCTGGTCAGATATAGATGAGTCTTCCTTACCACAGCTGCTAGTAAGATCATTGAGCAGTAGTTGAGAGTTCAACCGTAGTCTCACAGTGCAAACTTTATTAACATAGTAGACACACACCTTATGTTTAAGGGAAGATAACTTGTCATATTTTTCTGTTGCTTCTCCCAGATTACTGTAGTTTTAGCTTACGTGGAGGCCAACTCTACACTATAAACTTATGTGGGTATAAATATGTTGCTCAGGGGCATGAAAAACCTGACTAGTGCAACTGTACTAAGCTAACCCTTTGTGTAGAGGACACTATGTCAGAAGGAGGGCTTATCCTGTCATGGAGGTGGATTGACAGTGCTGATAGGAGAAGCTCCCTGACTGGTGTTAGTAGCATCTTCAGTGACGTGCAATAGCAATGCAGTATCATTGGTGCAACTGTGCCACTGCAGCATTTTGAGTGTAGACTTGCACTGAGCCTTAGACAGCTAGTTCTCTTCAGTCTGCCTAATCACTTCAAACTCAGGGAGAAGACATCTAACAGCACTGGCTGGACCAGTTACAGAGTGAAATAGAGCTAGGTGGTATCAGCATATTGAAAATACTATTGTTTCCCTGTTCCTTGGGGACCTGTGTGCACCCTGAATAACAGCAGAAACAAATCAGAGTTCTGTAGATCTCCATGAGAGAGTGTTGAGTTTCCAAAACTATTCTCTGCTGTATCTGAGACAAGATCTCAGAAGACAGGCTGTTTATTCCTGCCGGAATTGTCCAAAGAGTCAACAATATTTCTGTGGTATCAAAGGCAGCTGACAGGAACACTTGATCTTTACTGCTGCTAGGAGGAAACTATTACAATATATGTTATAGCTATGTCTGCATACAAATATGGCAAGGTTTAAGGTGATTTGAAGCAATCAGATACTCAGAACTGTCTTGCCACACTTGTTTGAATATTAACCAGAAATGTCCCTCTGTCTTGTGGAATGTCAGCTCAGTAGGGAAGTCACTGTTTGTTTTTCCTGCTCCATCGCTAGAGCTGACAATTGAGTCCTAAATTTACTACGAACATTGAAACATATAGATTCAAACATTAGATGTTTTCAGTGGTGTGTGTAAGAGAAATAACAGTTAAATTTACTATAAATCTAACTTGTATGTCTGTAATTGTATCTTTATATGACTGAAATTTATTCCTTTACTTTTTTGCAAAAATTTTACAAATCATATTTAATATTTCCTATTTCTTTTAGTCTGTATCATCATTTAAACATCGAAAAAGCAATTCTTCCTCAAGTTCTCCTTCCAGACGCAGCGGTAGCAGATCCAGATCTCGTTCTCCTGGTCGGTCAGCAAAAGGCAAACGTCGTTCTTCCTCCCAAGGGAGAGAATCTAAAGATGATAAAAAGAAAACAGTTCGAGAAACTAACCTAACTCTTCTGGTATTGGATTTATTTCTGATTGAGATTTTTTTCAGATTCCTTCTTTCTGCTTATACTGTTACGTACTGTTTTTTTTTTTTAAAGTCTAAAAATATGTTTTTTAGTTATGTGAAAACTTTGAAGATTTTGATCTAGTAGATGTGTGTCTAGATTTAAAGAAAGAATAATAAATGTCCTTCCCAGTTGCTATTATAGGCACAGTATTGCTTATGGTCTGGTCCTGGCTGAAGAATTATGCTCAGGAAGCCCCACTTTAATTTTAACAAAAAATGTTTCTAGCTTTCATGGTTGTGACCCTTGAAAATGTAAACCAACTGTAACAAAATGCAATGATGCATCTTGAATTTGCATAGAACTTGGAGCAATAGCTCTGTTAGGTTTGAATTGTCTGGCTTATCTTAATGGTTACTGATATTGAAACCTAAAGATGAATATCTGTGGCACACTGAAAATGAGACAACAAAATCAAATTTAGTGTCAAAACAAGCAGGTTCAGCAGTATTGATATTTTCACATACAGAGTTAACTAAACCTATATTTAAAAAGAAATCTGAAGCTGCTGCAGAAAATTGGGATTTTTGGTGCAGAATTTAGGACTAGCTTGTGGTAGAGTATATGGGGCTTTGACTATGCATGAGGTTGCAAAAGTCAGGGCATGACAAATTCCAGGCACCAGCTCACCATGGTGCCCAGAAATTGAACTGTGGTGCCTAGGTGCTCTGCGGTACTTTAGAGATGGAATGCCCCCTGGCACCTTTTTAAAAAAAAAAAAAAAAAAAGCTGCTGGCAGCAGTGGCATTTTTTTGCCGATTGGGGGGTATTCTGAAGTGCTGCAGCACAGCTAGGCGCCTTAGATTTGGGGCTGGCTCCTGGCTGGGTGGCAAATTTGTTGATTCCTGGCATAAATGTTTTCATTGTAAAAGATCTTTTTTTTTTTTATGGCTTTTAACTGTTAGGCTTTCAAGTTGAAATTTAGCACATTTTTTCTCAGCCTGGAAGTGAATTTGCTTTGAAAGTTTTGATTAACAGTGGACTATTATCTTTCTAGAATGAAGATTGGCAGTAGTGACACTTCTGCCTTTGTAAGAACTTTGTTTTGAAATGCAGCAGTGAGAGGGGATAAAAATTTCAATAAGGATGAAACTTAGTCTCTGTTTAAAAATGTGCCTTTCACTGATCCATTAAAATTATTTTTCATTTTGTTGAGTTATAACTTCTTAAAAATATACTATGGCTTGTGCTATGGATTTTGTTTCACAGTCAGCTAATTTTTAGCTTTCAGATGACTTAAAGGTCTAGTGCATGGGCATTGATATCATGTCCACATGAGGTGTTTCTAATGGCTTGCCGCCCATAGTTCTTGTGTGTGGGAAGATCCATGTATCCTTAACTGTGGGATTTCGGCTTGCTTAAAGCTTAGTGAGCAGACATTTTGATCATTGGCATGGTAGGAGTAACTTAGTCCCTGAAGAATTCATAATTTTGTTCTGTCTCCTTAGCTAGAGGCAGGTTTTTTTGTACCTCCCTGCTGTGAAGCAGAAACTGAAACCAAAACCAAAATTTTGTTTGATCAGTTGGATCTTTCCACAGCTGTGTAGTCAGACTTCAGGTTTGTCTGAAGGATGTATTTGGCTTCTGCTTTCTACTGTGAAAGGTATCATGTCAAATAGCACCATTTTGACTTGGCGGGTCTGCTCCTTTTGAGTACTTCACTGATATTTAGTGAAAAATAAACTTATTACTGTAGCCCTACAGAACAAGCATAATTTTGGGAGAGCATTATATTACTTTCTAGCTTGTTTTACTAGATCGTTAAATGGACACACTTTTTGTAATTGACATTTTAGTGCATCGAGTTAAGTGATTTGGGAACTGCATCTCCCCCTGAGTTTCCTCCACCTCATTTTCCTTTACTATTTATTTCCTGCTCTTAAGGAAGCTCTCTCTCCTTTTTCTTTTAAGACACACTCAAACAATGGAGTTTGCATCTACTCATTTTCAAAAAATGTCTGGTGCATGGAGTAACAAATGGGGAGGGAGAGAAATAACAAAACATTTCTATTTTTTAAGTTACGATCGTCTACAATGTTGGTTCTAGCAATAGTAGGTAAAATATTTTTTAAATTGTTCCTTATGTACTAATTTCAATACACAGATAATATTTTAAAAAAAAATCACTTTCTTTTTCAAACCAGAAACTGAGTGAGAACAACACTAGCAGGTACAATGGTGAGCCTGATAGTACAGAAAAGAATGACACTTCCTACAAGATCTTACAGGTAGGAGAGCAAAGAACAGTGTGTCTTATGACTGCAGAAAATCTGCTGCATTACCAAAAAATAGTGTCTTTTTATTAGTATTAGAACTAAATATGCTAAACTTTTTACTGATTGGTATGAAGATGAAATTCTGTACTAACGACTATATTTACCATCTTGGACAATATATAAATTAAGGGGAGGGCTTTGAGATGCAGCATGCAGTCAAGAAGAGGTTGAACAGTGAGTTGAGCACTCATTTTATTAATTCCATGGTTTTCTTTTAAAACACTTCTTTCTGGTAGGGGAAGGTGGTCGTTTAGTCAAACACTCATGTGAAAGGAGGATTAGAGCTTGTAGAATTAAATTAGAAAGCGTGGAGACAAAGCAGATAAGCACAGAGAGGGGGATATTATTAAGCAGAATGTTTCCCTTTCGGCTGTTTTCTCTTTTACTGCTAATATAGTTGAATAATACCTTTAACTAGGGAAAATGCATTGGACCTCAGTGCTCAAATCTGATTTGTGTTCTCTTTTTGTACACCTCTCTTTAAAGAAGACATAGTAATTTTTTTGTTTTTTTATCAGCAAAAAGTTGAATCAAAGCTAGAATTTGGGCATAGGCGTGACCAGTACGACTTGCATCCAAGAAGAGAGAAGAAAAAGGAAGAAATATTTTTGGAAGAGAGAGTTTTTGAGCCAGCAAAAACTACTGAAAAAGGATCGATACAAACAAAGGAGCTAGAGTTTGGTGGAAGAATTGGTATGTATGTCAACAGTGATGATAGTCATTGATTATTATTTTAACTTCATGTCAAGTTGCCATTCTCAAAGACCCATCCCCAGCCATATTGTGGTCATTCATCTTGTTTGCTTGTGGTGACAGTGATACCTCATTTGGTTCTGTTGCTCCCTGCTGTAAGGCAGAGGCTACAGTGATTATCTTGATCCTTCTACTGAATGTTGGAGTTGGGGTATTCCTCGAAGTTCCTATAGGAAGCATTTTAAAATTTCATGATTGAACAGCCAGATGGCTCAGATTCAGAACTATATTGGTTTTTATATTCTACTGAACTCTTAAAGGCAAATATACTTTCTTCAGTGGAATTATTCTGATCAAATTGACTTTTTAAAAGCCAATTGGAAAGTAACTGGTTTTAATAGTGTAAAAAATAAGATGAGGAAGATTTTGGCTAAATAATGAGAGGGAAAAGGTATCTGATAGTTAGTTGATTGAAATCTGGAATAGTGGTGGAAAAAATTCCTGGGAGAAATAATCTTGCACAAGTTCTGTGAATACAAATACCTCCCATGTGAGACTCAAAGTATCATGCTGTGCTTGTTCTAACCACCATTACCTATTTTACATGGTTACTTATTAATTCATATTATCTTTACTACTTAGAGAATTCTGTGCCTAAAATTTAAAACTCTGCACACAACATTCTAAAATTCTTTTATTTGTCAAATAAATGGGGAAGTTTCAGCATGGCAGTGGGGAGCACAGGCCGCTGACTGCATAGAGATGAGAAATCAACTTGTAGCCCACCACCCTGCCTCCCTGAGACACTGATTTGGTGGTGAAGCTGTACACAATCCTGATACAGTGTAGGGCTGGACCTGCCCAAGACAACTTCACTCCCCTTCCATGCAGGGCATCCCAAGATAGCAAATGAGAGGGACAGAGTCTCCAATGTGCATTCAGTCCTGACCTCTGATCCAGGTTGGGGCAGGCAGCATCAGTGTGGCAGGATTCAAGTGTGGAGGGGCTTGATGTGGTGGAGCCAGATGCGAGATGAGAGGTTTCTGTGTGGGGCAATCTAGGGAAGGGCAGCTCAGTGGAGTGAGGGGTCTGGTTGCAGCTGGGATCTGGTACATAGAGGCTTGTTGTGGGGTTCCAGTTGAGGGTGGTTGGGGCTCATCGGGGGCTTGGTATGGGGGTCTGGCTGCAGCTGATGAGAGCTTAGTGCAGTGGGGTCTGTGTGCAGGGGGTATAATAAGGGTGGTCCAAGTGTGAGAGGGGTGGTGTTTCTCTCAGTGGGGTTCAAATACATATGGGAGGTTAGCAGGAGTGATCTGGGTTCAAAATGCAGGAGGTGTGTGCGTATGCATGCGTACATTCCTCCAGGGATAGCAACCTTCCATCTCCCTAGCACTCCGCAGTCGACTGGTGTCTTGTTATGGATTCAGTGCATTCAGGCTCCACAGGCTGAAGCTCTAGTGGTTCCCTGCCAGGAGCCTGCAGCATGTGCCCACTCTCTTTCTCAATCAACCCAGAGCAAGCTGAACTGCCTCCTTTTTATATACTGCTTCCCACTGGAGTGTGCCCAGTAAGGGCATAAAAACATGGCCTGCTGGGCACTAAGTGCATGGTTGTTCCTTGCTGGGGTAGTGTGGGGTTGGTACACCCTGATCACATGCATTCTTACAAAACGGAAAACTATTATATCATAGAATAATAGGGATGGAAGGGACCTCATGAGGTCATCTAGTCCAACCCCCTGCTAAAAAGCAGGACCACTCCCCCTAAATCACCCCAGCCAAGGTTTTGTCTAACCGAGCCTTAAAAATCTCCACAGATGGAGATTCTACCACCTCCCTAGATAGCCCATTCCAATGCTTCACCACCCTCCTAGTGAGAGAGTTTTTCCTAATATCCAACCTCAACCTCCCCAGCTGTAATTTGAAACCATTACTCCTTGTTCTGTCCTCTGTTACCATTGAGAACAGCCTAGCTGCCTCCTCTTTGGAGCAACCCTTCAAGTATTTGAAGGTTGCTATCAAATCTCCCCTCAGTCTTCTCTTCTGCAGACTAAATAAGCCCAGTTTTTCAGTCTCTCCTCATACGTCATGTGCCCCAGCCCTCTAATCATTTTGTTGCCCTCTGCTGGATTCTTTCTAATTTGTCCACATCCTTTCTGTAGTGGGGAGACCAAAACTGGACACAGTATTCCAGATGTGGCCTGACCAGTGTTGAATAGAGGGGAATTATCACATCCCTCGATCTGCTGGCAATACTCCTACTGATGCAGCCTGATATGCCATTGGCCTTTTTGGCAACAAGAGCACACTGTTGGCTCATATTCATCTTCCCGTCCACCATAACCCCCAGATCCTTTTCTACAGCACTGCTACTTAGCCGATCGGTCCCCAGCCTGTAGCAGTGCATAGGATTTTTCCGTCCTAAGTGTAGGACTTTGCACTTCGTTGAACCTCATGAGGTTTCTTTTGGCCTAGTGTTCCAATTTGTCCAAGTCTCCCTGGATCCTGTCCCTGCCCTCCATAGTGTCTACTATTCCCCCCAGCTTAGTGTCATCCGCGAACTTACTAAGCACACAGTCTATCCCATCATCAAGATCATTAATGAAGATGTTGAACAGAACCTGGCCCAGGACCGACTCCTGGGGCACTCCACTCGTTACCAGTTGCCAACTAGACATCGAGCCATTGATTGCTACCCGCTGAGCCCATTGATCTAGCCAGATTTCTATCCATCTTATGGTCCACTCGCCCAACCCATACTTCCTTAACTTGCTGACGAGAATGGTGTAGGAAACTGTATCAAAAGCCTTGCTAAATTCGAGGTATACTACGTCAACGGCACTTCCTGCATCCACAAATCCAGTCATCTCATCATAGAAGGAAATCAGGTTGGTCAGGCACGATTTGCCCTTGGTGAATCTATGTTGACTGTTCCTGATCACTCTATTTTCCTTCAAGTGTTTCAGGATGGATTCTTTGAGGACCTGCTCCATGATTTTCCCAGGGATTGAGGTGGTCTGTAGTTCCCCAGAGTATAGGAAGGAGTATCCCAGAAAACGATCTGGGAGTTATAGTGTATCATAAGCTAAACATGAGTCAACACTGTAATACTGTTGCAAAAGAGGGGGAAAAAGGCAAACATTCTGGTATGAGTTAGTAAGAGTGTTGGAAGCAAGACATAAGGAGTAATTCTTCTATTCTACTCAGCAGTGATAAGGGCTCTGGAGTACTGTGTTCAGTTCTGTGTGCCGCACTTTGGAGAAAGTCCAGAGGAGAATAACAAAAATGTTTAAAGGTCTAGAAAACAAGACCTATCAGGAAAGACTGAAAATATAGTGTGTGTTACATCTGGAGAAGAGAAGATAGCATGGCGACATAAGTCTTCAAGTATATAAAAGGTTATTACAAAGAGGGGGAGTGATAAGTTGTTTTCCTTATCCACTCAGGACAAGGCAAGAAGTATGGATGTAAACAGCAGCAAGGATGATTTAGGTTAGATATTAGGCAAATTTCCTGACCAAAGCTAGTTAAGCATTGAAACAAACTACTTACGAAGGTTATGGAATCTCCATCATTGGAGGCCTTTAAGAAACAAGTTAGATGAACACCTGTCAGAGTTGCATAGATAATACTTAAGTTGGCCCTCATCTATGGACAAGACAGCCTACTGAATTCCCTTCCATCCTACCTTTCTATGATTCTGTTCTATATCTTGATTAGTCACATAGAGCAAGCAAGATCATCTCTCCCCATGGGGACTGGATCTAATATTCTAAACTTCAGAGCATCTATCAGCTGCTATCCATAGAAAGTCTAGATGAAAATGCAGTGTTCTTAAAATTATACTGATCTAAATACATTGCATTTAGCTTAAATGTTTCTTTGAAAAATTACACTGACCAACTTGATAACTGGTTGAGTGGCCATTTTAAAATTCCATGTCTTAAAAGCAATATGTGTATGTTATCTAAAAGTCTGTTTCTAGAGGGAGGTTTGCTCTAAAACAGTAACACCAATTTATAGAAATGCCAGCTTAAATCATTTATATATGGTTTTACATTATGGGATATTTTCTACTGCTCACTTTTTGGTGTTAAGGTAATTGTTGAATTGGTGGTTTCTTATTTTATTTTTTAAAAAGAGGGTTTTCATAAACTATATAGCACAGCATTTCTTAAATTTGGCACTTAAGGATGACCCTTCCACTTGTGGGTAACAAAGCCATTGCAAACACATGGTGGTCATCTTCAATAGCATTACATGCTATCATTTGTTTTATCAAATGTTTTTCATGGTTTGATTAAACCCATATGTCAGGAGTGGCCAAACTGTGGCTTAGGAGCCACATTTGGCTCTTCTGCAGTTAAAACGCGGCTCATGGAGGCTTTCTACATTCTCCCGTTCTTTGCCTACCAGGCTAGGCTGGGGTATTGGGCGCTTCAGCTCTGTGTCGGGAGAGGTGTAGGGGCATTAAGGGCTTCATCCCTGTGCGGGGGGGGGGGGGGGGGTCGGGGGGGGGGGAGGGGTAACCCCAGGCCTTCGACCCTGTGGGAAGTGCCTGTTGGGGCTCAAGGCTTCAGCAGGCACACCCCACAGGGAGAAGCCCCAACCCCTGCCATAGGGCTGAAGCCGTAAGACCTGGCAGGCATGTCCCAGCTCTCAAACTTGTGAAGATTGTTTTGTGTGTCTGAGTCAGTAAATTTTGTCACTCCTACCATATATTATTTCAATCTATAGACCACAGTTTGAGAATGGCTGTTCTAATGCAATGATATTTTTATTTTCCAAGTTCATCTTTTACTGTTGTATGGTTTTTATTTACAGGTGCCTTTTTCATGATAGTTTTCCTGCCTGCCACTGTATTTTATTTGCTGTTGATTTGCAAACAGGAAGATCCCAGTGTTATGAATTTCCCTCCTTTGCCAGCAGTTGGTAGTTTGTGGGAGACCAGAATGTTTGGTGTCTTTCTTCTATGGTTCTTTCTTCAAGCTCTGTTTTCATTACTGCCAGTTGGAAAGGTAAACTTCTAGTTGTAAGTGTGTTCTGGGGATTGACTGGTTTGAGGGCTGGGCTGGAAGGTTTGATTCCATTATTTGAAGTAATGTTAATTAGCCAATCACTATTTATCAATATTAAATTGGAATATAACTGCTGTAGATTTTTTTGAAAGCTTTTACACAACTGCCTTCTTGAAAACGCTTGCTGCCAAAAGTCTGATTTCTGGTCATATATTCTAGTACCTACTATATACTATGAAGTGACTATTTATTGTGTAGGGATCAAGTAGTAAAATGAATTTCAATGCACTGATAGAATTGTAGAGGAATGTCATACGGCAGGGGTGTCAAACTCATTCAGTGTCGGGGGCCACAATGGAAGTCAGGACCATCCGGGGGCCGAGGTATGTCCAGGTAGACTTCCTGACCTCTTACCAGCACAGTACCACCTGGGGTCCCTGACCTCTTCCCCTGCTGCGCTTGGGGCAGCGTGGGCTCCTCTTTCCCTTCTCCAAACCCGCAGGTTCTCTGACACCTTCCCTTTCCCCTGCCCTGTGGGCTCCCCTTTGCTGCACAGGCTCCCCAACCTCTTCCCCTTTGCTGCACTGCCCTTTCCCTTCCCTGTTCCTGTGCCAGTTCCCTAACCCCTTCCCCAGCCCCCCCGCCCCGTGGAGCCGACTCCCCAGCCGCCTCTCTCCCACTTACCTGGCTCAAAGGGGCTCAATCCAACCCCTGGAGTCAGTTCTCTGGCCAGGCCATTCCCTGCCCTGGGCCACTGCCTGGGTGTGCAGGGTGGCAGATTTTAAAAGGCCCTGACCAGGTATCAACAAAATTTTTGCCCTGCTAGGTACCCAGCCTCAAAGTAAGGTGCCCAGCTAGGGAACCCCCCACGCCCCACCCTGCTGAAAAAAAAACACTGCTCACAGCCCCCAGAATCTGGAAGCTGACGGTAAAGGCGCCTGCAGTTTTTACTTTTCGCCACCAGAGGGCGCGCCTCCAATGTCTTTCTATAGTGGAGGAACACCCTCTGCTGACAAAAAGTAAAATTGCAGGCACTTTACCGGTGCCTGACACTTTTGGGGTGGGAGAGCTGTGCAGGGCTCTGTGGGCCGGATCCGGCCCGCGGGCCTTAAGTTTGACACCTGTGTCATACGGCAACCTGCTTCCATTAACGAATACATGATTTCACTTGTACACCAAATAGAAGGGACAGTATTTACCTCAGGATTAAAAGCTTAATTGCTTGGACTCAGGAAGTTATGCCTAACCGTCCTCTCATATACTTGTCCAGTAGTCCTATGATGTGTATTATATTTTTTGTTAACTTTTCTCTGAAGCATCAGATATTGCCAACTTCGGGAAGAAGGAATACAAAAGTAGATAGACCATTGGTTTAGTTTGGAATGGCAATTTCTGTACAAATTGGAGATCCTTTGATTTGGCTGTTTAAAATAGAGGGGATTTGTTATTGGATTCTTCATTGATGCTACCACGGGAAACAGAAGCTTCTGGCTTCGTAACACTTGAGTTAAAATTGTCACCTCCCACTTTTTTCAGACATAAATTTCACTGACTTTTCAGGTACCCATGCTTATAGAAGTTCCTTGGAAGTTTGTGAAAATGTATCTGACAGTTGTATTTCTGTCCTGGTCTTTCTGTTTATTTTCCTCGCCTTTCAAATAATATTTGAAAGAATGCTTTTTAGGGACTTGGTCTACCTGAAATCTAGTCAATTAAAAAAATTAAATGCCACTCTCCTGGCCCTCAAACAACCCCTCACCTTCATTAAATTCATCATCAGAAGCAAGATTCCCACAGACCAGGACACATCAAACTCAAAATGGTGTCAGACCCTTCCAGATGCAAAACCTGCAGTCATATGATCAATACTCACCCCAACACACTGTTCATCATTTATATGTTGTACATACTCCTGTCACATACATGGCATCAAATGCAAAACTATGTGGGTGAAACCAGTCAATTGCTATTGTCTCGAACTCACACACAAAAAAATAAGACAAATAAAAACCATGGGCAGCCAAATAAAAATGAAACTGATCATTCCATATCTGACCTCTGCCATTGTCCTCAAAGGTAACTTGTGGAAACACTTTCAAAAGATGAGCTTAGAAACCTAAACTTCATTTAAAAATGTAGAGTAAACTGATTACTTTGATAGTTCTTTATAACAATTGGTTATACACCCTACTGCCTGCTAACTCTTAATTGTGCATTTCATTATAAGTGGTCCAGAACACGTATTTTATGGGTGATGTCATGGCTAGGATCTACAGTTGACCATCAAATCAGGAAGAGGAGGTGGATAGGATGAGGCATTTTTAGAAAAACAGATATAGGCAAAACAGGAGACCTGGTAGTAATAGGAGACTATAACTACCCAGAAATTTGAAAAGTAAAACGTCAAAAATACAAAATTTCCAGTACGTTTTTGGAATGTGTTGGAGATAAGTTTTTGTTTCAGAAAGTGGAGGAAATAACCAAGGAGACAGCAATTTTAGACTTGTGACAAACAGGAAGAAATTGATAGTGGATCTGAAGGTGGGAAGCACTTTGGATAAAAGTGATCATGAAATTATGATTCATTATTCCAGGGGCTGGCAATCTGTGCCGACCCCTCCTCCTCGACCCTCAGCTGGTGCCAACAGCCCATTCATGGAAAGAAGCCACCTGGAGGGGCTCCTCTCAGCAGCGTGCTTGGGGACCCCTGTCTCCTGTTACCTGGAGTCACTCCTTTTGGTGACGACACACCACAGAGAGGAGCCGCTCTGGGTGGCTTCTTTACGTGGTATGCCTGGGGCATGGACATGGCAGGGACCTCCGCACTGTAGCCGCCCCCGAAAGAAGCCCCTTGGAGTGTCTTTTGGTGGCAGGAGTGGCAATTTCTGTGGCGCCACAGAAGATGCCGAGTGCCGCTCCAAATGGGCTTGTGTGCCACTGTTGGCAAGCGTGCCGGGGGTTGTCTACCCCTGCATTATTCTGTGGGAAGGAAGGAGTAAGCAGCAGAAGGACAATGGACTTCAAAAAGAAACAAACTTAACAAAAAAAGAAAAAGAGATCAGACTTAACAAACCTAGCAAACTGGTAGGTAAGGTTCTACAAGAAGAAAATCTCAGGAAAAAAGTATTTCAGGATTGTTGTCAGTTCTCAATGAGACAATATTAAAGGCATAACTGCAAACTGTCCCAATTAGAAGGAAAGATAGGGAGAATAGTAAGAGGCTAATATGGCACCATCAGGAGCTCTTCAATAATTTGAAAATAAAAAAGGAGTCTTACAAAAAGTGGAAACATGGACAAATTGCTAAGGATTATAAAAGAATAGCACATGCATGCAGGGACAAGGTCAGAAAGGCTGAGGCACAAAATGAATTACACTAACAATGGTAATGAAAGACAATAATAAGAAGAGATTCTTTAAATACATTAGAAAAAAATCTTCACTGAAAATTTTAATGGAGACCAGATACTCAACACAATATTAATAGCTAGGGGCAAGGAATGCAAGCCAAAACAAGGAAAGCATGGGTTCAAGAACATTTAGAGAGGTTGGATGTAGTCAAGTCAGCAAGGCCTGAAGAAGTAAATCCTAGGGTAGTTGAGCTAGGTGAAGCAGTCTCAGAAACGTTGATTATCTTTGAGCACTCTCGGGACATACAACGTCCCAGTAGTGCAAACATAAAACATGTTTTTTAAAAGGGGGGAACAAAGAGGACCCAAGAAATTTTAGACCAGTCAGCCTGACTTGGATACCTGGATAGACATTGGAACAAGTTATTACATGATTTTATTAGTACCTAGAGGATACAGGATAAGGATAGCCAGCATAGATTTGTCAAAAACGTATCATGCAAAATCAACTTAATTTTCTTATTTGATGGGGTCAGTGGCCTAGTGGATGGGGGGGGGGGGGGGAAGAGAAGCAGTAGACATGATATATTTTTATTTTAGTAAAGCTTTTGACTCAGTCTCATAAGCAAACTAGGGAAATGAGGTCTTGATGAAATGACACTGAGGCTAGGCATTCGAGTGATTTAAAGTCCATACTAACGCTTAATTATCAATGCTTTGCTGTCAAACTGGAAGGTCATATGTAGTGGGGATTCCACATGGGTCAGTCCTGGATCCAGAACTAGTTAATGTTTTCATTAATGACTTGTATAATGTAGTGTACAGAGGATGCTTATAAAAACTGCAGATTACACTATACTGGAAGGATTTGCAAACCCTTGGGAAGACAGGATTAGAATTCAAAGGGACTTTGATAAAATGGAGAGTTGATTCAAAAGCAAGATGAAATTCACTAAAGAGGAGGGTAAAGTACTTCACTTATGAAGGAAAAATCAAATGCACCACTTTGAAATGAGGAGTAACTAGCTAGGAGGTGGTAGTATTGCTGAAAAGTCTTTGAAAATCTGCTGAAAGCTAGGTTGTAGAACTCCTGAAAAGGATTTGGGGGTTATATTGGATCACAAATTGCATATAAGTCAACAGTATGATGCAGTTGCACAAAAAAAGAAAGCTAATATCCGTAGGGGGTGGGATTAACATGAATGGTTCATGTTAGACATGGGAGGTAATTGTCCCACTCTACTTGTGAGGACTTGCCTGGAGCACTGTATATAGTTCTGGGTGCCACACTTTAGCAAAAATGTAGATAAATTGGAGAGATTTCAGAGGATAGCAACAAAAAGGAAACACTTATAAAGAAAGTTTTTAAAACTTCCTCATGTATAAGGAAAGTTTAAAAAACTGTACATGTTTATTTTTTACAAAAGAAGACTGGGGCAGAGGCGACAAATATATTAAGGGCTGTTATAAAGAGAACAGTAATCAATTGTTCTCCATGTCCACTGAAGTAGATAAGAAGTAATCAGTTTAATCTGCAGCAAAGGAGATTGAGGTTAGTTATTAGGAAAAAAACTTCCTAACTACAATGGTAGTAAACACTGGAATAGGTTTGCAAGGGATTTTGTAGAATCTCATTGGAAGCTTTTGAAAACTGGACAAACACCTCTTAAAGATACAGTCTTTCCTCAGTAGTGTGGACTGGGCTTGATACCTTCTTAGGGTCTCTTCCAGCCCAACATTCTGTGGTTCTGTGTATGAACCCTTTGTGCTTAAGTCTTTCTTGACTTGTATTTAGTTCACAGAGGCTGGATATCTTCCCTATATCTGAAGAGTTCTGTGTAGCTGAGAAGTGTCTCTCCCATGAACAGAAGTTGGTCCAGTAAAAGACATTAATTACCTCATTTACCTTGTCTCTTTAAAAAAAAAATAAAAAAATAAAAAATAATAATAATAATAATGGTGAAAAGGAGTTTCAGGTATTGTACCTGCTCCTGAGTCCCCTTGTGAATCACATTTTCCTATTTTGTTTTCCCTTTTCTAAATGACTCTCCCCTGCTCTGTGTGGGAAAACCAAAACAAATGGGACACATCCAGTATAATATCAGCATCCCTTCAATAAATATTGTCAAATGCACAAAGTAAACTAATTAAGTGATGGGGAAATAGACTTGGTAGCTTTTAGTTTTTAATGACCACAGGCGTTGCTACTTACTACAGAAGGTACACAAATTTGAATAAGGAATATGATTTTAAAGTATGTGATTTTAAAGTTGATGGTATGCCTCTAATTGGCTATCATGACTGAACTGCTGTTGTGTTGACAAATGAAAATGTTTTAACCAAGTTCTTTTTTAAATCAACTAGTCTTTTATCCTTTCTTTTCTAAGGTTGTGGAAGGAATGCCACTTGTCAGTGGAAGAATACTAGAGTACAGAATAAATGGTAAGTGTTGTTAGTAGTCTTCTCCTTTTGAGTGTGTAGAGAGTATGCCTTGAAGAAAAGAACTGAGGTCTTGAATTTGATGGAATATTTATGCTGAGCCAATGAAGTGAGTAGACAACAGCTTTGTGTTGCTTGAGGGTAACTGGTATTGCTGAGCAGAAGTGCTGCTGCGTTTTAAATTGATTGTAGACCAGGTAGACTGTATTGCTGTAGTCCACTTGCATGTTGTGAAAGCCAAGTCATTGTGTGATGTGATCCTAGCCTGATGGAGGTGGTAGAATTCATTCATTAATAAATCCAGGATCAGTTGTAAACTGCACGCTGACTTGACCAATTGTGGATGTTGATTGTCAACCAGAGGAGATTGTGGCTGAAAATTCCTAAAAATCACTTCTTCCAGCCAGCATGACCTCTGCTTTGCTAGTTACACGCATGATACCATGCATATGCTGCTAAATATATTCTACATATTCTGCTAAATCCTTCGCTGAACTGGGGCCTATAACACATGTTTTAAAAATTAGATTGTCATTGTAGGTGTCTTTACATCATGCATGAATATAATGAATGATTCCTTATACTAAAAATGTCTTGACTTTTGGACTTGGCTTATGTTAACCTTTTTTTGTTTTGTTTTTATTTTTTATTAAAGGATTTTATGCTTTTGTCCTGACTGCTGCAGCAGTAGGAACTTCTTTATATTGTGAAATAGAGCTTCATTATTTATATGATCATTTCCTGCAGTTTGCAGTGTCTGCTGCAATTTTTTCTGTGTTGTTGAGCATTTATCTTTATGTGCGATCCCTAAAAGCACCAAAGGAAGAACTGTCACCTGGTGGAAATTCTGGTAAGTATGTGAGAAATATTTCAAACCCTTCCTCTCTTCTGTTTTATTACACTTTCAATATATGAATAAAACTTTGCTCATTCAAATCTTAAGTATATTTTAGGATATTTGCCATAACAGTGTGGCTAATATTTAGATGTTTTGCTATTCTGATATTTATATTGCAAGATGAATGTTTTTTGAATAATGTTATAGATACTGTGTGGCTCCTCAAATTAAGTTGGCTCTTGTTGCATAATGAACTCAGAAATGTTGTTTGAAATATTTTATATAGCCTTGTCCATAGAGATAACAGGAAAATCATTTTCTTTCAGTTTTCAGCATTTGGTAGTCATCTGTATAGTTACTTGTTTGTTGGACCTTTCCAAAATCATCTTGGAGGTGGGGAGAAGCAGGGAGAAAATGATTTGAAAAACTAGAAATGCTGGTAATGGGAAGTCGGACAGAGGAGAATTAATGTATTTTAACCTTTCAAACAAACAAGCTTGGCTATATCCTTTTTAAATCTAGTATTTTAACTTAGTTTTTGGAAGGATATTTTGGCTTCAGTAGAACTACTCGTTTATGTAAAGTTAAGCCTATGTATCAGATTTTCACAAGATCAGCGATAAATAGGGGAAATTGACTATGCATAAATTTACCAAATGCACAAATAAAAGTAGTATTTTTCCCTAAACATACAATTATGACTAATAATTCTTTCTTCGAGTAGTGTCCCCGTGGTGCTCCATTCAAGGTGCGCTGGCGCTCCCTGCATCCTTGATCGGAGATTTGACAGCAGAGCCCCTGGGACTGCGTGCGCGTCCCCAGCAGCGCGCGGATGTTCTAACGCCCCTGAAGGAACGCGCGCTCGGTCCCAACCCCTCAGTTCCTTCTTAACCACCTCTGATCCAAGACGGAGCACTCAGCAGTTCTGACAGCCCCTTTTAGTATTAGTGTTAGTTAGTTGATTTAGTTAGTAGTTAGTGTTAGCTGTTCGGTTAGCTTTAGCTTAGGTTTAATAGTTTAAAAGAAAAGAGCATTTTTCTTCCGGCTAAACCGGAGAAGCGGCGATGACAGCCACTCCGGGTTTTAAACGCTTCATGAAGTGCAGGGACGCCATGCTGGTATCTGACGGCCACGCGGAGTGTATCCGCTGTCTTGGTGAGGGACGTTTGTCTCAGACCTGCCAAGATTGTAAAAATTTAAAGTCGCGGACCAGACGCGACAGAGAGCTAAAGATGAAGCTGATCCTTATGAAGGAGGCACTCAGACCTGCCTCCGATCCGGGACACCCTGGTGGATCAAGGGCCAGTACCCCAAAGAGACTTTCAACCTCCTCCTCTCCTCCGGGCTCAGAGAAAGGAGTGAGGTACATGATTAAAAAAGACAATGCCAAGGAAGCGGCAAAGCCCTCGGGCAAAAAATCATACGGGGTGGGGAAAGTCCTTAGGGACATACCCCAACGAAACTGAAGGCGCCGGCAGCAGCAGAAGCTGCGGCACCGTTAACGGCCATAACGGCCGAACAGAACCCCATGCCGGCACCGGCAGAGTCTCTGGCCAGGGTGCCGATGAAGAGTGTGGCGGCACCGACACCTGTCTCTTTTGGGACGGTGCTGACCGCGGGTGAAAAGCAGACGGCACGGACACAGCCACAGACCTCTGCACTGAAGAGGCTACAGCCGGTACCGTTAAAGCATCAGCCTCTAGGGGCACTGCATACTAGTTCAGCACCAGTAGCTGCAACAGCTTCTCCTCCTCCAAAGAAAAGGAAGGAAAAGACAAGACACTGCAGGGAGGAGGAACAACTACCATCTCCCTCCCCTCCTTCATCACCAATGGGGATAGCTGCTTCCCCAGGGCAGTTGAGCCAGACAAGTGGATTCCTCCTGTCAGCTTCATCTTCAGAGGAGGATCGAGGGGAGGAACAACCTGGCAGTCCACCTGCAAGTTACAAAGCAGAGGCACAAGGGCATCTTCAGGGATGGAACGCCACGGGGCCAGGATATGGATGGCCCCCCCTTCCGTGGTATGGACCATCTGCTTACAGCATGCCCTGGAGGGAATGGGATGTACGATCACAGTACTCAGCACCTGATCCCAGACCATCAACTTCAAAGAGGGCAGGGGCTCAAGTCCCAAGACGTAGAGAGTCAGTGACTTTACAAGAACCTCACGCTGTGGAATCTACGATCCAAATTGCAGTACAGGACGAAGGAGATTCTATTCTAAATGCCACGTCATCCCCAGAAGCAGTGGCACAGACCCCTTCCATTTCAGGAGACGATACGAAGCAGTTCCAGGAACTGTTGAAAAGAGTGGCAGAAGCCTTGGAGATTCCCCTCCAGGAGATGACCACACCGAGTCATAAATTATATCGTATTCTCCAGTCCTCTACTTCTTCGAAGGTGGCTTTACCTATGGATGATGGGATCATAGAACCTGCACATCGTATATGGCAAACGCCAGCCTCGGTGAATCCCATCTCCAAAAGAGTGGACAAGAAATATTTCGTGAACCCGAAGAAGAATGGGTTCTTACTTTCCCACCCTCAACCGAACTCTTTGGTGATTGACACAGCTAATCAAAGATCAAGGCAGAACCAACTTAGGTCAACACCACATGATAAGGAAGACAAGAGGATGGACGCCTTGGGGAAGAAAATTTACACCTCTGCTACCCTACAATTACGAGTGGCAAATTATGCTGCGGTATTGTCCAGTTACGACCACGACAATTATTCGAAATTATCAGACTTTATTGAGTGCATACCTGAGGATAGGAAACAACAATTCTTATCCTTGATTGCTGAAGGTCACTTGGTATCAAGAACAGCTCTCCAAGCGACATTGGATTTGGCAGACACAGCGGCCAGAGTAGTTGCTACCGCGGTAGTGATGAGGAGAGCATCTTGGCTTCATTCAGCGGGCTTACCAAAACAGTTGCAGGCATCGATTGAGGATCTGCCTTTTGACAAGGGAAAACTGTTTGCAGAAAGAACGAATGACACCATGCTCATGATGGACTCCCGGGCTACCCTTCGCACTCTGGGGATCTATGCTCCTGCAATGAGAAGGGGAAATTTTAGGAGTCAGCCTTATGTACCTAGGTACCCGCAATATCAAAACAACAGAAGGTATGACAGTGCCCGGGGCAGGCCAAATCAACAGAGGCAACGCCGGAGACACCCCAACCAACAACAATTCTCTAACCCTCAATCAGCGCCCCCAAGGCAGCAGATTTGAGGAGTTGGTCGAGGGTTTGTACAGCCATCCCCTAATCCAGGAAGGTTCAGGAACAGTGTCACCATTATTCAAGAACAGACTGCGCCCATTCTATGCCCAGTGGCGAAGTATCACCTCAGACAAATGGGCTCTAGAAATTATCAATATGGGGTATACCGTCCCCTTTATTACAAAACCCCATTCCCAACACCCTTCCCCGTCCCTCTTCAGGGACCCATCTCACGTACAGCTATTACAAGGGGAAGTAAACAAGCTCCTCAAAAGAGGTGCCATAGAGCCGGTACCCGTGAACTTCAGGGGCAAGTGGTTTTATTCTCGTTACTTTCTAACCCAAAAGAAAACAGGAGGATGGAGACCCATACTAGACCTCAGGAGACTAAACAAGCAGGTCAAAACACAAAAGTTCAAGATGGTGACCCTTTCTACAATCCTTCTTTCCATAGAAAAAGACTGGTTTGCTTCCCTTGACCTACAGGATGCGTATTTTCATATCTCGATTCATCCTGCTCACAGGAAATTTCTCCGGTTTACTGTAGCAGACCTACATTATCAATATACGGTCCTACCATTCAGACTCTGCACAGCACCAAGAGTGTTTTCCAAGGTGCTTGCAACGGTGAGTGCACATCTGCGCAAATTGGGAGTGTCAATCTTCCGCTACTTGGACGACTGCCTATTAAGAGCTCGCAGCCAACAGAGAGCAGTGTGGGCAGTGGCTACGACACGGAGTCTGTTCCACTCGCTCGGACTTCTGATAAATTACGAAAAATCCATACTAATTCCAACTCAAGAGATACAATTCATAGGAGCGTGCATAGATACCACCGTGGGCAAGGCTTTTTTACCAAGAGAAAGATTCGAGACCATACAGGGTCTGATACTTACCTTACAAGTCAGCCCCACACTCCCGGTGAGAACATGCTTACAACTATTGGGGCATATGGCAGCAACCTCCTACGTGGTGCAGGATGCAAGATTGCACACGTGTCCCTTACAAGCATGGTTAACAACTGTCTTCAGACCACGCAATCACTCAATACATCTTACCGTATCAGTTCCGAACTCAGTAAGGAGGGCACTGGGATGGTGGTCTTCTCCGAACAACCTTCTACGTGGCGTTCCCTTCAGGCCGCAACCTCCTTTGGAGCTGATCACCACGGACGCCTCTCTCCTGGGATGGGGCGCACACTTGAGGAGCCTCACAGCCCAGGGCAAGTGGTCGGTACAGGAGAGAGCACTACACATCAATTTATTAGAGCTCCGAGCAGTACGGAATGCATGCCGCCATTTCCTGCCTCATATAAAAGGGAAGACAGTAAAAATTCAAACAGACAACATGGCCTGCATGTATTACATCAATCGACAGGGGCGCGCACGTTCTCAATCCCTCTGCGCGGAGGCAGTCAAACTATGGGTTTGGTGTATTGTGCAAAATGTCCGCCTGTCAGCGATCTACTTACCTGGCATCCAAAACACCATGGCCGACGAGCTGAGCAGAAGGTTCACCAAAGACCACGAATGGGAGATAGACAAGGGTGTTCTTCAATGGATCTTCCATCAGTGAGGGTTTCCAGAGGTGGACTTGTTTGCGACTCCTGTGAACAGAAAATGCAAGAGGTTTTGTTCCAGGGCAGGGATAGGCAAGGGATCGATAGGCGACGCATTCCTCTTGGATTGGTGCCACACCCTGATGTACGCTTTGCCACCAATTCCAATGATTCTGAAAACTGTACTCAAAATAAGACAGGACAGGGCCAGGGTAATAATGATAGCACCAGCTTGGCCACGACAGATATGGTTTACTCACCTGACAGAGATGTCCAGGGAACGTCCGATAACGCTCCCTTTGATACAGAACCTGTTGACGCAGAACAGGGGTCAGTTGATGCACCCTCAGCTAGGCAGGTTACATCTCACGGCTTGGACCCTGAATGGTTCAATGCAATAGAAAGTTGTTGTTCGGAATCAGTTAAGCACGTTCTCCTGAATAGTAGGAAACCAACAACCAGGAAGACGTACTTACAAAAATGGCGTAGATTCGTATCGTGGTGTCATCAGAAGGGGACGAACCCACACGTAGCGTCTGTTGAGATTCTGTTGGAGTATTTACTCACATTGAAATTAACAGGTCTGTCAATTAACACCATCAAGGTACATTTGGCTTCTATATCAACATTTAACGAACGATGGCAGAATAAGACGTCTTTCACTCATCCGGTGGTTAAGAGGTTCATGGTTGGACTACAAAACTTATACCCGGAAGTGAAACCCCCGGCTACACCCTGGGACCTCACCCTGGTTCTACGGGTACTGACTCAACCCCCATTCGAACCTATGGCCACATGTTCGTTACTGTATTTGCCAATGAAGGTAGCTTTCTTGGTAGCAATAACTTCAGCGAGGCGCGTCTCTGAGCTTGGGGCCCTAATGGCGCACCCACCCTACACGGTTTTTTATAAGGACAAAATTTCCCTTAGGCCACATCCTAAATTCCTCCCCAAGATTTCATCCATGTTTCATATGAATCAGACTATATATCTCCCAGTTTTTTTCCCTAAGCCTCATATGGACCCTCAACAGTCTACCCTGCATTCGTTAGACGTGAGGCGAGCGATCGCATTTTATTTAGAAAGGAGAAAGGAGTTTCGGAAATCTCCATTATTGTTATGTCAATAGCGGAGCGTTCAAAGGGGATTGCAGTCTCCAAACAGAGACTGTCAAAGTGGGTGTCCTCATGTATACATTCGGCCTACACTCAGGCGGGAAGGGTCCCACCTGGCCCTGTAAGAGCACATTTTACCAGGTCTATAGCAACGTCCAGGGCATTTCTGGACAACGTCCCTCTGCTAGACATAGGCAAAGCAGCAACGTGGGCCTCGACGGATACTTTCGTAAAACATTACGCTGTGGAGCAGATGTCTGTACTGGACACTGCAATTGGCCGATCTGTATTGAAAGCTGCTCAAAGCAAGAACTCCGAAGATCCCCCCTCCAGTTAGGGGTACTGCTTGGTATTTACCTTGAGTGGAGCACCACGGGGACACTACTCGAAGAAAGAACTGAAGGTTACTCACTTGTGCAGTAGCCAAGGTTCTTCAAGATGTGTGTCCCCGTGCTGCTCCACTACCCACCCTCCTCCCCTCTGCTTCGGAGTACGGGTTCATATAACTACGCTCTGAGGCGGGGAAGGAACGGAGGGGTTGGGACTGAGCGTGCGTTCCTTCAGGGGCGTTAGAACATCCGCGCGCTGCTGGGGACGCGCGCGCGGTCCCAGGGGCTCTGCTGTCAAATCTCCGATCAAGGATGCAGGGAGCGCCAGCGCACCTTGAGTGGAGCAGCACGGGGACACACATCTCGAAGAACCTTGGCTACTGCACAAGTGAGTAACTTTCAGTTTTGGCTTTTACTTGTAGCTATATGGGGATGGGGAGAACTTCAGACCTTGTTGACTATCTGTCGAAATGTGTGTTTCTTAGAGTTCTAGTCCTTACGTGGATTCCAAATGTGGGTGCACATGAGCGCCACATGCCAGAGCTGGAACTGTTTGTAGCAATGTTCATCAGTGTGTGTGTGTGTGTGTGTCATGTTTCAGGTCACATGGTGTCCGAGGTCTTATGAGGCTGTGTGGTTCAACGGCTCTTCATTTTTCTCTTACTACTGCATGGCTGGAATCGGAACCCTCTTCCTATCTCTGTATTAGCAGCCTTCTTAGCATCACAGTATAATCTCCTCCAAGAGGAAGCAAATGCCCTCCTCTGGAAGGGTGCAGTAGAACACAGTCCATGTCAATAGCATGGCTGTGGCTTTTACTCTCCCTATTTCCTCATAGTGAGGAAAAGGGGCAGTCTTTGCCCCATTTTAGACCTCAGGGCTCTAAACCACTTCATTTGGAAGTTCTGATTCTGCATGGTCATCCTTTTCTAGGTTGTGCTCTGCTTTTCCCCTGGAGCCAGGTTCACAACTTTTGATATGACAGATGCCTATTTTCATGTAGGCATATGTCCTGCCCATCATAAATTCCTTGGCTTCATAATAGGTCATGCTTATTATTGGTTCTGAGTTCTGCCATTCCGAATACCCACTGCTCCATGCATCTTCAGAAAGATCTTCATGATAGTGGTGGCCTATATGAGATGTCTCAGCCATTTTTTCCCCCATATCTGGATGTCTGACTACTAGTTTTCATCCTGGGGATGTCTCCTGACTACCAGCCACACCCTACAAACACTCCTTGCAAGCCTGGGGATCTGCATCAAGGAGGGTGAATTCTCCCTTCTACCTACATGTGCGCTTACTTTCATAGGAGCTCAGCTAAATGGTCCTGCAGCACTTGCCTTTCTGCCATCAGACCACTTTGTATCTCTCACTTCCCTCATTGCACAACTTTGCCACCGCCTCTGCGCACGTTTCCAACAGTGTCTCTCCCTCCTGGGCCATGTGACAGCCTGCACTCGTCACCTCGCATGCATGCCTGCACCTGCAATGTCTTCAGTTGTGGCTGCAGGTAGAGAACCTGCAAGTAGACCATCTCCACCCTCCTCAGTCTTGACTTCTCTCACATGGTGGTGTGATCCAGCAAGGTCATCGGCAGCATACCCTTCAAGCCTCCCATGGCCAGAAGCACCCTCACTATGAATGCTTTGCTTGTAAGCTGGGATGCTCGTCTGGAGGACCACACTGCCCAAAGAGTATGGTTTCCCAGAGAGGCCAGGATGCACATTAATATCCTTGAGTTATGAGCAATCCACCTTGCCTGTGAGGCATTCCTACCTTTCCTCCAATCCTGTCATGTAGAATTGCTCTTGAATAACATGACAGGCTGTCATCTACATAAACAGGGTAGAGCCCAGTCTCCTGTCCTTTGCACAGAAGACATTAATCTGTGGAACTGGTGTCTCAGGCACAATATACTGCTTCATGCAGTATATCTTCTGGGTATATACAATACCCTGGCAGTTGCTCTCAGTCACTTCACTCAGCATAGACTCTAAGGTCAGAAGGGACCAATATGATCATGTAGTCTGACCTCCCTCACAATGCAGGTCACAAAACCTCACCCACCCACTCCTGTAATGAACCTCTAACCTATGACTGAGTTATTAAAGTCTTCAAAAAAACTTTAAAATACAGAGAATCAACCAGCAAGTGATCCATGTCCAATGCTACAGAGGAAGACAAAAAATTCCCAGCACCCAAGCCAATCTGCCCTGGGGGAAAATTTCTTCCTGACCCCAAATTTGGCGATCAGTTAAACCCTAAGCATGTGGGCAAGTCTCACCAGCCAGTTAAGAAAAAATTCTCTGTAATAACTCAGAACCCACCCCATCTAATGCCCCTTTCCAGGTCACTGGCATATCTATCACCAGTAGTAAAACATGGACAACTGCCAAATTAAGCCGTCCCATCAGATCATTCCCTCCATAAATTTATCAAGCTCAGTTTTGAAGGCAACTATGTTTTTTGCCCCCACAACTCCCCTTAGAAGGCTATTCCAGAACTTTACTCCTCTGATGGTTTGAAACCTGTGTCTAATTTCAAGCCTAAATTTCCCAATGGACAATTTGTATCCATTTGTTTTTTGTGTCCACATTGGCGCTGTATTCAAATAATTCCTCTCCCTCCCTGATATTTATCCCTCTGATGTATTTATAGAGAGCAATCATATCTCCCCATAACCTTCTTTTGGTTAGGCTAAACAAGCCAAGCTCGAGTCACCTCTCATAGGACATGTTTTCCATTTTGCAACTCATCCTTGTAGCCCTTCTTTGCACCTGTTTCAGTTTGACTTCATCTTTCTTAAACATGGGCAACCAGAACTGCACGCAGTATTCAAAATGAGGTCTCACCAGCACCATGTATAATGGTACTAACACCTCCCTATCTGTACTGGAAATACCCCTTCTGATACACCCCAGGACTGCGTTAGCTTTTTTCACGGCCGCATTGTGTTGGCAACTCATAGTCATCCTGTGATCAACCAGTATGCCCAGGTCCTTCTCCTCTGTCACTTCCAACTGATGCGTCCCCAACTAAAAAGAAAAATTCTTATTAGTCCCTAAATGCAACATGGCCAGCTCCAGTCCACCAACCCGGAACCTCTTCACCTCACAGCCTGTAATTTGGATGGAGCTCACAAATAGATAACAGGTGCTCAATGCCACTCCATGACATCCTTTCTCATAGCAGGCAGCCAGCCAGTAGCTAGAGCAGTGGTTCTCAACTGCCATATCACGGCAGAAAAGTGTGTTGTGAAGAGCTGGGGGGTATGTCGCCAAAAATTGGCATCACACCACCCTGCTCCCAGCTGGAGCGCCACTGCCGCGAGCTTCCCTTCTCCTGCTCCAGTCCCAGGCTGAAGCAGGGTGGGGGGAAGTCAGCAGCAGCAGCACGCTGCTTGGGTTGCAGGCAGTCCCGAGGCTGCAGGGATCTCTGCAGCCCCAGTAGGCTCCTAGCCCCAGTCCCTGCCGGCTCAGGCTGGGGGCAGCCCTGGGAGGCTCCCAGTCCTAGTGCCACTGTAGTTCTGAAAACCGTGTTTTGGCAGATTTTGTTGCTGTCCAACCAAAATAACAAAATCTGCGCTGAAACACGGTTGTCAGCATTACACCCGCCCCGTCCCCTTGCCCTGCTCAACTCTGAAGCAGGGTGAGGGGAACCTTAGCCATGGGGTGTGGAGGGGAGGGAGAAGGCAGGGGGCTTGGTGTGTCATGCATAGCTGGGAAGCCTTCCAGCTGTGTCGTGATCCTGAAAAGGTTGAGAGCCCCTGAGCTAGAGCATATTATTAGATGAAGTAGAAACGCTTCATGATGGGAGTGGCCTTGTCACAATCATCCACTCAACCCAATGTGTTCCAACTATTCTCAGCTACCTTCTCTACCTTCAACTGTCAGGTCCTGCCACTCCTCCATTTCGGTCCACTTCATGGCTTAGTGCTTTCCTCCCGACAGTGGATGGGTTCTCCATCTTTAGCCACCCTACTCAACCTGTGGTCTCCTCAACACCTTCATCTCAGTCCCAAAATATCCATCTCTCCCCCGCAAGTATCTGAACCTCAGCTCACCCAGGCCCCCTTCAACCACTGGCTAGTTGCTTCCTTGCTCACCACTCCATGAAGGTAATCTTGGTAGCAATCACATCCACCTGACTGGTTAGCCAGCTGGTGACTGTAATGGCTAAGCCACACTTTATGGTCTTCCATAAGGATGAGATGTCCTTATGACTCATCCCAGATTACTACCTAAAATAAATCTGTTTCATCTCAACCTCTCTACTCATCTCCCAAGCCTTCCAAAACTGTATCCCTCAGAGAAAGTGCATTCCTCAAGGTCTGTCACTCATTGGCTTTCTACCTCCAGCACACGTGTGACTTCCGTACCTAGCCCAAGCTTTTCATTGCTATCATGGAATGTTGCAGGGGCCATGCCTTTTCCTTTCAATGTCTGTAAGTGGATCTCTCATTCCCAGTTCTGGTGCATAGCACACATGCATTCACACATTTGGAACCCAGATAGGAACCACTTTACATTAAGTAACCTTCATATGTAAGATGACATTAAACTTGATGGTATTGCTTCTAAATAAATAGTAGTATGATGATTAATAAGGGGGAATTTTCAAACAAAATGAATAAGTGAAATAAGAAAAGTATTAAAAATGTTGGGCTTGGGCATGAATGGAAGGAATATGAGAAATTGTTAGAATAATAGTGCTTCTCAAAAGTTTAGTTCTAGTGTTCTAAAAGTGATATTTCATATTTCTTCTGTATACATTTTTTTTACCTGCCAAATGAGCAATTTCTGTTCTTGTCAATATTTAAAAGCTAAGGGAGATTCTGTCTTCTAGCATATGCAAATAGTAGTATTCTCTCTTTTCCCCACTTCTCTCCCCCTTACCAAAAAAGTCACATTTTTCTTACTTACACAATGTTGTGTGTTCTTGCTTAAAAGTTCTACAGTAGAACCTCGATTATCCGGGTTAATGACCGGCGCCCGTCATCCGGATAATCAAAAACCACGGATAATCGAAGCACCGCAGCTCCTGCTGATAGCCAACCAGCTGGGGGAATTGGGTGGCTGCAGAAGCTCCGCTGGAGCTGGAGCTCCGATTCGAGCTGGCCCCCCAGCACAGTCCAGGAGTTCGGGTGGCTGCAGAAGCTCCGCCGGAGCTTCTGCGGCCACCCGATCCCCCAGCTTTCATCAGGAGCTGCGGCGGTTTAACGCCGCAGCTCCTGCTGAGAGCTGAGCCCGTGGGCTGAGCTGGGGGGCTGGCTCG
>ML685763.1:15174471-15204097 GCA_007922175.1 Pelusios castaneus | reverse complement strand
ATTTTAGCTGAAGTTACATTGCTGATATCCAGTAGTGAGGAGTGGGAGCAGGAACAGCTGTGATTAATTAGTGATGTAACTTGCACATGAGGATTGTTATGTCAGTGTCACAGAAAATGAAGTTACACAAGCTGCTGACAGCAGAGTATATAAAAAAGGCAAACTTCAAGGGGGAATAAAAGTTGCAAAGTATCCTCAATAAATTATTAGGCAGACTTAGCATATGTTTTTACCATATGAGGGCTCTAAGGAAAAATCCCTTATAGCTTTGCAGGTCCTCTTTAACACTTCAGAATAATGCAAATGTTCTTGACATTTATTGACAAATTTAATTCACATTTTTTGATTTACATCATGACTTAAAAATAGCTATTGCTTTATTGATAGTTAAGTGTTGAGAAATGTGGTGGGCAACAGACAGAAAGCCATTACTGGAGGCATGTACTTTTTGATTGCAGGAAACTTTGTTTATGACTTCTTCGTTGGACGTGAATTAAACCCTCGTATTGGAAATTTTGACCTCAAATACTTCTGTGAGTTGCGTCCAGGCTTAATTGGCTGGGTGAGTATAAGTGCTCTTATTCATTTTGGTTCATTTGCTTGACTCTTATGAAAACTTGTGTTAAAGAAATATAACGTGCTTGAAGAGGGAAAGATAGGCAAAACAGCTATGTATTGATAGATGTGATTAAAATTGTCATGATAAATCTCAGGAGAACAGCTTTTACAGCTCTAGCGCTTTGCTTGTATTACGTATTCTAAAAGTTTGAATGTGCAGAGACTATACTTTTTTGAACTGTGGCTACTAATGACTTTTTTTTTAACCTAGATCTCGCATCTTGCTTTTTAAAATTATCTATAATGTAGTAGAAATAAGTGCCTTTAAATTTGTGCAAAATTTGTCATTAAATCTAACTGACTCATTTTAGGTTGTTGTTAACTTCATGATGCTTTTGGCTGAGATGAAAGTAAGGCATAATAATGTGCCATCATTGTCAATGATTCTGGTTACTAGTTTCCAACTCCTCTATGTGGTGGATGCTCTTTGGAATGAGGTAACCGACCCCTTCCGTTTATACTAAATTTTTGCTCGCATATCTAGTTGAATTGCTGACAGACTAATGTCCTTCCTGGTTTTTCTAGGAAGCTATCTTGACTACAATGGACATTACCCACAATGGGTTTGGGTTTATGCTAGCATTTGGAGACTTGGTATGGGTTCCATTCATCTACAGTTTGCAAGCCTACTATTTAGTCAATCATCCTAGTGAAATTTCTTGGCCTACTGCTTCTGCAATTATTATGCTGAATAGTAAGTAATGAAATGGTTTTGTTTTGTTTTGTTTGTTTTTTTACGACTACAAAACTAACTTATTTCCTTTTCTGAGAGAGGAGAAAGATCTTAGGACCTAGGGCTAGGACTTAGGAGACCCTAAGTTCAGTTCCCTTCTCTGTCACAGACTTCCTGTGTAGCCTTGGGCCAGTCATTTAATCTCTGCCTCAGTTCCCAGTCTATAAAAGACTAGGAAGTAATAGTATTTCCTCATCACATGTTAAAAGTTGTGAGGCCCCCTTTCCTACAGTAGTTTTTGTGTGAAATATTGAGTATTATAGATTTATGTACATTAAAAACACCCCAAATTTATAGTGGGCTGTTTATATACATTTATACTGAACTGTTTAGAGGGATATTCTTAGCTAGCGATTACTACAAAGAATAGACTCCTTTTAAATTCACAAGGGGGCTTCCTTAGACACCTAATGTGGCATTTAGGTGCTTTAAGTCCAACATTTAGGTGCAGCTGGCATTTAGACCCTATAGTGTGGTGGTGTTGCGCTTTCCTCCCCTCCCCCCACTCGGCTCACTCATGGTCTGTTGGCAGGGGAATTAGGCAATCAAATAGTGAGGTATCCCCTCTCTTCATGGGGCCAAGCAGTAAAGCACTCTAGGTGGCTCTGTTTCTTAGGCCGGACAGAGCAACTAAGCAGCCTGTGGGGCTGAGGCCCTCAGGCAGGGCAGAATAACAAACCGGGAGCTCAGGCCGTCAGGCAGGGCAGAGCGAATAAGCAGTCTACAGAGTTCAGGTCCTTTTGCAGTGTAGAGCTAGCAAGCAGGCCATTCAGCTACGGGTCAGAAGGTTGCCATCTCAGGTGGGATTGTCAGGAGGGGGTAGGAGGACCTGTGTCCACCCTACTCCACTGGGTCTCAGCTGAGGGACCTACCAGTGGCAGAAGGCTCCCCCATAGGATAAGTGGAATCCTAGCTGAACCATGCAAGGGCCACAGGGAAAACCAGATTGAAGTCTGGTTTCTTTGCCACTTCCTACCACGATCCAGGGAGTGTCTCTGTCATCCTGGAGTCCTTTGACTCAGGGTGTTTGGTTGCCAGCAACTTCAGTGGTTCCTCTCCAGTTTCAGTCTCCATCGGGATCAGGGCTGCACCCAGGTTGGTAGCAGAGCCAGCAAGACACAGCTGTCTCCTTCCTGTGTTCTGTCTCACCTGAACTGGAGGTCCCACCTTTTATATTTCGTGTTCTGCCTCTCAACTTTGGGTGAGAGGGAGCAGGTCCAACCTGACTCTGCCCTCATGGGCACAGAGGGTGGCCCCTGTGACATTCCCCTCCTGTGATTCCCCCACTCCTGGGTCAGCTCGCACCCAGCCTCCAGTATGTAATTGGTTCCTTACCCAATGAAGGAGTGCTCTGGCCAGCCTCTAATGGGATAAACCTCCAGCAAACACCCCCAGTCCCAGATGCAACCCTAGAAACTACCATCTTGCAGGGTTCAGTGCTGCCCACTGCACCCTGTAAGCTCATTTACACGTCTGATAGTTTATCAAAGAAATAGATATACACCAGCTTTGTCACTCCAGGTGAGGTCTGCATGCACTTAATCCACATGCACTGCTTTAGCTAAAACATACAAATAAGTTTACTGACTACGTACGGTAAGAGTTTGTGTTTTTAGACATCTAACTCTCCCCATGCAATGTATGGTTAGTCTGGGTGTCTAATATTGTGAATTCCATTAGGTAGCAGGGTTCTAAAATTTAGTTATGTTTAGTAAGTTCCCCTTGTGAATCTAGCCCCGGAACTTGAAAGATCTCAGTTGGGTAGGGCCATCTATAGTAAATGGACTGTCGTGGATGGTACAGAAAAGTCACAAATAATCACATCTGTGACACACTTACATCGTGATAAACCTGCAGCTTTGTAGCTGATATCTGGTGTACTGTGCTGCTGGACTGTTGTTGTTTGTCTAAGCCAGTGGTTTTCAAATGTTTTTCCTCAGGACCCAGTTGGAAAAAAAAATCATTTATGACTGCGACCCAACAATTTCATCTTTGAGCAATGCTTTGCAGTCTTTTGGCAGTTGCTGCAGGGGCTATCGTGACCCAGTACTGGGTCGCAACTTGTGGTTTGTAAATCACTGGTCTACACCTTCCTGAAGAAAGTCCAGGGTAACTGGAATAGCACGTGTTGGTATGGTGCTAGTGTTCTTGTTCTAGAAGCTCTTGTGTATTCTGCATCAGCATAGCTTGCTAATTCCGCAGACCTTGATGTTAATCATAAAGAAAGACTACAGGCTCTGTTCACTGGGGAAAACTTGGCCAGGTTTTATTGTCAGTAAAGTATGGTACTAGTGCCCCATATAGAAATGTGGTAACGTATCAACTCAGTCAACATAATAGACCAATACAAAGCTGCCCTTCCTATGACTTTTTATACATTGATACAAACAAGTTACATATTACACTCCAGATGTTGTTAGTTACCATCTGTATATCTTTTACCTGATAGTTCAAACAAAACATCTTCATTCATTATCCTGTCATCTTCTCCTTATCTTATGAGGGATCTGTGCGTTTCCATGGTGTTCCAGCATATTACGCTGTTCAGCGCCCTACAAGCACTCCCTAGCCCATCAAAGTGCCATTGGATGTTAGTACCTTTTGGATGTGGAAGGTTTATTGGAAGATCCTTCCGGATGTTCTGTGGGATTGTCCACTGTCTTAGAGAGTTCAGCACCCGGTTCAGAACCACTACATGATCGTGCATTCATTATTGTAACTGGCTCCATACTTTCTGGGTGAAGATCTGGAGGTATTTCATAAGGGGCCTTCATGGAGTGAGTCCTATACACAAAATCAAAAGTCTGTAGACATTGAACTGTGGTTGGCTTTGTACACTTTACCAACATCTCTATTGGGTTTGTGATTTCTTCTTAGAGTAGTGAGTGGGAAACTACTATTTTAGTTTGGTAGAGCTATCTGCTATTTTGTCTAGTTTTTTCCCAAAGTGGAGGGGCCTCTAAACTTAGATGAGCACAGAATTTGTTTAGAGTGAGCATCAGTCTTCCAGGGATGAAGCCAGATGTGGCATCTGGTCTCTGGACTCAAATGCCATGGGCCTTGCTGAGAATTTAATTCCACCCTTCAGACATTTGCAATAAATGCTGTTGCTATGAAAGTTTTCTAAAGTATAGAGCAGAAGTCAGGATGGCCTGTACCCTTCGTGATCTTAAGGTCATCTATTATGGTTATTTTGCAAAGCATGTAGCTGCTAAGGATGCTCTAAGGGTGCTGGACAAAGCCTCCCAAGTCCCTTCTGAGGGAAGAAGTTCCCTTTGGACAGGAGTACCATATCTTCAGCTAGAGATAGCACTGAAGCATTATCCTTTGGTATATCTGTAATGGCAATTTTTTGCTCTTGAAACTTGTAATATCTAAGTGAATGCCATCTTATGCACTAACCAGAGTTAACCATAAATCAGGGTTCTTCACTCCTCTCTGATTACATCCTTGAAAGATGTGTGCAGCAGGATTGGTGTCTCAGGTGAGGATTTAGAAGGCAGGTGTTGGCCTTTCAGTTTGTTCCTCTACTGCCTGCTCAGGTTGGATCTGGATTATCGGTGGAACCTTTTTGCATGATTTCAAACATTTCAGGGCAGAAAAATCTTTGTTGTCCCTGACTCTTCCCTGCTCCTCCCCACCCCAAAATGTTCTGCTCAAAACCTGAATTTGAGAGCTCCCCTTCCATAGTAGGATATGTCTGTGTACAGAAATTGAATACATCTTAGGGCTTTTTATATCTTTTAAGTCTTTTTTACTTGCTTTTATTCCTCAGGGAGCTCAAGACCTATTTTAGGACTTTTGTGAGGATAGGGACTGGATTCCACTCATGATTCCCACCCCCTTTGTGCTCCTGTTGTTCCCCAGTACTTACCTCCTGAGTTGGTTTAATGGAGTCTCTTCCTGCTCCTTGTCTCCAAATTGGACTTTTCTGTGTTGGAATCATTGCTTCTAGGGGCAGTGGGGACCAGCATGAGTGTCTGACACCAAGCTCCGTGCCCTAGCAGCGCAAGGGTCTGCTGGCTAAAATTAGGCAGAACCCAGTTTGCTGTTTGAAGAGCTTGTAAAAAAGCCCCTGTGTATCAGAAATCTGAGAGAACTTCTGGTAAAGTAATAAACACTTAAGACTAAAGTGATTGAATACAATTTGTATCTCCTACTCCCAAGAGATGAAAAATGTCTTTTTTTCTTCCTTTTCAGTTTTTAGGTTGTTTTCATTTGAATAAATGAATAATTTTTAATATGATGAAACACGTCCTTTTTTCTTTTGCATCCAATCCTCTTCCTTCTTACACTTTTATCAACTTCAATGAAAATTTAGCAGCCCAAGTGCAAAATCTCATCCACTCTTTAGTATGTTTTTAAAATAAATTAAATTTCTATTAAAAAGTTTACTTTGTCTGGGGGGAATGAGGAAGTAAACATCATAGGACTACAGTAGTGTATATGGGAGGCCATAATAAAAGAGGTGTAACCATCAATGTTGTGGTTTCTTGAACTTGCATCTGTTTGGGATGGTATATTGGGCATGTATTTTCCCAAAATGAGTGTACTGCTGAGGAATATGAGAATCAGTTGTGGGTTATTTTAATAGAATTTTAAAACCCAGCATCATGTTAACAATGAAACAGAAACTTGTACAAGGTAAAGTACTTTGTAAAGATTCTCCAGAATCTTACACTTATGTATAAATCATCTCCAAAATATGAAACATATTAACATTTTGAAACCCATGTTTCTTATATATTTCAGTCCATAGAGAGTGAGTCTTGGGAGCGGCATAATTAAAACTAAGTGCTTGATGAAATAATTCTGTGATTGCTTTGATCATAATAGTGAAATTGGACAAGAGGGTATTTTAATGATTGAAAAGTTTGCGAAGTTTACTGAAAAACATAGCAAATAATGAAATGAAAATAATTTTTCTTTACTTTAGTGTTTGGATATTACATTTTCCGTAGTGCGAATTCCCAGAAAAATGCATTTCGGAGGAATCCAAAAGATCCCAAATTAGCTCGTAAGTATTTTTCCGGTAGCTTAATGTTAAATTTTTTTAATACATTCCATACAATGTCTCTCATTTATGTACTCTTTAAATACGCATTTTAACACTATTTTATACAACACTCTCTATGCAGACTTGAAATGCATTCCCACTGCTGCTGGAAAAAGTCTTCTAGTCACAGGCTGGTGGGGCATGGTTCGGCACCCTAATTACCTAGGTGATATTATCATGGCTCTGGCTTGGTCCCTACCATGTGGTAAGATCTGGAAACTAAAATGCTTGCTATTAAAAACTTGGCATGTGTTTTGGCAACTGACTTCCATTTACAATATGCCAGTGATTATTTAAGACATTAGACTCTCTGTAATTAACATAAAGTTAAATTCATTGTAATAAGCCTGATTAAACCAGCTAGTTCTTGGGGAAATCTCTGATTCCTGTCTCTCTACCTGTGCTTTTCTGGGGAGGAATGGCTGGTGAATCCCTGCTTCTTTCATTCATACTGGGGCTGCCTACTGGGCTATGATTCATAGATTTTTAAAGTCAGAAGGGACGAATAAGATCATCCAGTTTGACCTCCTGGGCAATGAAGGTCACAGAATCTCCTACCCACTCTGCAATAGACACCTAACCTATGATTGAATCATTTGAAGTCCCCAAATCATGCTTTAAAGACTTCAAGGTACAAAGAAACCAACAGTAAGTGACCTATTCCTCACACTATGGGGGAAGGCAAAAAAACTCCCAGGGCCCTACCAGTTTGCCCTGGTGGAGAAACATTGCCCCCCCCCCCCCCCCCTCTCAGATATGGCAGTCAGTTTTGCATGTGGGCAAAACTCACCAATCAGATACCCAGAAAAGAATTCTCTGCATCAACTCAAAACCCATCCCACCACAGGCATATTTACCACTTGTAGTCAAAGACCAGTTAATTACTGAATTAGGGTGTACCATCATACCATCCAGCTCAGTTTTGAAGCCAACTAGGTTTTTTCCCCCCATTGCTCCCCTTGGAAGGCTATTCCAGAACTTCGCTCCTCTGATGGTTAGAAATGTATGTCTGATTTCAAGTCGAAACTTCCTGATGCTCAGTTTATATCCATTTGTTCTTGTGTCCAAATTGGCATTGAACTTAAATAATTCTTCTCCCTCCCTGGTATTTATCCTTCTGATGTGTTTATAGAGAGCAATTATATCCTCTCAGCCTTCTTTTGGTTAGGCTAAACAACCCAAGCTCATTGAGCCCTGTTTTAGAAGTAATATGCATGTGTGAGCTTTAATGCAAAATTACTTGCTTTAAGTAAAATGTCATACATGTATATAAAACAGAGGGAGCTGGTTTTTCTGTGCATCCTTTCATTTATCTTCCAAAACAACTGTAGGTCCATAGTATAGACCAGTGGTTCCCAACATGTGGTCTGTGGACCACTGGTGGTCCGTGCGGTTGAGGGGGAATATAATTACTGCAGATAAATGTACTATTATGAGTGCAATATGTTTGTGAGTGAGCATAATAAATTATCAGAAATAGCTGCGTTTCTAATACCCCTTAATATATGTTTGATTCCTGTCAGCCATAGGCTATGTTAAAAATGTTTTTAAAAGCTTGCTTACGTGGTGGTCCAAAAAAGCTTTCAATGACGATGTAGTGGTCTGCATAAAGGAAAAGGTTGAGAATCACTGGTATACACCAACTACCTGCAAAATGAGCCACAACACTTTTGCTATATCCTATTATTGAGCGTTGACAAGGTGTTCAAGTGTTATATAAATAGCTGCAATCTGTCTGAATGTGCTCACAGTCCAGGTTTGGTACCTGTCATACTGTTAAGTGCAGCTAAATTGTTGTGTTTTGTCTGTTTGACTTAACATTTGGAATCAGACTAGCTGACTTACATTCCAAAGTTTTCACTCTTGCTCTGAATACCTGGATATTTTTCTGAGGTCAGCTATATGTACAACTGATTTTCTAACTGTGTTCTACAGGTGTTAATCATATTTTGCCATACTTCTATGTGATTTATTTCACCTGCTTGCTTATTCATCGAGATGCTCGCGATGAACATCAGTGTAAGAAAAAATATGGCTTGGCATGGGAAAGGTACTGTCAACGTGTACCATACCGTATATTTCCTTACATCTACTAAGGTACTTGAAGAACTTGGGTTGCAAACTACTTCTGCAGTTACAGCTTCTTTGCAAGTAAAAACATACCTCTTACCTTTGCACTTGGTCTGTTTGTTTAATTTTTAGGCTTTTCTTAGATGTGATCAAGCAATGTAGTAAATAAACAAATATGCTTATTAGAGAACCTTCTCCAAATATTTGCCAGATAGTTATTTTAAGCTACACAGTGCATGCAGTTAGAATAAATTAGTTACCTTGTGATGTATGACTAATTAAAGGATGTTACATTAAGCAAATAGTTCATATAACTCACCTATTTAACTGATGCTCAGCATTATGACTCCTCCTAAAACAAAAAGTGTAGGGGAAAAGGCTTTGGGGTTTACTCCCCAGTCAAAATTGTGGGCTTTTTTTGATGATTGAGTTTTTCAAGGTAAACTTCACAGGATTTACATTTTTTAGAAAAAGTTCATTTTAATTCAGCACTGTGATGTAAAGTATAGGGTGGTTTTATTATATATATTAAGGGAATAAGATTTCTATCCAGTTCACTCTTTTTAGTTACTTGTTTGCTTTCAGAGACGTGGAGCCAAAACCATAGTCCTGCATTCAGTGATAAATGGAAGGTATAAGGTGTGTTGTGTATTACACACAATGAAGTAAAATAGCTACAGTTTGTTTGCTCTGAGTTTTGTAAAATAGTTCTTAATGTACTATAGGATCAATTGACTGTATTATAAAACCTTCAAGTTTTTGCTGTACAGTGTTTGAGAATATGAGATGCAATAGCTTTTTTAGGAATAAGGAGAAACTTTTTAATTAAAACCATTTCCAGTATTTTTTTAATGTTCTTAAGGTTTTTGTAAAAAATTTATTGATTGCCTCAAGAATTAGTTGAAGTGTTCATTTAAATACTGTGACAAGTATGCTATGAAAATGTAGAAAATATATTCAATCCAAAGTTTGTGAATCTGGCATTGCTACCTCAATGTAGGTTTTGCCTTTTATACTGTTGCAAATAGCTAACTTTTTCAATATTTCTATTTAAATCAATTTTTACATAAATCTTTGCCACATTCTAATATATTTTTATATATATTTGACTTCAGCATGTCTGTTTCTTAGCTACTTTTATCAGTTACAAGTTCTTTGTATCCCAAGAATGGAATTCTATCCCACTGCAAAGGTTTAATTTTTTGATTAACTGTAAGTGGGTTAATTTTAATAAGGTAAGGAAAGTGTTGAAGTAATTTTGTATTAATGAGCCTTGGGAACTAGTTTTATCCCTCTTATCTTTACGGCAGCTTTTTCAGATACTTGACTTACTAAATGTATTGGTCTTGAATTTTAATTGCACTGTGGAGGGAATTTAGGTTCTCCATAGTCAGAGTTCCTATTAACCGACAATTTAAAAAAAATGTTAAATAGTTTGATGTTTTTAAAACAGTGATGTAACTGAAAGCTAGTGTGGTTTGGTTTTTTTTAATGTGCTATTTTGTATGAGCCATTTTAGTGACTATTTTACATTTGAAGTGTATATAATATAACTTGTTTAACATGATCATGACAGCCTCAGAAGGTCCATGTGGTTGCAGTTGAAAGGAGACTATTTTAATACCAAATATTTTGATGATTGGAAAAAACTGATGTGGTTATAAGAACCACTATTTTTAAAGAGCTTGAATTATGCTACTTCAAAATGAACTAGAGCAACCTTTCTATAGTCTGCATACTGTTCTTGGCTGTATATCAACTGCAGTTTGTTCTGAATGCTCACATTTTTATGTAAAGTAGTATTTTATACAAACAAACCTGTAAGCTGAAATAAAATCGTTTTGAAGTGACATAGTGCAAAATTTGATCATTTATTTATGTATCTAATTGCATTTTAAGAAAACAGTGCCACCTGAGTATTCATTTGTATATTTCCTGAAGAGAAACAAATTTTCAAGCGGTTTTATTTGCAAAAAATTTCTTTGCCCTTTAAGTTTTTGGAACTTTGAAGCAGACTTATTTAAAAAAGCCTCTTCACATTTTCATTTAGGTTTAATCATGAGCAAGCCACACTTGGTTATAAATGCATTTTCACTTTGTGAGATGCAAGTACCATCTTAGTTCACTTGGTTAATCTCCCCATGCCCAGCTAATGTTCTGCTGGTTTATGTGGGAGTGGGAATGAGATGTTTCTAATCATGCGGTATGTAATTGGGAGGTTGCCCATGAAATAGTGCCTTTTTAATTCCCTCTGCAATGCTGAGACCTTGCAGGAGAAGACAAATGGCCCAGCCTGGAATGTTCATCAGCTTGCTATGGGGTATGAAGAATCTGGTATCTAATTATGTCTGCGCCGACTGGTGTGCTTTGTGGTGTGCAGTAGTGTTAGGTTTATATGTACTTTTAATATGTTGGAACAAAGGTGTATTTTTTTAATCTTTCCATGTAAATAACTAAATTCTATTTGCACAGTCTGCATTTTATTAAAAAGTGGTCAACCTAACCTTCATACCAGATCAGTGGTCCATATTCTGTCTGTGGCTGCTATTTTTAAACTTGGCTAACCTGGTATGCACAAGAGCAGTTGTAGTTTCTAATCAGCTTTATAACATGAAGATCACGCCTGCCGTCTTTTTGTATGTGTATGAAGTGGTCACTAATCAAAGCCCTCATAACTCCAGGCTGCAACTGCATTAGCTACCACCCTTTGGTAAAAGATTTCAACTACCATAGATAGAAGTGAGGAACACACTTTTCGGTGCTCTGTAAAAAGCCCTCTCATTGGAGCAGTTAACAACTGTGTTCTTTAATTTCAACCATACACTTAAATCAGTGTACTACTTGAAAATGTTTACAGAGGCAATGCATAGTTATAGGCCCCATATAGAACGTAAATATAAATATGAGTGATTGGATACAGGAGGGTGAAACCTAAGAAGGAAGAAAGTGTCATGCCTTACACTTAAAAATGTACATTAAACAACTGGTTTTTAAGTAAGATTTATTTTATCCAAGGAGTGTTGAAGGTACATCATTCTCTTGATCGTATTTGTACAATACTTGGCTGACTGACTGCTAATAGTACCAACACTTTTGAAACACTACCTCCTTTCCCCTCTCCCCTCCACTACTCCCCAGTTGTACAGCAGATAATATGGTTTCTTCAAGAAAATGGACAAGAATAAATTGTGGGGTTTTCTTTTCCAGCTTGAGTCAGTCATCCAGTTGGCACAGCATTGCAACCCCTCTTGTAATCCAATGACTGGGATTTCTCAAGGTTGGTAGACTGACTGTTGTTACAAAGTTAGTGGACAAACCTGTAGATAACAAGATTCCAGCTCTTTGAGGAGTGCGGTAAAGTGGGCATTCATAGTACATTAGTTCTCCCTTTTGCTCATCTGGACAAATGTGTCTTGCTTTGATAATCTAAAATTCCAGACAAAACAGGATTGTTATATACCTTTTCTCTATTGCAATAATAGCAGATACACAGTTAAGCCAAATGCAAATGCACTCCAGCAGTCTTTAATTATGGGATCTAGTCCTCACTACTTTAGAAACCAAATCTCACCCTTTCCTTAACTGACACAAGGAATCAGTTACAATCCTTACTCATGCAAAATTTCCATTGAGCATTGCATTTTGACCAAGTAAGAACTATAGGAAGAGGTGGTATTACCATGCGCAGCCAAAAGAAGCATAAAAGTTAGATTTGTAGATGGCATAGACAACAATGAGGAAAACCTACATCAGAGGCACAACTCTTACCTGTTGTGGTAAAAACACTATTTCAGGGAGTGGATAGAATCTGTCATGAAGAAAGGGTTCTTCCAACATCTTTGTAGTAGGGCTCCATCGTGCACCATCTATATATAAACCAAAAACTAGAACTCCATTTTCAGGTGGAGAAGAGTCCTAAGATCAGATAGAAACAAATACTTTGATTATATATCCTTGGGTAAGAGAACAAGGCTTAGCAGTTCAGAAACCTTAAGGATGCTGATAGACATTTTAAAAAATTGGAATTGTCTATCATGAAGTACTTTTACATGTAGAGGTGGTAATCAGAGGAAAAGGGGCTATTAAACTTTCTGTAACTTGTTTTTTGACACTCGTTGCACTGTCCATTCCAAAGTAAGGTATCTGCGCATCCCAAACACAGCAGTTGCAATTCTTTCCCTTAGTAACTGTTGGGTCAGCTCAAGCGCCCTCTCATGTTGCACACTCAGCTGTTGCTGCTGCTCCCCTTCAGTTTCTTCTTGCTGACCCCCCCTGAGAGGAAACAGTGGGTTTTGGAATGGACATATGCAACACATCTCACATAATAAGTTACAAAAATGTTAGTAACCATTTTTTTCTTTGAGTGCTTGTACCTGTTGATTCCAATGTAGATGACTTACAAGCAGTTGTACTGGAGATGGGCTCAGAGATTAAGGGCAGGCTGACTGTAAAACTGCCCAACCAAAGTAGGCATTATCTCTAGCCTGCTGTGTAATTACATAATGCACTATCAACATGTGAACAGACTACCAGGTTGTTGCACTACAGATACCCTGAATTGGAACTTGCATAAAAAACCAAGAGGATTGAGGCCTTGTAGAATGAACTGTAAAACTGGCTGGTAGCAAAGTGTTTGCGCACACCCTGATGCATGAAGTAATCCACAGTGAGATTCTGTGCACAGAAATGCAGAGACCTTTTTATTTTTTCTGCTGTCACTATGAACGACTCAGTAGAGTGGTTTGGTCCTTAGTATGTAGAAGGCCAGAGCCTGCCTTTACATTCAATGAGTGGAGGTTCTGCATTTACATGTGCTTAAAAGTAGAACACTGAGCCAGGCTGGCCAGACCCCCGAGCCCCGCGCTGGGCTGCACCGGCCCCCAAGACCGGGCTGGCCAGGCAGATCCCAGAGCTGGGCCACACCGGCCCCTGAAGCCCCCAGGCTGGGCTGCACTGGCCCCCGAGCTGCTCCCCCCGCCGAGCCGGGCTGGCCAGGCCCCCGAGCCGGGCCACAGTGGCCCCCAAGCCCTGCACTGGCCCCCTGAGCCAGGCTGGCCAGGCCCCAGATCTGGGCCATGCCGGGCCCTGAGCCAGCCCCCGGGCCTCACCGAGCTGAGACCCAAGCTCCCGACCCAAGGCTCCCTCCACCACAGCACTTACCTTGCTGTGCATAGAGGTCCCGGGGACTGGAGCCTCCACCCCGGACAGGGCGGAGTGGGGAAATGCGGCCAGGGGGAGGGAGCCTGGAGCCGCAGCCCCAGGCCATGCTGGGGGGCGGGGCCAGCAGGGGGAAGTTTGGCACGCGTGCCGGGGGTTGCTGACCCCTGGTCTAGTGTTTTCCTCAGCCAGTCTAGAATGAGTTGCAGAGATGACCGCAAGGGCAGGACTTGTTGGGAACACCAGCTAGAGAACTTGCAAGGTAGGTAGTTTGATAGATGACTTTCTGCTGTTCAGTAGGACCTCAAAGACTTGATCCAAGCAAACTTTTGCCTCCAGTTTCAACCACGGAACTTCTAGGCTACCAGGTGAAAAGCCTTAAGTTCGGATAAATGTCAAAGGGGTAGCAGTGTTAGTATAATTCAACAAAACAAACAAGGAATCGTGTGGCACTTGTCTTTAAAAGTGCCACAAAACTCCTTGTTTGTTACGGTTGGATAAAGTAGTAAATTATGGTCCCAAGATATCAAGTCTGGGTGCAGTGGAAGCTGTAGTGGTGTCTCCACAAACATTCCTAAGAAGGTGGAGAACCAATGGTGGCTGGGCCAAGCGGGTGCTATGAGGCTGCCCTGCACTCGGTCCGACCTGATCTTCATCAGTACCAGAGGGTTGGGGACAAAGTACAGATGCTTTGTACATGGTAACAAGACTGTCTGCAAAGGACCCTGGGCTGTGACCTCTCGGAGCAGAACTGGTGGCATTTCCTATAGGTTCAGGTGGTAATGGACCTATAAGGGGAGTCACCAAGGATAAGACGATGTCCCTCACAATGTCTGGACAGAGAGACAACTCGTAGTGAGTGGAGACAGACATGCTGAGGCGATCTAGCTGGTTCTGAGTTTTGGGAAGGTAAGCTGTGTCTAGATGTGGGGTTGGCAATGCGAAAGATAGCCATTTTAAAAAATGTCTTCGATAACCAAGTGTTTTGAGAGCTGCAATGGGTGTAGCCTCCTGGTGGGACGACTGGGAACTGGGCCAGGGTGCCTGCCACAGGGTCCGCTTGTGGGGAGGGAGCCTGCAGGGCTTGGCCAGGGGCGGGGGTACTCAGAGCCCCAAAGGTGCAGCCAAAGAGCCACAGGCTGCAGACCCCTCTAGATTGATGGCGTGATTGATGCAGAGCTCCCATCGATGGATTGTTTCCTGACATGGGGATTGTGCCCCATAGGTGCTGACTTTCTGTTTGACTGGTGGGTGCCCTACCCTGGCTCCAAGCCCCTGCCGTGGGTCATGCAGGAGCAGGAGGCAGCAGATTGTGCTGGGACATGAGTCCCACTCCCCCCCCCCCGCAATCCCTATCCTACCCCTGCTGCCACTGGGACTGCAGGGGATGGGGAGGTCCATGGGTGGGAGGGCAGGACGGATTGCAGAGGGGGGGGCATGGCAGCAGCACAGGATTGGTTCTGCAAGAAGTGGAGGGAGGGTCCATGGGTAGCAGAGGCATGAGGTGGCTGAGCCAGGACATAAGTCCCCTCCTCGCCCAGCAGTCCTGATCCTGCCTACACTCCCGGGCCTGTGGGGAGGGGTGGGAAGGGGTAGCAGGATTGGGACTGGCTGCTACAGGCAGCAGGCTGTGCTGGCCCCCTCCCCCACACCTTGGGTTCTGGCCCCGATCCTCGGGTATTCACCGGCTCACACCCAGCTCACATGGCAACATGGAGTCCCGGCCCCATAGGCCTGGATTCCTGAACCCACCCCACTTCGTGGCTTCCTCCTGCTCAGCTTCTGCTAGGCTTTGTTCTAAGGCTTTGTGGTAGGTCTGCTGCTGGGCCTCAGGCTCAAAGTGCCCAGTTTTCCAGCGACGGATCCCAAACCACCTCTCCAGCCCTGGCCTAGTCCAGCTCCCTTTGGCATGCCTGGCAGCATGGGGGCGTAGGGAGCCTGGCTGGAAGCTGCAGCCACAAATGCACTTGCCGAGGGAGATACAAATGAATGCAGGTAGGAGGAGAGGAGGCACTGTGGGAGGAGTGGCCCCAACCCCCAGGTTAGCTGCAGTTGTTGGTGTGATGCTCTAATGCGCAGCACAGTGACCACTCTAACGCTAGAACCTTAGTGGCTTTTGTTAGTTTGTTGGGGGGAGGGGCATGGCTTGAGAGGGGGGTCCCCGTTCCTGCTCCATGGCTGATGCTACCCTAGTAAGGCTGCCAGAATCCGGAGCAGAGGCCCCAACCCCCAGGAGCCAGGGGTCAGAATGGCTCAGCCCTACTCCGCTGCACATAAACTATTTTTTCTGTGGGTGCTGGGTCCTTAGGCACCCCCAAAGTTGGCACCTATGACATACACTGCCCTGACAGTCTCTGTTGAATGTAGCTGTCATATTGTCTATGAAGATCGAAATGGAATTGCCTATCAGGTGAGGGAGAAATGCCCGTCGGGCTGCTAGATGTACTGCCCTGAGTTCTTTGACCCTGGGGAGTGCGTCTACACTTGTAAATTAAATCGACTTAAGCTTGCTTAAGTTGACTTAATTTACCCTGCGTCTACACTGCAGTTTTCTTAAGTTGACTTAAGCACCTTGCTTAAGTCGACTTAAGGAAAATAAAGTCGACTTAATTAAAATTAAGTCGACTTTATTAAACCTCCTTTAAATTCAACTTAGTGCTTAAGTTGACTTCCTAGAGTCGACTTAAGCCAGTGTAGATGTGGGGTAGCCCTAAGTTGACTTAGGGCTACCCCAGGACTACACCAGTTCCCTCCCTGCTGGGGGGGGCACAGGGGGAGCCTGGCATGCCCACACTGCCCCTATGCCCTGCCAGGGTCCCTGACCCCCATTGTACCTATGGCATTGGGCAAGCGGTGCCTCCACTTCCCCCGTGGACCTGCCCTAGGTCCCCCTAAGCCCCTAGAAGTCGACCTAGGTGTCCAGTGTGGGCGCTCTAGGTCGACTTTGTAAGTTCCCCTTTAAGTCGACTTTAATTTTAAGTGTAGACTCACTAAGTCAACTTAAAGTTGACTTAAAGTCGACTTAAAATTACAAGTGTAGACATAGCCTGGGAGAGCAGTTCTTGGATTCAGAGACCTTGATCTGTGAGGGGGACCATTAGTGGGATCACCTACCGAGGGCTGGTTTGTTACATACCAAAGACAAGGGTGCTAGGGTTTTTGAGACGGGTTTCACCCCATGCATACCGTGTGACTGTCCAGCCACCACGTAAGTAAGTTGAGGACCTGGTTCAGAACCGTGAGTACTGACTTGAGATGATGGTGAGAGGAATTAAACCAGCGCTAATCAGGCTTGAAGAACTCTTGAGTTGTAGCCTTGCATCTTGCACTCCATATATACATGTCACTTGACCCAGGAGACTCAGGCACTTTGCCATGGTCGTGATGGGATGACTTTAGAAGGATCTTATCAGGGAGGTAATTGAGAGAAATTGATTGTTTGAAAGTGGTGCTCTCATTTGCCCTGAAATAAGTACTGCCCTGATGGACTGTGTCCTTTGGACCAGGCTCAGCGTGGACTTCAGCAAGTTCAACAGGTGGCCCAACACACTGATGGTTGATTGAATGATAGTGAGATCAGCCCCCCTCCCCCAGCCTAAGCTCTGGACGAGTCATCCTGGTATGGGCATCCGTGGCTTCACTTTTTCTGAGAAATGTCGATAATACCACCATGCACTTGGTGAAAACTCACAGGGCAGCTGACAGGCCTAATGGAAGCACTGCTAAGTTTTACTACAAACATTGGGAAGTTTCTGTGGCCAGGTTAGATGAAAATGTGGAAATAAGCGTCCTTTAGCTTGAGAGTGACATACCACTCCCCAGGATCTAGCAGCCAATGGATGATGACAGTGAAGGAGACTGTGCAGAAGAGAAGGTTGCTCACCTTGAGCAGTAACTTATGTTCTTTTGAGATGTGTGTCCCTGGGGGGGGGGGAGGGGGTGCTCCACTCTAGGTGTTCATCACATCCGTGTGCTGAGATCAGAGATTTCCACTGCCGTGGCTGCTTAGGCTGCGCTCAGGTAGGTCGACTTGCGGCGCTTTTGCAGCTCCCTCTGTTCCTTTTCAATTGTGGAGGATAAGTACACAACCCCACAGTAGAGGGGAGGAGGGCGGGCACCCCCCCCCCGCTCCAGGAACACACAAATTGAAAAACCTCCGTTATGGCACAAGGTGAACAACCTTATTTTCTTCATTGCGTGGTGTCCCTGTGCGTGCTCCACTTTTAGTGCCTATGTATTAGTTCCCCTGTGTTGGAAGAGGGGGTCATTGTGGCGCGTGTGTGCCGTACTGCTGAAAATATCTGACCTCAGGTTTGGTCAAAGGCATAGAATCTGGTGAAGGTGTGTGCAGAGCTCTATGTGGCTGCAGTGCATATGTCTTTTACTGGACTGGTTTTAAGGAAAGCTACGATTGTGGCCATCCACCTTGTGGAATGGATTTTTGACCCATTTTGTGGGTGGTGAGTGATTGATGTATAAGATGTGAGTGTACAGTTCTTTATCCACTTGGATAGTCTCTGAGTGGAGATTGCTACTCCTCTACAGCAGTCAGCTATAGACATGAATAGTCCTAGTGGCTTTCAGAATAATTTTGTTTTCTCTATATAGAAGGCTAAGGCTGTTCTCACATCTAGTGTGTGGAGGAGTGCAATGTGTGCGTCCTTGTGAGGTTTAGGGTAGAAGATGGGTAGATTAATTTCCTGATTGTTATAGAATGGGGTGTTAATCCTTGGTATAAATTTTGGGTGTGGGCATAAGGATACTTTATCGGAATGAAAAATTGTGTATGGGGGGTGGTGGTCAGCCATACACAGCCATATTTTTCCTCCCCATCTAGCAGATGTTATGGCCACCAAGAAGGTGAATTGCATGAATAGGTGTTTCAGTGAGCAGGTTGCTTAAGGGTTCAAATGGTTTCTTGGTGATAATTTGGAGAACTAGATTTAAGTAACAGGGTATCACAGGTGGTTGTATCTCTGGGTATGTGTTTTGTAGGCCGCCCATGAATCGCTTAACGAATTTGTGTGAATATCGATTTGTCTTCTGTCCTCAGATGGAAGGCTGAGATTGCTGCAAGGTGCACTTAAAGTGAGTTGTTTGCAAAACCTGTGTCTTTCAAGTGGAGGATAAGGAGTCTTGTGGCACTTTTAAATACTAACAAATTTATTTATTGCATGAGCTTTCATGGGAGAAAATCCCACTTCATCAGACGCTTTGATGATGGGGAATTTACAGAATGGGAGGAAATTATATGACACAGGATCAGGTAAGACTGTAACAGCAAATCAGAATAGGTGTTGGGATTCAAACACTGGGGAACAGCATATAGAGGAAGGTGAAGTCAAATCACCAGTTGTAATGAGAAAAAAAATCCATAGTCCCCGTTTAACCCTGAGGCAACAGAGTTGAATTTACATATAAGTTCCAATTTTGAAGTTTCTCTTTGAAGCTGTGATTTGTTATTCATTGTTTCATCTATTAACAAGTCATCAATGGAGTGAGCAGGGAGATTGAAGTGTTCCCCTATTGGTTTTTGAATGTTGCAATTTCTGATGTCGGATTTGTGTCATTTATTCTTTTGCGCAGAGACTGTCCTGTTTGTCCAATATATAAGGCGGGGTGGGGGGGGGGGCGGGCGGGCAGGCATTTCCGGCACATGATGGCACAAATCACATTGGTGGATGAGCAGGTGAATGACCCCTTGATGGAGTAGGTGGCTTGATTAGGTCCTAAGATGGTGTTTGTGTAAATATGTGGGCAAAGTTGGCAATGTGGTTTGTTGCAGGGATATGTTCCTGCTTTACTATTTCTGTTGTTTGGTCTGTAGTTGCTGGTGAGTATCTGTTTAAGGTAGAGGGGCTGTCTGTAAGTGAGGAGAGGTCTGTCTCCCAAAGCTTGAGCGAATGAGGGATCGTTGTGTAGAATAGGCTGTAGATCCTTGATGATGTTCTGCAGAGGTCTGACTTGGGGGTTGTAGGTGATGACCAATGGCGTTCTGTTGTCTTCTGTCTTGGGCTTCTCTTTTAGTAGTTGACTTCTGGGTCCCCATCTGGCTCTGTCAATCTGTTTCTTCACTTCCACTGGTGAGTACTGTAGTTTTAAGAATGCTTGATAGAGATCCTGAAGGTGTCTGCCTCTGTCCTGAAGGATTGGAGCAATCTTAGGGCTTGTATCTTAGGGCTTGACTATAGACAATGGATTGTGTGGTATGTTTGGGATGAAAGCTCAAGGGATGTATGTAACTATAGTGATCAGTAGGTTTTTCAGTATAGGTTGGTGTTTGTGTCCATCTCTAATTTGCACTGTATTATCCAGAAATTCGATCTCCTGTGTGGAGTGTTCCTAATCAAGCCACCTACTCCATCAAGGGCTCATTCACCTGCTCATCCACCAATGTGATTTGTGCCATCATGTGCCGGTAATGCCCCTTCTTCCCCCCGCTCCTGCCTTATATATTGGACAAACAGGACAGTCTCTGCGCAAAAGAATAAATGGACACAAATCTGACACAAAAAACATTAGAAAACCAATAGGGGAACACTTCAGTCTCCCTGCTTACTCCATTGATGACTTGTTAATGGTGCTCAAACAAATGAATAACAAATCACAGCTTTAAAGAGAAACTGCAGAATTGGAACTTATATGTAAAAGTGACTCCATTGCCTCATGGTTAAACAGGGACTATGGATTTTTTTCTCATTACAACAGATGATTTGACCACACCTTCTTCTATATTGGGGTGTCCAACCTTTTTGGGTGAGGGGCCACTTTGTAATTATTTTCTTACTCGGGGGGCTGGTGAGGAAATTTTGGACAGATAAGGCATAGAAATTGATCTTTAAACAGTCAAAAATACTAATTTTATGAATAGTAAGATCAATTTCTATGCCTTGTCTATCCAAAATTTCCTCACTGTCCCCCCCCATCCCGAGTGAGAAAATAATGCCTTATATATCCATGGCAGGGCAGGAATGGAGGGGACGTGGCAGGGGAAAGATGGCAGGAGCATGGCAGGGCAATAGAGGGCACGGATGGCCCTATGAGGTGCTAAAGGAGACTGTGGGGAGCATGACAGGGCAGGGGTAGGATAGTAGGGGACCAGGGCAGGGCAGGAGAGGGATGGTGGGGACAAATGGTGGGGGGAAGGGATGTATGGCAGGTGAGGTTGGCAGGGCAGAGGTGTGGTGGGGTATAGTGGGAGGGGACAGGGGAGAACTGGTGCCATGTGGCAGTGTCCCACTACTCACCTTCTCCCCACTGTGGCCATGTGTTCCTGGACCCCGTTCCCTCTGCCTCCCCTGGCCCGGTCCCACTGTCTTGACATTCCACTGGAGTGGACCTTCCTGGGCCTCACTGTCCCCGGCTGCCACCCGCCCCCTAGCCTCCGCTAATCCCCGACCACTACTGCCTCCGCCAGGCCCCCCCGACCTCCTTGGGCCTCACGGTCCCCTGGTTGCTGCCCTGATCTCCCATGGCTTCTGCTCTCCCCCCACCACCTGATCCCCTGCTGCCCACCTCCAACACCCTCCAGCCTCGCCGCACCAACCCCTTGCTGAAGCCCCAGCCCTTGCCTTGCTGGCCCCTCTCCTGTAGCCCCTTGCCACCCCCTCCTCCACCCCATACCACCTTGCCAGGCCACCACCTCCTCCCAGCCCTCACTACCCTCCCATCCCCTGACCTCCCTGCTGCTTCACTGGCCCCTCTCCTGTAGCCCCACAGACCCTCTTCTCGCCAGGCCACCGTGGCCTCCCCCTGACCTCTCCCCAGCCCTCGCTGCCCCTCCTTGCCAGGCCTCAACACCCTACCACGGATCCCTCGACCTCCCTGCTGCTGCCCCCTGGGGCCCCTCCACCAGACCTCACCACCCCCCAGACCCGCACAGCTTGCCACCGCCACAGGGCCCCCCACTGCCCCCTTCCCAGGCCCGCTGCCCCCAACCCCTTTACCACCTCCTGCACCCGCCTAACCTGGTGGAAGGAGCTGAAAAGGGGCCAAATCAGCTCCCCGGCCAGGGACCTCTCCCGCCGTGGGGCCACGTGTGGAGCATGCTCAGGGTGGGAGATTTGAAAAGGCTCTAGTGGCCAGCCTGGCCCCAGCTCCTTATCCCACTGTGTCCTGCGGGCTGGGTTCCAGCCTCTGGCGGGCTGGATTCTGGCCCACAGGTTGGACATGCCTGCTCTATATGCTGTTCCCCAGTGTTTGAATCCCAACACTTATTTTGATTTGCGATTACAGACTGACCTGATCCTGTGTCATACATTTCCCTGCATTTAACTTCCTCCCATTCAGTAAGTTCCCCATCTTCAAAGCATCTGACAAAGTGGGGTTTTCTCCCACGAAAGCTCATGCAATAAATAAATTTGTTAGTCTTTAAAAATGCCACAAGATTCCTTGTTTGTTTTGCTGACCAAGACTAACATGGCTACCCCTTTGGAACAAGTGGAGGATGTAATTCAAGATGGTTGGGATTGGAGCAGAAAGAGGTGAGATTTGCTTTTCTTCACATCATTTGGTAAATCTAGTCCACTTTTGCAGGCAAGTTGTCCATGTAGTTTGTTTTTGACTCTTTAATAGGATGTTTTCTACTTGATGTGGGTTGTAGTAGGTGAAAACACTGAATGGGGGAGGTCGTTCATGCCCCCGACCAATTCTTCAAAACTGTTGTTTAGTAGAAGATGATGTTTGGGAAGTAGATTTGTTTTGGCGGTTTTAGCACCTTCTCTGGAGCCTTTGTCTATTTCTATCCTATTGCCTTTGTTGTGAATATTGTGGGCAATGGCATTGGTAAGGCTGATATCTATACTATCTCCTTGTAGATGTATAGAAGCCTAGAGTATGGAGAGTGGCTCAGGAATCTTTCATCGTGGGCATCACTTCATTGATCTTCTCCCCAAATAGTCAGGACTCATCGAATGGTAGATCCTCGATAGTCAATTGAAGTTCCCTTGGAAGAGCTACCGAGTAAAGCCAAGATGCATACTGCATTACCATCATGGTTGCCATAGTTCTGATGGCTGTATCAGCAGCATCCAGGGCAGCCTGGAGAACTGCCCTGGATATAAACTGACCCTCATTAATGAGGCACTGAAATTGATCTTGTCTGTCCTCAGGAATTATGTCTATGAAATTGGCAAACTTCGAGTAAGTGTCATGGTCATAGTTGGAGAATAGGGCCGCATAGTTTGTGACTCTCAACTGTAAAGTTGAGGATGAATAGACCTTGCAATCACTCTTTGTCCTGAGGTGTGGATTTATTATGTGGCTGTTTGTTTCTTTGTTGTGCGGTCTCCACCAGAAGAGATTTTGTGGGGGGGTATGAGAATTTTATTTTTCAGTGGGATGTAATGTTTTTTGTCAGCCCATTTGCATGTTGGTTCAGTGGTTGCTAGAGTTTCCCAAGTGACATTAATAGCATCATCCATAGGTAATGCTATCTTGGAGGGTTTTGCTGTATGTAAGATCTTGATGAGTTTGAGATACCGCCTCCAGTGGAATCTCCAAGTCCTGGGCTACTCAATTAAAGAATTCCTGAAATTGTTTAAAATCGTCCGCACTTGTAGGTGGAGGTGGGAGATTGTCTCATTGAAAGATGAAGAGTTATGAAGTATTATTTCCTCTTCTTGATTGGATATTGTCCATTTCGTTCAGTCCCTCAGGACGTGGGTCTCTCAGTAGATGGGAAGAACAGGTTGGTGATGTTATATCTATACTTTAACTTATGTTAATACCATTGTGTCCTTTAATGTTTAGGAATGTGCCAGGACAAAGGTCCCAGGGAGTTACCTGATGAGCCATTAAGGACACAATGGTTGTATTCCTTATGTCCTTAATGGCGCATCAGGTAACTCCCTGGGACCATTGTCCTGGCACATTCCTAAACATTAAGGACACAATGGTTTTAACATAAGTTAAAGTATAGATATAACACCAAATTTTAACTTCTAATCAAAATAGAATTCCTAGACATAAACTATATAATCATTCCCAGCAAATTACTACCTTTCTTTTGATACCAAACATGACATAGTTCCTATGGTTTATAGCATTTATGAGATATCCATTGAAAATAATATCATAAATGATTCCCTAAATCCAGACAGCGTCACACCCTGCCCACATGCCCTGCCAGGGTCCCTGTCCCCCTTTGCCCCATTGCACACAAGGGGTGCCCCCCTGCCACCGTGGATCTACCCAAGGTCCCCCTAGCCCCACAAAGTCGACCTAGAGCATCCAGTGTGGATGCTCTAGGTCGACTTTATAAGTTCCCCTTTAAGTCGACTTTAATTTTAAGTGTAGACATATTAAGTCGACCTAAGTAAGTTGACTTTAAGTCGACTTAGTTAAAGTCGACTTAAAAGTGCTAATGTAGGCATAGCCCTAGAGTGGAGCACCCACAAGGATATCACTTGATGGAGACGTTCCGGTTCTTGAGATATTGGTTGAGACAATGCAAGTCTAAAATGGGTCTGAGTCCCCCTTTGGCTTGTGGAAGTAGGGGGGGGGGGAGAGAAGCAGCCTGCCCTGGCAATCCCTCCTTTTGGTCATTGCAACCACCAATGATCCTAGGGGGTGGTTTGAAAGAGGAAAGAGGTGGTTTAGCCGAACAAAATAATTGCACTCTGTGAGCTTTGTTGTTGGGGGACTGGAGGCAGGGGTTTGCCACAGGGCCTCAATTGGGTCCATGATGGCATCATTCAGTGGCAGAGCTACTTTAAATGGGCTCATTGGCTTGATATCAGTAGGATTAGAAGGTCCTTGGATGCAGCGAATGCTTTGGTGGTTGACAGCACTGTGAGCTGGCTTGTGCACTGTCCTGCTGGTGTCAGGGGTTGCTGGGGTTGCTCTAGGCTCCTGACACTGTGGTGCTGGGGAGAAAGAGTGGTCTCACATGGGTCTGTTTCCTTTGTCCTTCAGTACTAGAGACTGAAGCCTTGACTACATTAGCATTAGCCAGTAAAATTCGGTCACTCACAGCTCATCCGCTGACGTACTAAAACCACTGGGATGAGCGGTGGTAGTGATACTGGTGGGAGGGAGCTCTGTCCACATAAGTTTTACCAGCATAAGCAGTTACGTTGTGTGTGTGTGTGTGGGATTAGCCTTGAGCCTTCTGGTGCTTGTGGTGGTTCTGCATAGGCACCAGGGAGGATGATCTGTGCCAAAAGTCCTCGGTTCTTCTTCAAATGGCGTCCCTGTGGATGCTCCACTTTAAGTGCCTGTGCCTCTACCTACAGCAGAGCGCCCACAGGGATTCACATCTCAAAGAGCCTCAGTTACTGCAGAAAGTGAGTAACTCTGTCTGGTTGAAGGCACACTCTGCACTGAGGCTGAGGTACTCTATGCTCAGTCCAAGCCTGGCTCCAAGGCTGGTCTTAATGGTGCCTCCATTAGGAGAATATTCAAATGTGCAATATGGTCCTCCTTGGTCAGGGACTTGAAATCCCCGCAGATTTGGCAGTGGTCTTTCACAGTGAGCTTCCCGTAAGCACTTGAGGCAGCTTGAGTGCGGGTAACTCAAAGGCATAGACTTACTGAACAGGGCATGGCTTGATCCCCGTGGCAGAGGCAAGCAACCTGGCTACTCAAGAGTGCAGGCTTCCAAACAATCTACAAAAACTACGAAGTACTAAAACTACACTAAATTTCTCAAAAAAAAAAAAAAAATCACTATGAGAATGATTGCATAGGCAATAAGGAGTTAAGAAGGAACTAAGGGGGAGTGGGGTTTGCAGGGTCCTTTATTTTGGTGCTTTGAGCACATGACGCCAGCGGGTGCTAGAACTGACCCAACTGATACCATTAAGGGGGAAAATTCCCACAGTTTTGTTACCCATATGCCTAATTAAGTAGTATCTCTTTAAGGGATTTCTTGGGGCTGGATTACTGTTTTTTTTTTTTTTTTTTTTTACGGGAGGCGGAGGTGAGGACCACCCGTACGCCCAGGTCCTCCAGGGGCTCCACAGGAACGTAGACGCCCCCCACCGCCAGGCCCTTCGCCACCGCCTCCTGTGCGGCGGCATCCGACGACAAGAAGAAAACTATCTTGCCGTACATTTTGGAGGCCGCCACGATAGCCGAGGGCCCCACCACCCTCGCCATCGCCCGCACGCAGGTCTCCACGTGGGGCGAGGCGGCCGCCAGGAGGCAACGGACGCCGTGCCTCCTGGTCAGGGTGGCGAAGGGGCCCCGGCTTCCTGAGATGTTATTCGAGGAGGCGGGGCGGGCAGATGGTACAGCGGCGGTGGGTGGAGGGCTGGCAGCCGCCTGGGTGTACGATTTGGGGGCCGAGGGACCCCCAGAACTGGTGGAGGGAGTGGCGGGGGGAAGAGGGGCCGCAGCCGATGGCGGGGCCGCGGCTGAGCTCTTGTTCGCCTTCTTCGCCCGGCTTTTACGGCCGGCCGAGGAGGCCGCAGCAGCAGTGGAGGCCCTTCCCGTGCCCGCCGCTGCAGGCGCCTTGGTAGGGGCGCCAGAGATGGTCAAAGCAGCGGCGGTGGTCGAGGGGGGGGCCGCAGAGGTGGACGGGAAAGCGGGTTCAGGGAGAGGAGCAGGAGTGGGGGGGGCTGAGGGGGTCTCCATGTCCCCCATAATGGGGGACAAACGGGATGGGAGACCTAGGGTAGGGGTGAAGGGAAGGGTACCGAAGGGGGTGGGGGATGGAACCACTCCTCCCCACTAGACTGTGGCAGGGGAGGAGGGTAGAACCGGGGTGGGGCTATAGGGATATGGGAGGGGGGGTACACAGGCCAGCAAGCCTCTCCTCCCCGCTAGGCTGCAGGCTGGGGAGGAGGGTGCCAAAGGGGAAGGGACACAGGGGCTTGTAGGGGATGGGAGGGGGTCCGGCTCCTCCAGCTGCACTGGGTAGGGTGGGATCTCTAATACATCAAGGGGGAAGGTGCAGTGAGGGGGAACAACAAAAATAGCACTGGGAGCTGCTCACGGGCGCCAGCACTGCATAGATGCACTGGGGTGGGAAGGTAGGTGGAATAGGAGGGGATTACTGGGCGAAGGGGAGGGACGGGAATAATGGGAATCAGGGGTGGGATGGACCGGGGCAGGGCAAGGGAGCAATGGAGGCTGGAAGGTAGGGACGGGGCAAAAACAAGCTAAGTTTGGGGCGGGGCAGGGAACTAACTAGACCTCTAAAAGGGCCAAGGGAGAGGGACAACCCAGGAAGGAGGGCAAATAAAAGCAAAAGGCAAAGTGAGGGGGACACTGAACCGGCCGGGGAGCAAGGCAGAAAAAGGGGGGGGCTCTCCGGCCAAGTGGGGCTGGGGGGGAAGGGGAAGGCCAGGCAATGAGGGAAAGGGGAAAAGGTGCCTGTGAGGCTTCCTGCTGCTGCTGCTGCTGCAGTAAAGTCCAGCAAGCAGAGGAGTCTGGCAGCAGTCCTGAGATGCGGAGTGGGCAGATGGTGGCTGGGGGAGTAGTGGTGGAGGGGTGGCAACAATGGTGATGCTGGTGGTGGGGTGGGGGCTAGATGGACTATGGGGGGGAGGGCTCCACACCGCTCCCCCCCTTTTCCCCAGGCAGCAGTAGTAAGGACTGCCCCACCACCAGCTGAGCAGCGATGGTAAAGTAGCTCAGTCCCGGACAGGCCACCCCTCCACAGCTTTTAGAGGGCTCCAACTCCCCCAGCAGTCACAAACACAGCAAGAGGAGTCCTTGGTGGTTGTCTTCCTTAATGGTGGATGGAATGGAAACAGGCAGGCAGGTGGCAGCAGGCTCCGTCCAGAAATTTCTGAAAATTGGGTGTGGTAGCTGTGAGAATTCTCCACAAAGCTTCTGCTGCTGGTGTGGCCACATGCCATGAGAGCAGCAGCCTGGAGTTGTCTGAGAAAAGCCCATGTGCTCAGTATGTGACTGGAAGAAGTTGAGCCAGAAGTGGACAGCCAGATGTTTTCTCCCCACTCTGGAGCATTTTATAGCAGCATTTGTGCACATGTATATGTGACTGATTGCTGGTTAACCAGTATGCTGACTGGATGGTGCTGGTTCCAGAAGAGAAAGAAAAGCCTGCATGGATTTCTATTAAAGATTTCTGGAATCAAGGAAGAAGTAGCTCCTTCTTTCAACTCAAGCCTTTGGACTTGAACAGAGATTTTAACTGAGGCCTTGTACACACGATCAGTTTATCGCGCATTAAAGCTCATTACCGCGCGATAGCAACAACGGCGTACACACGTGCAACAAGGCTCTTACGCGTTAAGTGCCTTGTTGTCGCGCAATCCAACAACCACTCCGACGAGAGTGGTAACAGCTGTTGCGGATCATATGTTGCGCGTTTGAGCTCGTGTGTATGCTTACCGCGCATTGACTGGACTCCGGAACTGTCCCAGCATTCCCAAGTCGTCCTCTCTGGTCTTCCCCCCACCCGCTCTGTGGCCGTGACGAAACTGTCCCCGCCCTGCCCCGAACTTATTCCCGGGATTTTCAAATTTCAAGTCTGTTTCACTTCCTTCTCTCTTCCTCGTGGAGTGTGTTTGGGCTCCGATCATCAGTAGCAATGGCGGCCCGCCGTGGAAGACGCGCACCCCTTTGGAGCACGGCAGAGGTGCTGGACCTGATCAGCATCTGGGGAGAGTCCGCTGTGCAAGCGCAGCTACGCGGCAGCAGGAGGAATTATGACACATTTGGCATAATTTCTCGGGCCATGTCAGAGAGAGGGCATGATAGAGACACAGTGCAGTGCAGATCAAAGGTGAAGGAGCTCAGAATTACCTATCACCGAGCGAAGGAGGGAAACCGCCGTTCTGGATCAGCGCCTGCAACATGCAGGTACTATAAGGAGATAGAAGCCATCCTCAGCGGGGACCCCACAACCACTGCCAAAAGTCCCGTGGACACTTCAGCCCCTCCTCGTCCGGTGATTGCCAGAGCCGAGCAGGATGAGGACGTTGTTGAGGAGGAGGAGGAGGAGGAGGAGATGGAGGATGACACGGAGGAAAGCGCAACCGCGTGTAGCCAGGAGCTCTTCAGCAGCCCCGCTGAGACGTCCACCCAAGGCTTGAACTGCAGCTTGTTCTCTGAGGCGGCAGATGGGGGTTCAGGTAAGTTTCTCCTTCATTCAGCTCTGCTCCTGCTAAAATATCATTGTCTGGGGTGGGGGTGCTTGCGGGTCCCCGCAGTGCACGCTATTTACTCTGCATTCATTAGCAGGGCATCAATACAAGCAGTGATTGTAAAATAATCATCTGCATTTAGGTCAGAAAAGGTTTCCTCGATGTACCTCCAGAGCCTAATACTCAGGTTAGATGGGAGAGCGTTTGTGTCTGCGCTCCCAAAGACGGACACTCTGCCTCTCCAGCTGCAAAGCACAGCCCTGGGAACCATGGCAGCACACAGTGCAGCAGCATACGGTCCCGGCCTGCTACCGGCGGCATGTAGGAGATGTATTCTAGATGGAAGGGGCACTCTGAGGAGAGGGATATTGGGTTCCATCTGTGTGCCCTCTTCCGATTCTTAGCCCCCGGTAAGCCGTCTATTAGAATGTACCTTGTCTGCTTCAGCGCAACGTAGTGTGTTGACCGCCCTGTACCTTCCAGTGGAATGTGCTACTGGAAGGTTACATTGGCTATCTATGCTATGTGTTAACAATGTCTATATTGTTATTTTTGTATTAGAATTGAGCTTCACAAGGCCGGTGTCTACTCCAGCTGACCGAATGAGAAACATTAGGCAGCGTGCTCGAAGAAACAGGGAGGATATGTTTAACGAGCTGCTGAAAGCAACTCAGGAATCAGCAAGGGAGAATAGAGCCTGGAGAGAGGAATCCCAGCAGAGGAGGCAGAAACACAGGGACGAACTGATAAGCGTCATGAAGGAGCAAACAGAACTGCTAAAGAACATGATAGCTTTGCAGTCCCAGGCGATAAATGTCCGGGCTCCACTCCAGACAGTTCAGCCGTGTATGCCTCCCACACACCGCAGTCCCTCAAAGCATTTCTTTGAAGGCCACCCTCCACCCCGGTACAGGACAACATCCAGCCCCCCCCCCC
>ML685763.1:15085920-15174371 GCA_007922175.1 Pelusios castaneus | reverse complement strand
AGGTGCACCTCATGCGTCATGGAACTTAACTAGGGAAGGGCATCATTGAAATGCTCCCTGAGTGCCTCCCTTATGCGAGCAGCTTCTCCTTGTGCCACCCTAATACTCCTAGTGGCTGGCTGCTCGTATGCTTCCTCGAGGCGCTGTGCCTCCGTAGCCCACGTAGGGGAAAACTTTTCTCCCCTACTTTCACAAATGTTATGGAGGACACAACATGACGCAATCACGGCAGGGATCTGGTCCTCCGCCAAGTCCAGCCTCCCATACAAACAGCGCCAGCGCCCTTTTAAACGGCCGAAGGCACACTCCACAGTCATTCTGCAGCGGCTCAATCGGTAATTGAACTGCTCCTTGCTGCGATCAAGGTTCCCGGTGTAGGGTTTCATGAGCCATGGCATCAGTGGGTATGCTGGGTCTCCGAGGATGACTATGGGCATCTCCACCTCCCCCACTGTTATTTTTTGATCAGGGAAAAAGGTGCCCCCTTGCAGCTTCCGGTACAGACCAGTGTTCCTGAAAATGCGGGCATCATGCACCTTTCCTGACCACCCAGCATTGATGTCCGTGAAACGACCCTTGTGATCCACGAGTGCTTGCAGCACCATGGAGAAGTAGCCCTTCCTGTTTATGTACTCCGTCGGGAGATGGTCTGGAGCCAAAATAGGGATGTGTGTGCCGTCTATGGCTCCCCCGCAGTTAGGGAATCCCATGGCAGCAAAGCCGTCCACAATCTCTCGAACATTGCCCAATGTCACCGTCCTCCGTAGCAGGATGCGATTGATGGCTTGGCACACTTGTGAGAGGGCTAATCCGACGGTGGTCCTCCCGACTCCAAACTGGTTTGCAACGGACCGATAGCAGTCGGGAGTCGCCATCTTCCATACAGCAATCGCAACACGCTTCTCCACGCTTAGGGCTGACCTCATGTTGGTGTCTTTTCGTCGCAGGGCAGGGGCCAACTCTGAGCACAGTTCCAGAAAGGTTGCTTTCCGCATTCGAAAGTTCTGTACCCACTGCTCGTCATCCCACAGCTGCATAACAATGCGATCCCACCACTCGGTGCTCGTCTCTCGCGACCAGAAACGGCATTGCACCGTGTGCAGATGATCGGTGAAGGAGCTGAGCAACGCGGTGCTGTTGCTCTGCATGGCATCGATCAGCCCCTGCTCCTCGGTGTCCTCATCTGACTCGGAGCTCAGTGCGTACTGAGCAACAAGCCGAGATGTATTCAGAATGTTGAAGGCGACAATGGAGATCAGAGCGGGATCCATGCTGTCGCTGTTGCGATTGATTGCAAGTGGTGCGTTGCGGCACTGCAATGTTGAAAATAGGCGCGAGTTGCTATTGGAAACGACGAAGACGCTAGGGGAACACAAAGCACCATGGGAAACTGACACTTTACCCATGGCGCTTTGCGTTCCTTTCCTTCATCCCATGATTCATAGCGCCAACTTAGGGGAAAATGGAACGATGGGATAGGTGCCCAGAAGTCATTGCGCTCAACCGCGATAATGCGTGTAATTTTGTTGCGTGGCAGGGAGCAACGTGTGTATGCGTTGTCCCGCAATAAAGGTCACGTGAGTTTTGTAGTGCGATTGCCTTGTTGCGCTTTAATCTGATCGTGTGTACATAGCCTGAGATTTGTGTGAACTCCACCTAAACTTGGGGACTCTTGGGCAGGGCTTTTTTTTGTGATGATACTCAGGGGTATGGAGTACTGGCATCTTTTTCCACAGTGATGCAGCCCAGCCCCAGATCCTTGGCCAAGTATTGGCACCTTATTTATTTATTTATTTTACAAAAATAGCGCTGCTCTTGGATATCTTTTCTCATGGTGTTTCTGTGGAGACTGTTCTGTTTCAATTCATTTTGTTTTCTTATGATAAAATTTATTAAGTTAGTAGTTGTTAAAGTTCATTGCTATGTTTGTTCTTAATAGTATTTTAATGAAGGGAGGTTACTCTAAGAAATCTTTGCTGTGAGTGGATTCTGGGCCTCCAGCTGCTTCTCCATAGGAGTTGGGGTTTATTTCTTTTAAGGCACTGGAGAAGGGCAACTGAATGAATTCCAGCCTGCCCGAAGGTTACAGCTGCACTCTAGGCATGTACACATCTGTGTTCGAACAGCCATGTGCAAGCCCTGAAAGAAGAACCCATCATTTAATGAGACAATTTTACCTGCTGAAAGGGACAGATAAGCCTTGAGTTCTCTCTTATTCTGAAGGTCAGACTAGAAAGTCTCCTTATCACAGTAACTACTTTTTAAAGGAACAAGTAAAGGGTACAGTAACAGATAAACTATTGCTAAGGAATCTCCCCCCTTTTTGTTTGCGCACCTGGCACCTGTATGTCTATAGTGAATGAAAATCCTCCAGGCCTTCCACTTATATAGGAGTAGGTAGCCTGAAGATGGAGTACCCTGAATGAGTGGGAGCAGTGTGTTCAATCTATTTTTAAAGGAAATAAAGTCTGGGTTATATTTTCAAGTTGTGTGAAAGAAGAGGGGAGCAGGGTGTTTGTGCACAGCTCAACGGTTCCAAGTCATAATCATCAGTCTGTAGAACACACACGTTTCTGTTAATGCGTGGTCTTGTTTCAATTGGGCTGGAAGGTCTTTAGGGAAGGGACTGTCTGTTTGTACAGTGTCGTCACAATGAGGCCGCTAGGAAGGGTATTGTTACAAGCTGTGAAATTAGAGTTTACTAAAGACAGTAAGGAAATACTGAACTAGATATATTAACCCCTAGAGTGCTGCCAATGAATGGACTTGTTCTGAATAAATTGCACAGCGGTGGCAAAGTATATTAGTCTAGTACTTATGGCTTCTTGTCCAAATATTGGTGCCTGTGTCCTCTCCAAGACAGTAAATACGCACCATCCTCTAGTTTCCTTGCCTTGTGTCCCTCATGGCTTTGTTTCCATTCTCAAAATTGTGTTCCATGGCCTGCAATGTGCAGGAAGTCAAACTAGATGATCATGGTGATCCCTTCTGACCTTTGAGTCTACAAGTCTGAGACTGAGACGGTGACGTTTGCAGCAGATTCACAGCATCATGCTGTTTGACTCAGATTTTTTGAATATGATTATATGGTTGCTGGGGTATGAACAGTTTAAAACAGAGCAAGGACAACTTGTATGTGGGCAAAAAAAATGAAGCTAAGTGGTAGAGGAGTAATTTGCAGGCAGTGCAGGCTAGTGTGTCAAAAAAACCCACAACTGCTTTAAATTGACCTTGGTCCTTTCCACGCTTAAATTTTTTTTTCTTTTGAACAGTCATTACAGCCCCTTACCTTAAAAGCAGTCTGTATTATATTTTGGGTTTGTTTTACTTCTCTGAGGTTGCATTCTTCATTGTGGATTGTAGGAAGCAGTCTATGGACAAAAGTAAGAGAATCCACTGAGATTCCATTCTGACGAGCATAGTTTTGCAGCACAGCAGTGAGAAATCCTGCAGGAATAAAACACATAATTGAGTATCAAAACACTGTATTTGGGACAAAGGAAAAAGAGCTTAGTTTAATCTGAAGCCCACATTAACTATGCTATCCCAAACTCAAAATACTCTCAGAACTGCCATCATATGGGCCCATGATTGTCATCTCTCAACGGCTTTCAAGTTAAAGTAAATAAGCAGTAGTGACAAGTAAATAGAATCAAGTTGGGTTTTTTTTGTCCTGGTTCATGTATCTAAAATAAAGTTTTTGGTTTTTTTTACAATTAAAGTTTGTTAATATATGATCCAGAACAGAATCCATCTCAGTGCTAGGTCTGTGCTCTGTGTGGTGTTAACAAGAGTTAAATAATGTACTTTGGGTTACATGCAGAAAGGGACTTGCCTGGGTATCACAATTGCTATATATATATATATATATTTTTGAGCACTTGCTCATGTTATTCGCTGCTATGTGTGTTCGTGCCCTCATGCATTGGTGCTGGAGATTTTTTCCTTAGCAGTATCTATAGGATTGGCTCTGGAGCCCAATGTTCATGCACTGATGTGAAGTGCTGCTGGCCATGCAACTTCTCAATTCCTCCTTCCCTCCTGTCCCAGTTGCTGGAACTCCTTCTCTCTCTTGTGGTTGCAAGTACTTTGTGGTTGCTATTATAACTGCTGTAAATAGTTAGAAATGAGGTGCTACTAGTCCTGCTTGAGACATTCGCCTTAGAATAGGACATGCTCCATTCCCCAGGCTTCCTCCTATGTTCTACCTGCCACAAGCCCTTCCCACTCAACAATCCCCATGACAGTTGTTTAAAATGCTTAGGGCAGATGCACAGAAGGGATAAGTGCAAGATCTGTAAGGGCTTTACGCCGTTTGTCGGACAGCCCTGCTGATAGAGGTAGCACTGAGACCAGCTGCTCTGACTCAGCACCAAGTATGTCTGCATCAGTGCAGAGTGCATGATCTGTAACAGGACCTTCTCGGTGCTGCTCCATTTCACCCACACTGAAGAAGCAGCAGAAGCAGCAATGCTCAGACAGAGGCCATTCCCCCCACCGAAAAAGGACAAGAAGACAGGGTTGGGCACAGGTCCCTTATTGGGCCACTTGCCCACACTGGGATGAGAGGAGCCAACTTCTTGGCCTAGGGCTCCGAGCCTGCTGAGGGAACCACTGCCAACTCATGGAAGCAGAAAGGGACCTCTCCAGCTAATAGTGCCGTCAATGCTGGAGGGCTTTCGGGCAGCCAGGGACCTTATGGGCCTGCCACTGCCTCCCACTCCTCGACACCTTCTGCTGGCACCTGATTTGGTGAGGTCACTGATGTCCAGTGAAAAACCTGCATGGGGGGCCATCGGAGTGGGCACCGCTCCCCTGAATTTCAGCAGATGGCTGTGGCCATCATCAGCCTGGTGAAGGGCCCCATCTTTGCAATATCAGTCTCTGATGCTGAGGCACTTGCTTCTGGCAGAGCACCACTGATCTTGGTCACCCTGGTACTGGTCTTTGTCCTCCTGACACCGACTGCTGATGTCATAGTGATGGGCACAGGGCTCCTGTCACAAATCTTCAGCGTACCATTTCCTCATGCCAAGCCATTTGCTGCACCATCAGCATTCCCCATGAAAGCAGCATTGCTCCCAGGAAGTCTGGCACCAATCTCCTTCCCTAAGGCACAGTTCTCTACTACCACATTGTACCCAGGTGGAAGCACCATTGGTTTCACCTCGATCCCCTGTGGAAGATCCATTCTCCTCTGACTCAGAAGGGGACCCTAACTCCCAACATTATTAGCACCAACCTATAGGGGCACAAGTTTTTGGTGCAAGTCTCACAATGGCAGGTTGGCCCCATGGTCAATGGCTGTGGCCATACTGGAACCTGTGGGGGGATCCCTGTGACACTGGGACCCTACTTGTACCAGTCATTCAGAAAGCAGTCTGTGACACTGACTGCTCCAATGGAGAGTCCAGACTTGGCTTCTTACACTAATTGGAATGGGATAGTGTAACTCAGTGAGATGTTTTGTAAGACGATTTGTCTGTTGTTGTTAATGCCCATTTGTGATAGAAAGGTCTCAGGCAAAATCAAAGTTGTTGGTTGATGAGAGATGCACCGCATGTTGTTGAGGTTATCTCAGGCCCTCGACCACACCTTCAAAACTGTTGTTTAGGTTGTGGTGGCTGGAAGTGGTCGATGGTTGATTTTGCTTCCTCCATTGTGGTCTCTGTTTTGACTATAGCAGTTACTGTTGTTTTAGCTGCCATGTCAGCAATGTTGAGTGCTGCTTGTAATGATGTACGGGCTACTAACTGGCCTTCTGTAATGATTCTTTTGTACTGGTCTCTTAGGCTCTGGAATGTCATCAGAGAAGAGAGACTGCTTTTTGTAGATGGAGTGATCATAATTAGATAGTAAGACTTCATAGTTGGAAACTCTTATCACTAGAGTGGAGGACAAATAAACCTTCCTGCCTAATAAATCCAGTCTCTTCCAATCCTTGTTGAATGGTGTGGATCTGTGGGGATTGTTCTACTTTATGGGTAGTAGCATCTACAACCAAAAAATCTGGAGTTTGATGTGTAAAGAGGAGCTCCATGTTTTTAGGCGAGATATAGTATTTTGTCATTTCTCTTACTGGTTGGAATCATGGCTGGTGTTGTCCAAATTAATTCAGATGGCTCCATCAGGGCTTCATCCAGGGGTATGGTGATCTTGGATGGAGTTATAACATGCAAGCTCTTTGTTAACCTATGTTGTGACTCCTTGACTTCCTTTAAGGGATTTCCAATTTGTGGGTCATCCTTTTGAAAAACTCGTTAAAGGGTTTAGGTTCATCCACCACAGCTGGTGTCTAAGGGACAACCACTTCATCAGGTGATGATAATGATTCATGGACCGAAGGGGATATTCTTGGGCAGGCTGAGAAAGTCCCTTCATGGGGGTTGGCTACCCACTTGAGAGGCTGAAGCAGAAGTTAAAGATCTGACTGACTGTGGTGCACTTGTGTGTGGATCCTGTGGCGGGTCATATGATTTGTGATAAGTATGGGTATGAATCCCATTGCATGCGGTACAGCACTGTGGGATTGGGGGGGGGGGGGGGGAGAATAGCAGGCAGGTCCATAATAGTAAGGAGGTCCATATCTTGAATGATAGGAATAGTGGCTCCGTGGCAAGGAGGGTTTGATTGGAGAAGAATGCTCAGATGAAAAAATGAGCGTCCTCCAAATTGTTGTCATCAGAATTAAATTAAATTAAATTAAATCAGAATTAAATTAAAACCAGTGAAAGAGCTTCATCATGAGCTAAATGTGTGGATGAGCCATGGGAGGGCATGGATCTTGGGGATGACAAGGGGATCGGCTCAGTACAGTGTTGCTTCGACTTCCGTTTGCCTGAAAGTGCTGATTGTGGTGCTGTAGTATCTGCTGACTGGTGTGCTATAGTGGGTACCAAGGCCTGTGCTGTATTAACATTAGGTGGTGCCATAGTCCTCATATCAGCACTCAGCACCCTGGATGGTCATATGGTCAGCTAGCGGTACCATAGCGTGTCCTTTAGGTGGTGCTGTGACAGTTGGCAGTGCCATGGCCACTGCTGGCATACATTCAGATTGCTTGTGCCACGTGTTCTTGTGGAAAGCTGTAGAGGAGAACCTATTAAGGCTCTCACGTCATGACTAGGATGTTTCAAGTCCTTAGCTGGTAATGATCACTTTGTACCAGAGAAACTCTTAGCCTCTTTATACTTGCCTTAGGAGAGAGCCCCTTTGAAGAACACTTTCTTTTTGGCAATGGGCTTGAAGTTGGAGACACAGCCCTCTTTCTTGGGGATCATTCAATAGACGCTTTCTCCGGCCATGGGTCTGAGCGACATTTCCAAAAGGATTAGCTTGAGACATAGGCCTCTGTTCCTCCTTGCTCTGGATTTAAGATTTTTACAGTACGTACATTTTTAGGGTATATCTCTCACCCAAGCAGTGCACACATAGGGAATGGCTGTCTAAAACCAGCATTGCATCCCTACACAAAGAGCAATATTTCAAACCAGGTGAACATGACATTTTTTTTTAATCTCTCCTCCCTTCTTTTGTAATCAATTAGTCAGGAAGAGAATATTTTGGGAGAATACCTAATTAAAATAAGAAGAAAAAATTAAGAAAAATTTTTTTAATGGACTAGCTAAAGGGTAGACAAAGAAAGAAGGTAAATACTAAAGTTTGTTTGTTTTAAATAAAGAAGGTAAAAAGATGAACTGCTGAGGAGTGCTCCATCTCGGATTGGCGGTTGAAAAGGAACTGAGAGATTCGGGCCACACACATACTCTACCAAAGCGCGCCAATGACACTGTGCATGCGACATGCATGACCTGAGCTCATATTGCTGTGAAGATCTCTGATCAAAGGTGCCACGGCACATGAGTCCACAAGTGGAGCACCCAATGAAGAAAGATATATTCCACCATCAATCTTCAATTCAGAATCTCCAACCAGCAAGCTTTCCTGGGGAGATGCAATTCTATCTGGGTCTTCTTGACAAAGTTTAAAGATTTATTGCCACACAAGTCTGGACAGCAGTTCCCCTTTATCTTAGAGGAGGGCAAGGTTGTAGCCAGGGCTGCCCTGTAGTTGGCATTGGTGGCAAGGTTGATGGCCTCTGCAATGGCCATGTGCAGTGTTTTGTGTTGTCCCAGGAGGGGCAGCAATAGATACAGGACCTTCCTATTGAGGGCAATGCCCTTTTTTCAGAACAAACTGAGGCTAGTTTTCATTGCCTTAAAGACTAGGGCAACCTAGTCCTCACTAGGCCTATATAGACCGCAGGCCTCTAGGAGATAATTCTGTCCTTCACATTATGGCTTCTGTAGGAGGAAAGAGAGAGACGGAGGCTTTAAGCATTGTTGCCCTGCTCCAACCTTCTCTATGACTCAGACAAGCCCCTCATGTCACTCAAGTGGGCAACACCAGGCATTTTGAGGCTGCACCTGAGGATGGCGCCCCAGTCTTGATTCAGGAGCCATCCCCACCTTTTATTTCTGGGTAGTCTGTTACCCTTTCTCCCTTTGTAGGCCCAGATTACATTAGACCATTGGGTCCTCAATCCCTTATCAACTGGCTACAACCAGCAGTTTTCCTCACTCACTCCCCTCTCAATCCTCCTTCACTGTCCCTCTTAAGGAACCCTTCTCACAAGCAACTTCTCATTCAAAAGGCAGAAACCCTCCTGTGGGTGGGGGCTATAGAAGAGGTGTCTCCAGATATAGAGGGGAAGGGTATTTTATTCTTGTTTCTTATCCCCAAAGCAAAACAGAGTCTCGGGCCTATCCTAGAGCTGTGCCACCTCAGCAGTTATCACAAGAGGCTGAAGTTCTACATGATCTCCCTTCATTACATCCTTCTTTGGATCCAAGGGATTTGGTTCGCTGCCCTCAACTTGACAGATGCATCTTTCCACATCTCAATTTTCCCTGGTCACAGGAGAGTCCTCAGATTCATGGTGAACCAAAACCATTATCAATTTACGGTGCTGCTTTTTGGCCATTCATGCTCCCCATTCATGAAGTGCATGGCAGTAGTGGCCACTTACTTGAGATGTAAGGGTACAGATCCTATCCTTACCTAGATGACAGGCTCATCAAGGGTGGGTCACAAGACCAAGTCCAGTGCAGCCTTGATCTGGGCCTACTTGTAAACAAGCAGAAGTCAACTCTATCTCTAGTCCAGTTGACAGAATTTATAGGTGTGGTCCTTAACTCCATCCAAACCAGGGCCTTCCTCCCAGAGCCTCAATTCTAAACCATGTCAGAGGACATCATGAACAGTTGAAGCAACCCTCTCACAACTGCATGGACATGCCTCAGGCTATTAGGGCATATGGCAGCCTGCACTTGCGTTGTCTGTCATGCACATCTACATCTCAGACTGCTACAGTCACGGCTAGCCTTGGTATGAACCTGAGCAGACACAGTTTTGATTATGTGGTCACAGGAACACTGTATGTCCTGTTATCTCTGAACTGGTGGACAAATTTTTGCTCAGTGAGAAAGGGCATGCCCTTTGAGGGGTTATCCCCCTCAGTAACATTGGTCTCCAATGCCTTGGACTTAAGATAGGGAGCCCACATCAACAATCTCAGAACACAGGGGATCAGGTCACAGGAGGAAAATGGCCTGCAAATAAATGTCAGAGAGCTCAAGGTGATAAGTGTTGCCAAGTGTTCCTTTCCTATGTGACAGGCAAAGTGGTCCAGAGTCTAACAGACAATACCACTGTGATGTTCTATATAAACAAGCAAGGCGGAGCCTGTTCATTTGCCCTGTGTCAAGTGGCTCTTCACTTGTGGGACTTCACTGTACAAAATAACATTCATATTGTGGCTTCACATCATGCAGGTATCTGGAACATACTGGCAGATCTTCTCAAGACCTTCCTTTTTCTCTCACCTCAAGTGCTTTCTACACCTGGAGATTGCCAGCAGGATCTTCCAGAAGTAGGGGACTCCCGAAGAGGATCTTTTCACATCCAGGCGGAACTGGAAGTGCCACCAGTTCTGCTCAAGCTGTACCTTTCTGGCACCTAAATTCTGGTGAGATTGTCAGACAAGGCCTTCCCTTTTTCCCTAGCCTGTCTGTCTCACCTGTGGGGGTCCAATATGGTAGGTGTCATCAGAGACTCTGAACAAGATAGCTGTTGGGGAGGAAGCCTCCTCTGTAAGCTAGTGGTTAGAGAGCACCATTCTGTCTGATTCAGAGCAGCAATTTGAACCAAGATCTTCCATATCCTTGGTGAGTCTCCTAATCATTAACCTAGTGGTGCTGTGGTGGCAACATCTTTATCATTGTCTCTTGAATGGAATGGATGCCCCAACCACCACAAGCCCTCTCTTGGTATTAGTCACCTCCCACCAGTTTACAGCCTATTCTTAGGTACCCAGGATTAAGGGTAAGATTTTGGCACAGGTATTTTTATTAAAAATTACAGCCAGCACATGGGCAATTACAGAAGTGTACACTCAGTAATGCAGTTTTAACTACATCAGTACTGAAGCCTGAGTCTCATCATTTGGGGCTAAATTACTGGAATTTCCAAGAAGTTGTGAAAGTCTTATAAAATCACAGCCATACCCATGCTTTATACTGCTTGTCGCTCCGCTGCTGTGGCTCCACTAGGTGGCAGGGCACCTACACATTAGGCACTTTGCTGTTCATGCTAAGTCCCCCTTTGTGGATTGAGCCCTACGTTTTTACAGTTAATTTGCTGAGTAGAAACAAAACATGATGTTTTGATGTTAGCGGTTTGTTCACTGTGGTATCCTCATGAGAGTCACACCTCTTTTTTTTGTGTGAGTCCCAACGCACAGAAGTCATGTAATGCTATCTGTGCTATCTAAAATCACAGGCATTAGTATTGAGGAGTTGCCATTTCAGTTCTTTTTATAATGAAGCCTCTGTAAATAATGCATTAATTATTTCTTAAAACCAATAGGGGCACTAACTCCACCCCCTTAAACCTGATCCCACAGTCAATGCTTTCTCCAGTCACTTTAATCTTGAATTAGCATGAATTAGCAGGTACAGTATGCAGTGGTGCCATAATACTACAGTTTAATAACCAAATAGCCTCAACTTTTGTTGGTAGTTAATTCAGTTATAGATACTCTACAATGAGAGGTCATCAATGCATCAGTAAGTGAAAAATGACACAGGTTACATGTCCAAGTTGTGCAATACCATTCTGGAAGCATTTAAATATAAAGTACACCCAGAGTGGGAATCAGGCTGGACAGCAATATTGCTATGTAATAGGCAGCCTTATTTTTATGATCTGTACAATGTGCACAGCCTTTGACTTGTTTTTAAAACAATTTTTGGTGAAAAGTAACAGTGTAATCCATGCAGAGTTAAGGAAGCATCAACTGGCTGACCTTTTCCAAAAAATGTTTTCTGATTTATTCATTAATAGAATACAGATTGGGGAAAACAGTCCAAGTTTTTGTATGATTTTCTGCAAAAACAGAAGAGAGGTTGCTCCCCAAAGGAGGAACTTTTGCCTGCTTCTAAGATATGGGAGGAAAAAGCCAACCCCCCCCCCCCTCAGTTCTAAGACTGAGAGCAGAAAACTGAGAGAAGAAAAAATTACAAATCATTATTCTTTATTGATGATTGCCCATCTACTAATGTACCTTGTGGGAAAAAAAATCCTGAAAGCCAGAAGCGACCGGGATTTCCCTGAATGCAGTTGGTGGTTACGTTGGTCTTCTCGCCAGTAGGTAATGAAAATGAGATCCCAGATGTTTTGGCTTGTTTCTGAAGCATCACTAAATTGTTATACCTGTTTTTTAAAAGACTGCAATAAATGCTTAAGCAGGTTTTTTTTAAACAACTCTTCCCCTCAACCCTCTATCCACCTCAGACTATATCTCACTTGTTTGAAAACAAATCTTTCTTCATTATGCTTAAAGACATATAAATTCCCTAGCAAATTTTCTAAATGTCTTTAGATAGAATACTTAAAAATTAGCTATTTAATGTCTGAATGCAGCCAGTATGATTGCAGCAATCATATTAAATAACCTAGAAAATGCTATTTAGGTGCAGACAATTGTGATTTAAAATGGGCTCTTCAGTAAACTCTTGTGACTGATTAAATCTGACACACTATATTTTGTGCAAATGCTATTCAATTCACCTGTGTGAGAGAAAGCTAATTACCTCAAAGGGCTACCAGAATCTTTCATTTTAGATCTTATATAAGGTAGGGGCCACAATTTTCTCTCCTTGTTTAACTAAATTATTTTATTGGTATATAGCTGCTCATGTGACAAAGTCAAGAAGGATTTAACTACAGATGTCTAGTAACCTAAATTGACAATGCAATGACTATTTACCATTTCACATGAAATGTGATGGTGCTCTCAGTCCAGGCACTGAACAAATGTCTTGATCATAAAACCATCACCAGCACTTGCTCTTAGTCTAAGCAGATGGACACAGGAGGGGGAACTGAATTTTTGCTTCATTGCTGGAGATTGGACCTTTCAGGTCTAGAGGTGGACTTTTCAGATAAAGCTAGTGGCCAGCAGCATGCATTTTTGCTGCCTCTACTGTACCTGTTCTGCAGCTAAATAAAGGATTTCATGTTTTGGAGCTGGCAATCAAACATCTTTCACCACCAGTGAATGTTCAATAAAATGAAAGAAAAAAACCATCCCAGTCAAACCAAGCATTGCTTGACTGTCATGTTAAAGCGAATTGTCTGTAAGGCTCACTCTTCAAGCAAAATGAATCATGTAAGAAAGTTTTTAAAGCATAAGTTATATCGAATGTTTAAAAATCTTCACATGTAAACAATGCTCAGGATTTTTGTGTTGTTTAGTTTGAAGACTTTAAACTTCTACCCTTGAATAGAGCATGCAATCCTCTATAAGAAGATTGTTTTTAGATATTTTCTACCCTGTCCTGGATTTTTAACATTATAAAGATGTCTCTTAAAATCACCCAGAATAAGTACCAAAGTCAGCAATGCAGATGATGGCACCCCTGCTTTCTAAATGTCTTTTTAGGGTGAAATCTTAGCTCCACAGAAGCCAATGAGGATTTTGTAATGGACTTAATGGAGCCAAGATTTCTCCCCTGGTCTTCTGGGTTCTGTAGTGGATAAGTTTCCCTATTCAGAGTATGGATTTAGGCACCTAATTAACTTCAAGGATCTGGACCAAATTCCTGTTGAAATCAATGGAAGATAGGCATCTAAGTACCTTAAGATTTGTGCCTTTTAAATTCATTGTAGTGATTTAAAAAAAAAAAAGTTAGTGAGAACGTATATGAAATACGTTATTATGAACTCTCTTGTTGTATAGTAGGTATTACATTCAACCTGCTTTGACTTGGGCAAGTTGATCTATTTTAATCAATGACTCGAAAGTTAATAATCAATAACTTAGGCAAAGTTAATAACAAAGTTAATAATAACTGAGCTGTGCCTATTTTCTTTTACTTTTCATTCTTCTCTGGGTCTTTCCCCTCACAATGATTTAGTCTCTCCGATCTTAAAACCTCCCCCCCACCACCCTTCATTCCCCATGCCTCTTCAACTATCTCTATTGCTCTTCAACAGGGGCATCACTGCCACAAAAATAGGTCCAGGGCCTGGGTTTGACAGACATTACAAGAACAGTTCCAGCTCCGTTGCATGGCATGCATGTGCACCCATGTTTGGAATCCAGGAATCACACATCTTAAAGAATCTCTAGTTATAGTAAGTAACCTCCATTGCTGACACTACAGCTTATGATGGTCATCACATATTTATTATACTCCCTCATTGGACTGTCTATCTGTTGTCTCTTGTCTGACTTTATGCTCTTTGGAGTGGGGAGCATTTTTTGCTGTTTGTACAGCACCTAGCACAATGGGTTACTGGCTTACGACTGGGGCTAACACAATAATAATAATAATTATTGAATAATACAATATAGGTGACCCCTTGTGCCGTTCTGAATCCAAGGTGCTCCAGCGAGTGGGGGGCCTGTCTAAATTATGTAGGTCTCCCTGAGCTGCTCTATGGAGGCAGCATTACCCAGAATCTTCATAGCACTAAATGCTGTGGCCCAGCCCTGACACACTCCTCATGCCTCCAGCCTCTGCTAGGGTGTCTTCAAAAGGACCAATAGCAGGGCTTCTTCTCACCCAAAGTCTTTAGTTTAGAATTCCATCTAGAATTTTAATTGGATTACTGTTTCCCCCCTTTACTTTTACTATTTATTTTTTCATGTTTTCCTTTACCTTAACTGTATACAGGTGATGGCCTGGTTTGCCCAGGTTGCAAAGAAATTCACTCGTAGAATAAGGTCATCAATCCATGATCCCAAAGGCTTATTTGACATGTAGGAATATAGCTGTTGCAAATGACAATAAAGCAGAATTTAATTTTAGGGGGGAAAAAACAAACATAAATGCCATTACAATAAAAAAAACCAAACCAGCCATTTTATAAACTGACACCATTACCAGGCACTGCATGAGAGGCATCAATGAACAAAATGAAAGAACATCTAGAAACAACTTACAATCTTCGGATAGTGCTCATTATGAAATACCCCTTAAATCTTCCCATAAGGATGTCACTATATGGACTGCAAAAAGTATCACCTTAAATAGGAGAGAAAATCTTACAAAGTGTTAAAATTCACAAATCATATTCTCTAAAGAATACAAAACCAGAAATATATCAGCTTTTCCAATATAAAATTGTAATATGAGTTTCCTTAAAAATTAAAATGTCATGTAACATCACTGAAGGTTTGAAAACTGGAAAAACAATTTAACAAGTCCAAAATTTATATATATATATTTTCATTTCACAGGGTTCAAAGGTGGGACAATTTTTAATATTATTTTTTTTCAAAATATTTTAGAAATTTTACTTTCCCTATCCCTTTTCCTCCTACACTAGTCTGTCCAATGAAATGAATGCCAAAAATTTTAATTAGACTTTTCTTTTTCCATCTCCTTTTCCCATTCTGCCTTTTCAAAGCTGCCTCATATTTGGAAATCTTATGAAGCTGCAAAATGGAAAATAAAACTAACTCTGGTAAATGTAATTTAAAAAACTTTCTCAAGCTGTTGAAAACAGTGGCAAAGATAGAGAATTTCATTCTTTAGCTACTCTGTGACTATTACAAGTTTGGAATAGTTAAAGCAGCAAAGAACAAACCACCACAAAATACCCCTCCCCCCAAAACAAATAACACTCCACAAGAAAACATCCCCCAATCCTCTTAACCATAAAACATTTTATTCCATTCAGTGGTAGAAAGGAAATTGTGGAAAAGTATAAACTTCACACACAATTTTTTGGTTTTAAAAAAGGCCACTATTTCAGACTAAAACTTCCCCTCCCTCATTCTAGAAAGCTTCCTGAGTTAAATCATTGTCTATTAAAAGCTTGTTCTGAAGAGTCCCTCAGTGCTTAATATAGAAGCAATCTAATCTAATCTGTCTATCGATGCATATGTAAACTGAAAGGGTTTACTCTTACCTGCCAGAAATCAGGCACTTTGGCCTTCAACACTGAGTTATAAAGTTCTTCTAAACCTGTGGTGAGGGTAATCTCCCCTTTCATAGCTTGTTGAAGTGAATGCAATGATGTGGTTATTATAGCCAATAAATGATTAAATCTGTCAATCTCCTGGCGGAGAACAGTTAACAAAGCTGAATTCATAAAAGGATCATGTCCTAGTAAAGGAAAAAGAAGTAGTATCACATGGAGCGTTTGTTCCATAGACAAGTGAGGAGGAATAGCTCAGTAACATGACATTCAGGGTTTGCAAATATTGTCTTAATTTCAATCCTATGCTGAATTAGGCACAAGATAGTTTTCACCTTTTGAAGTAATGGGACAGAATTAAGGGCATTAACAATCAAAAAATCTGTCTTGATCAGCCAAAGTCAAGTCTGAAGTAACACCAACTAAGATGTATAAATGATACTCAGAATATCTGAAACTTCTTTGTCACAGTGCTCTGTGTTCTTCACTTAAATGAGGCAGAGAAATGCAAGATCAAGTTTTATTACAATTCAGGATAATTGACCTCTCTTTTTCAGCGAAGAAGGTTAAAAAGGCTGTGTGACACTGGCAGGCTCAAAACATCAGAATAACAAACAAATGTCAAATATGCTGATTTCCAAGCCTACAGACGTTCTCAAATCTATCATCATACCCCTATAACAGGAATTGGGTTTTCTTTCAGATTTTGAATTGTGCTTAACTAGTAATGATGCAAATCCTGAAATCTTAGCTCAACATTTAATCTTTGCTTGGACAAAACTACAACTGAAATTATAGGGAAGTTTGCCTGAATATGGACTTCAGGGGTTGGCCCTTTCTAAAATTTATTGTTGAAAAAACACGGATTAAAAATAGAACAGAGTACCACACCAACAGATTTAGAATTTATTTACTAGTATATTTTCTATTTTGTTAGACTCTTTCAGCCAAATCCTCGCAGCAGATCAATAAGGTGGAGTTCCCTTAAATTTAAAGTATTTTGGGACTGAAACATATAAGTGGAGACCTAGATGCCAACAAGTGTTTTACACTGTATCTGTATTTTCTTTTGGGATTTCACATGAGGCACATATGAATCTAGAAATAGGTGTGTGTCAGCCTTTGGTTAAATCACTGACCAGCTGTTTGATCGGTACAAATTAGAAAACTCCATTCCAGACTCGCATTAAAGACAGGGAAGAATTCCAAGTGTTTTTGGCACTCTATTGCTAGAAGTAATTGACAGAAGCACAGGTAGATGTCTCTCTGAAACTATAACTTAACCCAAAGTAAGATAATAGCCTAAAATTTATTCAGGAGCATAGCTGGCTACAGTGAGTTTCTGATCCACATATATGCGTTCAACTAATGTCTCTGTAGGACTTTTTAGTTACAAGAAAGTTGATTTATCATTTCATGGGAGCACTGGAAGAATGGTTATTTACCCCGCAAGACGTGTTGTCCATATGTGCTGATTATGTGCCCCATGTGTGGAGGATTGGATTTTTTTGAATAGTGGTGTCTACTGCGTGCACTCTGTGTGCCATACAATGAATGTAGTCGTACAAGATAAACACTGTAGGGCATAATGGATGAGATGGCTTCAACCACCACTTATTTCCTTTAAGACTGAGAATCCTGAGTCGACAGGACTTCATGTTAATGGGAAAGGAGAGCAGATAATGGAATATATATGGATAACAAATCTTGAAAAAAACCACAATAATTATAGGTTAAATAATCCTACTTCCTTTGAGTGATTGTCTGCATATATTCCCCTCTAGGTGACTAACAAGCAGTTTTTATATGAACATGGAGGTAGGAAGAGGAGTCCTACTTAAATAGAGACTTCAGGACAACCCTACAAAGGTTGGCATCCAAGCTGGAGGCCTGAACCAAGGAGTTATGGGAGGTAAATGTATGAGCAAAATTCAAAGTAGAAATATTTTAGATATTGGTATATTATCCAGACAAGCAGTGGAGGCTTCATTATCCTTCGTGGAAGGGTCTAATGTTACCCAAAGGATCCTTAGTAGCTATCTGATGGCACAGCTTAATATAGTCTGAAATCCACTTAGATGGCCTCTGGTTGGAAATAAGTTGCCCAAAGGCAATGAACAATCTAGGAGTGTCTCTGAATGACTTTGACCTGTCTAAATAAAAGGACAACATCCTCACTATATATCACGTGTGAAGTCCTGATTCAGCAGGAGTGTTATGAGGTTTGAAGAAGAAAATTGGTATGTGGCTAGATTGACTGAAGTGGAAATCTGGGGCTACCTTAGAAAGGAACTTGGGCTGAGACCTCAGGATGACCGTGTCCTTAAAAAATACGGCATATAGAGAACCTACCATGAGAGCCTGAATTTTCCCATTTTCCTAGCTGAGGTTATAGCCACAAGAGAGACTACTTTAATTGAAAGATGGTGGAGAAAGCAAGTTGGCATACATTCAAAGGGGGAGCTCCCATCAATACAATGGGAACTAAGTTGAGGTCCAAAGAATGGGGAAGTTCCCTCACAGGTGGAAAGGCATAGACGAGGCCCTTCAAAAACCTCAACACCCTGATGTGAAAATATGCTATAATACTGAACTGAAGGGTGAGTAATGGGAGACTGCTGCTATCTGTACTTGTCTGTCAGCATTTGAATGGTGAGATCCTGAAGGAGAGAGAAAAAGGATTTGCATACTAATTGTATAGCCCTGAGTTGCAGGACTTTATATGTAGTTTGTCTTACTGTGCAGGCCATAACCCTTGAAACGTAGGACAGTTGTTGAAATGAACTCCCCAATGTTGTGTGGAGAAGCTCATCACCAAGATCTGGACAGCGAGAGGTACCAGGAAGGTGCCATTGCCTATCTGCAGAGGTTCTGTGCACCATTTTAATGAGGATAGGACTTCAGGAGGGGTAATGACCAACAAATCTGCACTCTCCCCATTTGGTTCATATACTGATCTCAACGATCCTTGAAAAGGCTGGCGGTGAAGTGGGTGATGCTGTGTGACAGAGGTGCACTCTGGCAAGTGAACTTGTAAGTTTGAGACACACCCTCACTGCTGTTCCAGGATGTGTGTGGAGCTGACTGATGAGCTCCAGTGTTGTCTGAAATTATTGTTGCGATAAGCATTTTCTTGCCAATTTGGAATCTAACACTACCCCAGTGAACTCGATGGTCTCAATAGGGTTCAGCGTGGAGTTTTCCTTGTTGAGTTGTAGTCTGAGAGAGGAGAACAGATGGAGGACTGAATGAATTGAGCCTGTTATTTGCTGAGGGGATTTCGCCTGAAAATCCAATTGGCCCTATAAGGGTAAATCTAAATTCCTTATTTACAAAACTCTGCAGCTGTCCCTGCCAAAACTTTGTCCTTGGTAAAGATCCAAGAAGCCATCAAAAGTTAAAAGGCAGAATTGGCTATATTTGTAGCAAGTTTCATTGACAACAAATATTAGATACCTTCTGTAGGTTGAGTAGATGGAGATGTGAAATAATTGTCTTGAAGGTCAAGAGACAAGAATCAATAATAGGATCCAGGGAATGCATTATAGAAGTTAAGGTGACCAAATGGAATTTGAAATGCTGAGGTTAGGGGGTCTATTATAGGAGTGGGGTGGGGAGATCATGTAATGTGCAGGACTTCAGACCAGATGATCATGATGGTCCCTTCTGACCTTACAGTCTTAGTCTATGAGATGTCAAGATTGGCTTTGTGGGTTCAAGAAGACCTTTATTTATCAGCATTGCTATTCTTCTTGATGTCGCTGTGTGAAGTATATCCAGTAATTTGCGCTGTTTTTCCTGGATAACTGCTGCTGGTATATCAAGAGTCCCAGTGATCATTTTAAATAAATCTTGGAAAACCCTTGAATTTGTCCCAAGAATCCAAGAAAGGTGGATTGACCACCTCATCAGGGAATGAGGGAATATCTGGGATAAAGCAAAATGGAGGCTTTTGGGGTATGTCTACACTTGCAAGCATCCTTAAGTTGACCTACAGAACGCAGCGTCCACACCTAGCTTTCATTAAGTCGACTTAAGCGCTTCCTTAAGTCGACTTAAGAACTCCCACTCTTTAGGTCTACTTAATGCTTAAGTTGACCTATTAAGCTGACCTCAAGCCGGTGTGGATGCCCTAGGTTGACTTAATTCCCTATGTCGACCTAGGGCTGGGGAGAAGGGAGCTGTGGCTCCCTTCTTCTCCTTGGCAGACGGGAGCCGCGCGTGGCTTCCTGGCGGGGAGAAGAAGGGAGCTGCAGCTCCCTTCCCAAGTCACAGCTCTCCCAAGCTGAGGCTCTCCGTCGACCTAACACCTATGTGTGTGAACGCAGGCAGTCGACTTAAGATTTTAGTGTAGATGCTGTAAGTCGACTTAACAAGGTCAACTTTAAGTCAACCTTGTTAAGTCAACTTAACAGAGTCGAATTAGCTTTTCTAGTGTAGACATACCCTTTATGAATATCCACCTTCTTTCTATGTTCTCTGATGGAGGTATTTATGGAGTTTCTGCTGGATTTCTGTGGGGCTATTCATGGTGGAGAGTGGGGGCATGATGGAGAGAAGTCTCTATTTTGATCTGGGGAGGACAATGAAAACACCAAGGATGGAGGAATCTGGTCTAGGGTATTAGGTGTACACAAAGAGATTGATGCCTGGTTGGGTGGAGGCAGAGACAGAGCCTGCTTTGAGATGACATCTCTTTAGTGCTCCTGTAGAGGGGACTCCAGTACCAAATCTATAGGTAGACTGGCCAGGATCATGAAAGCTTCAGTGCCAGAGTCACCAGGGCCAAAATCTCTGGTGTTGAACATGTCTATTGGTAATGAAAAAGTTGTGATTGGAACCAGGGATGATGTGCCGAAAGTTTCAGTGCTAAAGATGCTGATGGGAACCATGGTACTTGCAGTATACCGGGGGCAGCATAATCCTTAAGAGTGTTTGGTTCCAGTTTGCTCTTTAATGAGAGGGCATCAGAATGGGACTCTGAGTACAACTCTTGGGAGATGAGATTCAAAAAGTTTCTTACTTGGAGATGGTGAGGGCAACCAGTACCTGAGTCCAGTGCTGGTGCGGTGCTTTTTTCACACCCTCGTAGAAGTCATTGAAATGTAGAGGAGGCAGGTTTTTGAGAGGCAGCAGCACAGGAGCTGGAAGTTGAGACATGGTTGGGCAGTGCCAAGGTAGAGTGCAACTGACTTTCTTCAAGTTTCTCTGAGATAGAGGCGGGAGGCTGCTTGGACTTCCCAAATTAAGAAAGAAATTAAGCTCATTTGTTTGTTTCTGAAAGTCCTTTTGGAAAACAGTTACACACAGAGCAGTGCTCCATTGATGTGCCTCTATCCCAGACAAATGAGACAGCAGAAATGCCCATTGTTTATTGTAAGAAATGTAAGAAACGTCACCATAAACAAACGTCACCAAGAGACAGTTCTTATCCCAAATAGCTTATTGTTTCCCTTCACAGTAGAATAAAACTTGTCCAGATGAATGAGTGAAGTTTCTTAATTAAATTCTATCTGGATAGCAAAATGTAAAAGGCTGTTGACCTACACTTTTCTTCCAGTGCCCAGGCTGTTAATTGTAGATGAAACACGTCCAGATGGAAAATAGATCAAGAGGTTGCATCTTTCCTGCAGGTGTAAGGGATCTTTAACTCTCTCTTAGTCCAAACATGTGTCTACTAAGTCAGTGGAGGATGACTTTATCTCTCTTTTGTCTGTATCCTTTATGTGAACTGTCTTGAAAAATAGCAAATTCTTCTCTGCCCAGATGCTATTTCCATTGTCACAGAGAAGTTTGATCTCTGGTTACTCCTTGGTTTTTGAAGGGATATAAACATTCAATCTTCCAATCATAAGCAAACCTCTAATGCTTAGTTATTCTATAATTGTCCACTTAAGGTTTTACAGCTAGTACTGGCCTTTGTCATAGGGCAAGGCTACACTGTTGGAGGTGCTGCCAACAGCATAGCATCAATTGTACAAGTTTGATTGAGTGCCATTAAAGATGTTCTCAATCAAACCCAGAGTTAGCCAGAGGTCAATTTGTTAAGACCTACCTTTGACAGGATGCACATGTGTGCACCCCTAGGGTATAATGTGTGTAACTTTTCTGTTCAGTTTTGTAATATAATCATGTGATTTGATGCCAAATATGCTATACCAGGTTCCTCTGTGAATGCTCATAACATATTCTACAGGATTGCTGTGATGCCATGTTCCCTACAGCAACATGTGTGTGCAGCTGTGAAGCATGTTACAGGGTTCAGACTCTCAGGACTCTCTCTAGCGTAGTGGCTGGAGATTTACATGTCATAGCGGCACACCAGACCAGATTTGGGGAGCAGCTTGTCACACTACCCAGCAAATAGTGTAGCGCTGAGTAGACAGGAAGGCACTTTCCATCAACTCAGCACTGTGGGGACGCTGTGGTGAGTAGGCGTTAGGCAGTCAAAGGGAGATATGTAAGACTTTTTAAGTAACTTGTGTATCTCCCTTTGACTGTTGTTGAAATCCCGCCACGGTGTAGACCACTCCTTAGATAGGATACTGGAGACAGTGGTGCACAGGTTTGATCCCATCTGGCCTTTCCTGATTTCGTTCAGGCATGCCACTGATATACCTGAATTAAACTAAAAGGATATGTACTCTGCTTTTTGGAAATGTATACAGCACAAGGTGCAAGTCTGAGTGAGCTGTATTTTTTCCATGTTCTGAGTGAGGAACCCAAACCCTGGGTTGCCTCATTTTCCAGGTACATTCACCTCTCTATAGGGCTCCCCTTTGTAGTAAGTATACAAGGATGTCGAATGAAAATTTAGTTGGCTGTCAGCATGTTGTTTCTACTTACCTGCCTAAGAAGGGACATTTGGAAGTGATCTAAAAATGATGCCTAATTTTTTACTGCAGCTGGTGTGTGGTTCCATGTCCTCAGAAAGAACTTCTGGACGAGCATTCAGAGAAATTCCACACAGGGGATGATGCCAATGCATGGAACCAGCAATCCTAGATGTTGGTTAGCCATGAATGACCAGTGTCATAAACAACTCATCAAATGAAGTTTTGCATTATGGACAGAGCCAGGCCTATTTCAGACTTTGGGTGATCAATTCTGAGCACTGGGTTAAAAAATTTCTTGATTTTGAACAACTTGTAAGTTTGAATCCTTTCTTGGCAAGTTCTGAGTGGGTCTGTTTCTCTGAACAGGATGCTGATGGCATGTTGCTCATGAATGGTCACAGATGCATGATTTGTGACATGAGCCGTGCTGTGTCCACTACCATTCATTTTTTAACACAAAGGGAAGAGTCTTGTACAGGAGCAGTCATATTGAAATGTTCATTTTGTTTGTGTCATGCTGTAGATAGAATCATAGAATAATAGGGTTGGAAGGGACCTCACGAGGTCATCTAGTCCAACCCCCTGCTAAAAAGCAGGACCACTCCCACTAAATCACCCCAGCCAGGGTTTTGTCTAACCGGGCCTTAAATATCTCCAAAGATGGAGATTCTACCACCTCCCTAGATAGCCCATTCCAATGCTTCACCACCCTCCTAGTGAGAAAGTTTTTCCTAATATCCAACCTTGACCTCCCCAGCTGTAATTTGAAACCATTGCTCCTTGTTCTGTCCTCTGTTACCCACCAAGAAGATTCTCCTTACAATTAATAGAAAATACTTTTGGAGTGCATGACCACAGTCAAGCCTATTTTCTTATTCACAACACAAACTGCTCCTTTAATGCAGGGAATGCTTACTTTTGTGTTTCTGGGACCTAGAGCCTTCTGCATTTGCAAGAGTTCCCCTGAGTAGTCTGGGAGCGGTTCTCATACCTGAAATCTTTATGCTTCTGATCAAATGGTTAGTGGTGATGTAGGTTGGGAGGGGGTTATGGCTCTGGCATAGCTGTCTGTCTCAAAGTCTTATGCCCTGGCAGAGAGATGATTGAAGCTCTGTGGCAGCAGGGCATAGCTCACCCACCGATGCTATTGAAAAGCTGCCCACAGCACTTTTGAGACTTAACTTGATTCTTACAGGGCTTCTCTGCTGCTTTAATGGGGGGACAGAGAGAGCCCAGTTGGTAAGTGCTATACTGAATGAATCAGGGGATTAAAACCTTAATGCTCGACTGATAGTGAAGCCAGAAGCAGAAATGAAGTTGCTACTAAATGAAAATAAATAAAAATTAAAGTTATAAAACAAAATAAAACAAATAAAAATTGAACTATTATCTTGTTCCACCACCAGAGGCAGAACTTTTGATGGCCCAGGCTGAAGTAAAGGGGCTTAGTCCTGGAGCTTCCAACAACATCACTGGACCACCTCCAAACTTTATAACTGGGGGGGCTGGGGGTGGGGATGTTGTGAATGAGGAGAGAAATTGTGTAGCAGAATATTAAAAACAGAGAGAATTTTTTAAAAGAAAGGTTAATTTGAGAGAATAAAAGGTTCTTTCTAATTAAACATTATGTAAAACATTGTTCTGACCTTTAGCCTCTTTTGCAAGATGAGCCCAAATAGGCCCTGACATTAAGCTTCCCAGTGTGGTTTTAATTTTGGAGGAATGTTCAGTTCCAGGTGTCTGTTCTGTATCTTGCTCCTCTACGGTGAGTGGCAGCTGCCTTAGAATGTCAGATATTACTTCCAGTACTAATTCGTCCTGGCTTTTTCCACCACTGGTGGAGATGGGGGGAAGAAAAGAGTGAGACTTATAATTCTGGAATTGTCAGAGCTGGTGGATTCCAATAGAAGATGATCTAATACTTCCACTTCCATTGTGGTTTTGGGGCATATTCTAATATATCTAGATCATCTTTAGCAGGTTTCAGGTTATACTCATGTGTCGTTCATGGAGATGGCTGTATTAGGCTGACTGGAAAGCTTCCTCCCATCAACATAAAACATATTCACCAGGCATGTTGCAGCAGCGAAGTTTCATTAGTACATCTATGCCACTGCAGTGCTGTACAGGTAGGCATGCCCTAAGGCTTTTATGTGACTCTTGACAAGCCAGTTCCTATCTAAGGCCTGATCAACACTAGAGATTTTTGGAGACCAAAGTCAGCTTTTTGCACCAAAACAGTGGTGGTGTACACGCTGTAATCCCCCACCAATCCAACTCCCCAGATTTTGTGATAAATAAAACCATCTCAATGATAGGCATAGAGCTTTTTGAGCCAAACTTTCAGCAACAAAACTTCAGTGTAGACACCACGCTTGGTTATGTCATGATAAATGGCCTCCAGGAATGTCCCACAATGCCCATCATGACTGCTCTGGTCATCAGTTTGAACTCTGCTGCCTGACAGCATCTATCCCTTCCCCAGAGCTTTTTGACCTGCTCGGCATTTGGGTAGAAGAGGCTGTGCAATCTCAGCTCTGCTTCAGCCAAAGGATCCTTGCTATGTACTGCTAAATTTCTCATTTAATGGCAGAGAAGGGCTATGAATGGGACATGCTGCAGTGCTCTGTGAAAATCAAGGGGCTGTGGCAGGGGTACCAAAGGGCAGTGGTTCGCAACCTTTCTCTGCTATGGCACACCTTGATACCTTTAATTATTTTGAGGCACACCACCATATAGTTTCCAAATGAACTCATAAATATTCATGAGCCAATCCAGAAGTCTTCCAGTGGTTTTTCAAAAAATTCCATGGCACACCTGTGTACTCTGGCACACTGGTTGGGAAACACTGGGCTAGGGAGTCAAATTGTTACTTTGGTGCAGAGCCAAAGACCTGCTTTTATAAGGAACTGGAAGCCATCCTCAGTGACAACCCCATCTCCACCACTAAAAGACCCACTGATACCTCCATGAGCCCGGAGGCAGCAGACACTGGACTGAACCCTGACAAAGAAGTCATGAATGAGGAGGTTGAGCTGGAGGATGATATGGAGCAGGGGAGTTGGTCAATTGTTGACATAGGGAGCCAGGACCTCTTCTCAGCCTCAAAGGGTTCAAGACAATCCCAGCCTTCCAGCTCTGGTACGCAGGATGTAGCAATATAGAGCTTGGGTAAGTGATATTTTTTGAACTGGATGCTCCTCAGTGACAAGAGGTATAACTGTCCTTTGCTTTGTTGCATTATACAGGGGACTGAAAGGACAGAAATGTATAAAAGTAGCTGTGTTTGCATATGCTTCTTATTCCCCTATTCAGATAGGCAGTGCAGTGGAAAAGTGTGTTAATGCATCCTGAGATTTCACAGGTATCATAGAAGACTAAAGTTGGCAGGGACCTACTAGTCCATCTACTAGTCATCTAGTCCAACCCCTGCTCAAAGCAGGACCAACTGCAACTAAATCATCCCAGCCAGAGCTTTGTCAAGCCACACATTAAAAACCTCCAATGATGGAGATTTCACCACCTCCCTAGGTAACCCATTCTGGTGCTACACCATCTCTTAGTGAAAAATGTTTTCCTAATAGCCAACCTAGATCTTTCCCTCTGCAACTTGAGACCACTAATTCCAGTTCTGCCATCTACTACCCATCTACTATTACAAACATGGTGATCCACAAGTGCCTGAATGCAGTCTTGTTCCATCCTTTCTGGAACCCCCTTTCAGGTAGTTAAAGGTTGCTATTAAATCCCCCCATTCTTCTCTTCTACAGACTAAACAAACCCTAGTTTCCTCAGTCTCTCAAGTCATGTGCTCCAGTCCCTAACCATTTTTGTTCCCCTCAGCTGTACTTTTCTGATTTTTGTCCACATCCTTTCCGTAATGGAGGGTCCAAAACTGGACACAGTACTCCAAATGAGGCCTCACCAGTACTGAATAGAGGGGAATAATCACTTTCCTTGATCTGCTGGCAATGCTCTTACTAATGCAGCCGAATATGCCATTAGCCTTCTTGGCAATAAGGGCACATATTGACTCATCTCCAGCTTCTTGTCCACTGTAATTCCCAGGTCCTTTTCTGCCAAACTGCTGCCTAGCCAGCTGATCCCCAGTCTGTAGAGCATGGGATTCTTTTGTCCTAAGTGCAGGACTCTGTACTTGTTGACCCTCATCAAATTACTTTTGGCCCAATCTTCGAATTTGTGCAAGTCACTCTATAACCTATCTCTGCCCTCCAGCATATCTACCAGTCCCCCCAAATTCTAGTGTCATCTGCAAACAAATTCCACCCACATGTACCTATTAAACCCATGATGCACTGTGATCCTCTGTCTTCCCACAACTCCTGGGGCGCAACATGGCAAGCTTCGCAGTGGGATAACTTCCCACAATGCACTGCTCTCGCTATCAATGCTAGAGCACCAGCTGGATGTGCTTTGGCTACACAATACTGCTTTGAGGACAGGCACAAGTATTTTAATGATAGTGTTTTTTATCACTGCTGTAACTTGCATTGATAAAACTTTATAATGTAGACAAGGCTTAATCAGGGATTCTTTGATTGGTGAGCGCTCTGTTCCATATCTTCATAAAAGAGACATTTTCAGTCAATTAGCGCTGAATGCATTTACCTTCCAGATATCTGAGAGTTTAAATGCATAACACTGCTAGATACCAAAAATCATGGATTCACTAGACACTGGTTTTGTCTCATTACAATCATCTGTAACTCATTAACTTTCCTTTATCCTATGACTGCAGAGATGGTGTTAACTATGGACTTTTTTTTGAACATGCAACCTGTTAACTCTGTGTGTTAACTCTTATGCTTAACAATCTGTTCCACCTTATATTTAGCTGTGACACCTAAGGCCTGATCTACAATAGGAAATTAAGTTGGCATAACTATGTTGCTAAGAGGTGTGAAAATCCACACCCCTTATTGACACAGTCCAACCTAACTCCTGGTTCAGAAGTGCTAGGTTGATGGGAAATTTCTCCCATTGACCTAGCAACTGCCTTTCAGGGAGGTGGTATTGACAGCAGAAGACCTCCCTTTGGCATAAGTAGTGTCTTCACTGACGTGCTGCAGTGGCCACAGCGTGATTTAAGCGTGAACAACTCCTGAGTATCTCTTTCAGACTTTAAGAAGAGCTCTGTAGAGCGGAAAAGCTTGTTGCTCTCTCATCAATGGAAATTGATCTAATAAAGATTACTTCATCCACCTTTTCTTACTCTTGAAGACATTTGTAAATCAGAGTTAAATATATGCAAGTAACCTTTAAATTGTGGGTAAGCATGACCAATAATTTCTTAACTCTTTTATGTAGTTGACTTTGCTTTGTTCTGTCACCAAAACAGTTCCTTTTTAAAACACTGACCTGGTGATCAGAGTGTCCATGCTCATTCCTGGCTGCATACTGACAATGGTATCAATAAAGATTTGTGCCTGAGATTCCAGGAACGCTCTTCCAGCACAGGCATGCATTCCAAATAACTCTGGTGAATCACTGTCTGGCAGAGACTCTAGATAAGCTCTACAGTCTTGTAAGCTATCTGTGGCAGACACAGGTTGATATATCTGCAAAATAAATGACAAATATTTTATTTCCTTTCTTAATGAAAGGCTGGTTAGTTGGCCCCCTGGAAAAAGGTTTACACATGAGTAACTTTTCTTCTTTGAGGTTGTTCATATAATTCCAACAGGTGCTTCTAAAAGATACCTGAAACTCAGTGATGCCTGGTATTTGTTATAGGTGGGAAAATATATACAAGCCACTTTGTAGAAGAATGGAATTATATTGCAAATATCTTTCTGCTTGACCAGTTATTGATTAACACATATATTTATATATGTGCAAGTTGGGGGATTTTTTTTGTGGCTGCAAATCATTCTGTACTTAATTTTTTAAAAAAGTACATACCCCCTTTCCCCATCCATCTTTCTCTCTTGCAAAGGATTAAATAGCATAACGTATTCATTCTTGAGGTTTATATATGGCTCAAAATCTCTTCTATTAGTATAAAAGAAATCAATTCACCTTTCTTTAAAATAATAGAAAGGAACACTAAGGCTTAGTCTACGCTGCCGGCTCGGTTGAAGGGAGACATGCTTTCTACCGTATGTAGATTGTGTATCTCCCATCGACTTACTTACCCTCCCTTACCCTGCAGCATCTTTACTGGGCTGCACCAATGGGAAATGCTCTCCATTGCATGCAGCATTACTCTTTTTTTTTCAGGGTGGAGTTAATGCATTGAACAGAGAGCACTTCTGGGATTGATTGAGTGAGTCTCCACTGGCCACTCAATCAATCTCACTGTGTCGATCCATGGAGATTGGACGCAGTGTAGACAAGCCCTGAGACATGGTAAGAGTTCAGTACTCTTTCCATGCACAAAAGCTATAAATTTATGTCTACTTACAGATGTTTTTGGTTTTTTTTTATATATATATGTCAATGTTATTTATAAAATTCAATAATAAAAGCTATTTTAAATTAATGCTGTCACTGTGTTATTCAGATAATTCTAAGCTAGTAATTTAATTCTGATGCAGAAACAATTGATTTTCTTGATTTGTCCTGTTATTTCTGAGTAGCAGAGGTAGCAACACAAGAGGGCATTTGGGGCTACATTTAGTCTGTGCAGAAAAGAAGGTTTACTTACTAGGAGTATAGTGCTTCAGGAGTTGCCTCTGTGCATTCATACTTAAGAGGTTCTAGTGTTGAGCTGGGGAACTATGAAAAAAGCCATGTCTACTAGGCAGTGCAGGAGCACTTTTTCACTAGGATGATATCAACTCCATCAAAATAATGGATTCCCCCGCACCCCCCCCCCATCCCACTTGGCCACCTCAGATCTTCTCTTAGCTTGCAGAGTCCAGAAAGAACTCTGAGGCAGAGGGGAAGACAGGTGGGAAGAGTGAACAAACTCTGGCAACTCTAGAAGAACAAAACTTACAAGTAACAAAAGCTTCTTTCGTCTTTGGTATCTGTGCAGCCACACTTACAGGAGATCACTAAGCAGTGCTCCCATCAGAGGATGGTGAATGAGGAATTCTAGGCAAAAATGAACTGTAGCACCACCTTACCAAACCAAGCAATAGAGTACAATGCCAAAACCTGTAAGTATGAACAGACCTCTATGTTGCTCCTTTGCAAATCTCTACATAGGATCCAGTCTTAGATGGGCTACAGAGGCAGTAGTAAAAGTCCTGGAGTGCACTGTAACAGTGTCCACGTGGTGAGTTAGCAGGGAGCAAGCTGGTTTGCCATGTGCTAATTCACGATGTAGGCATGCCCGGAGTGTGTCTTTAAGCCAATAGATACTAGACACATCCTTTGGTACTACAATGAACAAGAACTTATATATGATATTTTTTATATATTTGATGCTAGTAATGTACTTCTCTACTAGATATTTATTTCAGAATAACCAGTTAGTTTTATTTTTGTTGGTCCCAGTTTTGGTCTTATTTTCAGTCTCTCATAATCTTGTTCAGACAGAATATTAACCTGAGCATCTGTGTCCACTTTGAATAGAATAATAGTTTTATTCACTTTCATTGTCAGTATCCAGTCCCACACATTTTGCTTGATTCCAGCACATCTATATAAAACTCTTCAACTAGATTGTCTTCCACCGCACACTCCTGATTTTTCTGCATTTGGAATCAGCAGCATTTGCAAAATAATATTTTTTTCCCCATATTTATGACAGAGCTTCCAAAGGCAAACCACTATTTGGGGCCATGCTGTGATCCACATTTTTCACGTAACAATCTGTACTCATCCTCCCCACTCCCCAGCACTTGATTTCATTGTTGGTAGTTGACTTTTTGATTTGATCTTTTCTGGCTATATTCTTTTGTGTGGTGAATACCTCTGTTCAGTGAATTCAGCTCTTTAGCATGGGCTTTCACAGTTTCTGCTGCTTTGCATATATGTAGAGATTTTTTTCTGTTGTTAAATCTCCTTCATGGACCACTCTCTCTTAACACATAGGGCATGTCTATATCAATGGCTGCAAATTCGCAGCCATCAGTGCACCCTTCCGGACTTGATTGAGCACTTGATCAAAACACACTAAATTGATCTACAGCTTGATGCTGTAACTCCAGCCCCATAACTGGAGTAGTGCTAAGTCGATTGGATGGCATTGCTGGTCGCCTTAGCACAGTGTGTAAGGTGAGGTAAGTGGAAGTTAGTAAGGCGATGGAAGATATGCAAGATATTTTATGGACCTTGCGTATCTCCCATCAACTGCTGTTGAAAAGTGCAGTGAGTGTAGACTAGGGCATAGACTCGTTTGTAGCATTAAAGACAATCTCTGACCAGTCCCTGTCACCTCATCAAACTCAGAGGTTTTACTAAGCCACCTTAATTCTGTGACAGATTGCTCTATGCTGTCATCTGTTTTTTGAATGCATGTAAACATTTTGTCTCTTTCAAAGATCTCATTCTTTTTTGGCTTGCACTATTACTAAAATTTGGCCAGTATTTTATTTAATTTACTGTTTTCACCTTCTTGAAATTTAGTGTTATGAATGTCCAATCTCTCAGAATTTTTTTCTAGTTCTCTGCAACATTGCCTGATAATTTCAGACTGGATGGAGTTTGCAATGTATTATTTTTTAGCTTTTTTCCCTTCTTAAATGTATCAAGCTATTATTGTGCTCATAAAATGTGTACAAAAGTCTTGGTGGTTCTTTGTTTGTTGCTGCACATGCTCTTCTTTCCTCTGTTTTTAGTTCCAAACACAGAGTTAATCTAAAATTTACTGCAGTCTCTTCCTCTGGTGGGTCATTAAACAACAAACCAGTGAAAGAGGGAAGCACAAACTTTTAATAGAAACCTAGAGTGTCTGTGGTATAGTGCTTTACACACATCTATCCTGTGTTCTCAATTCTCTTGCCTCCAGGGCACGTCTCAAAAATCCTATATGCACAGTTCTGTCACTTATGAGGGAGCTTTTCTAAATTATAATCTTTCACAAACATTGCTCTGCAACAAGGAGATCTGGAAGTTTTTCTTTCATTTGTAGTATCAGTCAGTGTCTATTCTATGAAAACCAAGGCAGTTTTCAGTGCCAATGGTGAGACTGATGTAGACTGCTGTGTTGGAGCAATCTGTTTTGATTGAACCTGTGGTGCTGAAGTGTGGTGGGCAGGAAGCTTGGCCCCAGAAGATGCATGTTTTGGAGGAATCAATCTCAGGCCCAGTATTGTGGGAGCATCAAGGCTAAGGCAATGGGATGTTTAACGGAAGACCTTGGCAAAAAGGTAAATCTTGAAATTTCTGAAGAACTGCTAGGACAGTATGTCTAAAAACTTAATGAAGCCAAATGCACCTGCAATCTTAATTATCTGTACCTCCTTGTCTAAGTAGTGAAGGTGTGGCAAATTATGCACCGTGATCCTACATGAGCCTCTCCCAGGCACACTAGACACTGAACATGCCTGCCTTGAGAACAATGGCTGAGCATGTTGCATACCTTTTGAATCCCCTCCCAAGTTTAGGACCTGACATGACCTTGAGAATAATTGAAAGCAAGTTACACCCAACTATCCTAAATAACTAATAATTATAAAACACACTACTGCTTAAAGGTACAAGAGATAGTTCCACTTAGCTTTTGGTAGTAAGGAACTGAGATGCTCAGGGGGATACATTGCTTACGTTGATGGGGTTGCTGACAATATCCTAACACAAGAGCTCTTGTGCAGCTGCTGATGCAGTGGTTCTGAACTGGGGAAATGGGACCCCTTGGGGTGGGGGTGCCAAAGATTCTCAGGGGTCCATGCAGCTCCAGTAGTACTGAGGTCATTTAGCCCCCAAGCTCTGTGCTGACTGCAGCAGCATTAAGCACTATGCTGGCCAAAGCAGAGAAGCAGGACTTCCAAGGAAGCAGCAGCCTCAAACTCCACACCAGCTGGAGCAGGCCCCCCTCCCCATTCTGCAATGGCCTAGCATCCAGCTGGAGAGGAGCAGTGCAAGGCTGGTCCAGGCCAGGAGCAGCTCCACCAACCTGCCAGAGCCTGTCTCCATTACCCTCAGTCCATGAGAGATGGAAAGAGACAAGGCCACAAGGACGGGGGGTGCGGTGATGGCTGCACTGATTTCTTACTAAGGTAAGAGTAATTTATTATTATGTAATTTAGTGTTGTTATTATGATCTTTATATGTGTTTATAGAGGTTATAAATGTTTATGGCCAGTGGGGGTGTTTGTGTTTTAAATGGGAGGGAAGCTCTCTTTCAAAAAGGTTAGAGACTAATGATCACAACTTTTTTTGTATCATTCCGTAGCTCAAAGCTAGAAGGGCATGATGCCCTAAATGGGAATGCACAGAAGACTTTGAAAAATCAATGTTTTCTTAAAAATTCTACATTGGTTTTGCTATAAACAGGCTTTAGTTTAAATTCTACTAACAAAAAATTTCAGTGCCTACTTAGCTAAAGAGTTTTAAAAGTTTCAAATGTCATTTCACATCCCACTGCATCTATCTGACTGCCAGATGGAGACATAATGCATTTTAAAGTGTAGTTGTAATCTAACCACCATATTGTGCCCCATGTGATTTTCTTTTTTAAAAAAGTTAAATCTCACTAATTTTGGATCACTAATTTGTGGCTTCATTTCTTCATTGTAGGGAAGGGGTGAGAGGGGTTATTTTGTAATTGGTGCCAGAGGACAGCAACTACCGGTGCATGTGTATAATTTTAATATGAATCATGAGAGCCTTTTGTGTCATTGTTAAAGTTTAACAATATATTGCCAACCAAAATTTAGATGTGGATGCTGATAATTTGAAGTTCAGTAATCTATAAGGCTGAGAATATTTTAAATATGCAGTATAAAAATACAACTTGTTACAACCTTGTAGAAAAGTTGAGAGAAAAAATATTTTCCCTACCCCATCATTAGAATAAGCAAAACCCTCCTGCAATACAGCTGGGTTATAGAAATTGTTCAGAATACTGAGCAAGCAACGACGGTCCCAGTGATCAGTCACACGACCGCCATAGGCTACCTCTCCAGTCAGATAACAGATTGCTGGCCAAGGAATCTCTTCTTGGTTTGCCAGAAGCATTCCCAACATCTGTATGGAAACCTTTGGAAGAAAAGATTGAAGTCAAGCATTAGTATCATTACTTTACCTTGATTCTTGTGGTTGTTTTCATCATAATACATGTGAATCCCTCAAGAGCACATTACTAGTTGCATACTATCTCTAAAACAGAGCAAACTTTTAAAAATAAAAGTTATTCACCTTGTGCAGTAACTGTGGTTCTTTGAAAAGGGTATCCCTACGGGTGCTCCACTATAAGTGTATTTATGCCTCTTGTACATCAGATTGGAGATTTCAATTAGCAGTGTCAGTTCAGCCCAAGCATACGCTCTTCCTGTGTTGTGCCCTGAATCAGGGTAATACAGTGCTTTGCAGGCGAACTGCCCTCAGTTCCGTCTCTCTCACAGAGCTCATTGATAAGAACTCCAAAGTAAAGGGGAGGTGGGCAGATAGTGGAGCACCCTAGGAACACATTTCAAAGAACCACATTTAGTACGTGAGGTGAATAACCTTTTCTTCTTTGAGTAGTGTCCTATATGTGCTGCACTATAGGTGACTCTCAAGCAGTACCCCTAATGGAGGGATGGGACTTCCAAGTCAAGTCTAGTACTGAGGTTAAGATAATGGAGCCATATATGGTGTTGGATGTTGTGTTGTAAGTGACTGTATAAATATATGAGTACATGTCCAAGTCAGTGTTATGCATATTTCTGTGAACAGAATATTTCTGAGGAAATCTATGGAAATGGAGACAGATCTCATGGAATGTGGTTATTCTCTAGGAGGAGGTAGAAAGTTGAGAGAATAATAGTAATAGGTAATACAGTCTTATATCCATTTAGAAAGTCTTTGTTTAGAAATTGATGATCCCTTAGATCTGTCCATAATGGAGAGAAATAGTCTGGGAGCTTTCCTGAAGGGCTTAGTCATATCCAAACAAAAGGCTAGTGCTTCCCTGACATCAAGTGTTTGTAGTAATATATCCCTTTTGTCCCAGCACGGTTTTAGAAAAAAACTTGGAGGTAGATTGGGGTGATGGATCTGAGCAGCTGGAGCGCGGGTCCTGGGGAGAAGGAAGCTAGCCCCGCGGTCTCTTCTTGCTGGGACCTGAGTGGTCCCGGCGAGAAGGGACCCATGCCCTAAGTCGACTTAGGGCTACCCCACGTCTACACTGACTTAAGTCAACTTAAATAGTCGACTTAAACCTCAAAGTCGAGTTTATACCAGGTGTTATAAAGTGGACTTTGAATTTCCTTAAGTCGACTTAAGCAGCTGCTTAAGTCGACTTAAGGAAACCATAGTGTAGACGTGGGGTAATTAAGCTTGCTTAAGTCGACTTAATTTTCAAGTGTAGATGCACCTTTAGATGGTAATAATTGTCCCTTTAGGGGAAAGAGGAGAAATTAGCTGAGATGGGTTGGAGCTGTTGTTGCTGTTGCAGTCTGATCCCACTTCATCTCAGGTGGTACTGGCATTCAACTAGAGCCAGTAGAGGTGGTGAATTAGGAAGGTTGTTCACCTTGGTGAGTAGCCAACATTCTTCGAAATGTGTGTCCCTGTGACTGCTCCACTTCAGGTGTCAGTTTGCCCGGTGTCGTTGACTGGAGAGTTCAGCAACAGTGTCCGTGCAGGCCACAGGTTTGCAGACTGTCTCTCTTGATGTTGAGAGCATGCCAGCTGTCAGTTGCACAGCCTGCCCCATCAGTTTCTTTTCTACTGTGGAGGGTTACTGTCTCTGAAGTAGAGGGCAGATAGTCTCTGTGAATGCTCCACTTCAGGTGAATAGCAATGCCCTACTAAGGTTGAGGGGGACTTTGGAGCGGGTTCAATGATTGTTGTCAGTATTGAGGACCCAAATCTAGTGCCAATTCAGGCACATATGTAATAGCATAGAGTGCATCTACACTTGTAAATTAAGTCGACTTAGGCTTGCTTAAGTCAACTTAATTTACTCTGCGTCTACACTACACTTTCCTTAAGTCGACTTAAGCAGCTCCTTAAGTCGATTTAAGGAAAAATTGTCAACTTTGTTAAACCTACTTTTAAGTCGACTTTCTGCTCAAGTCGACTTTCTAAATTCGATTTAAGCCAGTGTAGACATGGAGTAGCCCTAAGTCGATTCTAAGTCGACTTAGGGCCCTCCAGGACTCCCCCACTGCCCTCCCTGCCAGGATGGCTGGCACAGGGAGAGCCTGGCATACCCCCCAGAGGGCAGGGCAGAGCCCTGCCCACCCTGCCCCTATGCCCTGCCAGGGTCCCTGTCCCCCTTTGCCCCATTGTACCCAGGTAAAGGCTGAGCCCCCTGGCACTTGGCAAGAGGTGCTCCCCTGCCACCGTGGACCCAGGTCCACCACCTGCCAGTCCCAGGTCCACCTAGCTCCTACAAGTCGACCTAGGTGTCCAGTGTAGATGCTCTAGATTGACTTTGTAGGGTTCCCTGAAAGTCGACTTAAAATTTAAGTGTGGACATGCTAAGTCGACTTAAATTCACAAGTGTAGACATAGCCATAGTGTTTTAAAAAAGGTGTGTTGGGAAGTCCATGTGGCAGCCCTGCAGATTTCAAGAATAGGGACATTGTTAAGGAAGGCCACTGAAGAGGCCATGGCTCTGGTGGAGTGAGCTTTGATGCGTCATGGAGGATTTGAATCTCATTGTTCATAACACAGGTAAGTACATGCCAATATGCATTTTCATAATCTTTGGGAGGTGATTACTTTGGCTTTAAGTCAGAAGTCGACAAAATTGCCGCAGCTAAGCGCCAGGGTTCAAAGTCAGGCACTTAGATCAGACACCCTTTGCTAACGAACAGGGCTAGATCAAGGCCCCGGGGGGGTGGGGGGGCAGGGCTGCTCACCTGCTGCGGAGAGGCCCCACGGACTGGTGCTTCTCTGGGGGGGAAAGAGGGGTGAGGAGGTAGGCCATAGCTACAGCGCTTCTGCCCTGTCCCTGGGCTGGCTGGCCTGGAGCAGACCAGCCAGCCCCAGGGCTTGACAGGTAGGCTAGACTGAAAGTGATCATCAGCAGCCAGCCATTCAGGCCAAGGCTGGATTTTTGGGGGGGCCTCAGGGCCCCCCCTTTAGGCCAGGGGCTGCAGCTGCTGCCTTAATCTGGCCCTGCCAACAAACCCCAATCCGCACCGTGGCTGAAATGCTGCAGAAACCCTAAAGGAGCTGGAGATTTTATTTTTATTTTTGTCACCAGAGGGAGCTCCTCCGCTGCATTTTTCCTAGGCTGCTTAGCTCCACAGTGAGAATGCAGCGGAGGAGCGCCCCTTAGTGACTAAAAGTAAAAACAGCTGACTCATAACATTAAAAAAAACAAAACAAAACAAAAGAACACCAAAGCTGGCTCCTAGGCGCCACTCTGCAACTTTTAGTTGCCATGGCAACCTGGTGCATGGAGTGGAGCCCTGCTTTAGATTGTTATGTTGTGGAAATAAAAAGTCTTGTAGATTTATTTCAGAGGGGTAGCCATGTTAGTCTGTATACAGCAGAAAACGAGAGTCCTGTGGCCCAAAGAAATTTGTTAGTTTTTAAGGTGCCACAGGACTCTCGGTTTTTTTTGTAGAAGTATGAAATTGTTTTGTTCTATGTAGGCAGTCAAGTATGATAGGTAATGGGGCCATTAAAGGACTTATGTTTCTGCTAGAGGACCATTTTTGTAGGTATGATCTACGTGTGGATAATTTTCTCCTGGACCAGCTTTGAACAGTGTGTCTCTAGAGACTGGAACCATGGAGGTTCCAGGCTGTCAGGTGCAGCCTTTTGATGTTGGGGTAAGTACCCTTGCTGTTGTTCTGTGATAGGAGACATTTGTCCATTGGAAATCTCTTTGGTGTGGAGATGGACATTTTTATGAGGATTGGATAGCAAGGTTGTCTTGCCCCTGCAGGGGCTATTAGGATGACCGAAGGGTGGTCCCATCGTATCTTGTTTATTAATCTTGGAAGCAGGGGAATTGGTGGGAATGCATGTAGGAATTTGTCCTTCCATTCGATTAAGAAGGCATCTCCTAGAGATTGGTATCCTTGACCTGCTCTATAGCAGTATAGTTTGCACTTGCTATTTGTTCTTGTCGCAAAGAGCTCTATCAAAGGTGTGCCCCATTGCTGAAAGATGTGCTAGATTGACTGAGTTCCCATTGGTGATCTATATCGAATTTTCTGCTTAGGCTGTCTGCCGTTTTGTTCATGTGTCCGGGAAGATATGTGGATATGCTTATATGGTGATTGATTCACCAGTTCCACAATTTCACAGCCTCGGTGCATAAGGACTGAGATCAGGCACCACCTTGTCTGTTTATGTAGAAGTTGCATGACATGTTGTCTCTTAAAATTTGGATTGATTTGCCTTGTATTAGTGGGAGAAAGTGATTGTATACTCTTCTTACTGCTCTGAGTTCTAGGAGTTTGATGTGTAGATGGGTTTCCTCCTGTATCCATAGACCTTGAGCAGTTAGGTTGGGGAGCTCACATGTTACATCTATTAGGGATGTCTGTCGTGATAATGATGGTGGGTGGATCTCTTTGGAATGGTATGCCCTTGTGGAAGTTGTTTGGATTTGTCCACCAGTCCAGGGATTCTCTGATTGTGATTGGTAAAGTCAGATTTTTGTTCATTCTGTGTCTCCTTGGATTGTAGACTGACCTGAGCCAACCTTGTAGTTCTCTCTTGTGTAATCTGTTGTGTTGGACCACGAAAGTGGTGATAGACACGTGGCCCAGTAATTTTACGTAGGTATGGGCTATAGTGAAGGGACTTATTTTCACTTCCTCTATGATATTTTGTATTGCATGGAGTCTCTGAAGTGATAGAATAGCTCTTGAAGAGATTGTGTTTAGCTGAGCACTGATAAACTCCAGGATTTGTGGTGATGCAGTGCTTGACTTCTTGAGGTTTATTAGAAAACCGAGATTCTGTGGGGTATGTATGTATAACTTTCTTTTTGTTGTGATCTGCTTCCGAGTATGTTGAGCTCTGCAGAAGGCAATCATCCAAGTAGGGGAAAATTATGATATCTGAATGTTGTAAATGAGTTGCAAGCATGGTGAATATTTTGGAAAATACTCAGGGAGCTGTAGCTAGGTCAAATGGCAAAACTGTGTACTGAAAATATTCTGTGCTGAGAGTAAAGTGTAGGAATCTTCAATGAGCTGGGTGTATATTTATATGAAAATAGGCATTTTTTAGGTCAAGCACTGAGAACCAATCTTCTTGTAGTGCAGGAATGATGATCACTATATTGAGTTTTTCGACTCAGATATACTGGTTTAGCAATCTAAGATCTAGAATCCAACCACCGTTTTTCTTCTGAATTAGGAAGTAATAGAAACCCCTCCCTTGGTATTAAAGTGGCTCTCAACTGCAGCAGGTAGGTAATCTCTTGTTGTAAAAGCTGCTCACGTGATGGGTCCCTGAAGAGCGACAGGGATGGGGTAGGTGGGTGGGTAGTGGAATGGAGTTGAAAGGAATTGAGTAGCCCTTGTCCATGATTTCCAGGGCCCATCTGTTGGTGGTGACTGTTGCCCATTTGGTGAGAAAAGGGAACAACCGATGTCCAAAGATGGATGTCATTCCAAGTGTTGGGAGGTGTCTCAGACCCTCAACCATGCCTTCAAAATGATTGTTTCAGCTGAGAAGGCTGGGAGGAGGTGGACTGGTTGGATGGTTATCTCCTTCTCTGTGGGCATTGTGGTTGTTTCTGTCTGAATGAGTCATAAGGCCTCTGCTGATGAGAGGAATGGAAGTCTCTTCTTTGATAAGGTTGGAAACTTCTTCTCTTGAAGGATGGGGGGTAAATTCCCAGGGTTCTGAATGTTGTCCCCTGTCCTTCACTGAGTGTAGAGTTTCTTCTGCCTTCTTTAAGAATAGATTGTCTTTTTCAAAATGTAAGTCCTTTACTTTTGTTTTCAGGTCTTTCAGGATTCCAGAAGATTGCAGCCATGATGCATGGACCGTAGTAATGACTGTTGCAATAGTTCTGGCTGCTATATCTGTGACATTCAGTGCTGCCAGGAGTGATCTGTGAGTGATTAGTGGACCCTCACCCATGAGCGGTTTTAATTGGGATTGCTCATCCTCTGGTAATTATTTCTTTAATTTGTTGATTTTTCATAGTTATTGTGATTGTACTTAGCCAGTAAAGCATTGTAGTTTGCTATTCTAAATTGTTGGGTTGCAGAGGAGTAAACCTTGCAACCTAGCAGATCCAATCATTTGTTGTCCTTGTCCACGGGAGTGAATCTCTGTGTGGTCTCTTTGTTTTTGTGATGTACTGCATCCATTATCAGTGAGTTAGGTTGAGCATGTGTGAATAGAAAGTCCATGCCCTTAGATGGTATGTAATACTTTCTATCGGTTCTCTTACAAGTTGGTGGCACTGAGGCTGGTGTTCGCCAGATGGTATTGGCAGGTTCCAGGATGGCGTCATTTATAGGTAAGCATTTTTTTTTTCATGGAAGTATACAGAATTCAGAGTAGTCTGTGTTGAGACTCTTGAACCTCTTGTAAGGGTATGTCCTGGGAGACTGCAACCCTTTTGAATAACTCCTGAAATTGTTTGAAGTCATCTGCATGGGTGGAGGAGCAGGTATCATGGCTTTGTCAGGAGAAGAGGATGAGTTGTGTTTAGAAGAGATTTCATACAGTATCTCTTCCTTAGAGTCATCAATTTTTTCTTCAGCCTGAGGTGGTGAGGCTGGTATGTCTGTAATTGTCGCAGATGTCCAAGGGAGAAGGGATTATGAGGGAAAAAAAGAAGGCAGTATAATAACCAAGTTCTGAGATGAGAAGATGGATTTTTTTTTTTAAGGAAACAAAGTCACTAAACTTATGACTAAAACTATATCTAAACTTTGAATGTATCTATTTTTTTGTCTTGAGGAAAGGAGTGCTGTGGAGATTGGGGCTGTTGAAAAGGAACTGAGGGGATGAGCTGTGTGACCAACAGTTGGCATGCTCAATATTGTGAGATGTAGTCTGTTCATGTGTGGCCTGCATGGACACTGCTGCTGAAATCTCCGATCAACAGCACTGAGGCAAGTCAGCACTTGAATTGGAGCAGTCACAGGGACAACACTTGAAGAACATCTGGGCCCCTTTCTCTACCGTGGTCTGTTCAGGACACCTCTCAGGATCAGACAGATGTAGGGCTGGGCTCTCAGGAGCTAATGGGGATGGCAGCTATGATGGTGAAGTTTGCTCTAATAGCCAATTTTTCTTCCCCAAGTCTCTTTATTTAAGGATCCATAAAAGGAAGTGTTGGGTGGAATAGCCTGTCCTGCCATTACTTTGTCCACCAATCTAGTTTCTGACGCACCAATTTTGGTTCATTGATTTCTGGTTCCACACTTTTGTCTTGTTTACCAAGCGGGATCATAACACAGTCCTTGAGTTATATCAAGCCTTTTAGTCTGGACAAATTCATTCTCTCTGTTTCCCTTTTGTATTGGTTCCCATCAACTCTTATTATTATGACATCTTATGAACTTTCACATACTTTTTACAGTTGAGACCACAAATTAGGGCAAATCTGTAGGTCTAATTATCACAATAGATCTCAGCACTGTCATATCTAAACTAAAATCCTACTGCCTGACAACAAAACAACATAATGAAAATATTTTTAAAAAAAAATTACAGTAACAATAACTATACTAAACACTAAAGTTACAATTACTAAAAAGTAATTACTATCTTACCTAAGCAAAAAGTAACTATATAAGGGATATTAATGTTGTTCCATCTATTTTGCCTAGGGTGGTTGCAAGGTACTGAGTAGTAATTAGGATCTCATCACTCTTTATCTGAGGGGTATTAAACGTGTGGCCCATTGGCCAAATGCAGCCTATGGACTTCTTCCATATGGCCCGTGACTACACTTGGTGGGACGGCAATCTCTTCCTAACAAGAAAGTGAGTGTGTGGTCTCACATACCCAACATTCTGCAATTCCGCGAGAGCGTCAGGTTTCACAACATCATGGAGTGCTGGGTATGTGAGACTGTGCTCTGCAAGACCACACTCTTTCCCTAGCCTGTGTGTGCATGCACACACACACACACACACACACACACACACACACACACACACACACACACACACACACAGAGAGAGGTATCGTTGAGTGCAGTCTCACTTACACAGGACTCTGCGATAACGTGAGAGTGCCCTAGTATTTTGATTTATGGTATGTATGGCCCACTTGAAGTACATTTAAGTCAAATCTGGCTCATCATAGCAAATGAGTTTGACACTCTTGCTTTATATCCTTGGAAAGGAGAGCAAAAAGGCATGAGGAGTGTGAGTGTGAACCCTTACTGCACCGTGCCAGTGAAAATGTTCCAAGCTATTGCGTTGAGGTGACAAACACACCAAGAATGGGATCCACATGTGCAATGCTCAGAGAACAATTACTTGTTGGCATCAGGAATTTTGGAGTCTTTGTTGCTCCACAGAGTTTTCATCATCTCCTACAGTAGTGGTATTGGAAGGCATATGGGTACCCTTTTTGTATCATAGGGAAAATTTATACATGGCAGTCTTCCATAATCGTCTTTCTTTCAGATACATCCATAAATACTTAATCATCACTGGGTTTTTCCCAGGCTTGAATCTGGGGTGTTTACTTATTATTTTAAGCTTACTGTGATTTTTGTATCAACTGAATAGGCAAAACTTAGAATCAAAGTACAGTATAAGCAAGTGATGGGCCTTAAACACTGAATTTGTGTTCTTGGGGGAATCAGACTAGGTGCTCCCATTCATACCCAGATCCATCTCTAGCATAAACATTCATGAACCTGGGAATTAGAGTTCCAGATAACTTTTTGTTTGTTTATTTGGTGTGTGTATCTTTCTTCTTTCTTTTAGGTACTTACTTCTAAATCTGAAGAATTAAATTCATATGGGACATTCCATCCCAAAGCTCCATATTTCTTTCTTTCATGGACTACAGCATTGAAGAAACATAGGCTAAACACCAACTTTTTCCATGATAGGCCACATTCAGTCTTGTTGAAGATAATTTCTGTTACCTCACCACTGCCACTGTATCCGAACGTCTGAAGTAATTTTCCTTTCAGACCCTGAGGTGGTTCTATTGCCATCTTTGGAAAAAAAAGAAAAGAAAAGTGGGGAACAAGGCAAGTGTATTATACTTGTTATATTTTCTGACCAATATGATGCAGGCAGATTGATGGAGCAAAACAAATCTAACAAAATCCTTCTCTTTTTTTAAGTGGATTACTTATTGAATTGGATATGATCAACTGGAAAGAGAGATTGCTTACAAGTTACTGTTTTTCTTGGAAAGTGTTATCTCTCACACTTGTGAGATGTAATTATCCTTGCATTGAGATGTTGAATTTCACTAGTGATCAGTATCCATTGCTGCCACTCACCTGCCCCACCCCCACCCCATGAGGGTCCATCAGGTCTTGAACCAGGTTCCTTGGGTCCCTAAGTAAACTTCACATTTTGGTAGGGAGTGTGAACATGTGGCAGCAGAATTTTGAAAACAACAGTTATTGGTAAGTAACATCTCTTTTTACTTTGAGTGGCCTTTCTGTACCCTCACTGTGAGAAATTAGCAAGTTATATAACTCCCAAGGAAAGTGGGATGGGAAGTTCTAGTGAACCAGGACTGCAAATTGCCAACATGAGCATCAGCTGTAGATTGCAATAGAAGAGAATGGTGGAAATTATGATTTTACTCTCCCACATCAGTCCTCAGCAAAGGACATTTCTGTTTCAATATGTTTACATTTACATACAAGGCTTTAAGAAACAGCTGTGGAAATTCTACAAAAAAAACAGGTGCCAGAATTTCAGCAACAAATTCAGTCAATCCGGTGGGACCCATGAACCTCATCTATATATCAATAATATTAGGATGTCAGTGCTGAATAGGTTGACTGGGCAGACTAGGGACCTATGCATCTCATCAAGTGTGCTGGGACCTCAGTGCTAAATAGGTCAACACAGAAGGATCCAGGCATCTTGATGCTATGTCAACGGTGTTGGGAGCTAAGCATCAAATTAAGCTGATCCTGAGAGATCCAGGAGACTTTTAGTACCACATCAATAGTGCTGGAGTTAGACTGTCCCAGAGAAATATGGGGACTTTGACACTATGACAAGGGCGCTGTATCTTTGTGATGACTAGGTCAATGAGGAGGGTTGAGGAAACCTTGGCACCACATCATCTATGCTGGTACCACAGTACTGAATTTGATTGACCAGGAGAGATCCAGGGACCTTGGTACTGGCTGGCACCAGGACCTTGGCACCTGGCTCACTGTCATAATACCAGGGAGATAGCTTTGGCTTGAGCCAAGGACATAGCCATGTTAGGTTAATGGATGGTGAAAGTTGATGCTGGATTTACACATTGCCAGGCTTAGTCAACTTGGTCTGAGAACTTCCCCTGTCAGTAGGAGAGTTTGAGGTGGCCCTCCCTCTCCTGCGGGTCCACCCAGATGATACCTATGCCCTCTGCATGCCATTTCTGTTAATCTAACAAAAAAGAAAAAAACTAAAAGAAAAATGTAATTAAAAAGAAAATAATCACAAAGGCAGAAGCAAAAGAAAGAAAAAGATGAGAAAAGCATCATAAATGCTATGTGATTCATGCTCACGACACCTTCAGTAGTTAAAAAGAACTGAAAGGCAAATAAGACTCCCCCCTCCTCCACCATGGATGCCATTTTCTAGAAAAATTCTGCAGCTTGATGTGCGATTCAGTGCCCATGAAAAGCAGAAATACAGAAGTCACTTAAAAAAATCTAGATTACAGCAACTGCTGATTACAATGATCATTTTGAAAACCAGTGTGTTATACACTACTATTCTATCATTTTTGCATGAGGGGCACTTTTCCTGAAAACATCACACAATACTGTGTAGGATATATGTAAATAAATAACTCGTTAGTTTGCAATTGCACTACCTCTGAAGAAATGTTTTAATTACTATTATAAATAATAATATAAATCTTTCTTCTGAAATTTAGTTTCATAAGATTCAGGGGAGATTATTATGTTCTGCTGTCATGGTGGTTATGTAGCCATAAATTTAGGAATTAACATGAAACTATTAATAACTGAGCAGGTGAAAATAAACCACAGATGTGTTATATTTATGCCTAATTACTCATTAGAGTAATATAGGAATGACTATTGCACTTTATACAAGTTTACGCTGTGGGATTTCTGCCATTGAACAACCACCACTTTTGGGAAGGAGCACAGATGATATTTTGCCCTAACAAGAAACCCAAGTAAATTCATCTGCAGTATTGAGACCTGGTTTTTTTAGCTGATAATCTGAAAAGTAAATGCTATGTGAAGCTTTATCTCTTGCTCTGAAAAGGAGCTGAGAACATTATGCAGGCTGCATCTAGGGATGGATTGCCTTGCATTCTTCTCAAATAGCCTCCTTTAGCTGACCCAACACAGTACCATCCTGCTCTCCTTAGCCATGTGAATAAGTAAACCACATGCGTGTGTGTAATGAAGTATTTTCAGAAAACCACTCATCCACCAAGAAAAGACGTGACCACAAAAATTATTTTTATTTATCCCTTCCAGGGTAACAAGAGATGAAAGTCAGTGTTTGTTTTTCTTTTTTTTGTGATAACATCTATTCCTAGAATATACATTCATTTTATTTAATTGCTATGATATATATTTGTTTCAAACTCTGGAACTTCAAATGCATTAAACAAACAAATCCAGGGTGTTTGAGTTCTGGCTTTTTTCTTGTTACTGCAAGAATAACATTCAGCTCAGTTGGGGAGGGGAAGGTTAAATCTCCAGTGGTTGGAAGGTTTATAAAGATTACTTTGCTTAGTATAAATGTCTCCTTTTTATATGGAAAAACAAGGCCAACCAGTTCAGATTAGAATTGGGCTTTAGGTGCACAGATTGGAGAAAGTGGAGTTGAGGTCCCACATGAAGCTTGCATGCTGGAGTGCAGAATTTTGGTTTGGCTCTAGTTCTTATTAAGATAATATTAGAATGAGAAATCTGAAATATTAAAATAGAGTATTCACAGTCAAAACCACAATAACTTTCTGATTGTGGTGTTTTAGCAAATTGTACCAACCCTTACCTTAAAACCTTTCTGCAGGATAGGTATGGGGAAAGAAGGATCAGGTGTGGAACTCAACCATAGTCTAAACTGAGGATCCATTTTTATGTTTGGCTGGGTAAATCTGTAAAGACAGGCAGTTTGGTAACAATTATTATTCTACCAAATACATACAAGCGAGGTGCAAACTTTTAATAATCAGAGTTCACTACTATTTGCTCAAGTAAGTTAAATGAAACAACCTGGATAGAAATAATGTGATTTCCCTTGCTTTTGTCTTACTCTTCAAAGTAAAGTGTAGAAAATGAGCCAGGGGATCTTGAAGACCTTGACATCAGGGTCCAATTCAGAAATGTAATGCTATCCACTCAGATTAGAGCCTCTAATGACTGGGAATAGTCATTCCCGTATAGGCCTGGTAGTGAGCTAGTAGATACTGGGTGTTACCGGGGCAGAAAAGGCTCAGCTGCATTCCAAATGAGTGACACAGTGGGTAGGGGAGAGGATTCAATAGCCCAACAGGTTCAGAGATGCATGGTGGATTCTCCTCCACTAATTTCTGGCAGCAAATCCCACAGCCTCTACTTTTTGTTCACTGATGATATTCCCTCTTCAGGTAGTGTGGGTGAACTGATTGACATTCATTGTCAGAAATGATTACCTGCAGTCTATCTGCTTATGGCATGGGGTGGGGTGGGGTCCTCCCTGGACAGTCTGATTTCTAGGGTGGTAATGGGGGACAGTTCTCATGTTTTCAGGGATAGGAATGCTGGCAGGAAGCAAATCTGTATCCCACTGAGTCTCCACTGAAGTCCAGGTCAGGAGCTGCTAGCTAAACTTATGGTCTTGTATCCTTTCCCCAGAGCTCAGCATATGGGGAAACAGTGCAGACACCAATATCATTTGCAAATCAGATGCCTATGTAGTTTTCTGGGCATGGTAAACCCAATGGTCATGACTATAGACTAGAGGGCTCTGTCTAGGAAAAGGTGAGAGAATAAATACTTTCCATTTTATTTAAGAGAATAAGGCATTTGCAAATGTGAAATCTAGGGAAGCCATCATATAGTCACTTTTCATTCTTATTCCCTGGACACACGTCCTGGAAGGTCATTACTGCTTGTTAATCTTGCAAAAGTGGAGAATGCATGTAGGCAGTTTTGGAAGGAGGAAAAACTGGTATTTACCATTAATAACTGATTCTTTGACAGGACTGCCAATACAAATCTATGCTCATCATCCACTTTTCCCACTTGATTAGAATCTCTGGTTAGGAAATCACAAATTAGTGGAAGACCTTGAGGGGCTGTTGTGACAATGCCCCCTTTTGTATCATTAACCACCTGTGTGAGGGGAGTGTGTGGGTGTATGTGTGGTGATAACACTCTTTCTATCTCACTAGCATCTCTGGAAGACGTTAACCAGAAGCTGTTAAACTGAGACATTTTAAAATCAGCAGGTTCAGATAACTTGTATCCAGAACTTTTAACCGAGCTGATAGAGGAGCTTGTTGGACCACTAATGTTGATTTTCAATAAGTCTTGGGGCACTGAGGAAGTCCCAGAAGTTGAGTGAAAAGCTAAGCTTGTGTCAGTTTTTTAAAAGGGTGTGATGGGATATAGAACCCTCACACTGGAGAATAAGGGTCTCAGTCAACCCCTCCCTGCCACACTTACAAGACATACACAGGATGGAGGATGATGGAAAAGTGAAGCAGAACAGCTCATTTGTGAGCACACCAGAACAGACCTTTAACTCACAGCTTCTGAGGAAAGGCAAGATCATTACTGATGGAAGGGAGGATCTCATCTAATTCTGATACACTCTGAGGAGAACATTTCCCCCTTTTCTACTAACTCAGTCTGTTTGTGTTAATTTCCCTTGTTTTTGTTTATGGACTGTTCCAGAAAGGTAGAGACTTGGAAGTGACCTGGCTGGAGGGAAAAGTCATAGGAGGAAGCATGCCACTCAGAGGCAGGGAAGACAGCAGTTGCATCCTCCAGTAGAGAGATTCTGCATCATGCCCAGGTGTCAGGAGATGCAAAGCAGTAAGCTGATCCCTTCACAAAGGTAAAGGGGATGACTCTGGCCTGTCACTCTGACATCAATCCTGGGGCTAGAAAATGGAGTGGCTGATATGGTGCTTAATTAATAAAGAATGAAAAGAGGGTGATGTAATTAATGCAAATCAACATGGGTTTAAGGAAAATAAATCCTGTCAAACTAACTTGACATCTTTTTTGGTAAGGTGTTAAAATTGGATGAAGGTAGAAGTGTTGAGGAAATAAAAACTTAAACAATATAACATTAACATGGCACAGATTAAATTAAAAAAGAAAACCCTGGTTAATTGCTAGGTTTCAAAATGGCATTGTAATTGAAGAATTGTCACTGACTGGGTATATTTCACTGGAGTTCTGCAGGGATAGATTTTGGCCCTATGCTATTTAACATTATTATCAGTGACCAGGAAGAAAATGTAAAGTCATCATTAATAATGGTTACAGATGACACAGAAATTAGGGGAATGATAAACAATGAAGGCAACAGGTCACTGATTCATATTGATCTGGACTATTTGGTAAACTGTTTGCAAGCAAACAATATACATTTTGATACAGGTAAAATTATACATTTATGAACAAAGAAAAGAGGTCACATTTACAGGAAGCAGGACTCTATCCTGGAAAGCAGTGACTTTGAAAAAGATTTAGGGATTGTGGAACATGAGTTCACAGTTTGTGGGCATGAGAGTTAATGCAATCCTTGAATGCATAAAGAGGGGAATCTTGAGTTAGAGAGGTTATTTCATCTCTCTGTTTGGCACTGATGTGGCCAATGGTGGAGTAGAGGCATAGCCAGACCATATTTTCTGGCCAAGCCCCTGACTCTCCAGGGTGGGCCTGGCCAGTCCTGCTTCCAGTCACGTGACTAGAAGCTTCAGTGTCGGGAAGAAGGCAGGAAAAAGGCAGCCCAACTCCTGCTGCGTAAAGGCCACAGCAGCTGCCTGGGCGAAGAACTGTGCAGGTGGAGTGCAGCCTACCCCCACGCGTCTGCCTGCAACACTACCACTCATGGCCATGGCCGACTGCTGCTGGGCAGTCTGTAGTCACGGTTGTGGTTGTGGTGGCAAAGCTCATGCCACTGCTGGGAGCTGTGGTGGGAGAGGGTGGGTGGGCCTGCTGGCCAACAGGGTGGGCACACGTCCACCCGGGCTTGCCCATATCTATGTTCCTATGCTGGAGTACTTTGTCTGCTTGTGGCATCCACAATTCACGCAGAATGTTGATAAACTGGAGAGGGTTCAGAAAAAGCCATGAGAATTAAAGGATTAGAAAACATGGTTTCATTGTGGTAGACTCAGAGATTGGCATCCTTTTGTCTGTAAGAGAGAGTAGAAATTGCAGCCTATAATGCATATGATTTGTAATATTTCATGTGACTAAGTAGTCCAATCTGAGATTTGCATGATCTCTGAGGGCAGTGGTGTCTTGGTTGGGAGCGGCTTGCTTTCTACAAGTGCTTTTTTTTTTCAAGTTCTAGGAGCCAGCTCCTGTCATGGACTTTAATGCCCTGTTGGAGATGTTCAATTCCAAATTCCTTCATGCCTTGCTTACGTGTGTTTTTACAGTAAAGCTTGGGACATCCTGTTGTTCTTGTTCCTTCTGACAGCTCCTCACATAGCATGATCTTAAGTATGCATCCATCTTCCAACCTGCTCATATGGCAGAGCCAGCACAGATATCTCTGCTTAATCAGAGCTGTCACACTTTGTGTATTAGCCATTTGAAGAACCTCTGCATTGGTAATTTAATCTTGCCATTTGGTGTTGTGTATACGGTGTAAGCAGCTTAAATAAAAACTGTTTTACCTTTTCTCCTAATGAACACAAGTTGTCCATATTTCTCTACTATACATGAGTGCTGAGGATGGACGCTTGTTCCACTAGCAGTTTGGTCTTGATGGTAAGATGTAAATTGTTCCATGCACTTTTAGTTAATCTACTAGAGGTAGTGGTAGCCTTTCCAGTGAGAACATTTAGCTTTTCATCCAGTGAGTGGTTGGTAGTCACTATAGAACCTAAATAGCTGAACTTTTGGACTACTTCTAGCTGACTTGTGTTTAAGGCGATTAAAGGATCAAAGACAAAGGGAAGCAATTTGTACTGATAATGGTCTAGTTCTGTAAAGTGCAAGGACCTTCTAAGTGTGCTATGAATGTCTATGTGGTACATCAAACTGAGTGCTGCAGTCCCATTACCCCTGTTTAAAGAGGGGATTATGGAGGGCAGAGATCATTTTGAATTTTCAATGACAGATGAAGATATTACATTTTCTGAGGTCTAGAATGGTCTTCTGCCTCCCCACTTTTTGGGGATAGGATATCTTAAATAACAGCCTTGGCCTGAGAAGGGACTGGCTATACAACACTCAGCTGAAGCAGGGAGATCATCTCCTGTCAAAGAATCCTCTTGTGAGAAGAGTCCCTAAAAAGAGATGGACAGGCAGATTTTGTGGTAGAGATGGACAGAATTTCTAATGTATGGCCAGTGGTGATAATATCTATAATCTATCAATCCAATGTAACAAGGTGCCATGGAAATAAGAAATGATCCAGATAGTCGCCAAACAGCATGTGGGTGCCAGATAAATGGGAGGACTGGTTGGTGATTCTTAAGGGGCCCATAAGAATGATATTTTGGCAGTGAACTTGAGGGGCATTCTGTCTGCTTTGTTGTGATGTCTGCTACTTCCTGGGAGGTTCATAAGCTCTCTGGTGGTAAAAGAGCTGAGAAGCAAGCTGTTTCTTGTAAGGAGGTGGTTTGGAATGCCTTCTCCAATGTGCTGGGGTGTATATACTCAGTGAGTGGATCGTAGCAAAGAAGTCCTGAAGGGCATAAAACAACTCATCCATTTTGGCACTGTACCTGCTGTTAACCTCGAAGGGAAAATCCTCTGTAGTAGGAAATTCCCTGGGGAACCCACGAGAATTGAAGCCATGAAGCTCATTTCATGGCAACCAAAAGGATGATCAAGCTATCAGTTTGTCCTTGTCAAGAGTAGTCTGGAATTGTCTGTTTTAACTTCCTGGAGCAGTTTGTTTCTGAACTCAGAAAACTTATTATAATTAATAATATCTTTCTTGGAAATCAAGGTCTGATAATTCACAATACAGAACTGTAGGTTAGCTGAGGTAAAACTGAAGTGGTTTAATCTTCTTGTGTTATTGTTGGAGGGAGTAGACACAGGTTGGTGCTACCTGTTACATTCAGTGACAGCCTGAACCTCTTTGACTGAGAAGATTTAGAAATAGAAATAGCCAGTGAATGCTTTTTGGGAACTGGGACTGGGAAGGAAGCTGTGGCACTCACATTCACCAAAGTATATCTAGTAGAAGAATGTTTGGACCCAGGAAGATCTTGTTTGTCCGAGAGCAAGCATAGCCTTGTCTAGGAAGTACAGCTTTAACAAAGCGTCCCTGGCTTTTGGGTTCTTTTAGAAAGAGACCACAAGCATAGAGCATTTGTTGGTAATATTCTGTTCACTCAGACAAAATAGGCATCTAATATGCCTATTATTGAAGTTATAGCCACCTGGCTTGACACCTGGTGATTTTTGCTCGGCCATAAGGTCTGAAGCCTGGTACCAGGTAACTAAAAGACAGAAAAAAACTATACAGAATGGAAACCTAACAAAATAACCTAATAATCTGATCATAAACTAACTGTTGGATCCACAGTAACAGTAAATTTCTACAAATTATTGTATTAACAATCACAAGTGGGCAAGAGACAATCACTGCCCTTGATTATGGCTCTCAGAGACAGAGTGAGGGAGCGTGTGTGTGTGTGTGTGTGTGTGTGTGAGAGAGAGAGAGAGAGAGAGAGAGAGAGAGAGAGAATAAAAACATGCAAGGGGAGGAGGGGAAGACCAGCAGGGGCACAGCCTCCCCAGAAATCTCTGTGTGTCCCTGCAGCCTGGAAGGGAGGGGGCAGCTGGCTGCAGGTTGAGCTCTTCCTTCACCCATCCCTCCAGCTGCAGCCTGCTGCTTCTCCTTCCCTGCTGCTGAAATCCCATGAGTTGCTTTTGCCTACATGGCCTGAATCATCTCAGTGGGTGGTCTGAAAAGCAGGCAGCACTTTTAGGGCTTCTTTTGGGGAGTAAAGGAGCCCAAGAGACAGCCTTGCTTGTAGGCTCTGAAGCTTGGAATCAGCAGGGGTGGGTCCATGGGTGTGGCGAACATGTCATCACACTCTGCTACCCAGTGAGTGTGCAGTATGTGGTATAGGCCTCCTCCCCCAACTCAACAAACGGGTCCTGTTTCTTTTCTGTGGGTTGGGCTTGTTTTGATAGGTGGTTGGACTTATCTCTGCTGCTCAATAGACCACTGGGAAGCAGTGCCTGGAGTCCAGCAGTAGGGATGCAGAAGCAGCAAGCTGCAGCTGTAGGGGTGAGAGGAGGAAGAGCTCAGCTGGCAGCCAGCTGCCTTGCTGCTTCCTCCTTCTCTGAGCTGCAGGGACACAGAATGCTGCTGCCAGGGGGAGCCAATGCCTTCTCACTGCTGGGTATCCCTGTGGTGTCCTGGGTTACCTTGGTTACCTTTGATTGAACTTGTACTTCTCTTCTATTACCAGGTGTTTTGGAAAAAAATGTGCCCCCAGAATTTCCATTAGGTCATTGGAAGATCTTGCCTCTGGCTTTTCCTGATGAATTAAATTACATACTAAATTATAGACCTTAGCACCTATTAGGAAGACGGGCACCTTCTTTTCAGCTTTTATATCATTCACTATCACGAAATTCTGAAAATGTGCGGTGTACAGTCCATTCGTCTGAAGATGCCTCACATGGTGTGAGGGGGGAAGGAGGGGGCAGGAGCAGTGAGTAAAGCCATGGTGCCCTAGTGCCCTACTGTGGTTGTTATCCCTGTCTACCACCTTTTCCCTGGCACATAGATCAGATTTCACTTCGCTCAGCTTTCACTTCACTCATCCGCCCCCCCCCCCCGCCTCCCCCGGGGACACGGTCAGGTTTCCGGCGGGGACAACAATAAACAGTTGTTTTTTTTTAAAGTTTTTTTCTTACAGACTCGGACTTCTGGTTGTTCAGTGTCCATCCTCCATCACCAGTTATGTTAGATATGTGGGTAGATGGATTATAATCTGATAATAAGGAGGCAGCAAACTTTCATCTCCATGCTGTACCTTTATTCTTGAGCAGCAGGCAAACTAGACACTAACACTAAAACAATCCACTCATCTATCACTATGGCATCCCCAATGACCTAAGGTAACCCAGGACACCACAATCCCCACCAGAGGCATCCTGAGAAATCTGGGGAAGAGAAGGGTCATGTGAACTTTCATTTTTATGTGTCTAATGTGTCCCACTGTGACAGGGTAGGCTTATCACACACTGCAGAAGCTCAGCATATCCTATGGGCAGTGGAAGTCCTGCCCCTTAAACCCAGTTGGGCAAGCTCCAAGTGCTGATCTAGTGCAAAAGGGAGCAGTACAACTCATTTGGCACTGACCAGTATGGAGGAAGGATTCATGCTGGAGGCTTCTGACCAGGAGCCACATCAGCCCTTGCTGGGGAGTGGAAGCAACCACACAAGCCTCATCAATGAGTGGACACTCCCTGTGGATTGCCCGGAGACAGATGCCCAGGAGCTTGCTGCTAACAATGGACCCCAGGAGGAGCTGATGGTGACTGTTGAAAGAGGGGAGACTGGACAGCCTGGAGACCCAGGTGAGGGACCTCTACTGTGACCAGATAGGAAGTAGCACGAGGGGCAGTGTGGGATCCCAGATCCCCACTGACTCGGTGCTGCACCCCTGGCACCAACAGGGTCATGGGCTGGGGCTCAGTGGCGTGGGAGGGCCTGAGCCCCTGTACCGGGGCACCACATTCCATAGCAGATGCCTCCTTGCTGTAAACTCTGGTTGCTAGGCCACGTTGCCCTGACCTTAGGGCTTGTTATAGATTTGAGCCACTAGACTGTGTTGCAAGGATCGTGTCGAGGTTAGAACAGCCTAGGAGGACCCAGGAACCAGTCCAAGCTGCAGAGATGCCCATTTCCCCCACGCTTCTCTGATTTTCCACACCAAGGGGTGATGTGGTGGGCTTTCACGCAACACCCACCAAAAGTATTCAAATTTAAATTCCTGAGCATGCCCCTGGTACCTCTTGTGTTAAAAAGTCTGATATTTGCATTTATATAGATTGCCTCATATTAGATCAGGTTAAATTTTATAACTTAATTTATAATTTGAGTATAAATAAAACACTTACGAATCAACAATATCACAGAGCTTGGGCATAAATGATGCAGCAAGGTGACAGTTTTGGAGGAAAACCCATTGTCCACTCAACAGCTGTGCTTTATGTATCAAATCTTCAGCTTTGCTCCCCTGACCACGTCCCAAAGAAACCATTTTCACATGCTGTGTGCTTCCTTTTATTTCCTGTGCAAGGCGTAGAAGGAGAGCTGCTGGGTCTGTTCCTGTGTAACAATATGGAAATTATTTATTTATGCAGCTACAGCAACCAAAAGCTATCTTTAGAATTACATATTTGAAAATGTGTCATCTTTAATTACCTGGCCTAAAGAATGTTGTTAGTTTTTATGAAAGTATATATTTCATTGTATGGGAATCAGGGAGAGGGGGAGCGAGGAAAAATGTGTTATGCTGTATTATCGGAATAATGCACTGAGACACTGATGAATCAGAACAATGATTTGATTGTGTCAGTCCAAGAATTTCTCACAATAGCATGTATCATAGCAAATGACACTGAACACCAGAAATACCACTGATAAGGAAAACACGTATGTGGATCAACTAAAGTTTTTGGTAACTTTTATTTAATATTATTTTAAATCCTGCACAAATAAAACAGGGCCAGATCACTCACTCTCATGGAAAAACTCAGGGAGGCTGTCTAGAAGGAGAAAAGCTCTACCTTTGGATTTTGGGTAATCCATTTATGGCCAAGCCTTGTATCTCTGTGCTGCCTCCTGGTTTCTTACCACTTTCCTGAGCTCTGGTGACAATGTGCAGAGCTTCCTCTACCAGCAATTACCATGGAACCCTCACTTAAACAGGAATTTGAAGACTGGAATAGAGATCTAAGGTCAGAGGTACTGATGGATTGATGAGAAGCATCCCTCTTCCTCCTTTCTATGATTTTTATTTACTCCCAGTTTCAATCTTTGCTGTTCAGTTTAACAGATAACAAGGATAACATACGTGCAAAAGTCAGTAACACTGAAGGGAACACAAGTAATCTATAGAACACAAAATTAACCTAGAATCAGAAAAGTACTGCTTCATGAACCAGCCTTTATCTGCTCCTTCTTAGTTTGTAAGTATCTCACCATGAGAATGAATAAATATTAATGGAGTGGTGGCATTGGAGTCTTGATATACTTCTTTCAAGTTAATCCCTCCAGTCTGAAGATAGCTGGTGTCTAATTTCTCAGTAACAAACTCCCGTACTGCACTGTTTAAACTTTCTGGTCTGAGAATTTTTATCTAACAATAAAATACAAAAGATTAAAGAGCAGAATTCATCAGGTCATTTAAATTAATACTAGCATTATAATTATGCATGTGATAAGAATAACATGAGGTTGCTTTGTACTACACAGTTCTAAAAGATTCCAAAATCTCAACATTTGTGTTTTACTTAACCAATATAAAAAAACAGTAGGTCGTATACCTCGCACTATACATGAATGAAAAGGCATCAACACAGGAAAGTAAAGAAAACTAGCACCTATCGGGTAATATGGGAAGAAATGCAGCAAAATCAGGATTGGGAGCAGGAAGTAGGGACTGAAAGAAAGAATGGTTATTTACCCCACAGTAACTGTGTTTTTTTGAAATGTGTTGTCCACATGGATTCCACTCAAGGTGTGCCTGTGTCCCTTGTATGAGATTGGATTCTTTTGAATAGCAAGTTCTAAAGGGGTAGCCGTGTTAGTCCAGTTCAGCAAAGCAAACAAAGAGTCCTGTGGCACTTTTAAAGACTAACAAATGTATTTATCACATGAGCTTTTGTGGGAGAAAATCCCACTTCATCAGACGCTTGAAGATCTTCAAGCGTCTGATGATGTGGGATTTTCACTCACGCAATAAATAAATTTGTTAGTCTTTTAGGCTATGTCCACACTGGCAGTTTAAGTCAACTTAAAGAGACTTAAGTCAACTTAAACAAAGTCGCGTCCACACTAGGCTTTCATTGTCGACTTAATGAAGGCTTAAGTCGACTTACTAAGAACCGTGGGGTAGGTTGACTTAAGCCTGTTTAGGTCAACCTAAGCCCAGTGTGGACGTTTAAGTCCACTTTTTTAAGTCTACCTAAAGACAGTTAGGTCAACTTAACAAAGTGGACTTAGTCCATGTCCATGGATAGCACTTTGTTAAGTCGACTTAAGAAGGTCGATTTTAAGTTGACTAAAAATTGACCTAATTAAGTCGACTTAACAGAGTCGACTTAACTTTCTGTAGTGTAGACATAGCCTTAAAGTGCCACAGGACTCCTTGTTTGTTTTGGATAGCAGTGTCCCTTGAGGTTGCATCTGTACACTGAGAGCCGTGTGGGCATAAAGGACATGGTGGTCTCAACAGCCATTCAGTTTCTTTGTCAACAGAGAACAGAACTCTGATTATTGGGGATGGAAGGGGGCTTGTGGACTGTGTGTGGAGAACACATTTAAAAGACCATTGTTACTGTAGGCTACTCTTTTGAAATCATGTCCCATTGGACACAGAGTCATTCTAGGTGACCCACAGGCAGTTATCTCTAGCTTGGAGTATGGAGGAGGAATCCTATTTAAAGAATGACTACAGGACAACCCCTACCACATCTGATCAATAAGCCTGAACAAAGGAACACTGGGAGGTAAATGTGTCACCAGAATAGCAGGTAGCAGCTTTATATATTTCAGGTATTGGTATGTTAGCCAGGGAAGCTATGGAGTCTGTGTAAGCCCTAGGGAACAACTTTAATGTGAATCAGATGGATCCTTCTTAGCTATTTGATATCAAGTCTAAATGTAAACAGAAACAGGCTTGGATAACCTCTCTGTGGAAATGGGTTACCCTCTAACCTTTTCTGGGAAAGACACAAACAGTCTGGGGAAAAGATATGCATAACTTATTTCCACTTAAGTAAAAGGATAAAGCTCTCACCTTCTTCAGTATGTGCTATTTTATTTTGCCTGAGCTGGAGTTAGGTTTTGGGAAAAAATGGGAGATGGATTAATTGATTGAAGTGGAAGTTTGAAACTACCTTAGGCAGAAATTTAGGATGAAGCCTAAGGATGACTGTTCTTACAGGGACATGAAGCCTGTATTTTGCTGACTTTTCTAGCTGATATAATGGCCACCAGAAAAGGTGTCTTCACTGACAGGAGATAGAAGGAAAAAGTTGCCATGGTTTGATAGGTAATCCAATTAAGTAAGTAAGAATTCAGTTGAGGTTCCTGGAAGGGACCCCCAGGAAGTGGAAAGGGTGGGGGGGGGGGGGGGATGGGATATGAGTGAAACTCTTCAAAAACTTCAGTAATGTGAAGTGTGTGAATACAATATAACCCTGGACTAGAAACTGATATACAGAAATTTCTGCCAAACATACTGTAAGTGAGCTGATGGAAAGCTTTGATCACTAAGAGGATATATAGTGCAGGATGGTTAGAAATGAAGGAGCCAATAGTGAAAGCTGCTGCTGGATTGCTTAGATATAAAACCTTTTTCATTTGACTTCATTTTCATTTCGCCTTCCTCTGTAGCACAGGGCATGGATCACCAACTGGTGAATTCTCTGTATCTTAAACTCCTTAAATCATGATTTAAGGAGGTAAATAACTCAGTCATAGGTTAGTGGCCTATTGCTGGAGTGGGTGGGTGAGGTTTTGAGGCCTGCATTTTGAAGGAGGTCAGACTAGATGCTTGTACTGGTCCCTTCGGACCTTAGAGTCTTTGAGTCTATGTGTTAGTCTGGTAGAAAGCTTTCTATTTTGTAGGAGAATTTTCTGTACGTTAGATGAATAGATCCTCCCCAGAGGAGTTATCCAACCAGTATCAAGGCCAGGGCCCTCCAAACTACAGCCTGGAAAGCAATGTCATCTGGCCTGCAAATGAGTTTGGAAAATCTAAGAAAAAATGCTGTTTCTCAGCTGCGGCCAGGCTGGGAAAATCTCAAAGCTCCTGTCCTGAGCATGTTCAGATGTGTGGCTCAAGGTGGGAGCAGCTTGGCCAGGGAGTGACTGAGACGCTCCTGCAGCTCTGGCCAAGTAAGGGGGAAGGGGCCCGAGGGGTCAGGGAGCTGGTGGGTGGGCGGGAGGTGTCAGGTAGTGGGCGGGCAGGCAGGTGGGGGGTGTCGGGGAGCGGGCCCAGGGGGTTGGGGAGCTAGCGGGCAGGCAGGGGGTGTCAGGAAGCAGGCCCCGGAGGGGTGGGGGTGGGGTCAAAGAAGGAAATTTCATAGAATCATAGAATAATAGGGTTGGAAGGGACCTCACGAGGTCATCTAGTCCAACCCCCTGCTAAAAAGCAGGACCACTCCCCCTAAATTATCCCAGCCAGGGTTTTGTCTAACCGAGCCTTACAAATCTCCAAAGATGGAGATTCTACCACCTCCCTAGATAGCCCATTCCAATGCTTCACCACCCTCCTAGTGAGAAACTTTTTCCTAATATCCAACCTTGACCTCCCCAGCTGTAATTTGAAACCATTGCTCCTTGTTCTGTCCTCTGTTACCCTTGAGAACAGCCTAGCTCCCTCCTCTTTGGAGCAACCCTTCAAGTAGTTGAAGGTTGCTATCAAATCTCCCCTGAGTCTTCTCTTCTGTAGACTAAATAAGCCTAGTTCCTTCAGTCTCTCCTCATAAGTCATGTGCCCCAGCCCCCTAATCATTTTTGTTGCCCTCCACTGGACTCTTTCTAATTTGTCCACATCCCTTCTGTAGTGGGGAGCCCAAAACTGGACACAGTATTCCAGATGCGGCCTGACCAGTGTCGAATAGAGGGGAATTATCACATCCCTTGATCTGCTGGCAATACTCCTACTGATGCAGCCTAATATGCCGTTGGCCTTTTTGGCAACAAGGGCACACTGTTGGCTCATATTCATCTTCCCGTCCACCATAACCCCCAGGTCCTTTTCTACAGCGCTGCTACTTAGCTGATCGGTCCCCAGCCTGTAGCAGTGCATGGGATTTTTCCGTCCTAAGTGCAGGACTTTGCACTTGTCTTTGTTGAACCTCATGAGGTTTCTTTCAGCCCAGTGTTCCAATTTGTCTGGACTGTCTGGAAACTGTCTGGATAATTGTGTGTGTGTGTGTGTGTGTGTGTGTGTGTACATTTACATGGTTGCAAGAGGGAACAAGTGTGTGTGTGTGTGTGTGTGTGTGTGTGTGTGTGTGTGTGTGAGAGAGAGAGAGAGAGAGTATAGGGTATTGCTGCAGGATATAAATCAGGCAAATCCAGAAAATTAATAAAGCTGGGAATTGAAGAAAGGACCAGATTAATCAATGTGCACTCAGTTCATTTGCAAAGTGCCCCCGTCTCAAGTGGCTGCTGACAACTGGGAAAAACAAAAGCTACTGCAGCGCTGTCACCCTGTGCATTGGGTCTCAATGCCCTCACTCAGATTTGGCCCGGCTGCTCTCCTGTCACTCTGGAGGAATGGCCATGCCAAACATGAGGAGTTCTGCTACCCTATGCCCTGGGTTGCAACACCTTTCACTCAAGTTTGTCCTGTCATGATGGAGTGGCTACAAACAAACCTGAGCACCACAGTATGAGTGCAGGGTGGGCAGAACTGGGTGGCTGGGATTAGGAGGAGCCATCCTAGCCTGGGACAAAAGCAGACCATTGAGTCGTGTGTGTTGATGCGTGGCCAAGAAGGTTCTGGAAATGGTGGGTGACAGTTGGTGGTGCTGGGGATGACAAATTGTTGTTGGGCTATGGGAAAAAAGGGGAATATTGGAGGGCTACATGGTGAGGGTTTGGAGGCTAGTGAAGGATGGTGGGCTGGGATGATTTGTGAGGACTGTGGAGGGAATTGAGCATGCTAGGTGGTAGTGGGGTTCGGATCTGGGATGTTGGAATCTGAGGTTAGTACAGCTGATGGGGGGGGGCTGCAGTGAGGGGGATGTATGTCAGGGTTTCTGGGATGTGAGTGGGAGCTGCCAGGATAAGCAGGGGCTGGTGGAGATTGCTGAAGCATATGGGGGTCTGTGTATGGAATGGGGTGGGGAGAAAGTACTATTGCGGTGTTTGTGTGGGTGGAGTATGTATGGGATTGGGTTGCTTTGTATCTAGTTTATGGAAGAAGGGGGTCCCCCAATTTTCCTGGTGCTCACCGCCCCAAAATTCTTTAATCCAGGCAAGTCTTTTCATTTCAGAAAATGAACAGTAATGTAATGATTCAGAAAAAAAAATAACTGAATTGCATTATAAATAACTTTCTGTGAAACCCACTCCTCTATATTTTGTTACAGGAATTTTGTAGTACTTATTTTATGTGTCTTCAGCATTGCATCATTGACAAATATTTTGGAATTTAGGAATTTGCAAATCTATAATTAACTAGTCACTGTCAACAGTGACTAAAATATCTGGTAAAAGAATATTCCCACATCATTTTCTTTTCTTACCAATATAATTTTTTGAAATGAAGAAAGATTCTCCCAGTGAAAGTCTACCATGGCACTATCAAGCCCAACTCTTTCTTTCAGTGTATCTGATTGCAGATCTGTATCAGTTATAGAATCATAAATCCAGAGTTACAAATATATAAAAATTAAAGGATTAGCAGTAGCAGCCTATTTTCCCAATGAGCATCTCACCACAAATAGCCATTGATCAAAGACTTCAGAAGACTTTATTTACCTTTTAAAAGCTAAACACACAATTTTATCATCTGAATCAGTTTCAAGAATGGCACCATCTGAATAATGTGTAAATACCTGCCCCTCCCCAGGACTTTAGGATTATAAATATGTTGCATGTGCTGACCACTTGAAACTTCATGGTGACATGCTTCAAAACACAACCCCCTGCATTTCAGCTAAATGAGCATCTCAATAGGTAATAGCAGTACAGGGCCTATGACACTGGAGCAGTTCTGATTCTAGCCAGTGGAGGGCAGTGATACACATGCACAGTAACCAGTTTATTAAAGTACATATGCAGCCAATTTTACACAATAAGGCTTTAGGTCTGTTGATATCAACAAAATCACAAAAGTAAGTGTGGGATGATTTATAGGGTTGTATGAAAGTTTTACCAATACAGATTTTCTGGTATAGTCCCTCGTGTCGACACAATTATAGAATTATAAAAAAGCCATATAGGAGTATAACTTATTCTTCTCCCCATGCAAGAATAGATGTCTCAGGATAGAGCACTTATATTGTCAATATTTTATAAACATACACTCCACTCGATAAACCAAATCATTAATGAAAATGTTGAATAGTACCAGACTCAGGATTCCTGCAGGACTTCACAACATATGTCTGTCTAATTGTATACTGAACCACTGATAACTACTCTTTCAACCAGTTTTAACTCACCCTACAGTAATGTCATCTAGACCACATCTGCCTAGTTTACTTATGAGAATGTCCCACGGAATAGTGTTAAAAGCCTTATTAAAATCAAGATATGCCATCTACAGCTTCTCCCTATCCACTAGGCTAATAACCCTGTTTAAGGTTGTACCACTAATTATACTGGTCTCATCAAAGTGGTACAACTTGGGTGTATACACAGGTCCTAAGTATCTTGCTGAATCAAAGCCTTATAAACTTTACTCTCTTGGTTTATAGTCATCACAAACCTTTTGATTGATTTACAGCTTTACTAGGTGGGAGAGGTAATATCTTTTATTGGACCAACTTCTTTTTGTGAAAAGGACAAGCTGTTGACCTTACATGGAACTCTTCTTCAGGTCTGAGAATGCTGTGTAAATTTTAATGCTTGTATCTCTCAACAACAAAAATTGGTCCAAGAAAAGATATTACTTGATCCACCTTGTCTCTCTAATATCCTGGGACTGACACAGATACAACATGCATGTAGTTTTGCCACGCACATCTGAGGAACCATTACCGTAACACAAGATTATTTAAAGCTAAAGTAAAATTATTAGCTTGTACCTTGCTGTGATGATGTTGGCCTGTAACATGTGCTAAGTAAAGAATATAAGTTACCACTGCTTCGGAAAGAGCTCCATTGTTGGGAATTTGATGCAAGAGAGTCACACAAGAGACTGAAAGGTTGTATGTGAATGCTCATGTACTGACATTCTTTCCACATAGAGTCAGTAATCCAGAGACAAGGCGTTTTATTAAATCTATATGAATCTAAAAACAAGAATTTTAGAATTAGACCACATTAATCCTTTGATTCTTAGATTTTCATTCACATGTCATAGTAAAGCTACTGATGCAATGAAAGTAACAATGGCCTGTTCACTTAAATTTGATCACAAAATAATAATATCAGGGAGAACGGAGAGTATTTAGAAAGATTACTGTTTATGCTTTTTGGACATTAAAACAGCATTATTATATTACCAATGCATTATTCTACCAATGATAATGCTGTTTCATTCTGGCCGAACAGATCTAGTTACATCTGATCCTTTTATAAGGGGTAGACTTAGTATGCTAGTGTTTACCATGCTGATTGACTACATCTATCCCTAAACAATTCAGCAATGAGTTTGAAAATAAAAATTCTGAGTTCTTGGCTTTGTCCGTACACTTTGTCCATACACTTATAGGAAGGAGATGCTGTAGCTGGAGTCTGACAGATAGGCTCATAGGCTATGTCTACACTGGGGAATTAAGGTCGACTTAAAAAAGTTGACTTTAATAAGTCGACTTTAAGTCGACCTTATTAAGTCGACTTAGAGAGTCCACACTGGACTCCTAAGTCGACTTAAAGGGGGCCTTACTAAGTCGACTGAGAGAGTCTACACTGGACTCTCTAAGTCGACTTGTTTGGTCCAGGGAGAGCAAGCCCCTGAGCGGTCCGGGGGAGAAGGGAGCAAGGAGCTCCCTTCTGCCCCGGATCACTTGGCTCCATTCTGCTTGGGACTTCCCAGGTCCCAGACAGAAGGGAACCCTCCTAGCCTGGACCACTCGGGTCACGGGGAGAACTTCCCCGGGACCCGAGTGGTCCGGGCCAGGAGGAAGAGCCGGAGACCCGTGCTCCAGCTGCCAGCTACTCAGCAGCCGGCAGCTGGAGCGGGGATCCCAGCAAGAAGGGACCTCGGTGCTTCCAAGCCCCGCAGTCCCTTCTTGCCAGGACCTGAGCGGTCCGGGTGAGAAGGAGGGAACGTGGGGCTTCCTTCTCCCTGGGACCTGAGTGGTCCCAGCAAGGAGGAAGCCCCGCGTTTCTTTCTCCCCGGGACCCACGCTCCAGCTGCTCAGCTGGAGTGTGGGTCTCGGGGAGAAGGGAGCCCCATGCTCCCTCCTAGCCGGGACCGCGCTCCAGCTCCTGGGAAACCTTGGCTTCCCAGGACCTGGAGTGCAGCCGTGCAGGCAATTGCTGGTGCTCTGGCTCTTTAGGGAGGCCCGGGGGCCTCCCTAAGCAGCTGGAGCACGGCAATTGCCGGCGCCGCGCTCCAGCTGTTTAGGGAGGCCCCCTGAACAGCTGGAGCGGGGCGCTGGCAATTGCCGCGCTCCAGCTGCTTAGGGAGACCTGAGTGGGCCTGGCGAGAAGGGACCCATGCCGTCGACTTAGGGCTACCCCACGTCTACACTGGCTTAAGTCGACTTATATAGTTGACTTAAGCCTCAAAGTCGACTATATACCAGGTTTTATAAAGTTGACTTTGAATTTCCTCAAGTCGACTTAAGCAGCTGCTTAAGTCGACTTAAGGAAACTGTAGTGTAGACGTGGGGTAATTAAGGCGACTTAAGCAAGCTTAAGTCGACTTAATTTTCAAGTGTAGACGCACCCATATACTTTAAGGTCAATCAGAATCTTGTAGTCAACTTAAGGGTTACTCCATGTCCACACCGTCCTTAAGTCAACTTGAGGAGTCGACTTAAGGGTTAAATTGACTTAATGAGTGGTAGTTATAAAGTCGACTTAAGCTTTCCTTAAGTTGACTTAAGCAATTTCTTAAGTCGCCTTAATGAAAGCCTAGTGTGGATGTGGCTTAATTTAAGTCGACTTAAGCCTCCTTAAGTTTGGCATATAGATTTATTTATTGTTTGAAGGATAGTGTTTTATTTACCATTATTTGCAGACTCTGATTGTGTATCCATAATATTTGCCAGCATGCCAGAGTAGAGGAAGAAGTTCCACTCATTTTCAGGAAGGAATCCAAGTTTATCTTGGGCTTGGTTTTCATCACATTTATTTTGCATGATCTTAGTGCAGAGCAAGAAAGAGAAGCAGAGTTGGTTTTCAGTGAAGAGGGCAGAAGAAACTGTCTGTAGAGGGGGAAAGATCTGTGTCAATACTGTTATGATAGTGTCATATACTTATAAAACACACAAAGCAGATATTTAAGGCTATGTGTATGAACTAGATGGACATGGTTACCCCTTTGAAATTGGAGATATGATTCTCCTGCTCGAGTACACATATTGCTGGCATGTGTATAACTAGCAGTGTAGCCATAGCTGCAGTGGTAGAGACAGAGTAGTATCAGCATTGATGACTCATTTACGGCCATTACCTTTACCAGGAGACCAGGGAGAGAAGCCAGGATGGTAGCTGAGTCATCTAGATACATGCCTATGGTTAGAGGGACTGCAGGTGCCTTTCCCTGCCAATGTGCTGTGAGCTTGTGTTTGAAACAAGCCACATTGCAGACCAGAGACTATAAAATGAAGCTCCATCATCTCTATCTTGTCTTCATTCCTGCTTCCTACTGAATCAACTCAACAACTGAAACTATGAAACAAAGGACTGAGACCTACCCAGGTACTGGATGTGTACCAGAGGAATTGTAAAAGCCAGCAAACTCCACAATTCTGATGAGAATCTGCTATACATAGACTTAAAATTAATTTGTGTGTATCTGATTGCTTTGATCATCCAACCTCTCTCTCTCAATTTGTTTCTTTCCTTTTATAATAAACTTTTGGGTGGTGGGGGTTTTTTTGTTTGTTTGATTTTTGTGGTTTTTTTTTTTTTTTTTTTTACTAAAGGATTGTCTGGCAGTGTGGTATTTTTGTAAGATTCAAACTTGTATTGATTTGGTAATGTGGCTGACCCTTTGGGGATTAGGACAACATTTTAGTAAAGGGAATAGATTTTAAATAACTTATCTCTTTCTTGGACTCATTTGCTAATTGGGAGCAAGACACTGAAGTAAAATAAAGGGAGCTATGTATTTTCTTCTTGAGAGCCAGTGTGGGTGATCAGAAGCATGGTTTGGTGAATCTAACTGCAGTGTTAGTCATCAGCTTGGGAGAATCTGCTCTCCTTTTGCGGCCTGCCCTGACCCTGGCATTTCAGTGGACTACCCAAAGCACAGAGGGTCACAACCTCACCTTATAAACATTACTCGTTAACGTATCAATTATATCTTGAAGATGTCTTTTAAAGCTGTCTGTTTCATTTTCACTTTCTTCCCAATGCTCTTGGGTGAAATGCCTTCTTCTCTCATTGCTAAGGGTTCGTACTGTTCCACATGCAGAAGAAGCTGCATCTGACAAAGAAATGTGCCTTTGTAGTTTATTCATAGAATCCATAGATTCTACAAAGAGTTTATGGAACCACTCCAAAGAAAACTGATACATATAGTTGATCTTAATAAGATCTGCCACTACGAAGTAGAGCACAGCACCTCGAGTTGCAACAGGGAGATAGTTTTTACGTGTTTTTTCAATTGTGGCCTCTGTTTTTGCTGATGCTTCAACACGTTCAAAAATCTCTTTTGAAGTAACTTTTGTTCTTTGTAAGTTGTCAATGAGGTCCTGATCATCTAATATGTGCCCTAAAATGGTTAAAAATAAAAAAAGTTTTATTCAAATTGAAAATTTGTGAACTATAATGCAGCAGATTAATGCATTTTTTAGAAATAAGCCAGGCTGTATTTTATGGCACTTACTTCATAAAGGTGCCCCTGTATACAAATTTTTAGCTTAACCAACCTCCCCAAAAGTTTCACACTAAACCTAACTGATGTAAGTATTGAACTTATTTCATATACATTATTTACTAGTGTTTGGAATTTATTCTTATCTTACTGTACAATTTACATTCACCTTCATGCTTTATATACATTTTAATGAAAATAAATCTATAGACGTAATCAGTTACCTCATAGGTTCACATACAAGAATTAACAGAAGAATCTGAAGCAGAGGTTTATTGTTTGCAATGCACATTAAGAAAAATAATCCATATTAACTATCACGTTACTGCAAGCATATTAAGCAACTTTATTCTATATTTTCCTTAAACATTCTTTAAAAGTGCCTCAGGACTCCTCGTTAGTTTTGCTGAACTCGACCAACATGGCTACCTCTCTAGAACACTATGTCCTGTATTTCTGTAACATTTTTGCTTACCTTCTGTTTTCTGGAGCAGTTTGAGTGATTTTTGTTCCAGTTCTTGGAGCGTGATTTGGTCAGCAGAGATACTCTCCAATAATGTACAACGTTGTTGCTCTAACTGGGGTGTTTCATGAATTACTACAGTGGACAAAAGCTGGTCTTGCAAACCTTGGAATGTTACAGTGAAGTTGATCATTGTGACCATGTTACAAACTGCAGGGAGAAAATGTGGGTTGGCTCTTTGCGTCGTCATATACAATCTGAAACCATAATGCACATTAACTGTTAAAGGAATAGGCAGTAATGCACAAATCAACATATCTTACTCATATGTTTTCTTTTAATTTGAATTCCAGGTTAGCGAAGAAGCACACAAGCAAGGTAAGGTGAGAAAAGCAGCACCTTTTTTGAGCATGATTTATCTTTTCTGTGAATAAAAATTTATCTAAAGAAATATATTTCAAGGGCATCCACCACCACAACAGGATTTGAGTATCAGAGGTTTCTTGTCTAGTGCTTTCAATCTGGAACCTTTGAGCAACACTAATAACACTTAAAATAAACTGGGTATTGTGCTAGACCCTTGCAGAACCAAAAGGGGTGGGTGAGGTGAGTTGGCCGAAAAGATGGCTATATTTTATTTTATGTTCTCTTGATCTTATGTGGGAGTTGTTTTGACACCCCTCCCCCCCCGGTAAATCAGAATAACCTGCATTGGGGTCTGTGATGTAGCATGTTCCTGTAAGAGCTGAATTAGGCCAGTGGGCCCAATAAGCTAATTAGGCTGCAAACTGGAGGAAGCTAGTTAGAGAGAAGCCATAGGAGGCTGGCAATAGAAGGGGTGGCTGGAAAAGTCTATAGTCATTCCCTGGGAAGACAAAAACAGCTGGAGGCTGCAGAAATGAGCTGCCTACAGTTAATCCCTGGGAGGAGGGTGTGAAGGGATTAGAAAATCCAGAGTAGTGAGGAGGCCATGAAGTATGAGAAGAAACTGATGGAATGTAACTGCTGAAAGGGACATCAGACTGACCGAGCTAATCCCTAGTAGCGCCAGGAGGTGGTGCTGTCCAGCAGTAAGTGGATAATCTGTAACACCTCCAAAAGAGGCTAATTTGGTAGCCAAGGCTCAATGGACCACATTATACTCTGACCACATCTCTTGTGCCAAAGCTGAACAGCAATGGGAAATGAAATACCAGGGAGAGAAGCCAGGATGGCACCTATGAGTCATCTAGAGCCATGCCTGTGGTCAGAGGGACTGCAGGTGCCTTTCCCTGCCTACGTGCTGTGAGTTTGTGTTGAAACAAGCCACATGGCAGACCAGAGACTATAAAATGCAGCTTTACCATCTCTATCTTGTCTTCATTCTTGCTTCCTTCTACCATGTACCATGTCTGTTGGGCCAGGTGGGGCAATCATAATGATGTCCACTCTTTCTGTTTTATTTTCAGCAAGACTTTCAGTAATAGAGGGAGAAAGGTTTTATTCCAAGGAAGGAGGAGTGTGTCTCCCAGCTGGACAGCAACTGCAGCAGCAAAGTTCACACCACTGCCAGGCACTATGCTGGGAGGGCCTCATCTCCAAGTGGGTGGGCTCTGGCCCACCCATGGCTATGCGCCTGAGTGGGACTCAAGCACCCCCACAACAGCTAGCCCCCTCCATAATTTGGCTCACAAGAGAGGGGGGCATGGAAAGAAGGTCAAACCACATACAACAAGGCTCACATACCCCTGAGGGACATGGAACACCAAATCCAAGCTCATGGGGAAGGGGACAGGGGATTAAGAAGAGCAGTTCAGAAACACCTCTACTCCTGAAATAGGCAATCTTCCTTCAGAAATGGCTCACATGATGGGGAAGGAAAAGGGAGGTCATGCCCCTGTAGCGGGGTAGGGGGTTAACAGAGTGGAATATATACAGGAGAGAATGTGGGGCTGACAGGTGCCCCACCACTATCTTCTCCACCATGTCCTTTTTTCCAGTGTCTCACTCCTACCCCTGAATCCCTATTCCTGATTCTCCAACCCCTTCTCCTAATCCTGTTCTACATCTTCACCCCAATGACCTTCCTTTCAGACCAAGCAGTCACTTTATTTTCTTTTCCAAAAGAACAGTTTTAGCATCTTCTGAATATTTCTACTGTACTCAGATTACATTACCCCACAATAAAAGAAAACCTTTATCAGAGACAGATTAAAACAATGTGCCCCCTTTTTTTCATTTCAGATTTCTGTCCTGGGCTGGATTTGAACTCTCAGGATATATCTATAGTGCAATTAAAAACCTTTGATTGGCCTGTACCAGCAGATCAGGCTTGCAGAGTTTGGGTTAAGAGGTTATTTAACTGCAGTGGACCACATCTCACTGGTTCCAGAGTCTGAGCTCCACCTCAGCCCAAACATCTACACCACAAGTAAACAGCCCTGTAGCCCAAGACCCACAAGCCTGAGTCAGCTGGCCTGGGCCAGCCACAGATTTCTTAACTGCAATGTATATATATTCTTAGTGCCTTGGGCAGTGCTCAGATTCAATAACCATAACATATCTCAGAGCCACACAGGGACTGAGACACAGAGGTAACTTTCCAAATACTGTAGTTAGCCTTTCTCCCTGCAAGGACTGCTTGGTGCATGACTAACAGGAGAAGCAAACTCTATTTCAAATAATATTTTCATTTGATTTCCCCCAGAAGGCTGGTGGGTGTCATGCACTTTACTAGGGGTAACCCTGGTGTGATTATTTAAGCCCCAGTTTGGTCTCTGTGAACAAAAAATGTCAAAATGTGTTTTCTGGGGACTATACTCTGGAAACTCCTTGGTCAAATGACCCTGATTCTGGATCACTAACAGAATGCTGTGCCCAATGTGGAACACCAAATTTTATGGCACTCCTAGTAACAATGTGAATTTTAGAGCTCTTAGAGTCACGCTTTAAACAGAAAGTTTGTCTTAAGTTTAACACACTGAAAAATCAGGGCCTAGGCATCTCAGATTAGGCACCCAAAATTAATAGATATGTTTGATTTCGATATCTCTGTGCCCCCAATACCATCTCTGTAAAATGGGGATAATACCACTCATTTTCACAAGGGGTTGTAGTTATTTAATGTTTGTAAAGCAATCACACATCATAGTAATAAGTACCATAGAAAACACCATGAAGAAACAATTCTGTTGTCAGAGCAAAATTTGAATCGTATGCAGTAAGTAAGGCATGTAGTGTGCATTCAACAATAATTAGAAAATACTCAATATCTGCTCATTAAGTGAGTACTATCAGTACTCTGCATTGAATGAAATAGAGGTGCTGAGAAAAAAATAGAATGTGGTCATATATATTGACAGTATCACAATGGATATGCACAAGGGGTGAATTAAGATTGGACAGACAATCTTAATTTTGTCATTTTTTAAAACTTTTGAGGATTTTATTTTGCAACCTTAATTTTGAGAGTATACTTTAATATATAATACAACCTAATACATTAGTAGTTAGAAAAACTGTTGTTGATGAGGACAGTTACCTAAAGTTGTGATTATATTCAATTTCAGTATCTCCAATCCTGATGAAGTCTTTACCTCCACTACTGTAGATTTCCTTTCTTAAGATTGACTTTAAATTTGAATCCAAAGTTTCAGCAAGATCCTGCAACCCACAAATATATTGTCTACATTATGATTAATTAATAAGCTTAAATAATTATTTAGCTTTGAGTTCAAAATCAGATATACAACTTGGGTTTTTCCATTTAATTTAATTTCTGGAAGGATAGTTAAAAATAATACAGTAGATTTTGTATTCCAATTAAAACAATATCCAAAGGTAATACCTTTAGAAACAGCAGTAGTCACAATGTAATTATTATAAGGAAGTACTTTCATTTAAGGACCTTTCCTCAAATACACATAACTTTTTAAAAAACAAAATAATTCTATGGGCTGAAATGTCTCATTCTTGTTTTCACCATAAAGATAAATATGTTGGGAAAAATTAACATTTGGTTATGTGTTACATATTTTTGTCAATTAGTAAATATGTCATATACTTCTGTTGTGCTTTGGTAACTCAACCAATTAATTTTTTAACTTCAAACTATCCATGGCCTTAGCCTTCAAAGAGGTAAATGCTTTTGAGATATTTGAAGAAACCTGATTTAGAAAGAATTAAGGGCCTAATCAGATAGCCAAGATCTGGGTATAGTAGAGACCCTCTGCATGTGGTTCTTCCCATCCCACAAAAGGTAAGGACAGTGGGATAAGCATTTCTGTGGCAGTATATTCCCTCCGCAAGAGCTCTTCACATGGCTAAGGATCTGAGCAGTAAGAGCAGCTCAAGAGAAATATGCACTGTTCCCCAACGGACCCTGCAAAAACTTCTCTGAAATTTCTATATATCCCCTGTCCCCAGCTAGGAACGCCCCTCAAAGAGGGACCAGAGACAGTGGGTGCCTAGAGGTGCTCTGTTAGTGAGACTGCACTGGAATCATGCTGCCAAGAAATGCGAGTATGGGGATGGCAAAGACACAGAGCTAGTGCAGAAGCACATGTTCTCAGCACAGATGGGTCTGGCCTTCTGATTGCATAAGAATCCATGTAGTTGATTGAGACTTTCTTGTATGTATGTGGTTTTACCCAGAAAGAGAAGGTTATTCACCTTGTGGATTAACTGAAGTTCTTCAAGATGTGTGTCCCTGTGGGTGTTCCATTTCAGGTGTTGGTGTGTTCCAGCCTCATCAGTGGTAGATTTTTAGCAGCAGTGCCAGTCTTGGTCACACATGCACAGAGGTTGTCTCATGGTGCCATCATGCTTCAACCACTATGCATGCGACCTGCCTCCCTCAGTTCCTTCCCTGCTATAGAGTCCCTAAATGAACTCTGAAGTGGGGAAAGGGTGTAGTGGAGCACCCATAGGGGGAGACAGCTCAAAGAACCTGTTACTTCACAGGCTGAGAAACCTTTTTTTCTTCAAGTGCTGCCCTTGTGGGTGCTCCATTTCAGGTGACTATAGAGCTGTGCTCTGTTGTGGATGGGGGGACTTCAGAGTGGTTTGGGTAACTGATGTTATCACTGTAGAACCTAAGAGTAAGTCACTACATGAGCTCTGTGTGATTACATAATGCTTTATGAAAGTATGTTCAAAAGCCCAGGTTGCAGCTCTACAAATGTAGAACATGCAGGTGATGTTGGTCCTTACACGTACTGTTTTGTTCACTATCGGTGGAAGGAAATGTAGGCACACATTGTGGACTGCCTATAATTCCAGCAGGTTGATGTGTAGCTGTGTTTCTTTGGGAGACCACGGTCCCTGAATAGTGTGATGATGTATGTGAGCATCCCATTCAATTAGTTAACTGTCCATTGTAATCATTACAGATTATTACTCTTGTTAGAAAGGTATTCCTTAACATACATTTATTGGTTTGGTCTATCACTGTAGTGATTATCTGCCTTTGTTAGATATTATCAGGTGTCTGTTGAAGCTGTATTTGTTTGGGATGTGGACTGAACTCAGCCATCTTTGTAGGTACCGCATGTGTAGATGTGTATTTTACCAAAAAAGTGGTGGCTGCCATGTGTCCTAATAGCTGCAGGCAGTTACATGTTGTTATATATGGACTATCTATCGCTAGCAAGATAAGAGTTGTCAGTGTTTGAAATCTTTATAGTGGAAATGATGCTTTGGTCTTTATAGAGTCGGTGTGTTCCCATGAATTCTGGTGGTTGAACTGAGGTTAGGGTTTACTTCTTTTTGTTTATCTGCAACCCGAGTTTATGAAAGGGGTTGATGGTCCTCTGAATATCATCTGTTGCTTCTGATTGAGTGGGACTTCTCAACAGGTAGTCATCAAGATTCGGAAATAATATTATTTCTTGTTTGCATATGTGTGCTGCTACAACTGCAAAGATTTTCGAGAAGACTCATGGTGCTGTGAAGAGGCCAAATGCTAGTACTCTATTGGTTCTTTTTCAACTGTGAAATGAAGAAAACATCTGTGAGATGGGTGTAATGTAGCAATATGCATCTTGTAGGTTGAGGGATGTGGTGAGTCCGTCCCCCATTCCAGCATTGTAATTATTTTGGCTAATGTTACCATCATGAATTGTTGGACTCAGACAAATTTGTTACGTTTTCTGAGTTCTAGAATGGGCCTCCAACCTCTGATTTTCTTCCCTTTGTACTGTAGAGGAACTTGTTCCACTGCACCTAGCTGTACAAGGTATACTAATTGTTGCAGGAGGTATTTGTGAGAGGGATCACTGAAGATGGATGGGAAAGATGTTGGGTGGGTGGAATTGATGTGAAAGGGATCAAGTAGCCCACTTGTATGATTTCTAGAACACATTTATCTGATATAATTGATGCTCAGATATTGTACAAAGTTCATAAACAGTGTCCAAAGATTTTTGAGTTGCTGTCTATTGGTGTTGGAATGGAAGGTCTTTCAGATCCTCGACCAATACTTCAAAATGACTGCTTTATCTCATGTTGGTTGCAAAGATAACTGTGTCTGAAATGGTCTTCATCTTTGGGGCATCCATCATTGTCTATAGTAATTGTACTGTCTCTGTTGCTTGGGTAATAATGACAAGTTCCAGAGGGGTAGCCATTCTAGTCTAGTTCAGAAGTGGGATTTTCTCTCATGAAAGCTCATGCTTTAAATACATTTGTTAGTATTTAAAAGTGCCACATGACTCCTTATTTATTTTGGGAAATAATGACTCCCTACACTGGAACGGATGGTATTTTTGTATTTAGGCGCAGGTATGTATGTACTAAGAGTTCTTGGGGTTGTCCTGGCGTCCTTCGTGGAATGGAGAATTTCATCAGTTTTCACTGAGAAGAACTTCTTCCTATTGAAAGGAAGTTTTTCCACTTTTGTTTGTAGGTCATTTAGTATTCCAGAGGACTGTAGTAATGATGCCTTTCAGATGTCCCATGCACTGCTACAGGCTGGGGGCCGATCAGCTAAGTAGCAGCGCTGTAGAAAAGGACCTGCGAGTTATGGTGGACGGGAAGATGAATATGAGCCAACAGTGTGCCCTTGTTGCCAAAAAGGCCAATGGCATATTAGGCTGCATCAGTAGGAGTATTGCCAGCAGATCGAGGGATGTGATAATTCCCCTCTATTCGACACTGGTCAGGCCGCATCTGGAGTACTGTGTCCAGTTTTGGGCTCCCCACTACAGAAAGGATGTGGACAAATTAGAAAGAGTCCAGCGGAGGGCAACAAAAATGATTAGGGGGCTGGGGCACATGACTTATGAGGAGAGACTGAAGGAACTAGGCTTATTTAGTCTAGAGAAGAGAAGACTGAGGGGAGATTTGATAGCAACCTTCAACTACTTGAAGGGTTGCTCCAAAGAGGAGGGAGCTAGGCTGTTCTCGAGGGTAACAGAGGACAGAACAAGGAGCAATGGTTTCAAATTACAGCTGGGGAGGTCAAGGTTGGATATTAGGAAAAACTTTCTCACGAGGAGGGTGGTGAAGCATTGGAATGGGCTATCTAGGGAGGTGGTAGAATCTTCATCTTTGGAGATTTTTAAGGCTCGGTTAGACAAAACTCTGGCTGGGATAATTTAGGGGGAGTGGTCCTGCTTTTTAGCAGGGGGTTGGACTAGATGACCTCGTGAGGTCCCTTCCAACCCTATTATTCTATGATTCTATGATTCTATGATTCTATGACCACAGCTATGTCACCTACTTCAAGGGATTCTTGCAAAATTGTATGAACAATAAGCTGCCCTTCATTTATCATGGCTCAGAATTGTTCTCTTCTGTATTCTGGCAGATCATTGATGAATTTCTGAATTTTTTGTTATTGAAATTGTATTTTGTTAGTAGTGTACTATAGCTCGCTACCCTGAACAGTAGGTGCAGAAGAGTACACTTTCACCTGAATAAAGTGAGTCTCTTCCACTCCTTATAAAGAGTGGTGGATTTATATTGTGTTTGCTTTCCTTTTTCACTCTACCACTAATGAGTTTGGAAGAGAAGGAGTGAATAAAAATTTCCGTGCCTTTAGCAGGAACATAATATTTTCTGTCGGTTCTTTTGCATGTTGGTGTGGTAGTGGCTGAAGTCTGCCACATCACTTCTGCTGGCTTCATGAGTGCGCCATTTATTGGTAACACATTTTTGGTGGTGGAGGGTGTCTGAAGTATCTGAAGTAAATTACATTGATTTTCCAATACTTCCTCCAGGAAAATGTATTGGCTATGAGCAAATTTCTTGAAAAACTCTTGAAATTATTTAAAGTGGTCTGCTGTGGTGGGAGGCGGTGGCCTTATGGCATCTTTGGGTGATGATGAAAAATTGTGTGTGTCCTGTTCCTGAACTACTTCCATTTCCTCTCTTGTTTCTTCATGGGCTTTGGTAGTCTCATGCAGTGATCTTAACTTGCCATGGGATGCTGTTGTGGGTCAACTGAATTGAGTCCTGCATGCTGCCCATGGTGGCTGTTGCATCAGGAAGGGCATTGGTGGACACATCTAAGGTCGGTCGAACCATTGCTGTATTTCTTTTCTACACTGTTTTGACTTTGCATGTCTCAATGCAGACTTGTGATTGATGGGAGAAGAATGGTGCAATGAAAAAAACCTTCTTCTTGGTTGTCTTCTTCATCACTTGAGGATGAGGTATAGATGGGTGATAATGTCTGCTCTGGTGCTTTGTGTTCTGAGCTAAAGAGCAGCAAGTGTGGTGCTGAAGGTACCACTATGTCCTAGGATTCTAGTTATGGTTTTTGTGATGCCTTCTGCTTCGGTGCCATTGGTGCTGGTGTGGTTTGCTTAGCTGGAGTCAAAGTCAGTGCCATTTCTTGCTTTGACTTTTACACCATCTCAGATGATGACAACAGAGCCGTTGACACCAGTGGTGGCAGCATAATGTTGGTTAAAGGTCTTGGAGCCATTTATGTTGGTCACAACTGTGTCATGGAGACAGAGTCAGACTTGCATCTTGACTCCTTTCCTTTCAGTTGGGGACAGGCAAAAGTCCTGGAGTAGATGGTGCTGGATGTCCAGAACCTAGAGCCTAGAAGGATAATGACCTTTCAGGAAACCTTTTCTTTTCTTTTCTTTTCTTTTCTTTTCTTTTCTTTTCTAAGGAGCATGGCAAGGTCAGGGCTCTTTTTCTTGTTTTTAAAGAGCAATTAGCCTTGCCCCTGTCTGTTTTCTCGGGGAGTCTCCTGGAGTTTGTTGTCCTGGATCAGAAACTGGTTTCAAGGATTTTTCCATTAGTATAATCTTTAGGCAAGAAGTCTTTGTCATGCCTACTTCTGACTTTTAAGTTTGTGCAGCAGATGCACTTCTGAGGTATATGCTCTCCTCCAAGGCATCTAACACCTAAAGAGTTATCATCAGAGATAAGTATTATGTACTGTGAGATATCAAGGGTAGTGGGCAGCCTGGGAGTGAAAGAAGGGAGATATATATGCCCCTGAATGCTGAGAGCTTTGTTCCTTATTGACTAATGAAGGTTACTACAGGGCAATTAGAGTCATCTGAGATCAATTAAGACATAGCCAGGTGCCTGATAAAAGTCTCTCTGCTCCAAACAGACAGGGCCAAGCTGGACATGGAGTAAGCAGAATGCTGTGTCATGCTGAGAAGTGTCATGCAGTTTTGAGAGAGAAGCAGCCTTGGGAGTATGGTGGTTAGTGTCAACATCTTGAACTTCTGACGTCTCACAAATTTGTTTAGGGATCTGAGGTCTAGGATAGGTCTCCATCCTCTGGGTTTTTTTTCTACCACAAAGTACCGAGAATGTAGGCATGTTTATTCCTAGCATGCATGTTGCCCTCGAGTCTTTCATAGAGTGTAGTGTTGTGTCGGTTTTCTCTGAAAAGAGATGGACCTTATCGAAGGGGAGGTCTTTGATCTTTGCTTGAAGGTCTCTTGGTAAGGCTGCAGCATGGAGCCAGGAGGCTCGTCGCATCACTACTGCAGTGGCCGTGGCTCTTGCTGCTGTGTCGGCTACGTCTAGAGATGCTTGGAGGGAGGTTTTTCCCACTAGTTGTCCCTCCTTTATTAATGTTTTAGGTTGTTCTTTTTTGTTGTCAGGCATACTTTCTGTGAGCTGTGCCAGTTTCTCGTAAATTGAATGATTATAATTTGAGAGTAGGGTGGAGTAGTTTGCTACTCTCAACAGCAGGGTTGAAGAAGAGTAGATTTTTCATCCTAGTAGGTTAAGGCATTTCCAATCTTTGTCTTGAGGGGTGGATTTGAAGTTGGGTTGTTTACCCCTTTGATTTGCTGCTTTGATCACAAGTGAATTAGCGGGGGTGGGGGGGTGAAAAGGAACTCCATCCCTTTTGGTGGGATATACCACTTTCTGTCACTCCTCTTTGTAGCGGGTATGGTGACTGGGGTTTGCCATATTATATGGCTGGATCCATTAAGGCGTCATCCATGGATATGGCTATTTTTGAGGAGGCTGTGGTGTGGAGAATTTTCAGCAACTTGTGTTGTATCTCCTTAACTTCTTCCAGGGGAATTTCCAGTTCTTGTGCTCCACGTCGGAATAGATCATTGAATTGTTTTGGACTGTCAATGGGACTAGATGTAGATGGGATTACAGCCTTGTCAGGAAAGGAAGGTGACCCTGATCTCCTGTGTCAATTGTCAGGGTTCGCTCTGAGGATTGGACCGATATGTTTGAATGTGCTATGCTAGATGATCTGTAGGGACCACGAGAGTGGTGGGGAGCAGAACGGTGACTGTGATAGGATGAGTGCTGATCCCATTCTGCCCATGCTCTAAGGCAGGGAGAGCGTTGGTGGCAACACCAGGAGCCATGCCATGAGTTGCGGTCGTATCGGTATGGATCATGGTAATGTGGGTGAGTTATGGCCCTTGTCGGTGAAGAGTGCTCAGGAGAGAAGTGGGCTTCCTCCATATCACTCTGCCACGGTGACTGTGGCGAAAAACAACTATGTACTGGTGACTGGTCATTTCCTGAGTGCGGAGGTGATATATGGTGTTCCTTGTGCTTTCTCTTGTAAGGAAACACTGTTGCCTGTGTGGCAGTCAGTGCCAAAGGTGTAGACCTATTCTCCGTGTGTGTCTTTGGGGAACTCTGCCCTGCTGATGGTGACAGCGCCAGATTTTTTGGCATGCCTTATCCAGTGCTGTGGACCGTTGCCAGGGCCTAAATTTCCTGATGGACAGTTTGTATCCATTTGTTCTTGTGTCCACATTGGCGCTGTATTCAAATAATTCCTCTCCCTCCCTGGTATTTATCCCTCTGATGTATTTATAGAGAGCAATCATACCTCCCCTCAACCTTCTTTTGGTTAGGCTAAACAAGCCAAGCTCTTTAAGTCGCCTCTCATAGTGGAGGTTTTCCATTCCGCAAATCATCCTTGTAGCCCTTCTTTGCACCTGTTCCAGTTGGACTTCATCTTTCTTAAACACAGGGGACCAGACCTGCACACAGTATTCCAAATGAGGTCTCACCAGTGCCTTGTATAATGGTACTAACACCTCCCTATCTCTACTGGAAATACCCCTTCTGATGCACCCCAGGACCACATCAGTCATCCTGTGATCAACCAGTATGCCCGGGTCCTTCTCCTCGTCTGTCACTTCCAATTAACATGACCCTAACTTATAAGAAAAATTCTTGTTATTAGTCCCATAATGCATGACCTTGCACTTCCCGTTATTAAATTTCATCCTATTCCTAATACTCCAGTTTATAAAGTCATCCAGATATTTCTGTATGATATCCCAATCCTCCTCTGTATTGGCAGTACCTCCCAACTAGATGTCATCTGCAAACTTAATGAGCACACTTCCACTTTTTGTGCCAAGGTCAGTAATAAAAAAGTCAAATAAGATTGGTCCCAACACTGATCCTTGAGGAGCTCACTAGTAACCTCCTTCCAGCTAGACAGTTCACCTTTCAGTATGTCCTGCTGTACTCTCCCCTTTAACCAGTTCCTTATCCACCTTTCTATATTCATATAATCCCCATCTTTTCTAATTTAATTAATAATTCCTTATATGGAACCATATCAAATACCTTGCTGAAATCTATGTAAATTAGGTCCACTGCATTCCCTTTATCCAAAAAATCTGTTATCTTCTCAAAAAAGGAGATCAGGTTGGTCTGGCACCATCTACCTTTTGCAAAGCCATGTTGTATTTTATCAGTTACCATTCACCTTGATATCCTAAGTACTTTCTCTTTCAAACTTTTCTCCAAGACCATGCATACTACTGAGGTCAAACTAACAGGCCTGTAGTTACCTGGATCACTTTTACTTACTTTCTTGAAAATAGGAACTACATTAGCAATTCTCCAGTCATACAGTACAACACCAATGTTCACAGATGCATTAAAAATCCTTGCTAACGGACTGGCAATTTCATATGCCACTTCCTTTAATATTTTTGGATGGAGATTATCCGGACCCCCCCCAATTTAGTTCCATTAAGCAGCTCAACCTTGGCTTCTACCTCAGATATGGTAATTTCCACCTCCACATCCTCATTCCCATTAGCTACCCTAATTAGCTATCCCCAAGCTCACCATCACCCTCATTAAAGACAGAGACAAAGTATTTATTTATATATTCAGTCATGCCTAGATTATCCTTGATCTCCACTCCATCCTCAGTGTTTAGTGGTCCCACTTTTTCCTTCTTTATTTTCTTCCTATTTATATGGCTAAAAAACCTTTTACTATTCGTTTTAATTCACTTTCCGAGGTCTAACTCTGCTTGGCTTTTGGCCTTCCTCACTTGGTCCACATGGTCTGACTTCCAAGAGGCAGCCCTCCTTTCCTTCTCTCCCATCTTCCACTCCTTGTAGGCCTTGTGCTTCCTCTTAATCGCCTGCTGGAGATGTTTATTCATCCAGCTTGGTTTACAACTCTTGCCTATGAATTTTTCCCCCTTCCTTGGAATGCAGGCTTTAGATAGTTCCTGCAACTTTGACTTGAAGCGATTCCAAGCCTCTTCAACATTCACATCCATGAGTTCTTTGGTTCAGTCCACTTTCCTAGCTAATTCCCTTCATTTTTTAATGTTAGCCCTTTTAAAATCAAAGACTCTGGTCACAGATTTATTTTTTGTTTATCCTTCCATTCAGTTTGAACTGGATTAGTTCATGGTTACTTGAACCTAAATTGTCCCCTACAACCAGTTCTCTATGAGGTCCTCACTACCGACCAATACCAAATCTAAGATCATGTCTCCTCTCGTTGGTTTGGAAACTGTTTGGTGGAGGAATTCGTCCATTATCACATCCAAGAAAATCTGGACCCTTTTATTGCTTCTCGACATGTCCTCCAGTCTATATCTGGGAAGTTAGTCTCCCATAATCATGCTGTTCCCAGTAGTGGTTACTTCCTTAAAGGCCCTAAAAAGGTCTCTATCCATGTCCAAATCAGATCCCAGTGGTCTGTAACATACCCCAAGCACTACACCAGGAGAAACTATAGTAGCTTTCTTCCTCAATGTGATTTTAAGCCAGATAGACTCTGTCTTACTAATTTCATCACTTTGAATTTCTTTACATTTTATTGCATCATTGATATACAATGCCACTCCCCCATCTTTGCCATTACATTCATCTTTCCTAAAGAGCACATAGCCTTCAATACCAGTCATGACTACTATTCCACCATGTTTCTGTTATCCCTATTATATCTGGTTTCACTTCCTCTACCAGTAGTTCCAATTCCTCCATTTTGTTACCTAGGCGTCTCACATTAGTATACAAACATTTCTGTGGGACGTGAGAGTCCCCTAAGCAGCAGACACATTGTGAATGTCCATCAGAGGCAGGCATGGCTTCGTTACATGCTGAGCACCTTTTGAATCCTGGCGAATTCAGCATGTGTTGTTTTCTTTCTTCTTTCCCCCCCCAAGAGTAACTGAACTTGTCTATCTAGTGCTAAAGTAAAGAGAGAGGAGGGAAGTTGGTTTTTTTTTAAGGGAGAAGGAAGGGTTAGCTAACTTCTTATGACTGAACTATTTTCTTTTTCAATTTTTCCAGACTATGGCAATGGTTTACACTGCAGAGACACTCCGTCTTCAGCCAAGAACAGTTGAAAAGGAACTGAGAGAACAGGGATCCATTTGCACGCTTGACCTGCGCTGTGGGCGGTGCGAGTCAACAATGGTGTGCGAGGTGCCACTGTTACTGCTACAAAGACCTCCAATTGATGGCGCTGGATGCAATGACACCTGATGTGGAGCATACACAGGGACATCGCTCGAAGAAGAACTGAAGGTGTTGGGTTGTGTGCTCAGTGGTTGAAGTGCTAGTAGTGCCAAGAAATAACTACTGCACATGTACGACCTGTATGGGCACTGCAGCTAAAGATCTCTAATTGATGGTGATGGGACACAGTGACAAATGAAATGGAGTACCCACAGGGACAGCACTTGTAAAAGAGCAATCAGTGCTTATGGCCTGTTTTCTACACCAGTTTTAACCCAGTGCAACTTCATTAATATTATTGAAGTTACTATTAACTTACATCAGTGTGAGTGAAAGGAATCAGATTTCTAGAGCTTTACACAGATGTTTATTATTAAATTTAAATAAATAAAAGTATAAAATAGTTCCATCTCTTCCATCGGTCTCCTACTCCTACTTTTGACTAGGGAAGTTAACATTCAAACTCACTTTATACTTCTTACATTTATATTTTTCCAATAGGAATTTTTTTCCTCTTTATTTACCTACAACCACCCAAAATTAAACCAAACTACCTGTAACAGAATGGAGACTCCAATTCGCATAGCATTTTCAAAAGTTCTTAAGTAATTGGAATCAGAAGCATGAATTTGTCGTAGCCTACCACCTTCCATTTGACAGATCCATTTGTTTGCCTGTTTCTGTGGATCAATTAGCAAAGGCCATCGTTGTCCATTCTTAACAAGGATGGCATTCTCAATGGAGTACTGGTCGAGCGGCAAACCTTCATTTTGCCATTTGCTGACCTAGTAAAATTTCAATAGTTAATATTTTCACATTTCTGAAAATATTTTTGTTATTTCATAGATATAATATTTATAATTAACTACATGTAAAGACAAACAGGGTGACAAAAAAAAATAGAACAATCTCTATTGTAAATAATCTCAGTAAAATACTTCTACCTTTGAATTTTATTCTTAGTAAATTGGGTTTGGAATCAAGTGTTCTGAAAGGGGGAAGTCTCAGTAAATCCTTTGATATAAACTATCACCTATGCCACCCAACATGTGCCCATGTTATTACCTCGTTTTTTTCTGTCATAGCTGTTATTAAGGAATAATTTGCAGACACAGGAATGATGTTCTCATTACATAATCTCAGACATTCATTTACTAGCTGCTGACGATACCCGGATGATAATACTCCGCTGTAGATGATGCATGCTGCTGAAACAAGGGCATCACCCAAAATACCCTGCAGTCTTTGGTCCAGCTTATTAACTGATTCTTTCCATCGCTCCTAACATATCCAAATGAAAAATTTTCATTTATAGTAAAAATATAACTAGCTTTAAATGTGTGTAAATATGCACTTTCAATAAGTTAGTATCAAAGTTCAGTGTTTACAGTTATGTGTAATAGGAATTGGGAGTGTGATTAAAGTAATATTTGCAACTCCGGACTAAGGAAAGATTTTAAGGTGCTAAGAGTAATAGCTCCTATTAGTCATAATACGTGAGACAATTTCCTGTCCCAAAAAAACAAGGGATTTAAAATACTGTTGTACCTGCTAGAGGGAGGGAAAAAGATGTAGCTGTTGAAAGGTGGGAAGGTTGTGCTTTATCAGGCAAGAATAATCCTCAGAAAGATGATAGGTAAAATGAAGAAAACAGTGGTTGTCAGTGAAATGTGGTTTAAATCTCCTCTTCCTCTGCCCAGAGCCAGGATGTAGTTATTAAACTGGACATGCCAGAACAAAAGGCCACAATACCAGGGTAAGCCATATGATAATGTAAGAGAGAGAAAGCACTATAGAAAAAAGGGAGGCAGCTTCTCACTTCTAAAAAAATATAAATGAAGTAAAATGTCTATGAGGCTTTAGCCTTGAATGTTCTGAGACCAAAAAGTGGATGATACAAAAAATGAAAGGAAATACCATCTCATCCTCCAGAGCTGTGCTTAATACAGATGCTCTGCGTAGACGCTGAGTTGCCAGTTGTTTTCGAGCTGCTAGCATTTCTTTCTGGGCTATGCTCTCTTGATAGCTTGCCTCTAAATTCTGCTTATGTTCTTCAATCTAAAAATCAATTGGCAGACTATAGATCAAGATTTTTATTTTCTATTTTGAATAGAGGGCTCCTGCCAGTTATTAGGGTCCTAACACCAGCCATTGATCAAACTTAATAGGCCTACTTCATTGTTTATTACTACATGTACTACTAATGCAACAAGGTTGAGCTTATATAAGAAAGTAAGAGTTTATGTTGTAGTAATTAAAGGCTGTTTCAAATTGCACTGCTTTAACGCTTACTCTTCTTATTGTCAGACAGTGCATAATGAGATGGATAACAAATGGCAAATGATCACAGCAATTTAGAGACTAAGTTACTGCTAGTCTTTACCCTCACTGAACACACACAACTTTCTACTGCTCATTTTCTAGTGGGCCTTTCCTTGTTTTGGAACGTTTTCCTTTGATACCGGAGTTATTCTATTAGGGTTATTTATTAAAATTGATTACTTTTCAGTTGTTTAGAACTTCTTGCTTTAATAAATCCTCCTTCCACTTGCACTGTAAAGATCAATATCCCAAATGTGAGGTTTAGCTGGTTGATCAGAATGAAGCTAACCAGGAGGCATTGGAAAGCTATTCCTTGTAAGAAATCATTATTTTCTAGGCTTCTCTGAAATTTGATTAAAGACCTGATCTTGCAGACCTAGTGCACATAAAGCTCCTATTGAAGTAAATGAGGCATCAGACAGGAGTTCCACAGGGTTGGGTCCTAACTCTAGGGTCGCATTATTGCAGGGGCTAAAGGGGCAGAAGACCCAGCCTAAAGGGAGACCGCACACTACAGCCCCTAAAACCTCTACCTAATCCATCCCCCGCCCCAGCCCACTCAACACCAGTGGGACTTGAGGGACTGCTGAGAGCACTTCTGCCCTGCCAGCGCTGGGGGGTGGGGTGGTGCCCTGGGACCAGAGGTCAGGCTCTATGCTCCCGCCCTGCCCCTGGGCAAGCTGGCCCACCCCTGGGGGCAGACTGGCTGGACCCGGGCTGGGGCTGGAGTGCCCTCTGGTCTAAGCCCCCCCCCGGCAACGGCCTGCCCACAGGCTGCCATGCTGGTAGGACAGAAGCCTCACAGTGGGAGGTTGGAGCCCCAGGCAAAGGCAGGTGTTATGGTGGGGGGCAGCCCAGGCCAGTTAATCCAGCCATGCCCAACTCTCTAGTAAAGAAGAGTTTCCCCAATTGAAGCCTTTAAAACAAAAATAACTTGTACAAGTTTAAGAAGGGTCTATGAAAATATAAATATTTACACACTTCAATAACTAAGCAGTAACATATAACAATGATAAATGTCTCACCAGAGTCAAACTTCTTTGTTTTTCATTCAGTTTTTGATGGGCAAGTCTTAGCACTTCTTGAGCTTCTGTAACCCGGATTTGTTTTGGCTCCACCAACTAGATAAAAATATGTATCACAGACTGCTCTTCAGTTTGAACGAAGAAAATGTGCAATGTGTTAAACACCACTTAAATTTTAGCAGTTATTCAGAAAGCTGAAAAGAAGGGGTTGCTTACCTGTAACTTCTGTTCTTCGAGATGTGTGTCCCTGTGGGTGCTCCACATCAGGTATCATCGTGTCCCGCAGCGAAGAGCAGTCTTCTTAGCAGTAGTGCTGGAGGGAGCTGCACGCACTGGTCCCGGCTCGCGACCGTTGCAGCCTGCCTGGCGCGCACAGCTCCCTCTCCCCTCAGTTCCTTTTCTACCGCAGAGCAAAGGTAAGTACTCCGAAGTAGAGGGGAAGGAGGGAGGGTAATGGAGCACCCACAGGGACACGCATCTTGAAGAACAGAAGTTACAGGTAAGCAACCCCTTCTTCTTCTTCGAGCGATGTCCCTGTGTGTGCTCCACATTGGGTTACTTTGTAGCCATTGTCAGTTATGGAGGAGGAACTTCGGTGTACAGAGGAAAGCACCGCTGATCCCACTCTAGCGTCATTGCATGAGGCCCTGTCAATTGCGTAATGGGTAGTGAATGTGTGTGGCGAGGACCAGGTAGCTGCCTTACAGATATCTGGGAGCACAATGTTAGTTAGGAAGGCTGTTGTAGCTGCCATTGCATGTGTGGAGTGGGCTCTGACCCCATCTGGGGGTTGCTTTCTATTTATTCGATAGGAAGTGTGGATACAGTCCTTTATCCACTTTGAGAGTCTTTGGTTAGAGATCGATTGGCCTTTGCATCTTTCTGCAAAGGAGACGAATAGTCTGTTTGACTTCCTAAATTGTTTTGTTCTTTCTAGGTAGAAAAATAGTGCCCGCTGAACATCCAGTGTATGGAGAACTGACTCGTGACGGGTGCTGTGAAGCTTTGGATAAAAGGTAGGTAAGTATATTGGTTCGTTTATGTGAAATTGTGTAACTATTTTGGGTAGGAATCGGGGGTGGGGGCATAGTGTAACTTTAACCTTCTGGAAGACTGTATATGGAGGTTCAGTCATGAGGGCGTTAATTTCTCCTACTCTTCTTGCAGAGGTTATGGCGACTAGGAGAGCTACCTTCATCGACAAGTAGTATTCTGAACAGGACGCCAAAGGTTTAAATGGGTGTTTCATAAGCGTATTAAGGACCATATTCAGGTTCCAAGCAGGTGGAGGGGGGCAGATGTTAGGGAATAATCTCTGAATGCCCATTAGAAAGCGTTTAATTATAAAATGACTAAGGACTGATGAGTCACTAAGGTGGTCATGGAATACTGAAATCGCTGCCAAATGAACTTTCAGGGAGCTAATAGCAAGACCAGAGTGTTTCAGCTCCAAGACATAGTCCAGGACCTGTGGGACTGAGGACGACGATGGTGCAATATTATTACGCCCACACCAGCTTTGGAATCTCCGCCATTTGAGCAGGTAAGTTATTCTTGTGCTTATCTTTCTGCTGTTCAGCAATATGTGTCTAACAGGTTCTGAACACTGCAATTCATCCAAGTGAATCATTGAGGAACCATGCCGTGAGATGAAGCTTCTTGATCTCCGGATGGTGAGACTGACCGAGATTCTAGGTCAATAGATTTGGCATTGGTTGTAAGATTATCAGTTTGCGTCGCGATAGAGCGAGCAGGTCTGCAAACCAAGGTTGTCTTGGCCAGGCTGGCGCCAGAAGTATGACACGGGCTTGGTCCATTCTGATCTTCTGGAGAACTTTGGGAATTAGGGGTATCAGGGGAAAAGCATACAGGAGAGATTGGGACCAGGTGATGAAGAAGGCATTGCCCATCGATTTGGGACCTATGCCTGCCCTGGAACAGAAACGGTGGCACTTCCGATTGAGGTGAGTTGCAAAGAGATCGATCACCGGATTTTCCCATTGGACAAATATGTCTTTTTATCTGTTTCCCACTCGTGGGTCAAAGGGAAGGTCCTGCTTAGGATATCTGCTGTTACGTTCTGCTTCCCTGGAAGGTAGGATGCGGAGATTGTGACATTGTGTCATATGCACCAGTTCCATAGGCTGACAGCTTCTTCACACAGGGACGATGATCACACTCCTCCTTGTCTATTGACATAGAACATGCAGGTCATGTTGTCTGTCATTACCCTTATTGGGTTGTTGCGTATGACCGGAAGAAAGTGTTTGCAAGCATAACGGACTGCTCTTAGTTCGAGAACATTTATATGGAGGGTGGATTCGGCTTTTGACCAGCAGCCCTGGATGGTCAACTGGCCTATGTGAGCGCCCCATCCTACAAGGGAGGCATCCGTAGTTAACATTATTGTAGGTTGGGGTGGAAGGAACGGTATTCCAGGCAAGATGTTTTGTGGTCTGGTCCACCATAGAAGGGAGTCCCTTATGTGTGTTGGAACCGATACTCTTTTGTTTAGGCTGTGAAACTTTGGCTTGTATACCGTTGCCAGCCAATGTTGTAGTGCCTGCATGCGGAGTCTGGCATTTGGGACCACAGACATGGAGGCAGCCATGTGTCCCAGGAGCTGTAATATTGTACGAGTGGTGACAACTGGGGCATTCCGTATGGTGCTGATTAGATCTTGTAGTGCAGTGAATCTTTGTGGAGGCAGGGACGCAATGCCTGACACCGAGTTTAGAAGGGCTCTGATGAAAACAATTTCTCTGGTGGGATCAACAGTTGACTTCTCTGTGTTTAAGCGCAGACCCAACTGTTTGAAAAGAGTGATGGTTTGAGTGGTGGCCTCGGTGGCTGCTTCTTTTGTTGGTGCACCTATTAGGCAATCGTCCAGATAGGGAAAAATCTTTATTCCCTGTGTCCTGAGGAAGGCAATGGGTACTGCCAGCAACTTGGAGAAGGTTCAGGGTGCTGTCAAAAGTCCGAAGGGCATCACCTTGTACTGGTAGTGGAGGTTGTTTACCACGAAACGAAGGAACTGTCTGTGAGAGGGCTGAATGGTGACATGAAAGTATGCATCTTGAGGTCGAGGGATAAGAACCACTCTCCTTGATGCAGCATGGGAATTATCTTGTTTAAAGTGACCACCTTGAACTTCTGTTTCCTGACCTGCCTGTTTAACGATCTGAGATCTAAAATTGGTCTCCATCCGCCTGACTTCTTCTGGACTATGAAGTACTGGGAGTAAAAACCCTTGCCCCTGTGTTGGCTCAGAACAGGTTCTATTGCTCCTAACCTCAGGAGTTATCCGATCTCTTGATGAAGGCTTGTTCGTGAGTGTTGTCCCTGAAAAGGGATGGGGAAGGGAAGTGTGGAGGTGGACGAGAAGTGAATGGGATGGAGTAACCCTTGGTCACGATTTCCAAAGCCCACCTGTCTGATGTGATGATAGACCAGGCAGGGAGAAATCGTCTCAAGCAGAATTCGAAGTTCAGAGGAGGTTGGTCTGATGCTGCATGTAAAGTGGGAAGTCTCAAACCCTCGACCAAGACTTCAAAATTGCTGTTTCTGAGGCTGAGGTTGAGTATTTGAGGATGATTGGAAGTGCTGTCTTCTCTTGTATCCTCTCTGTCTCCCTCTCAGTGAGGTGTCATAGTGCCTCTGCTGGTTTTGGGGTTGAAAGTAGGGATGGTATTTGTGAGTGAAAGACTGGAATCTGGATTGCTTCCTTTTATATGTAGGAGTGTAGATTCCGAGGGTTCGTAGCATGGCTCTGGAGTCTTTCATGGCGTGCATAGCTGCATCCGTTTTCTCAGAGAAAAGGTTTACCTTGTCAAAAGGCAAATCCTCAATTTTAGACTGAAGGTCTTTGGGCAAGGCCACTGACTGGAGCCAGGAAGCTCTTCTCATAACAATGGAGGTGGCTAATGCTCTTGCTGCCATGTCAGCTATATCTAAGGATGCTTGGAGCGAGGTCCTTGCTACGAGTTGACCCTCATTCACCAGGGATCTTTGCTGTTCCCTTCTACTGTCTGATTGGATATCTGAGATTTGTGCCAACTTTTCAAAGATCAGGTGAGTATAATTCGATAGTAAGATGGAATAGTTCACAATTCTCAACTGCAAGGTGGCAGATGAATATACCTTTCGTCCCAGGAGATCGTCGCCTCAGATCTTTATCCTGAGGAGTGGCTTTAAAGTTTGGTTGTTTCCCTCTCTGGTTAGCTGTATCCATGACCAATGAGTTTGCTGGAGGATGAGTGAATAAAAATTCCATTCCCTTGCAGGAATGTACCATTTCCTGTCATTTCTTTTATTTGTTGCTGGTGTCGAAGCCGGATTCTGCCAGATTACATTGGCTGGGTCCATAAGGGCTGAGTCCATTGGTATCGCTATATTTGATGGTCCTGAAGTATGCAATATCTTGAGGAGTTTATGCTTCAGTGACCTCCTCTAGTGGTATCTCCAGCTCCTTTGCCACTCTTTTAAACAATACATTAAATTGCTTAGCATCATCATTGGAAGATGCTATGGATGGTATGACTGCCTCCTCCGTCGGGGGGGTTAGATGGTGTGAATGCGACATGTTGTCCACTACTGAGACAGAGTGGGGTGGGATTGAAGACTGCTCAGAGAGAGTAGATAAAGGAGGGCTAGGGGATCGTCGTGGTGAGCGAGAACGATGATGGTGATGATGGTTATGGTAGTAATGATGGTGAGAGTATCTACTTGGGCATGGTGAGTGATGGTCCAGCCTGGTACAAGAGCTATGATGAGAAGAGGTGTAGCGGCAGCAGGAGGCAGGGTGCCGTGCTTCTCTAGAGCTGGCTCTTGACCGTGCGTGGGCGTATCTGTATTGAGGAGATCTACTTCGGGATCGACAGTCATAGGAATGGTATGTACGACTGTGATC
>ML685763.1:14936588-15080920 GCA_007922175.1 Pelusios castaneus | reverse complement strand
TTTTCCAATGTGCATTACTTTACACTTATCCACATTAAATTTCATTTTGGCAGATGAACGCTATATTTGCCTTTTTCCAATCATTTGAGACTTCCCCCAATTGCCGGATGTTTTCAAAGATAATGGCTCTGCAATCACATCAGCCAACTCCCTCAGTATCCTCAGATGCATTGCAGCCAGGGCTGTCCCTTGGGGGCAGCGGGGCCCTGGGCCAATTGGCCTAGGCGGGGGCTCCACCCCCCCAAGCTGCAGGAGAGCCTGTTGGGCCCACTGGCCTGCTCCGCCCCCGCAAGGAGCCAGCCCTGGAGGCTGAGGCCACCAGCAGGGAGAGCTGGCTCCAGCCCTGGCCCGGGAGACCGAGGCTGAGGCCGTGGGGCGCCGGGAGCTGGCTGAGGCCGAGGCCGTGGGCGCTGGGAGCTGGATGAGGCTGAGGCCGCGGGAAGCCGGCCCCAGCCCCAGCCGTCGGCATGGGGAGCTGGCTGCCAGTGCAGGGAGCTGGCTCGGGCCACGGAGCCAGCCACATGTGGCCATCTGGGGCAGGCTGGCTCAGAGGCTGGGCCCCCCACACGTGCTCCACCCTGGAGATGAGGGGGGCTGGGCATATCACTCCCAGCCTGGCCTGCCCCGCCCCGCTGCCTTCGGCTTGCTATCAAAGGCAGCGGGGCAGCTGTGGGAGGAGGGGGCTGCAGCGGGCGCGGGCCCTGCACTGCTCTGCTGGGAGTGGGACAATGCAGGGCCCACGTAACTGTAACCGTGATCGCCCCGTCTGCCCCCCCCACTAGGGACGGCCCTGATTGCAGCAGGCCCCATGGAGTTGTGCATGTCCAGCTTTTCTAACTAGTTCTGCATCTATTCTTTCACAACTGAGGGCTGCTCACCTCCTGACCATTCTATACTGTCCACTGCAGTAGTCTGTGAGCTGACCCTGTCTATGAAGACAGAGGCAGAAAAAAATGCATTGAGTACTTCAACTTTTTCCACATGATTTGTCATTAGGTTGCATCCTTCATTCAGTAAGGGCCCCATACTTTTTCTGATCAACATCTTTTTGGTATTGAAATTAAGAGAGCTGGGTTCGAGGCCTGTCTGCCTCTAACTTGTGTGATGTTGGGGCAAGTCACTCAACCTTTATGCAACACAAATTTCCTACATGTAAAGTGAGAAAAATGATATTTCATTACTACAAAGACCTTTGAGATTTAAGAATCACTAAATCCCTTGGAAGGGTTCCAAGAATTGACACGTACACTTTTTCATGATTGGCCAAAATCATCTAATAGAAGTCAAACCTGCTACCTTTCATGGCCTTCAAAACCTTTCTGATTTAAATATCTCTTTCAACAGTATTGAGTCTATACCCTCCAATGCATTTCGGACCTTACGTGAACTAAAGTTTCCTCAACTTGGCTTTTAATAGAATTTCCAAGACGTGTACTAAGTTGTTTATTGGCCTTGGCCAACTACAACTTCCCAACCTGGATCAAAATAAACTAAATAACCTTCCTATGAGAATTTCAGCGCCTCTTACTAAACTAGAGGTGTTAATATTAGACAACAATTTGTTGAAAATGATAACAGCAGCTTTACTTGAAGGTCTTTTTCTGCACAAAAGAATAAATGGACACAAATCAGATAGCAAGAAAGGAAACATTCAAAAACCAAAAGGGGAAAATGTCAACCTCTCTGCACATTCTGTGAAAGTTACAGTACTTCAGCAGAAATACTTTAAAACAACTGATTCAACTTCAAACTGCAGAGTTGTAATTCATATGCAAATTTGACATCATTACATTGTCTGAATAGAGATTGGAGCTGGCTCACCCATTACCTCTTTTCATGTTCTCACCTTCTTTTCTATTTTTCCATACTGTGTGAATCAAAAGAACTTGTTCGGTTTGCTGAAAAAGACTGACCTGACCTTGTGACTTACCCTTCTCTGTATTTATTCACCTGACATACTACAGCTTCTGTTTCATGCACCTGAAGAATTGGGGTTGCATCCATGGAAGCTAATGCAATAAATAAATTTGTTAGTCTGTAAAAGTGCCAGAGGCCTTCCCTGTTTATTTTGCTGAACTAGACTAACATGGCTACCCCTCTGGAACTTGTCAGCAAAGAGATAATAGATGAAAATTTAAGAGGAAAAGACCAACTTATGAGAGTGAGTATCCAGAAGAAAAAACTGACGAAAGGCCCGTGTGGGATGTAACTAGGGAATGTAAAAGTGGAGAAGTTTGACCCATTGAAAGAGATGCTGAAGGAACAGTATGAGTGACATATGGAAAACCGAGAGAGGATAGTATTAGAAAAACTGAGGGAGGGAAGAGTATCAGGCAGGAGGTGAGAGTCTGTAGGGTCAAGATTAGCAGAGGTGTTGAGATTGAGAATAGAGTATTGTTTCTAAGACTTCAGAAGGAACAGGTCACTAGAAGAGCAACTTCAAGAGAGTGAAGAGGTAAGAAGCTAAAATATAGGAGATCCAAGATGGTGGTAGAGGAAGGGAACTTAAAGCAGCAGTTATGTATGGTATGCTTGAGTTTACAACTGAAGAGTTGAAAACTGGAAAGGGAGAAGAAAGGTATGATTGCTTATGAGAAAGGAAGGTTACTCACCTGGGAGTAGTAACTAAGTTCTTCGAGATGGGTGCTCCATATAAGGTGTTGACGCAACCTCGCATGGCAGAACGGAGATTTTTATAGCAGTATTCATGTGACTGGTGTCTGCGTGCGTCTCTTGGCACCGCTTTTGAAGAGCGAGCGGCTCCAACCGCCTCAGTTCATTCTCTACACAGTAGTCTATTTGTAACAGTCCGAAGTAGAGAGGGAAGGAGGGCGGGTAGTGGAGCACCCATGGGGACACTAATCTTGAAGAACTCCAGTTACTGCACCCAGGTGAGTAACCTTCCTCTCTCCTTCGAGAGATGTCCCTGTGGGTGTTCCACATAAGGTGATTCGCTAGCAGTGATCTTAGCTGGATGGAGGGACTTTGGAATCTTTATTAGTCACTAATGAGAGTACAGATCTTCCAACTGTTGTGACAGACCATGAATTCAAGTCTAATGCACCGTGTTTGACGAAGATATATTCAGATGCCCAAGTGGCTGCTTTGCAGATATCTGGAATTGGCACGTTATTTAAGAAGGCAGTGGTGGTTGCTACTGCTCTAGTAAAGTGAGTTCATATATGTTCTGAAGGAGCTATCCCTGAGAGTCTGTAGCTTTTGTGAATACATCCAGCTATTAGCTTGGATATTCTTTGTGATGACATTACTTTTCCTTTGCATCTGTCTGCGATTGTAATAAATAGTCTGTTGATCTGTCTAAATTCTTTTGTTCTTTCTAGGTAAAATGCCAAATGTAAGACGAACATCTAGCGTGTGTAAGAGAGCGTCACGAGGATTTGAGTGGGGTTTCAGGAAGAATACAAGTAAGTTTATTTCTTGGTTGACATGAAAGGATGTTGATATTTTGGGTAAAAACCTCAGATGTAGTCTGTGTGTGACTCTTTCCCTGTGAAATATAGTGCACGGCGGGTCTGCCATGAGTGCTGCTATCTCACTTACCTTGCAGAAGTGATGGCCACTAAAATGTGACTTTCATAGACATATTCTTCAGCAAGCAGGAGGCTCACAAACAGAGAAGAAATAATGGGGGAATTAGAAGTGAATAGCAACCTGGGCAGCAGTGACCATGAGGTGGTAGAATTCAGGATTCTGATCAAAGGAAGAAAGGAAAGGCAGAACACACACCCTTGACTTCAGAAAAGCGGATTTTGGCTCCCTCGGGGAACTGATGGGCAGGATCCCCTGAGAAGCTGATCTGAAGGGGAAAGGTGTCCAACAGAGCTGGCTGTATTTTAATGAAACCCTGCTAAGGGCACAGGAAGATACCATTGTGATGTGCAGAAAGAACAGCAAATGTGGAAGGTGCCCAGCGTGGCTTAGCAGAGAACTCTGCATGGAGCTGAAACATAAAAGGGAAGCTTACAAGAAGTGGCAGCTTGGACAGATGATTAGGGAGGCATATAAATATATTGCTCGGCATTGCAGGGATAAAATCAGAAAGACCAAAGGCCAATTGGAGTTACAGCTGGCCAGGTATGTGAAGGATAACAGGAAGGGGTTCTACAAGTATGTCAGTAACAAGAAGAAGATCAGGGATAGCATAGGTCCCTTACTGAATGGGGCAGGTATCCTCCTGGTGGATGATGCGGAAAAGGCTGAAGTACTCAATGCTTTTGAGTACTCAGTCTTCACGGGGAGGGTCAGCTCCCAGGCTACTACACTGGGAAATGGAGAGAAGGAGAGCGGCCCTCAGTGATTGAAGGTCAGGTTAAAGAAGTTGGATGTGTATAAGTCTAGGGGTCCAAATGAACTGCATCCGAGAATGTTGAGGGAGTTGACCAATGTGATTGCAGAGCCTCTGGCCATTATCTTTGAAAACGCACAGCAAACGGGGGAGGTCCGGAGGATTGGAAAAAGGCAAATATAGTATCTATCTTCAAGAAAGGGAAAAAGAAGGATCCAGGGAACTACAGACCAGTCAGCCTCACCTCAACCCCTAGAAAAATCATGGAGCAGGTCCTCAAAGAATCCACCCTGAAACACTTGGAGGAAAATAGAGTGATCAGGAACAATCAGCATGGATTCACCAAGGGCAAATCGTGCCTGACTAATCTGATTGATTTCTATGATGAGATGACTCACTTTGTGGATGTGGGAAGAGCCATCGATGTGATATACCTCGATGTTAGCAAGGCTTTTAATACAGTTTTCCACAGCATTCTCGTCTGCAAGTTAAGGAAGTATGGGTTGGACGAGTGGACCATAAGATGGATAGAAAACTGGCTAGCTCATTAGGCTTAGCAGATAGGAATCAATGGCGCAATGTCTAGTTGGCAACCAGTAACGAGTGGAGTGCTCCAGGGGCTGGTTCTGCTCAACATTTTCATTAATGATCTCGATGATGGGATCGATTGCACGCTCAGTAAGTTCGCGGATGACACCAAGCTGGGGGGAATGGTAGACATGCTGGAGAGCAGGGACAGGATTCAGGGAGACCTAGACAAATTGGAGCATTGGGCCAAAAGAAATCTCATGAGGTTCAACAAGGACAAGTGCAAAGTCCTGCACTTAAAACGGAAAAATCCCATGTACTGCTACAGGCTGGGGAGTGATTGGCTAAGTACCAGCACTGTAGAAAAGGACTTGTGGGTTACGGTGGGCAGGAAGATGGATATGAGTCAACAGTGTGCTCTTGTTGCCAAAAAGGCCAATGGTATATTGGGCTGCATCAGCAGGAGCGTTGCCAGCAGATCAAGGGATGTGATTATTCCCCTCTATTCCACATCTGGAATACTGTGTCGAATTTTGAGTTCCCCACTACAGAAAGGATGTGGACAAGTTAGAAAGAGTCCAGCAGAGAGCAACAAAAATGGTTAGGGGGCTGGGGCGCATGACGTATGAGGAAAGACTGAAGGAACTAGGCTTATTTAGTCTGCAGAAGAGAAGAATGAGGGGGTATTTGATAGCAACCTTCAACTACTTGAAGGAGTGCGCCAAAGAGGAGGGAGCTAGGCTGTTCTCAGTAGTAACAGAGGACAGAACAAGGAGCAATGGTTTCAAGTTGGAGGTGGGGAGGTCGAGGTTGGATATTAGGAAAAACTTTCTCACTAGGAGGATAGTGAAGCATTGGAATGGGTTACCTAGGGAGGTGGTGGAATCTCCGTCTTTAGAGATAGTTAAGGCCTGGTTAGACAATACCCTGGCTGGGATGATTTAGTGGAAATGGTCCTGCTTTTAGCAGGGGGTTGGATTAGATGACCTCATGAGATCCCTTCCAACCCAATGATTCTATGATTATATGCACATCCCTTCTGTGTCAAGTCATGCCCCTCTAAATTCTATTGCCTGTGTGGGAGTTAGAGTTGATTTTTGTGTATTTATTAGAAGACCTAGTCTCTTGAATAGGGCTATTGTGAATTGTAGGTCCCTTGTGGCTTGTACAAGACTTTGAGATTTCAGGAGACAATTGTCCAGGTAAGGACATATTGTGATATTGTGTCTCTGGAGATGTGCTGCAACAACAGCAAGGACTTTTGAGAACACTCTTGGGGCTGTAGAGAGGCCAAAGGGTAGCACCGTATATTGGTAATGGTCTGGACCAAATCTGAATCTGAGGAATCTCCTGTGTGCTGTGTGGATGGATATATGAAAATAAGCGTCCTGTAGGTCGAGGGCCATGAACCAGTCCTTGAGTTGTAGCGCTGGAATGATAGTTGAGAGCGTTACCATTCTGAATCTTTGGGGTCTTATGAAACTGTTTAGCCTTCTTAGGTCAAGTATGGGTCTCCACCCTCCTGACTTTTTCTGAATTAGGAAATATGGAGAGTAGAAACCTTTCCCTCTGTGCTCTTCTGAAACACGTTCTATTGCTCCTACCTGCAGGAGACGGTGAATTTCTTCCTGTAAGACTTGTTCGTGAGCTGTGTCCCTGAAGAGGGATGGGGAGGAGGTTGAATTTTGGTTTTGATGAAAATGGGATAGTGTATCCAGTATTGATTATTTTTAAGACCCATTTGTCTGTGGTGATCTCTGACCATTGTTGTATGAAGGGTTGAAGTCTGTGATCATAGATGAGTGGATGCTCTGTGAACTCGAGGTGGTCGTGCGGACCTTTGACCAATTCCTCAAAAGTGTGGTTTAGAGGAAGGTGTTTGGAATGTGATAGGATGATTGTTTGGCTGTCTACATCTTTGTAATCATTGTCTGCCTCATGGCTGATGTTGTCTTTTGTAACTAGGTCTATATTGGTACTGATATTGGTACCTGGAACTGTATGGCTGGTATCTAGAGAGCCATCTCCTAGTAGCAATGGAATAGATACCGAATGTCTGTAGCGTGGCTCTGGAATCTTTTGATGAGTGCATGAGTTCGTCATTTTTTTCTGAAAATAATTTCTTTTTATCAAAAGGTAAATCTTCTATCATGGCCTGGAGAAGTTTTGGCAGGTCTGTAGAGTGTAGCCAGGAAGATCTCCTCATCACAACTACTGTGGTGATGGTGCGGGCTGCAGTGTCAGACACATCCAATGCAGCCTGCAGAGCTGTTTGGGATATCAGTTGACCCTCACGAACGATGGCATGGAATTGTTGTTTTTTTACTTCTGGAATATCCTCAATAAAATCAGCCAATTTCAAATAATTGTTGTAGTTATAATTATCAAGTAATGCTGAGTAGTTTGTTATTTGGAGGTGTAGAGATGAAGATGTGTATACTTTCTTCCCAAGCAGGTCCATTTTTTAATCCTCTTTATCGTGTGGGGTAGTTCTATTAAATTGTTGTTTGTGTCTATGATTAGCAGCCTCCATGACTAAAGAGTTGGGAGGAGGATGGGAGAACAAATATTCCTAGTTTTTTGCTGGTATAAAGTACTTTTCATCCACTCACTTAGATGTTGGAGGAATGGTGGCAGGAGTTTGCCAGATCTGCTCTGCCAGCTCCATTAAGGCAGTATCTATAGGAAGAGCAATTTTTGTAGAAGAAGTTGTCGGTAGTATTTTCAGGAGTTTATGCTGTGATTCGGCAACCTCCTGCAGTGGTATCTCTAACGATTCTGCCACTCGTTTGAAGAGCTCTTGGAATTGTTTCGAGTTGTTAGTGGCAGTTGAAGGAGACTGAATAATAGCTTCTGCCTGTGCGGGCGAGGAATTATGCATGGGGGAATGAGTCAGGTGTGTCCCCTTTTTTGTCCTCCTCCGGGGATTGAGGTTCTGGTAATTTCAAGGACTGTTTCAATGAAGGCTTATGGGATCTGGTGGTAGACGGTCTACTATACCCTGACTTCCATGGCGACCATGGTTCGTATCCAAGCCAGTGGGGTGAGTAGACTGTGGGCGGTCCATATCAGGAGGGACCGTGCCATGGATACGGCGGCCTATTCTGTTGCCTCTTCCTGTAGTCATTTCTGTGTGGGGAGTTTGTTTGAGGTGAGGAGGCGAACTCCTCTGCCTCAGCTTCCTCATCACTGGAGAAGGGGAATGCTGATAGTGTTCCCCTTCTTGGTGATAATGGTGGATTGGTGACAATAAAGAGAGCGGTGGTGGAGGTATGTGCTCTCCTTCGGTACCACCGTGTTTTTTCTTTTCTGAACATTTTCTAGGCATATACTGTGCCTGGTTGTGCTACGGCATAATTTGCTCTGGTGCCATTAATGGTTGGTCTGGCTCTGTCGGAACCACGGTTGCTGACAGGTCCTGCTGGGTTGGGTGCCTGAGGGGCTGGTGTCTGTGGAGCTGCAGTGTGAGGAGGTTGCATTGTTCGTGCTGAGCTTCTCCTTGGAGTATGCAGCAGCTCTAAGTTTGGTGGGTTAGCCACTGAAGCTCTTACTTGGGTCTGCTCTCGATTCCGCTCTCCAGCGGTTGATAAAGATCTTTTGCTTTGCTTATCTGTCTGCGTACCTGAGGAGCTGGGAGCCTCTTTGGTATGGGTGCTCTTAGGAGAAAGTGGCAGAGTCTTCCTCCTTTTTGTCAAATTATGCAGCGGGGTAAGGTGCCTCTTCTTCAAGTGTTGTTCGGGAGAGGTTGTGTGTGTCCCCCCTGATTCTGAAGATGGTCATAGTGACTTTTCCATTAAAAGTCATTTGAGACACAGGTCTCTGGCGTGTCTCGCTCTAGTACTAAGATTTTGACAGTGCGGGCACTTTTGGGAGATATGTTCCTCTCCCAGACATCTTATGCAGACCGAGTGCCCATCCAGGACCGGCATGGCTTCTCAACATTTTTCACATCTTTTGAAGTCAGGTGAGCCTGGCATTTTGAAGTTTCTTTTGTTTGTTTTTTTTTAAATTAGAAGGGTTGGGGAGGGAAAAAACAAAAGAAACTGATAAGGATGAAAGAAATGTGAAATAGAAGAAGCTGAGGTAAGAGAGAGAAAGACACTCTGTCTGCTGCCAAAGGCGGTAAAGAAGGAACTGAGGCGGTTGGAGCCGTTCGTGCTTCAGAAGCGGCGCCAAGAGATGCGCAAGGACACCAGTCACATTCACGGCTCCAATGAATACTGCTACAAAAATCTCTGCTCTGCCATGTGAGAGTGCATCAACACCTTATGTGGAGCACCCATGGTGACATCTCTCAAAGGAGAAATTAGACATGTTGGTGTATTGAAGTTTGGAGACCTAGGAGGCAAGATTCGGAAGCAAGATGGAGCTGAGTTACGTCAAAATAGATGATTTCAAAGGGTGGGAGCTTAATGATGGAGAGATCAGAGAGAGAAAGTGAGAGCAGTTTTTAGTGAAGCCAAACTCAAAAGTGACCTTTCTGGTATGTGGGGAAATTTCAAAAGATCCAGGAGACTAAGGGGTTATATATCAATGAGAAGAGATAGACTCTTAGGTAATGAAGACAGAGAAAAGAGAGGAGTCTAGGGATGGTAGAAGTTTGATAGATACTTCACAAGCATATATGCAACTCTGATTAAAAGTGTAAACACATTTGACTTGATAAATGACAAATACTGAGCTGCATTTACCATTTTTATATTTCAGCTATTAAAAATCTCTTCTTGCACAATAAACCATGGTCATGTGACTATAAAATGAAATTTTTCATTCACTCGTTCTCCAAGATCAAAAGTGTAATTCTCCAGTGCAAAATAAAGATGCTAAGCCAAATTCTGAATTGTAAGCAGTGTCAGAAGATAATACAGTTGCAGTACATATGTATTAGTTCTAATATCATTTATTTAATCTAATTAATTTATTTTAATTCCAATGTTTCCTTCATCACAGTGTGGATCTGCAATTAAATTGCTGTAAGTGTTCCTGTCACTGGCTGTTTCCTCAGGCACTACTACCTGTCCTGTTCAACACCCAACCCTTCTGCTTATCTCCTCCCCTGGCTCCCTGATTTTGTGGAATCCTAGAGCCCTGTCCAATTTTCATTCCATATTCACTGGTGCTTACGCTCCAATCCTTTTGTTTCCAATTACCTTTATCTAACCCGCCCATTGTGGTGCTATGCGCTGTGGTAAAGATAGGATTGAGTCACTGACAATATGACCACAACTGACAGAATAAAAGTTGACTTATTATAGGGGTACAGAGCTTACGTCCCTTCAGCAGCCAGGGACCCCACTATGGCTGTGGACAGGCTCCTGGGTGTTGTTTCCAAGGCATCTGCTGTGCAGCTTCCAAGGTCCACCGGAGAAGTCCAATATGCATTAGACATTCCCCTGAATTTATGCTAGCTGAATGCAGGGGAGGGAGGAGGTTTACAGAGTAACTAGGGATTCACACACATATGAACGTAGCCTAGGTTGTTACACATCTATATAAAGACCACAAGATGAGCATTCGTCATAAACAAGTAAATGCGCATGGCATCAGGTACTCAGCGCATGGACGAGGCACGTAAAAAAGTAACTATGCATGTCTTTAGGCACCTCGCTCATAGCCAGGGCACACAGCGGTCAGAGTGGGGTTTCACTCATCTATACTGTACGTCTTCCGTGATTCCCTTACACCCATACACTTCTCTTATTTCCCCCTCCCACCCTTCTTCTGGCCTACAGGCTGTGCCTCTCAAATAACTCTTTCTTCCCATGGAAACTTCTGGCTACACCTCTTATCTAACTCCCCCATGTCCCTTCCACCTACCCCTCTCTAGGTCCTGGCTCTATTCCCCATTCCTACTCATTTCATTTAAATCTCCCTCTGGGTCTGCATGCTACACTTCACCTCCAGCTCCATCTGCTTTCCTGCTTCTAGACACTAGCTACATACCAAACAGAAAGCCAGGTGAGATTCCATCTAATATCTGTTTATTAGAGGGCTAAATAAGGGTTGATTTCTTACATTATTAAAGAATGTAAAAGGAATTAAAAAAAATTATCCTCCTCCATGTACACATACTCATTATCCCCCCAAAATATGAACCTTGAGAGGCAGAGTCCACAAACTTTCCCCATGAAGATCTTCCAGTATGATTTCATTGGGAGAGACAGAGTTTGAATCTCTATGAAATTTGCTGCAGGTATGGACTAGACAGTAGACAGGATTTGGCTATGTCTACACTTGCACTTTTAAGTCGACTTAGTGTGTCTACACTTAAAATTAAAGTCGACTTAAAGGGGAACTTACAAAGTCGACCTAGAGCGTCCACACTGGATGCTCTAGGTCGACTTTGTGGGGCTAGGGGGACCTTGGGCAGGTCCATGGTGGTGGTGGGGGGGCACCCCTTGTGTATACCAGGGACTAAACTGATGAGCCATTAAGGACATAAGGAATACACTCATTGTGTCCTTAATGGCTCATCAGTTTAGTCCCTGGGACCATTATCGTTGGTACATTCCTAAACATTAAGGACACAATGGTTTGACACACCCACCCAGCTCTCTCAGGTATTTCAATAAAATAACATAAGTTAAAGTACAGATAGAATACCCAATTTCTAACTTCTAATCCAAATAGAATTCCTAGACATAAACTATAAAATCATTCCCAGCAAATTACTACCTTTCTATTGATACCAAACATGACATAGTTCCTCTGGATTATAGAGCATTTATGAGATATCCATTGAAAACAATATCATAAATGCTTCCCTAAATCCAGACAGCGTCACATACAGGGCTCTGCCCTGCCCTTTGGGGGGCATGCCAGGTTCCCCCTGTGCCGCCCCCAGCAGGGAGGGCAGTGGTGTAGTCCTGGGGTAGCCCTAAGTCGGCTTAGGGCTACCCCATGTCTACACTGGCTTAATTAGACTTTAGAAAGTTGAATTAAGCCTTAGGTCGAGTAAAAAGCAGGTTTAAAAAAGTCGACTTTATTTTCCTTAAGTCGACTTAAGCAAAGTGTAGTGTAGACGCAGGGCAAATTAAGTCGACTTAAACCAAGCTTAAGTCGACTTAATTTGCCAGTGTAGACGCAGCCTTTGTGTATTCCCTTAACTTCTTCACAACACAGATGCACTGAAGTTGCAATATCAAGGATTCCCCTGGTTGCAGATGCTCTGAGACACTATTTAAAGGATACTTTACTTTTCTGGCTAAATTAACATAGGCCTGGCATATGGTACAATGCACATCTTTCGCCAGAGCTGGGCCTGATCAAGTGCCTGTCCCTTCCACCCATGCAGATCTCTGGGTGGATAGAGTTGGAAATTCTCACACAGTTCAGAGGATAAAACAGCAAAGAGATGGTAGATGGTAAAGATGGGACCACACTGCTTGTATTACATTTTTAATTGTATATATGTATGCATTTGAATATGTATGTATGTATTAGCTGGACACTGAATATAATACACACACAGTTATTGTTCTGTCCTTATGTGATAACAGTTGAAAATGTTTAATCCTAATAAACATATTGTACACATAGTTCTCTTCTCACTCCATCTATATATTTCTATAATGGAAATGTTATCTGTTATGTTACCATATATATTGAGTTTAGTCAAACTAAATATGTTGTAACAAAGTAAACTGCCATAGTCTATTGAATCAACTCTTTATACATCATGAACTTTATTCAAAAACATATACCTGTATTGGGCAAAACACTCTTACAACCAAATTCGAGGCTAAGACTGCTGACAACCATATACCCAAAAATGCCTTGAGGGGAACTATAAAATGTAATTTTTATATCCCACTCCCCAAATCTTGCTGTGTTCACATTTCACAGGTCCTCTGTAGCTGGAGCTATGGAGAGGAATATTCCAGTGTTGGAGCGGGGGTCAGAACTCTGTATTTTAGAAGGTACACTTTCTGACTTGGTTTATTTCTTTGGATTTAAATAACCGTAAAAAACCCTCTCTGAAGTTGAAACGTATGTCTGAGATCTCTGATAGATTGCTCCTTTTATACAAGCAATGTATGAGAAATCTGCATGGGGTAGTACATGGATCTATAGCTGGTCTGAAAACAGGCCTACTGTCTGATTTAAAAACACTTGGTACGTGAATCTTGCCCTTCTTATTTAATCCGTGTTATATTTCTACTTTACCTAGAACTTGCTTAAAATTGGTTTTCTATAAAAGATTTTTAAAGGACATTTTTGTATTTAATAACTGAACTTACTAGTTATGAAAAGTGCCTGATAGGCAAATAGGAACTAGGGAAGTAAGACAGGCCTAATCCTCTCTTTAGCCACAATACAGGAACAACACGGGATCCACCAAATATGTCTCAATCTTGATTTAGAGAGAGAATCTAATCTTAGATATTTCTACTGAGAAACCGAACAAGACAAGAATGAAAAGATTCTAGGAAAGACACTAAGGATGGTCATAGAAATACCAAGATTTATATATACTCAGAGAGAGCAAAAAACAAATTGGTACTAAATTTATTTGGCTTTTTAAATCACGTTCAGTTCCTATGAGTTTGCATAAAATGGAGATCAAATTGAGTCAGCACAAAATTTAATATTTCTGTTTTTTATTCCATGTCCTCTACAGCATCTATTTGATTTGATTTAATTTTCACCATTTTACTGCCTTTAGATGGATTGTACTAGGGCTTTTTTTGTGACAGTACACAGGGGTACAGAGTACCGGCACCTTTTCTTTTGCGACTCTTGGTGCCAGCTGGGGTGGGGGTTCAGCAGGGAAAAGAAGCATGGGGCTCCTGTCCCTTGCTGGCCCTGCTGCCCAGCTGGGAGTGTGGGGTCAGCAGGGGAAAGGAGTGCACCATTGGAAGAAGAGGGGTGGCGCAGGAAGAAGAAGGGTGGGAGAGGCATTTTTCAAATTTACTATCAAGATGAGTACCGGCACTTCTTTTTTAAAAACAAAAAAAGCACTGGATTGTACAGTTTTTACTAATAACAGAATTGGGCCCATGAGCTTTATTATGGCTAAATCAGTATTTCAGTAGAACAACTGTTTTGTATGAAGGTTCCTACTAATTAAAAAAAACCCTAATTTCACTTATTGCGGAAATGCGTTTGCATATGAAAGATCATATTCCAAGAACAGACAATCATCTACCAAATATAGTCTTACTGGAGCTAGTGTTTTACTGAGAATATTAAAGGAGTTTTCAGAAATAATGAATATTTATTAAATAAGATACCTTTTGTACATCATGGTAGTGATCTAAAGCTAAAATCCAGTGACACATGGAGCAACAGGCAATAGACACTAGGCCCACTTTCGATGGGTTAAAGTCAGGTGATCTTACATATCTTTTCAATTGCAGAAACACCTACAAAACAAACAGGTTAAGTATTAGAACAATGATTTAGAGTTCACACAGATTTGAAGAGTTATGATTGCATTCTTGATTATTTAAGGAAAAGACTATGAAAAATTATTTTACGTGTTTTTTTAGTTATGTGACAATGAGAAAAACTGTCTATAAACACACTGGACAGGATTCTGATCTCATTTTCACTGATGTAAATCTACAGTAGTTTCACTGTCTTTAGTTAGATTTACACAGGATTTATATCATAAAAATCAGGAAGGAACATAATCAGTATAATAAAAGGCAATTATCCAAGGGAAAAGGTTATATTCTCTGCCTCTTTATTTGAAAGAATGTGATATATAGTAGTCTTTTGGTCCTCTGACTTGTATTTTTTTTTTACTTTCTTTTAGGAATTGTTCAGAATTTTTCACCTATATTTTTCCATTTACTTTTGCTGATGTTTTTAATATAAATAAAACCTAAAAAAAAATTCCCTCAAACCCTCATAAAACTTATTATAAATGGAGTTCTTTGAGATGTGCGCTCCATAACTATGTTCTGTTCTTGGTGTGCATGTGTCCCATGTGTTTCAGATATGAGCCTTTCACTACAGGTGTCGAGTGGGGCTTTGAACCAAAGTAAGTGATTTTTCTTTTGTTTTTGAGTGTTTCTCCATTCCATTTTTAGCAACTTGCAAGCAGTGATCTGATCTAAAGAAATGTGTTCTTAGAGTCTAGTTAAAATGGTATTACAGTACAGCTCTGCCAAAAAAATCAACAGATTTTGAAGCTTCTCCAATGTTGTAGTAATATTTTGTAAAAGCAGGGACTGAACCCCAGATGGCATTGCAGATGTCTGAAATGGCAAGATGCTTTGCAAGGAAGCTGGAGAATCTGCCTGAACCCTACTTGAGAGTATCTTTAGCTGAGTTGGAGGTCCTAGCCTGGTTATGTCATAACAGAAAGCAAAGGTATACATTGCCTTGGAGCTGATATTGGTTGACACCATGTTTTCAGCAAATGCTATAAGTAACTATGGGGAAGTTACCCCTTTTTATGCAATTGTCATTTTGTTTTCAGGATGTTGTTATTTGGCATCCATGTTTGGTAGCCTTCTTTGTGATAGTTTGGCACATGTTTTGAAAAATGCGGGAGAACCACCAGGTCACCTGGCTTATGTTTAGCCCGGCAACAGGGCCAGGGCCAGCAGTGGGGAGCTGGGGCCGAAGGGGGAAGCCACCGGCAGTGGTGGCAGTGGGGACAGTGAGCTGGGCACATGGGGGCAGGGGGTGGGGGTGGGGAGGGTTTAGGGATCAGATGTGGACCAAATTGTATGCACTGTGCAGGTCGAGCTTGTTGAAGACCTTCGCTGTGCTGACCCATTCTGGAAGCTCACTGATCAGTGGGAGAGGATATTTGTTCTTGATGTAATACTGTTCAAGGACTAATAATGAACACAAAGAAAGAGTGTTCTGTCCTTCTTATTAAAAAAGATGGGGGAGGGGTGGAGCTCCAGCAGGGGATTTGGAGGGCTGAATGAAGCCTTTAGACAGATTCTTATCTAGGTACTCTTGTAGAGCCTTGAGTTTGGGTTCTGATACAGGGTACATATGCCCAAAGATGATCTTTGCTCTTGGCTGGAAGTCTATAGGGTAGTTGTAGGCAATGTTCCCTCTAATGTTTGGTGGCTTGTGTGCAAAATCTTCAAGCCGTGTGCAAAATGTTTTCTGAATAAAATTTTTGTGTAAACTCACATGACAGAAATTATAGGCATTAATGGAAGTTAAAGTGATTGTAAATAAAATTAATTAATTGTGCTTAATTAATTGAATTTGAATGAATTTTGAATTGAAATTTATTTTTTTGAAAGGTTTTATTTAAAATTAATTTTTTAAAAGTTTTTTTAAAAAAGAGAAGGAAGGAAAGAAAGAAGGAAGAAAGAGAAAGAAAAAAGAGAAAAGGAAGGAAGGGAGAAAGAAGCAAAGAAAGAAAGAAGAGGAAAGAAGGAAGAGAAAGAAGAAAGGAGGAAGGAAAGAAGAAAAAAGGAAGAAAAAAGGAGAGAAGGAAAGAAAGAGAAAGAAGGAAAGAAGAAGGAAGGGAAGAGGAAAGAAGGGAGAAAGAAGAAGGAAGGAAAAAAGAAGGAAGAGAAAGAAGGAAAGAAAAAGGAAGGCAAAGAAGAGAAGTAAGGAAGAAGAAGGAAGGAAAAAAGAAGGAAGAGAAAGAAGGAAAGAAAAAGGAAGGCGAAGGAAGAAAAAGGAAGGCAAGGAAGAAAAAATAAAGAAGGAAGAGAAAGGAAGAAGCCGAGAAAACAAAAAGAAAGAAGCCGAGGCCACTGCCGGGGGGGGAACTGACCGCGGCCCTGATAGGTCGCCGGCGGGGCGGGGCGGAGCAGACCCCGATCCTGGCCCCGTGCCAGCGGGTGGGAGCCCGGAAGCCTGCCCCGTCCGCGGCCACCCTACTGCCCCAGCCATGTGGGGCAGGCAGGCCCGCTCACCTGCCCCGGCCCTGAGCCTGCCTTTTCTGCCCTGGGAGTGGGGAGGGCCAGCCCAGAGGCTGGGCACAGGCTGAGTCTGCTGTGGCAAAGCCGCAGCCCCTGGGGTCTGGAGGGGGCTGCTGGGCTGTGTGGGGGACCCTCAGTGCTTAGAAGGGAACATAGGGTGTAGGGTCAGTTGGGTGATTAAAAAAAAACCAAAACCTTCCTAAACAACAAAAGAACTTAAAATATTTGTCAATAGGCAACTAATCCTATCTTTCCCTACACTAACAAGTACAGAAGAACTAGTATAATGAGCTAGAGAGAGATATGTTATTGACAGTAAGAAGCTCTGTCTCATAGCCACAGGCATTCAGAAGGAAATTAAGTTGCAGTTGGATTACTGATCCTTTGATGCTCTCAATATGGGACCACAAGAATACTTATGGTGCATGTGCCATTGGCATGGCCCTTAGTGCCCAGCCATAGTGCAAATTTTTCCGCTGTGGCTGAGGGGCTGCCCAGCCACCAGCGGCCATGAGTGTAGTTGAGGGATCGGCGCTGGTGCCTCTGCCCCACTCGCAGCCGCAGCCACTGGCTATTGGCTGACCACCCAGCCGTGGCAGCAAAGTTCACACCGCTGCTGGGCATGATGCCTGTCCTCTTCCTTGGGAGAGGGCAGAGAGAAAGGAGAAGAGCTGCCGATCATGTGACTGGAAGCTGCCCTTGGCCAGGCCCACACTCCATTTTCAGGGGCCTGGTCAGAAATCAGGGGCATGTGCATGTACAGCCCCAAACAGATGCTGCTGGCCAAAAACCCCCCAAAACACAGGGAGCATGTGCACCTAATCTGATAGATAGACAAGCACTCAAAGAATACACCAGTGTTTCAATTTTTTCCAATAGCATTACTCTCTCATCAAATTTTTTCTACGTAGTAATAGAAAGGGGAAGATTCTGTGTTCCTCCAGTTCTGCACTAAGCACAGAACCAGTCGACTAGGGGTAAAGTTAGCTTTAAACCACCATTGTACCTCTTTAATTTTGTCCCCAACCTTCCTCTTAACTCAGAGTGGTGCAAGGGATGATTTAAATACTGCCAGCTTGTAATTGCCCTCTATGGACCGTTATACTGGGACACAGCACAGTGTGCTCATCAGGGCCAGATTAAGCAGCCTGGGCACTCCAGGCTGATCCCCACTGTGGGGCCCCTGCCCTCCAGCATGGTGGTTTGTGGGCCAGCTGTCGCTCAGGAAGACCCTCTGGCCTTTCTGCCCCCAGGGGCCGGGGTGAGGCTGGTGGATGCATAGTGCAACCTCCAGTGCAGCTGCCCAGGGTCATCAGGGCAGGGGCTCTCCCACTGTTATCCCAAGATCTGTGGGGGCTGAGCAGGATGAGGGTGGGGGTGGATCAGGTAGGGGTTTTAAAGGTTGGAGCCTGGGGACCCACTTTAGGTTGGGGCCTGGGGCTTCAGCTCTCATAGCCTTTGCATTAATCTGGCCCTGATGCTCATGACCGTTTACTCACCTTCCCAGGCTGTCCCTAATGCACCTCTTATTTCTGGAGCTGCCAGGGAGTCCAGAAGAGATGCATTATGTCAGCTTTATGCTGGGGAGAGAAACCCTGTCCATGATAGTAGGATTCTGCAGAGATTGTTTCTGTCTCTTTATAGCTCCTTCACCCTGTCTGTGGCATAAAGAGGCTGCAACATGGGACTGAATCCAGATGCATGTTCTAGAAAATCCAGTCTAGCAGATGGAGTGAAGATGAATTATTGGGCACTATTCTCTCCTTTACCTTTTCTGGTAGATTGTCTTTATCAAGGGTAACCAATTTTTTGAGGAATCCTGTATCTGCAAGGAGGAATTTAGCTGTTGCCCAACTAGGTTTCTTTTGCAGAAGAATACAAACAGCATTCATAACAGTTAGTACAAGAGGAGGAGGGTGAGTATATACTCTGTATAAAACAAAGAAACATTTGAGAAATTAACAACAATAAGCAATTTCATACAAAAGATTTATGAAGAGAACATTTTATAGATAATTATACTGTGCTGTATATCTTCATTTAAACATTCAGTATTAGCCCATCTCAAAGACAGGCTACCACATTAGATGGATCAGTAGTCTGATCTATTATGTTAATTTCTAAATCAATACTATTTCTATGTGTTCTTACTAATTTAGTATATAACTATACTGTTACATGAATAGAGGGAAGCAGAGACTAAAAAAAAATCTATTTTAATAGAGGAAAACTACTGGGATCTGATGACATCATTTTTCGCACCTTTTCTCTGAGAAAATGCTTAAAAGTGTAGAAAATAAAAATTTATGACAAACCTCTTTTGACCTATTATGGGGATGATGGGTGTGTCTGTATCTTGATTTAGAAAGAGAATAAACTAACCCATAGGAGCCAATTTGACACGTGAAAGCAAAAAGAACGAAGAGTAAAAAAGTGAGTCAACTTAAAATGCAGACAAGATTTCACTGTTTGCAATTTCAAAATACTTTTTCTTTAGTCATGGATGTTCTATATAGAAGGAACTCAGACAGCTGGAGTCCTTTCCTCTGTTATGTAATTTGCCAGCATTATTATTCTGGAACTGAAGTTGGAACAGTGACAATGTTTTAAAACAAAATGGACTTACCTGAGTTCTGCAATATGAGCCTTGTCCAATGCATCCAGAGCAGTGAGGGCCTTTTCCAAAGCTGGCAATACAGCATTTAGCTCTTCAGTTGCTTGCTATGTAGTTTAAAAAGAAAAAAAAATTCTCCAGAACCCATAGGAAAAAGGTTAGAATTGGTATTTTCTTTTGGCAATATGTGCATGAACAAAAACAGTTTTCTGTACATTGTAAGCAGTAGTAAGAAAATATTTGTGAGTAAGGCATAGAGAAAGACGATGCGTGAAGGGTTCTGAGTTATTACAGGGAATTCTTTCTTGAGTGGTGAGACTTGCCCACATGCTCAGGGTTTTAATTGACTGCCGTATTTGGGGCCAGGAGGGAATTTTCCACCAGGGCGCTCTGGGGGTTTTTCGACTTCATCTATAGTGTGGGGCATGGCTCACGTGTTGGTGGATCCTCTGTATCTTAAAGTCTTTAAATCATGATTTAAAGACTTTAATAACTGAGTCATAGGTTAGAAGTTTATTGCAGGAGTGGGTGGGTGGCCTGCATTGTGGTTTTGTGGCCTGCATTGTGCAGAAGGCCAGACTAGGTGATCATATTGGTCCCTTCTGACTTCAGAGTCTGTGGGTATGTCTACACTGGAGACTCTGTTAAGTCAACTTAACAAGGTTGACTTCAAGCCGTCTTAAAGTTGTCCTTGTTAAGTCGACTTGGAGAATCCACACTGAACACTCCAGTTGACTGCCAGCGTCCACACTGGCAGGTGCTAGGTCGACGGAAGAGTGGTGCATTGTGGGTAGCGGTCCCACATTGCACTGGGGCCTGGAGGCCAATTAGGTCAACTTAAGGGCACTCCCCGTCCACACTAGCTGAAGTCGACTTAATAAGGTCAACTTAAGCATTAAGTCGACCTTCAGAGGTGGTGTTATTTGGTCGACTTAAGGAAACGCTTAAGTCGACTTAATAAGCCCCCAATGTGGACCTGGTGATCTGTAGGTTGATTTAACCATCCTTAAGTCTACCTAAGGCTCCAGTGTGGACGTACCCTATGAGTCTAAGTACCAAGGTACCGTTCATGCATAGTTATTTTTCTAATAGAATCATGCTTGAAAGAACAAGACAGAGAACTACCATCTTTTTCCTACTTCCTAGTTTATAATTTGGTAAAGATTCCTAACAAACCAATATCTATCTAGAAGTATAAGAAAATTTCTGCACTTTTTGGAACTACTTATCGTTACCATAAATAGAACTGTTTATGTCCTTAATTCCCAATGAAGTCAAAGGGGTTAGAGTGTTCTCAATGCGTTGTAAAATTAGCCTATAAAAATCAAAATCTGAAAGAGACCACAAGAGATCAATACCCGAGCATATTCTTCCACAACTTTTGTTTCCTCAGCCATGATTTCTTCATCCTGTTTAACAAGAGTTCGAACCTGCTCCACTACTAGTGAGTCTCTATGAAGTTTCTCCACAAGTTCTTCTATCTCCTAACGGGGGAAGAAAAAAAAGGCTTATAAAACATTTGATTGTAGAATTTCAAATAATCTTGGTGAGATGATCAAATAGTGAGAAGAATGAAACATTTATGAAATGGATTGGGTTTTTAATTTTTCTCATGAGCCTATCATGACCTATCTTTCCTTTTTCCAAATCTCCTGTCAGCCATGGAATGTTGAAGGAGAAAAAGGTATAATGTAAATTACTGGCAAGGCTGAAGAGATGAGATAATATAACAAGTAGATTTTAGGTCCTGAAATTTGGGGAGAGAAGGAGATGAGATGGGAGGTCACTGAAGATTTTTAAAGCCCACTGTAGAAAATAATTTGTAATTAAAACATACCTTTGATTTTTGCTCTATTTGAGGGCCAAGGGCAAGCAATTCTTCTTGCATTTCCGCAACCAGTGATGTTGCTTCCAGGAGCTTGGTAAGACCATTATAAAAACAAGCTCTAAAAATAAATATTAAGTTTCAATGTGCATTATCTTATGTTCTTTTATTTGATTTTGTCATTAAAGATAACAGTTTAGATTCATTCCATGGTCTATGCTATCTTCTGCTGTTAGAAAATTTGAGTGTGGGATGAAGAGAGAGGCTGTAGCAGTGGAAAACTGCTACAACCTCTCTCCTTCAGTGAAGAACCACAAAAGGGAACACAGCCCAAATATCTGCAGCATGGGCTGCAGAGAGAGTTCTAGGAAGGGCATCCAGAAGTGAGCTGATTTAGCATGCCCACTGAAGAATCAGACTTAACCGGGTTCTTATGGGGTCCCAACTGTAAAGTAGGTATTGCAGGAAAGACACAGGGTTGAGGGGATAATTTTGTTGTCCAATGGAGAGATTAGCTTGTCTAGGGATATATAATTTACAGTACTTCCACTTGCTTGTGTGCCGCTAGTATAACAAATGCATTTATTGTGGTTTTAAAAAATATTTTGATACATCCTCTAATATACAGACTGTGTGAAAACTAAGGCCTTGGCTACACTAGCACTTAAGACAGCAAAACTTTCGCTGCTCAGGGGTGTGAAAAAACACACCCCAAGCAATGCAAGTTTTGCCAGCACAAGCTCTAGTGTGGACAATACTATGTCAGTGGGAAAGCGTCTCCCACCAACATAGCTATTGCCATTTGTATATGTGGTTTTCTCTGACCTGTCTACTTGTTTGTGTGGTTTTCTCTTTCCCATCAACATAACACGGCTGCACAAGCACTCTTACAGCTGTGCCACTATAAGTGTTAAGCAGAGATTAGTCCTAAGTAAAATATGAATTATTATATAGTGATTTGGAGATCTTTAAAAATATCAGGTAACTGCATATAAAATCATGCATGTTTAAGGGGTAATTGTGCATGCTAACACTCTTATCCAACTGCACTTTGTATGCACTAATACTGTGCGATATACTCGTAGATTTTACAGGTAAATTATAAGAGTTCAGTGTTGAAAATCTGGTCCTTTATGTTTGGTTTTGATATTTTGCTAATTTGAAATAGAATATTTCATGTGGCCCTACATCTGAGTAGTGCATAATGGGGAAATGTTATTAATTTCTCACCTGTTAAGGAGATTTTTCTCTTTTGTGCTCCGTAATATGCTTGAAAAAGTGCTTACAAACTGCAAATAGCTATTAGGAGTGATATAGTAGTGTCTTTTAGTTTCTTTCAAATATTTCTCAGTTATTGTAGATACACTTCTGTGGATTTCAACACATACCTGGGAAACTGTGTTTGTTAAGTTCTGGAAGACAACATAATTTACTTTTGAAGTTATAGTATTCATTTTTGTTTATATTTTGGTTCATGTAACACTAAAATGCATAGGAAACAGTTCAAAAATAATACTTCATATTACTTCATATAATTCTTTGAGATGCACTTTGCATATCCTCACCCAGAAGGTGCCCTGGCTGATGCCACTCAGGCAATGAAGTTGAACTTTCATGTAACAGTGTCTTTTGCAGTTATTACGTACTCCTCTTAACCCACTCCTCAGTGTTCCTGAATATTCTGAGGGTGAAACTTTAAAAGGGGTTATGACACCCTCTGTTACCTCAATTCCTTCCACTGCTTCCTCATAGTCAAGTTTTTATCAGGATTCCAAAGAAGCCAGGAAGGTGGACAGGAAATGTGAATATGCAGAGTCTATCTCAAAGAACTTGAGTTACAGGCAACTAAACTCCACTCTTTCTTTGAGCATCCTCTGGATATTCCCACCCAACAGGATAGTTTGGTAAGCAGTACTCTGTAAATGGATGGTAGGACTTCAAGTCCTAACTGAGTAGAGAATGAAGTACTGCCCTACCAAACTGAGTGTCTAATCTACATAATAGATCTAAAGAACAGTGTTTTGTAAAGGGTGAGCTAGAATGATGGGAATTACATTCAGGAGGCGTGCTGTTTGCTAACCAATTTGTATTCTCATGCTATTACATAAAGAGCAATGGAGTTTTAGAATCACATGCAAAAGTATGTCCTGGAGAGTTCATTTGTGGATTCAGAACCCTCATATTACCGTATTTCTGGGAGGAAAGGGGAAGGGGGTTAGAGGGAAGCATGAGCATTTTAAGGATAGAACTATACTGCACTCTGAGGTGTGGTTGCAGCATGGATAGACCTACCTACAGCACTAGCACAGCTAAACGAAGCAGCATGGAAGCAGCAGCATGGGCTTCAAGATGGGCTGAATACACACCCAGGGTCCCCTTATGCTTCTACAGCTTGCACTGATGCCTGTAGCTCTGCATCTCCACTGATATTTTTATTCTTGTTAGTGTGGGTAAAGCTAGAGTAGGTTCATCTGTGCTGCTTTTTCATGTTGGACTGCAGTACAGACATATCTACATGGGCACGGTTATAAGAAGGTTTCACCATTTATGCTGCACCAGCTGGCATGACCCATGAGCGGAAACATAGAAAGGACACTTGAACAGAATTATAGCTCTTGTTGCCAAGGTTAGGGAACACTTAATGAAATTGGATGTGCACAAGTCCATGGGGCCGGATGAACTGCATCCGAGGGTGCTGAGGGAGTTGGGGGAAGTGATTGCAGAGCCGCTGGCCATTATCTTTGAGAACTCGTGGCGAACGGGGGTGGTCCCGGAGGATTGGAAAAAGGCAAATATAGTACCTATCTTTAAGAAAGGGAAAAAGGAGGATCCGGGGAACTACAGACCGGTCAGCCTCACCTCAATCCCTGGGAAAATCATGGAGCAGGTCCTCAAGGAATCCATCCTGAAACACTTGGAGGAAAATAGAGTGATCAGGAACAGTCAACATGGATTCACCAAGGGCAAATCGTGCCTGACCAACCTGATTTCCTTCTATGACGAGATGACTAGATTTGTGGATGCGGGAAGAGCCGTTGACGTGATATACCTTGACTTTAGCAAGGCTTTTGATACGGTTTCCCACAGCATTCTCGTCGGCAAGTTAAGGAAGTATGGGTTGGACGAGTGGACCGTAAGGTGGATCAAAAACTGGTTAGATCAATGGGCTCAGCGGGTAGGAATCAATGGCTCGATGTCTGGTTGGCAACCGGTAACGAGTGGATTGCCCCAGGGGTCGGTCCTGGGGCCGGTTCTATTCAACATCTTCATTAATGATCTTGATGATGGAATAGACTGCGTGCTTAGTAAGTTTGCGGATGACACCAAGTTGGGGGGAATGGTAGATACTCTGGAGGGCAGGGACAGGATCCAGAGAGACTTGGACAAATTGGAACACTGGGCTGAAAGAAACCTCATGAGGTTCAACAAAGACAAGTGCAAAGTCCTGCACTTAGGACGGAAAAATCCCATGCACTGCTACAGGCTGGGGACTGATCAGCTAAGTAGCAGCGCTGTAGAAAAGGACCTGGGGGTTATGGTGGACGGGAAGATGAATATGAGCCAACAGTGTGCCCTTGTTGTCAAAAAGGCCAATGGCATATTAGGCTGCATCAGTAGGAGTATTGCCAGCAGATCGAGGGATGTGATAATTCCCCTCTATTCGACACTGGTCAGGCCGCATCTGGAGTACTGTGTCCAGTTTTGGGCTCCCCACTACAGAAAGGATGTGGACAAATTAGAGTCCAGAGGAGGGCAACAAAAATGATTAGGGGGCTGGGGCACATGACTTATGAGGAGAGACTGAAGGAACTAGGCTTATTTAGTCTACAGAAGAGAAGACTGAGGGGAGATTTGATAGCAACCTTCAACTATTTGAACGGTTGCTCCAAAGAGGAGGGAGCTAGGCTGTTCTCGAGGGTAACAGAGGACAGAACAAGGAGCAATGGTTTCAAATTACAGCTGGGGAGGTCAAGGTTGGATATTAGGAAAAACTTTCTCACTAGGAGGGTGGTGAAGCATTGGAATGGGCTATCTAGGGAGGTGGTAGAATCTTCATCTTTGGAGATTTTTAAGGCTCGGTTAGACAAAACCCTGGCTGGGATAATTTAGGGGGAGTGGTCCTGCTTTTTAGCAGGGGGTTGGACTAGATGACCTCGTGAGGTCCCTTTGAACCCTATTATTCTATGATTCTATGATTCTAAGTGAAATCCTGTACAGTTTTATTACGTATGAGGACACTGAACAATGCAAAGGATCAAATTCTGTCTTCAGTTACAATGGTAAAATCAAGTCAACAGATTTGCAACATGGTAAGTGCGGGAAGACTCTGACATGTTTGACAGTCAGACCATGGAAAAATATGCATCTATATACTTAAATCAGATTCAAATTTGGTACCAAATGCACAATAACTTAAAAAGTATTAACAATAGCTAAAAAAGATAAATTCTATTATTACATTTACCTCACTGTCATCACAAATGTCCTCATGGCTAAAGTAACTTTTTGCAACGTGCAGGAGAGCTTCTTCAGGCCAGCTGTCATACCAGTCAATTGTACAGCAATTAACAATGGCAGGATATGTCCGACAAAGTTGACGAAAGTTAAGTCCTGCAGGACTTGTTGCCAAAACAATATGAAGCTTGCTACGCACTCTCTGAAATAAAGGTTTAATCTTGGGAGGGGGAATTACAGTTACATTGCTCTTCTCGCAAACCAGTTTGCTGTTTTGAATTATGTTATTTAAAAAAACCTTATGGTAAGATTACCATTTTTACTAATATAATGCTCTCTTCTATAAGGGACAACAATACATGGATTTACCTAATCATTTTTAACTCGTGCATTTAAGACTATAAAAAACACAGTACAAAATATTAAAATATCTAAAAGAAAAGGCAGATAGATGACAAATTTGCTAGCTCATAATATCCTTTATCTTGCAGTCCCTACATGTGCATATGCATAATTCTTAGAGTGAATCAGAGTTACACATTTATATGGCCTGCAGGATGAGACGCCACCCATGATGGAAATTTGTTGACATACTGTGACACCATATTCACCATTTTTATGGTTATGATGTATAAAGTATACCTTGTGAGGTATCATTTGAAAAATCTGCTGAATATCATTGTGCTGTTAAGATGCGTGTAACAACAGTGTGTGTAAAGTTATGAGATTTTATGTATGATTGCTACTGGAATATGTTGTAATTCTGGGAGACACCCAGAAATCAATTTCTCAGAGACAAAGATACATCAGCAAAGTGCTAAAGGGCCATTACTTACTTAATTGGTTATTCACCAGCAAGGGGAAATGTATAAATAAAGAATTTACATTTACTCTCACAAACACTTCAAACCCCACATACTCAGAAGACCAATTGTGTCTGTACCCCGACTGGGAGTAATTCTCAAAGAGGGGAATGAGATATAAGAATCGGAGAAACTGATCTCCACCTCACCTCTTCCCCTCCATCTCTACTGACAGTAACTACATTACTTGAAAGACATAAGCAGCACCACTGCACTGGGGAAGTGGCCTGGCCTGGATGTTTTCCAGCCACAGCTCACTACTGTGTTTGGTGCAAAAAATTCTTTTTTTACTTTTAAACCCATTAGCCATGGTAAAATTTAGGAATCGGCTTGTGTATTTCTTTTCACTTCTTTTGTAACCAGTTCTGACTTCTAAGCCTTATCACCTGTAATCACTTAAAAGCTATCTTTCTCTAATTAATAAACTTGTTTTATTGTTTTAGCTAAACTACTGTGTTTTGGTTGAAATACTTAAAAACTATCCTTGGGCTTGGTGCATAAAAACTCAACAGGCCCGGTCCATAAATATTACCCACCATTGGAATGTCAGACTATGTAAGAACTTGTATTGGCCAAGGGACTATTGAATAGCATAAAATGCACATTTCTGGAGTGCAAGGCTGGGACTGGGCGTATGCAGGTGTCACACTTTATGTAAGTAATGGATGGTTGGGCACAGCATTCATTTGTTCCATCAGGAGTGACTTTACAGGCTGGTGGCCTGGAAGAGTTGATGCTCACCAGCAAAGCAGTGTAAAAAGCATTCCAGGCTGGAGAGCTAAGGGGACACAGCAGTTCAGACAATATCCTGGGCAACATCACACATATCATTTCTTTTGGTTTTTTTTATGAAAAAGAAAATATATCAGTGAATCAAATACTTAAGTAAGAATCTTAGATAGTTGAATGGAAAACCAAGGGTGAAATATGATGCAAAATATAAATTTTAAAATTCAAAGCTATCACGATTTAAAAATTATACATAATATAAACATGTGGCAAAATTTTCAGAACATCTAAGTGACTAAGCTCTATTTTTCAAAAGTGATTTAAGTGCTGTAAAAACTTTCAACTTCGGTTCCTGAGTCAAGTAGGCATTTTTGAAAATTTTGCTTGAGGTCTTAGATACAGCTACCTGCTTTTGCTCACCCATTGATGGCAATGGCAAAACTATTGTTCAACCAGAACAGGATCTAGCCCTTGGACATTTTGATTTAAAAAGTTTCAAATCCTCTAAAATTAATGTATTTGAAATAGTACCTGCAGGAAGAATGAAAGAATATCTTCTCTGCTGTTAGAGTAGTTCGCCTTTTCAGCAACAGCTGTAAGCTTCACAACAATACCTTCTATCTCCTCCTTATCAAACAAATCGAGCACTTCTCCAGAATTCAAAATGCAGCTCAAATGCTCTAGAAAAGATTCCTGGGGCAAAGAATAGCCATTAGTAATCCCAGCATAGATTGTTACTTATTTCCTTGTAAAACAAATACATCATAACATAAAGCAGTTTTAGGGCTGCAGGTTTGCCAAAAGGGTAAAAATCTTACAGATACTGTGATTTTTCTGCTTATCTGTGACTTTTCTTTGTATCTGCAATTATAATGAAGGGGAGTTTTCTATACAGCAGATCACAAACCAGTACATGTTGGGAAGATTCTAAATGGGTCATTGGATGCATGTGCAGAAGAGGCTAGGCAGGGCGAGGAGCTGAGGAGCAATCCTGCCCAGATCCTGCTCCCCACTGCATCTTCCCCTCTGTCCCAAAGGGATGGGCCTACCTCACCCATTCCAGTTGACCTGGTACAAAGTGCTGCAGCGCTTCTACTTGCCAGGCCAAATTAGAAAGTTACTAAATTTACCAGGACTGCTCTATGATTTTTGATAAAGAATGAAGTGACAAAATCTGCAGCACTAACCATTACTGTGTTTGGATTACCATGAGGATGGGTGGACCAGTTTAGAAAAGGAGTAATTAACCCAAATCTTTGCCTGCAACTCAAACAAAATGTAAAACTTTTCTAAAGTGAAAAAACATTACATTATTTCTTAATTTTCATATGCTTTCTCACCCTGCTTTTTGGCTAAAACTGGAAAAAGAAAAACTACAAAAGACACCATTTTCTTTTTGCTTCTGATCCTTTTAAAAAAATACTGAAATTTTATTTGAAGATATACTCTTGTCAGATTTCCAGTCCAGTTGCTAGAGCAAAGAGATTTGCTCTGAACACGTACCAGAACAAAGTCTTGAAAAATGTCTAGATGATTCCCAGTCAGTAATAGTAACAAGTATTAGGTTTTTGTCTTCATTAGGCACATACATATAATATACACAAAAAATTATACATAATTAGGTGTGCAGGTACATCATGAAGCCCATGGCCACAAGTGCCTTTTGAAGCACAAGGTTAAATGCCCAGTTCTTTCAACTGTGGGTGAACTATGGATATGAACTTGGTAACTAAGCACACTTATTGAAATGTCTGATCACTGCATTTCCTTCTTTCTATTTAAATTGGTGCCTATTTCTTCATATCAGTGTGAAATAAGAATTTAATTTGGGAAAAAGAAAACTTCTCACTATATAACATATGGTTAGAGCCCAATACTGCATCACTGAAATCACTGGGAGTTTTCTTATCGATTTTTAAAAGGACCAGGACCAAACTTGTAAAGAGCCTGATTTTCAGCCCATGGTCTCCATTTGTTTGTACAAAACATGTTTGTGTCTGCACACTGATAGAATTCTAAAACAAGTACACATGCATGTGCTCTAACTTTAGCAAAGAAATATCATGTAACAAATGTAATAAAGTATTTACCTGGACCATATCTGAATCAGTGATGAGAAAAACTGTGTTTAGGCCCTCCAGTCCTGTTTGTCTATAGACGCTTTTCAGATCCTCTCTGAAATCTGTGTAACTGTAACTGCGGGTAATAGACAATCTAAAAAGACTACAGTTTGATAAGTAACAGGCTAGGGTTGCACAGGTTATTTTCCCATTTCCATCCAGGCCAACCTGCAGAAAAATGTCAGTTACTTTATATATATGCACACGCACAGATGGTTTCAGAACCCTTTCATGATGCAGTACATTTAAGAACTAAAAATATAAAATGAAATAACTGTACAACTAGAGATACTAGAGACACACATTGAGTGACATAAGGTGGATCAACTTCCATTTCTGAAATAAGTTGGTCCAGTCAAAGATTTTACTTCACCCAGCTTGTTTCTCGCCTGGACCCAACAATGTTGAAACAACACTGCAAACAGGTACAAATATAACTACAGGTCAGCAGATAGTACTGCAGCAGTTATTCCACTTGAGTGTGTAGCTCTGGAAGGTAGCGTGCAGATGATTCCACTTTTTCTGTGCACAATTTTATTTGCTTCAGGTAGAGTACTGAGATGACAGAAATGCTACACAGCAGGACATGACAGACTTTTAAACCCCTTGTACAATTCCATTCACTTGAGGCAATTTTGAGTTCATTATTAATAACATTTACCCTTGTACAGGGATTTTAATCCACAGATTTCAACACTTTTTTAGAAGAGATAAATATTAACCTCATTTTACAGATAGATCCACTGAGGCACAGAAAGGTTAAGCTGTCTATCCACAGTCACTGGTATTGACAAAAATAGAACCTAGATATACATCCGAGGCTCTTGCCACAGCTACTGCTGCTTCTTTTCCTGGGGAGGGTCGCAGTGGTAGGATGGAGATTAAGGAGGACCAGATCTCCCTTTCTTCCATAACAGGTTCCACTCCTTCTGGGAGATGCCCAGCCAGGGGATATAATCCCTCCACTTTTTCCTGGGTCGGCCTTGGGGCCTCCGTCCAGTAGAACATGCCTGGTATAGTTTCAAAGGAAGCCTACCAGGGGGCATCCTTATCAAATGCCCAAACCACTTCAACTGACTCTTCTTGATCTGGAAGAGTAGTGGCTCTACACTGAGGTTCTCCCAACTAGCCAAGCCTCTCACCCTATCTCAGAGATTCAGCCAAGGAATCCTACAGAGAAAGCTCATTTCTGTCATTTGTACCCATAATCTTGTCCTTTTGGTCATTACCCAAAGTTCATGACTATAGGTGAGGATAGGGACATAGACTGACCTGTAAACCGAGAGCTTCATCTGAAAACTTAGCTCCTACGTCAGCACCACAGATTGGTACACAGCTCGCATCACTGCCCCCCTAATCTGCAGGTCAATCTCACATTCCTGCTTACCATCACTTATGAACAAGAGCCCTAGATACTTAAACTCTTCTACTAAGGGCAGCTACTCCACCTTCACCTGGAGAGAACACTCCACTTTCATCTGGGCAAAAACAATGACCTCTGATAAGGAAGTACTGATTTTCATCTCAGTCACTTCATACTTGGCAGTGAAGTGTTCAAGTGCATGTTGGAGATCATAGTCTGAAGTAGTAAGAAGGACAACATCATCTGCAAATAGCAGAGATGCCACCTCCAAGTCCCTACCAGATACACTCCCCAACAGGGCTGCACCTTGATACCCTGTCATGAAGATCACAAACAGGAATGGGAACTGGACACATGCTCAGCAGATTTCAATACCACCTTGAATGTACTCAACTTAATGCCAATAATGAACTCAATTTAATGCCAATAATGTACCCGTAGGCTTATGATGATTTATATATTCCATACTGTCCTTTATGCCTGTCATTATTTGGAGGGACTGCCTATCTATCATGAGAGGGGAGTTATGACTCTGAACTTTAAATGTCACTGTGAAGGAGAGACTCTTGAATGGTCCAGCTGCCCTATGATCTTGCAGATGAGCTCCCCATTCTAGAAGGGAATGTGCTTGAAGCTACTATGACAATGGGAGCGTGATGGTTGATGATACCATAAAAGCATACATCATCTGGATTCTTCCACCAGTCTAGGAAGAGTAGCATATGATATAGAATGGGAGAAAAGTTTGTTTAGATGGTGTCTGCTGGAGATACAAACCATTTTCAGCCAGGCCTAGGTGTAGATAAGATGTAGGTGAGAACATGTAGGTGACAAAAGTGCATGCCACCATATGGCCAAGGAATTGCAGACATAATTTGGCAGTGACATCAGAGATTAATTCAACTCAGCAGATTAAATGAGACAGAGTCAGGAATCCTGGTAGGTAAGCTCTGGATGTCAGAGTGTTGAGAATAGTCTCTATGAGCTCTATCCATTGCATAGTAAGAGGGAGGACTTCCTGCTTTTGTGCTGAAGGCGGAGCATGTTGAATAGAGTTATATCTTTCTTGAAAACACTTCAAACTTTGTTGTAGGAATGTCCTTTGAGAAGCCAACCATTGAGACAGGAGAAGATGATCACTCACCATCAATGAAGCTGTGCGGCAATTATATCCACAACTACTGTGAATATGAAGGGAGCAGTCTCCATCTGTCCTTTTTTTTGTGGGGGACCGGGAAGCATTTATAATAGAATCCCCTTTCTTTGTATTGAGAGAGAACTGCTTTCACAGCTCTTATGTGAGGGAGAGACAGAACCTCTTGTCTCAGGAAAAGTTTGAGAGACGTGTCACTGAGAAGGGACAGGGAAGGGAAGTATGTACCGGAAATGGATGGAGTAATCTAATTCTATGACCTCCAAAACCTATGTGTTAGAAGTAATTTGCTTTCAAGAGGGGTGGAAATGGGAGAGATGATTCCAAAAAGTTGGAAGATGAATTGGGTCAGATGATGCAGAATCAGACCCAGAACAAAGATCTTGACCCTCAACCAAGACATCAAAATGAATGCTTGGCTGATGATAGCAGTTGCACTGATACAGGTGGAGCACTGCAGAATTTTCCCTTCTACATTCTGGGGTTCTTTTTAGGGGTTTCTGGTGACTTGTGATGGGCAGAAAATTGAGACACATGGGATTTCTAGATTGCCTAGGACTGACTAATTCTTCATTTGTTTGCAGGTATGTATGTGCCCAGTGAATTAAAGGGATGTCCTTGAGTTCTTAAGAGAATGTGAAGACTCAAACAACTTGAGCCTATCACAGTGAAGATATTCCATAAAATTTTGAACCTCACATGGGAATACTGAAGACTGTGGCCATGAAGCTTGGCCCCTAACTGCATATTTCAAGATAGAATGAGCTACAGTCTCAGTTAAGATAAGAGAAGTGTGTAAAGTCATTCTTGTCAGGACTTGGCCTTGAGCAATGATAGTCTTTAATTGTTCCCTGTGTTCTTGTAGAAGATGTTCAATAAAGAATTGAATTTTGTATAGATGATGTGGTTGTATTTAGCAAGAATCACCTGGCAATTAGCAAGTCTGAATTGCAGCGTGACCAATAAATAGCTCTTGTGATCTGAAACATTTAACTGCTTTTGGTTCTTCTTATGCCAAGTGGTCTTTGAATGATGCTTCCTATTTCATTCATTGACTGCATCAACTACCAAAAAGTTTGGGGCAAGATAGGAAAACAAAACCATGAGAACCCTTAGATTGGACATAGAACTTACTTATTAATCTGGCCTCTTAGTGGTTGGGTTTTGCCAGAGGGTCTTGGCAGGTTTCAACAAGTTTTATTTACAGGCAGTGCCATTCATGCTGAAGACAGTGTACAAAGACACTTATGCTGGGCCCATGGACTACTTCTAACAGTGCTAGAAGAGCCTGTGCCACACTCTTCATCAAGTTCTGAAAGTATTAAAAATTATCTACATGAGAGAAAAGAAGCATAAGTTTCATTCAGGGAGGATGATGAAGTATTCATTTGAGAAATAGCATTCTCATCAGCTCCTCTTTCTTGTTCCTCATGTTTCCTGCTGTGGTGAAGATTGATATGAGGGAACAGAGGGAAGGTAAGATTGTTCTCTTTGACATCCATATGAGAGCTAAGTGCCTTGGAGAACTGCTTATGGCAGGCTGCCCAGAGATTCCATTATGACCACTGGAGAGAGGCATACGGAAACAGGAGGAGGCATCCAGGTCTGGTCATAGAAAGAAGGATGTTGACCAGAATGACCAAGTTCACATGGATCTTTATGTGTTCCTTGATAAAGGAGGTTCACAAAAGTCAGGTCTATGATGATAAACAAAGGAGCCCTGAACAAACATTTGAGAGTCTAAAGAGCTATTATCTGCATTGTCCAAAGGGAGGGGGGAAATGATGGTGGAGTGTTCATCTTTCTGTCCATCTACATGGATACCAGGGAATCCAGTAGTACTAGCGATAGATGAGATACTAGCGATAATGCAAACTGTGGTATCGGTGGATCTAACTGAGCTCAATAAGGGAGACTCAAGTTTGTCAGAGATGAATAAGTCTGGAGACTCTGAACTCCAAGATACTGAATGAATATGTGAAGGAACTTGCTAGTCCTAGACAAAGAAGCCTCTGTGGTACGGAGGATGGTTCAGAGTGTAGTGGCGTCTGGGATGAATGAGTGCTGAAGAAGGAGTAGAGGTTGCAGACAGTACCATCTTCTTTGGTACATAGACTTTGGTGTCTCTAGCTCCTTGCTCATGTTGCAAAGGAATGCTTTGATATCAAACAACACATACTGTGAGTCTTACCATGAGGGTTTGAAGGCAACCTTAAATGAAACAAGTGTTAACTCTGATTTTCTCTTGCATTTTATCTGGAAAACATGGAGAGATGCTAGAAAGTAATATGGTTTAGGTGAATCTTCTTAGTTAGAACAACAAGTGGAAGTTCTTCTTAAAAAAACCCACTTCCTTAAATTTTTTAAATTTACACTTCTGTAAATATTTAAAAATAAATGTTCTTACTTGCATCATGTGGCCGCCTGGTTGTCGAAAGACTCTAGCAGCCCTTGTAATGTGTTCTACAGCTTCCTTAAAGAACACCACTGAGGTCTGGGGAAGCAAATAAGATAAGCTCACTTCATTAAGAAAGGATCTGCACATGACAAGTGGTATTTACAGTAGCTAAGAAAGGGGAAGGAGCTAACCTGGGGTACATACTTAGAAGAGCTAGCAGACACAGATCAATTCCCATAATTAGAACAGTATTAATAGCTAGTAGGCATTTATTTCTCCTTTCCTGTCCTCTTCACTGTTTTTCTCATAAAGTCACTTACAGAGATCCTTAGGCTGCTACCCACAATGCCACTAATCTTCCTGACCTACTGCACTCTGTCCATTCTACTAAACAATGCCCTACTCAGTTTGCAAAAGCAAGGACTAAAAGCTACTTTCTCCGCTCTGTTACAGTGGTGGATCCTCACTGAAGTTAATTAACATTATAACCATGTTCATAAGCTCAGGATTTAGTTCCATGTGGGAGAGAATAGATTTACTGTAGTGCAGAAGAAGATGGAGTAACAACAGTGGGGACATCCAAATTTCCAAAAATCTCTTGTTCCTTGACAAGTCTCAGTGAGCTTCATAGTCAGTTGAGAAGGTTAATTTTTGGGAAATGGAGGAAGATGAAGTGGGGATGGAAAGGCATGGCAGCATCATTATATGGACCAGTGATGTAGTCACTAAAAACAAATTGTAAGCACTCTAGAAGATCTTAGGAAGAGATTGGTAAAGTAGCTTACATAAGACACCAAATCTTTGACCTGTATCTTTATGATTCAAACATCTTGGTTAGTTCTTTTCCTACCATTTTACAATTTTATGCAGGATCAGAGTGCAATCCTGGCCTAACCGATGTCAGTAGAAAAATTCCTATTAATTGAAATGGGGCCTCTCTGTCACCCCTGAGTTTGGGATAGGAGGCCAATTCACTGAAATACTTTATGAAAAACTGTAATTCCAGTCTGACCAGAAGCAAAAAATATATTTGCATTACCTTAACTTTTAGTTAATGAAGATTTTTATGTAGAAATGTCCTTATATTTTTAAAGAAGTGTTGAAAGTGTAGTGGGGATAGCAATGGTCTGTGGAGAACAGGGAGCATATATCAGAGCTAGACATATTTGCTGACTTCTTTGAGCAGAAATAAAATTGTGAAGATGATTAACAGAATAACTTGTAGCTAATTAATTTTTAAATTTTAAAAAGAAGCCTATGGCTGAGATATGATGTTAATATAGTGTTTATTATTTTGAAAAAGATATATACTTGAATAAATGTAAATGTTTCTGCTCATAACAGCCTGCAAGTAATTTCTATTAATTTCAATGTGAGCATATCTGTAGGCAGAATTTGGTCTGTATATAATGTTAAATAAGCTAACGTTTATCCCTTTATCTGTCCTCACTAAAAAAGTCTGGTCTGCACCCTGGCTATCTCTTGCAAGTATTATAGCAGAATCCTCTTTTTTAGTCTCTAAGACTTGCTCTTTTTCCTTCTTCAATCCATTCAATATACTACAGCTAAATTATTCTTTCCTGTTGTCATTACTACCACTCAATTAATTTTAGTAGCTTCTCATGTCTTTCTACAGAAAGTTCAAGTTTCATATCCTCACTTTCAAGCATCTACACACTACCATCCAACCCTACATCTCAGCACTTTTTTCTCCCTACTCCTCTTCTTAGATGACATCTTGCCAACTCCACCTTTTTTAATGGCCTCATAACTGCTTCTCCCTTAACAGCATGCTGGGACCTTGTGAGAAGCTGTGCTCTATAGCACACAGGAGACACAAAGGGTGCATCTACGCTTGTAAAGTAAGTCGACTTAAGCTTGCTTAAGTCGACTTAATTTACTCTGTGACTACACTACATTTTCCTTAAGTCAACTCACCCATTGCCCTTCCTGCCGGGGGGGGGGAGGGCACAGGGGGAGCTTGGCATGCCCTCCTACAGGGCAGGGCAGCGCCCTGCCTACCCTACCCCTATGCCCTGCCAGCGTCCCTGTCCCCCTTTGCCCCATTGTACCCAGGTACAATGGGGCAAAGGCTGAGCCCCCTGGCAATTGGCAAGGGGTACCCCCCTACCACCGTGGACATCTCCCAGGTCCACCTAGCCCCTAGAAGTCGGCCTAGGCATCCAGTGTGGACGCTCTAGGTCGACTTTGTAAGGTCCCCCCTAAGTTGACTTAATTTTATAGTGTGGACATGCTAAGTTGACTTAGCTAAAGTTGACCTAAATTACCAAGTGTAGACATAGTCAAACATCATGTAAAAGTCTGAAAAATGAACTCCACCTGCAGTAGAACTACACCAGTGTATCTCTGAAATTTGGGGAACTCAGAAGTGATAGGTACAGAGAGCTGGAGGCACAAGTCAGTTTGTGAAATTCTTTCATAACACTTTGAAAGTGTTACTTATTGTTACTTATTCTGATGAAAAAAAGAATTCCTACGGTAAGGCTTTAAAAGGTATTTCATTAATAGTGAGAATAGTAAAGTAAAGATAATTCCTTGGAAACATCATAAAACTATTCTGGCAACAAAAATAATAAAATATTTTCATGCTTTTTTCACGTAATATTGCCCTTTTACATTCCATATAATGTCCATTTTTCCATGTAACATTAAAATGAAGGAAGGATAGCATAGTTTAACTTTCAAGTTGGGAAAAGGAGTGATTTAAGAAAACCTGTTCATTTAAAATCTGATTTTGACATAATTCCTCATCTCAATGAGTTGTTACATAACTAAGACTGGTTGGTAGAAAGGAGGGTAAGATCACATACCATATGGTAAATGGGCTGTGTAATTCAAGATTAAAGCAATTGAATCCTTTTTCTTATGACAGCTGCTATGACTCAATGGATGTCATATTGCTCTTTTTAAGATAGAGAGAGTTTAACTTTGTCTAGTCACAGTCAGTAACACAGTTACTGTACCAGATTTGTCAATGAGAGACTTATTGTATTTATTTATTATAAGCTTACATAGGTGCTCATCACATACCATACTTTAATGAATTTATACTCACAGTATCCTTGCACCATGTTCCAGAAGAGGAACTGAGACCAGATAGAATAAGTGACCTGCCTAAAGTCATCAAGGAAGTCTGTAGTAGAGCTAGAAACAGAATCCAGATCCTCCTGACTCAAGTCTAGTGCATTAACCGTAAGATCATTCTTCTTCTCTTACCAACTGCAACCATTGATCCCAATGAAAACAATAAAACATCAATAACTAGCCCTCCTAAACTACCTTTTCAAATAAACCTGTGCATCTGCCATGTTTGCACAATCCACATTGGTGTACTTAAATATCCACCACACACAGAAATCAAGTAACTGCATACTATAACAGTGGTTTCCAAACTTGGGGTCGGGACCCAGTACTGGGTCGTAGACCCTCAGGCACTGGGTGACAGCAGCCCCAGTGATGCCGCTGAAAGACTAGAATGCATTGCTCAAAGATGTAATTGTTGGGTTGGGGGCATAAATAATAATAAGTGTCTGGTTTTCATGTACAAATATAAGCAAGCATTTTGGCATGCTCAAAATATTTCTAAATTGTTCTCTTCAAATTTTAATTTAATAGCTACAAATAACAAGCCATCTGTTTACTATACCTCAGTATTTGTTGAACTCATTTTCATTTGGAATTCCTCCAAGACAGAAACAAGTTTTTTATAGTTAGTGATGTTTCGATAGATTTTATTTCCAAGAGGTGTGTTCATATCCAGAAAATCCACAAATAAGGTAGATTCCTCCATCAATTTTTCTTTGGTCCATATGATCTATTAAAAATACAGGTCAACTTATTAATGTCACTAATTTATATGTAGAAAGCAATTTTCACTGTCTGGAATGAAATTTTCTATATTGGGTATCTGTCTAATGATTTTTTTTTAAATCTTCAGATAGAAAGGTTCAGCCATATCTGAAAATGAAATTAGGGAAACTACATTGTTTGCCATGTTAAAGTGGTGAAATTTCTTCTCAAAGATCTAATGCCTCTGTGCTTTGGAACAGGAGCCTTAAATTTGGCCAGTGATTTTTTTTGTGTCAGGGATTTACCTTCTCCTGTTAATTTAAAAATCCATCCAAATTTGGAATAGTTATAAGCTTCTGAAAAACCTCTGTTTGCATTTGCTCAGTAGAGACTTAAGAATTTAGCAGCAAAAATCCCTGAATATTACATCCCCAATGAACATGCTCCAGCCACTCACAACTCCTAGTGCTGATCAGACTGTGTATACGATTTCCTCACATAGTGAAGGAGCACGCTCTAGTTCAGGGCTCAGTATCACTTTGCCTGTAAATGTTGCTCTCTGCTGTTATGTGATAGGATGGGCCAGGTACCAGAACTGGGAGCATGAGGACTCTCTCTACTGTGCTCTCAATGACCCCTTTTCTGACTGCCAGGCAGTGTGGAGAAAGAAGGGGCCTGAGTATACTAAAGAAGAGACTAAAGACAGAACAGGGAAGATGAACAGAAATATGTTAGGACAACTATCCTAGTGAGATTGGAACTGGGCAGGATGAGGGGGACTGTAACTGTGAACCAGGGGAGGATGCTTGAGACTGGAACCGATAGACAGGGAGACTGGGACTGAGAGATGGTAGTCAGATGGAAGATTATGACTGGCTGGGCAAGCAGACTGGGAGCTGGAGTGGTGACCTGAGACTGAAAGCTGGTGAGGGAAACGGGTGGATGACTGGGAAGCACTTATCATAGAACTATCGAAGATTAGAGTTGGAAGGGACCTCAGGTGGTCATCTGGTCCAAACACCCTGTTTAAAGCAGGACCAACCCCAACTAAACCATCCCAGAAAGGGCTTTGTCACCCTACACCTTAAAAACCTCTAAGGATGGAACTTCTACCACCTCTCTAAGTAGCCCAGTTCAGTGCTTCATCACCCTCCAAGTAAAAAAGCTTTTCCTAATATCCAACCTAGACCACCTACACTGAAACTGGAGACCACCGTTCCCAGTTCTGTCATCTACTACCACTGAGAATAACCTAGCTCCATTCTCCCTGGAACCCCTTTCAGGTAATTAAAGGCTGCTATCAAATCCCCCCCTCATTCTTCTCTTCTGCAGCCTAACAAGCCTAGATCCCTCAGACTCTTCTCATAAGTCATGTGCTCTAGACCTCTATCATTTTTGTTGTCCTCCTCTGGATTCTTTATAATTTGTCCACCATCTTTCTGTAGAGGGGGCCCTAAAACTTGACACAATGCTCCAAATGTGGCCTCACGTGTGCCAAACAGAAGGGAATAATCACTTCACTTGATCTGCTGGTATTGATCCTACTAATGTAGCCCAATATGCCATTAGTCTTCTTCGCTTAACGGCACACTGCTGACTCATTGGCAGTTTCTTGTCCACCATAACCCCCAGGTCCTTTTCTGCACACTGCTATCTAGCCAGTAGGTTCCCAATCGGTAGTAGTGCATGGTAGTGGTAGTGGGGGGGACGGGGGGGGGACTGCACTAGGATCAGACAAGGAGGTAATGGAAGGGAGACTGTGGCTGGATGAACAATAAGACTTGGAGCCTTTGTGAGCTGGAGGAGACAGGTGAGAGAAAGGAGGGGTGAATGAGATGAGGATCCAGGTTTTGGGGGGAAAAACTGGGACTGACTGGGAACAGGCCTGGAACAAGGAACTGGGGGAGATGGGAGACTGAGATTGGATGAAGAGCCCTTGAAAGAAGATTGGGATCCAAAGGGGGAAGGAACAGAGGCAGGAGTAAATGACTGGAGGTTGGCAGGAAGGTGGGGAGAGATCAAATGAGACTGTAAAAGATTGAAGTGGGCAAAGCAACTGACACTGGAATGAGATGCTTGAGAAGTGGAGAGTAGGACTGGGCAGCTAAGGAGAATGGGACTTAGAGAAAAACCTTAGGGTGCAAAAGCAATAGGATCATGAGAGGGACAATTTGGAGGGAGAGGGAGAAGAAGTCAAGCATGAGAGGAAAAAGCAATCATTAGTGCACATTCCTCACCACAGCCCAGAACAGAACACAAGATTCCTGAGTTTCACCATTCCTCTGTTGTCAGCAAATATATGTGAAACCAACTGACAAAGTGTTATATTGTTACTCCATATAGAGGATTGCTGTCAGGTATTTAGTTAGCTCACACGGCAGAAGTCTATATAGTGGATATGAAGCTTCCAACTCTGCCAATGCAGTATTTGGGTGTCCGTATGAAATGGTATGATAAATCTTCTGGATTTTTTCCAATTTTTTTCCAAAAAACAAAGGAAATTATTCAAAAAACTACATTAAAAGTACATTATTAAGGTGGCAATATTAAACACTCAAATTTAAGAATGCCAGAAAGAAAGCTGACTACAGCATAATACATATACACAAGAACCTGAATAAATGTTTCAGAGGCAACATTAATTTTGGCACTTCCTAGCTTTTAAATGCTTGACTTTGCAACATTAGTATTTTATATTTATATACAGGACAATTTTACATGCACAATTATTTGTGACCACAATAAAATCCATAGGCACACATTGGAAATCTAAACATTTAATGTGATGCATAGTTATCAGATATGCAAAGCGGTGTACTAAATCATTTGCACATAATATTAAGATTTCTAAAATTTCAGCTTTAATAACTATGAATTTCTCCCTTGTAAATCTGAAAATTAGGATGCGTGTTATAAAAGGGACACAAAGCTACAATCACCCACAGCTACTTCCAGCAATTCAATGAATCCGTAGAAATATTCCAAAGAAATAGGAGAGTTAGAGTCCAGACAGAATTTACTCAAAATAACTTCTCATTCACTTTTGATCTCCAAGATATGGATTAGCACCTAAGTCAACCTTATTAAGTCAAGTTAAAGCATTAAGTCGACTTAATAAGGTTGACAAGAGGCTATGTTTACGCTACCAATGTTAAGTCGACTTTAAGTCGACTTAAAGTTGACCTTATTAAGTCGACTTAACAAAGTCAACAACTTTTCTAGTGTAGACATAGCTTAAGAGTGTTTCCATCAACTGAAGAGGGACAATGTGGGGGACTGAAAGCCAGAGTTCTCAGCTCTGCACAACTCCTTGCACCTGGGACTGGAGAGGAAGCGGCCAGGAGATTCACACCTTTTGACTCCTACTGGGACCAGAGGGGAAGCTACCCTCTGGAATCTGCCCTCATATCGGGTAGGGAAATCCACACCTAGAGACCAGCTGCCATGCTCCCAGTAGGGAATAGAGAGCCTAGTGGCAGATGGGCTCTGAGCGGAGCCTTGGTACAGCCTGGCTCCCTGTGCGGAGCCCAGTCAGCAACCCATGCCAGGAGCCTGGGTGGCAGCCCACCTTAAAGTAGAGAGCTGGCAGCAGCACAGTTGAGGAGTTGACTTTCTGGTAAATTTCACAGCTCAAGCAGTGTTGTGAAATTAATAAGACAGCCAACAGCCCATATGTCTACACAAACCCTGTGTCTCCTTAGCTAAACCGACATAAGCCCTACTTCTCTCATGTGGAAGCAAGGGCTGTATTGTGTACAAAGTCATAGTTAGGTCAACATATGCTGCCTTATGTCCACCTAACTTTGTACTCTAGACCGTGGCTACCAAAAGTCAGAAATGAAATGGCTTTGTCCCAGATATGGTCCTAAGAACTGCCAGTATGTGGAGTTAAATCTCCAGAGGAGAATAATAAGGTTTAGGGGGGAAAATACAGGTAAGTATATAAACTGGTTCATATGGCATTCTAAAACCACCTCAGGTAAAAATTTCAGATGTGGCTTCTGACTGACTCTGTTCTTATGAAAATGTATATGGAAGGCCAACTATCACAGCCTGTATTTCATGGACTACCAAACATACTGTCTTAATTGAAAAGGCTACAAGGAACACAATGACATGGATTCAAAAGGAAGAGCCACCAAAGATATTCAGTTTCCAACTGGGAGAAATAGTTTTAACTTATGGAAATCCTTGAACGAGGTCTTTTAAAAACAAACACTGGAGGATGAAAGAAAATTGAATGACCCTGTGTGGTGGTATACTGACAGAGTGACTAGATTAACTCTAATACAGTTGATAAAAACCCTGATTTATTTCAAAGACAATAAGTAATCCAATATATTTGCAACAGTACAGTCTAAGAGCTGAATATAGCTCTGAATAGATTACAATGAGAAATGTCTCTTTTCAGGAAAAGGATACTTGGTACCATGAGGTGAAGATGCAGACAAAGAAAATTCCTTCAAGAGAAGTGCAGATCCCCGAGATGATCCCCAAGGTACCGCAGAGGCTGATTGTAAGGAGATTTTCTTTTTTGGGAACATAGGCTACTATACTGGTTGATACCATTAATAAAGGAGAAATATCCAGCAAAGGGAACTCAGTTTCTGACTGACGTTCAAATCAGCATATGTGAAAGCCTAAACAGAAACATGAAATGCTATCAATGGCTGACAGTACCAATGCCAAAGGGGTAGCCGTGTTAGTCTATTGTAGAAAGACAACAGAGTCTTGTGGCACTTTCTTCTCAACAGGATGCCATACTGAAGACTCTGTAATATACAGGATTGAGGAAGAGAAGTAGGCCATGGAAGATAGAGGATGTGGTACTGTAGCAGAGGAGCCTTCTAAGACTCACTATAAAAATGAGTAGGGCCATAAAAAAATTGATGATTCGTTCTGGTCAACTTCACAGCCCTAGGATTTGAAAATTAGTTAATTTCATGCTTCTGAAATCTGTGTTGTAACCCTCCCTCAGCCTGGAGCAGACTAGCAGCTGGAGCTGGGAGCACAGTGGAACCCCAGATTGGGGCATCCCTGGCCCTGCCCTTCCCATCTAATAGCTAGATTTCATGAGTGACACCTAATTTCACAGTCCGTGACACATTTTTCACAGCTGTGAATATGATAGGGTCCTGCCAATAAGACTTAGATGGAGCAGACACAGGCAAGTTAGACGTGTGACACCTTTAGCCTTCTTTCTTGCCAACACTGGAGATGGTGAAAAGTGCTAAGCTCCATTGGAAGACCTTTGCTCCTTTTTACCTCAGGCAGCAGCTGTCAGGGACTGATTTCAAGAAGACTGATGGGAAGGCTCAGATTCTTTCATGGAAGCCTAAATTGTTTCAGAGCCAGAAGACCTTTTAGCTCCTGGATTAGCATATTTCATAGTCAAAGCAGTAATTGAAACCAAGCAGATTGTTTATTAGGGACCTTGGAGTCCAAGACACAGACATGGACTCCTCCATCAAAAATAATTTCAATCTGGTAACATGTATCTCTTGAACATGCTCAAAAAGAGTTTCAAAATAGCTCAGTTACTAGGAATATGGTTTATTCTGAAATAAGAAGGTACATTGAATGTGTATCATTTAGCAAGCACATCTATCTCAACTGCTGGGTTTATTTGAAAGCCTAGAGACTTGGACTCTGCCATTAAACCTACCTTTATTATTTTGGCAAGACTGAAACAAAAAAAGATCTTTTATTGCATCTTTTTATTTTTAGCTCAATGGTCTTAAATGAAACTTAACAGCAAACTAATTAATTGATAACTGATATTTTAGACAAAGGAAATGCAGTAGATCTAATCACCTTGATTTCAGCAAGGCATCTGACACAGTTCTACAAGGAAAATTATTACATAAATTGGAGAGAGTACATTAAATCATGAAGCCAGGAATGACAATAATTTTTAGCACTTAAAGCAAGGAATGGTAAGATATTTCCTTATTTTTCAAGATAAATTTCAGATGAAAGTTCTCTTGGCACCTGGATATAGAGAAATATTTATTCTTTATCAACAGAAAGCATTACATGTTATTAAATTTCAGTATGCTTGCTTATGCTCATCTTCAACTGTGGTAAAAGTTTTCTTTTCTCTCTCCCTTCCCTTTGTTCACCCATACAATCAGACAGAATCAGTCTTCTAATATTTAAGGGCCCATGTCTGCAAGCCTTTCTACATGGAACTCCCACTGAAATCAACAGGAGTTCTGTATATGGGAGATTCTAGCACCAGGGTAACTTGTTTAACTTCAGAACAAATTCTGTTCTTAGCTACACAGGATTTATACTGGTGTAACAGAGTCGATTATGACCTTTAATTCATACAATAGAACCTCAAATATATGAACACCTCAGGCACGGAAGTTGTTCATAACTGTGAACAAAACATTATAATACAAGTACCCTGCAGTCAGTGTCTTCCAGTTGAGGCCTGGGAAAGATCTTTGGAAATATGGCAACATTGCCTAGTTGACAAGCAGCTCTCTGTCCTATTCCCGTTTCTTGCCTTTGATCTGAACTGGGAGGGACCTGCCTTGCATCCTTGGCACTACAAGTCCTAGCCTTCAGTCGTCTCTCTTCAGGGCTCAAGCTGCTCTGTGCACTGCTTGCCATGCTCCAGAGGCAACACCTGGTGGGGGCTGGTGCCTTTCCCTCCCCTGCTCCTTATACTCCCAAAGATGCAGGCAGGATGCAGGAGTGCAGCCACAGGCAAAGCTTGAGCTGCACTGATGCACAGGTTGTGGCCTTTTAAAACACCTCCAGAGTGCAGCATGCAGGCAGCAATTTGATCTCTGATTCCTATTCCAGCTTTAGGTCAGGCTTTGGCTGTAACTTTAGTTCCTTGCGGAATAAGCAGCTTGCTGGGGCAGCTTTCTTCTCTCTGTGTTAAAACAAATTCCCCCTCCCTGTGGGGTAAAAAGGAGATAAACAGTGCCCTTGGGTTACAGGAAATAGCACAGACCCCAGGTTGTTTCTGCTCTGCATTTCAACCTAAAAGATGCATTACAGGCACAGTATAGTATTTGCTTTCTCTCTTTCTTTTTTTCCCTTCCATTGCTGTCTGGTTGCTTACTTCTGGTTTCACATGGTGTTCAGTTGATTGGTTAGTTCATAACTCTGGTGTTCATATCTTTGAGGTTCTACTGAATGTATATGATTATTATTCTTTTTAGTAACTATGAATATTTTCCAAAAGGGCATAAAAACAAATTCACAAAGTCTTCTTCCTAAAAATAGCTAAAGAAAAATAAACGTATTTACCTTAAAATAGTTATGTAGCTCGTTTGAAAGGAACTGATAAAAAATCTCTCTTTCAGAGGACTCAATCAGGCGATCATGCAATACTCGAGTTGTTTCATGCACAAAGAGAAGAGCTGCAGTTTCCTTTGAGATAATAACAGATCTGTGGGCTTGCAACAACCCCTGGAGCACCTGTTAGCAATTTTAGTACAGTGTTTATATGAAATTTTAAATTAATTGGATTGCTAAAATGAATCCTGCTATGTTTATTTTTAAACTACTGTATACTGTAATATATTTTATCGACAGTAGTATCATATATTTTAAAGGGAACAAAAGCATTCAAATATCTCTTTTTCAAGATATAAATTTTTTCCCCCTGTACATGCATTCAAGGAAGCAGAAAGGAAAAAGAAAGTTTCTCTTACTTTGTGCTTCCCACACAGGAGATGGTACCATAGCTGTTTCTGAGACATGATTGTACTTCTAACATAATGCTAGCCAGGGAAGGTTGTAGGCCATGAAACAAAATGCACATTATATCCACTATAGTGTGTAATAGCAAGTGTACAAATATTGTACCTCTCTGAGGCACAGTGGGTGCAGGAGTCCCAATGGGGTGGCATAGCTCACTCCAGGACCCCATTGGGCTGTTGGTATAAGCCACATGACAGCCCATATTTGGTCATCCACTAGCATAAGCAATGCAAGTAACTGCTCAGGATACTCTTTTTGATAACTGACAGTTTGCAACACATAGGACTTACGTGATCCAACATTCCATATATAATAGAGATAGAAGCAACTCCTGGCCTAATAATTTCCCTTCCCCATCTTCCCTGGAGGCAAGAGGCCCTGAGAATTTTGAAAATAGCTCTTATTTGAGTTTCATTACTGTAGGATTCTGTAATATTTTATTTTGTAAGAAATACAGGTACCACACTTGCTGCAATAATCATTTATGGAAACTTTTAATAGCACATGAAAATGTTTGTAGATCTTGCACAACAGGGACTGATAGTCCGCCTTGGTTCAAACTTTAATCTTTTCAGTAAATGAATGCATTCAAGGAATTAATTCTACCCTGGTATGTGTGGAAACATAACTTCATTGAAATCAATGGAATTGTGCCTACTTATTGCAGGACTGGAAAAGGGCAAAATTATTTAGTTCCTAGTTATTTGTGTCTAATGTTAACATATTTTTTTACTGAAAGAAATAAAGCTAAGATAAGATGAAAATACTGGTGCACAAGTAAGTGAGATATACATTATTGCAGTGGTTCTCAACCTTTCGCATCTTACTTTCCAAGGAGTCACTTGAGGATCCATAAAATTTTGCTGACAGCATGTTTATATATAATGATACTGGATCAGGACAGATCAGTGGAAGGGAGAGTGAATTCTTAGTAATTGTTATGAAAACCTTGTGTCCCACCTAGACTACTTCTGTGTCCCACCAGTGGTACACGTACCACCGGTTGAGAACCACTTTGCTATTATATATTGCTCATGGAAGGGCCACTCTGACAGGCAGCAACAAATGCATTTAAAATAAAAAATTTGTAGTCTGAAGGCATATGTCTACACTAGCAACGTAGGTCAACGTAAGGATGCTTAAGTCGACCTACAGAATGCTGTGTCCACACCTGGCTTTCATTAAGTCGACTTAAGCGCTTCCTTTAGTCTACTTAATAACTCCCATTATTTAGGTCGATTTAAGGCTTAGGTTATTTGTTAAGTCGACTTAAAACTGGTATGGACACCCTAAGTTGACCTTATGCCCTAAATCGACCTAAGGGGGATGGGCTGGGGAGAAGGGAGCCGCAGCTCCCAAGAAAAAGGGAGCCATTGCTCCCAGGCAAAAGGGGGGCAAGAAAGCCATCGCTCCCCCGGAGAAGGGAGCTGCGGCTCCCTGGCAAAAGGGAGCCATGGCTCCCTGCCGAGAGGGGAGCTGCAGCTCCTCTGGGACAAGGGAGCCGTGGGTTGCTGCTGAGAAGGGAGCCACGGCTCCCCTGGGACAAGGGAACTATAGCTCCCTGGCAAAAGGCAGCCACAGCTGCCAGGGACAAGGGAGCCCCGGGGACAAGGGAGCCACAGGTCCTCCAGAGAAGGGAGCGTGCAGCTCCCCAGAAAACGGGAGCCACAGCTCCCTGCCGAGAGGGAAGTGGGAAAAGGGAGCCATGGCTCCCCAGCTCCCTTTTGCCGCAGAGTTGTGGCTCATTGTCCTGGGGGAGCTGTGGCTCCCTTCCCCCGAGCTGCGGTTGCCCCGAGCCACGGCTCTCTGTCAACCCAGCACCTGCATGTGTGGACGCAGGCAGTCGATGTAAGTTTTTAGCGTAGATGCTGTAAGTCGATTTAACAGAGTTGACTTACCTTTTCTAGTGTAGACATACCCAAGAAGACTAATCCAACCCACCCCTTGTTTTCTTCTAAGTATTTATTAATAATTATTTCTGAGTAATCTTGGTAATTCTGAAAGCAAAGATTGGATTGTATGAAAATATCTAAATTTATTTTCCTTGTATGACATAAACCAAGTTGAAACTATCATAGGACTCCAGAGGGCAAGACTAATTTCATAGTCAAATTATATATGTTCTTGCTTCTTCAGTCTGCACAAAAACTGAGAATACTTTTATGGCAATCTAAAATGTCTAGTGCAGGGGTTCTCAACCTTTTTGGGGTCGCAACACGGCTGGGAGAGTTACCAGCCATTCACAACACACCAAGGCTCTCCTCCCCCCAGCAGCCCTCCATCTCTTCCCCTTCCCCCCTGGTAGCCCTCCCATCTCTTCCTCCTCCCCGTAGCAGCCCCATCTCTCCCCCTGTCTCTCCCCCACAGCAGCCTGCAACCCCTGAGTCTGTTACCCCATACCCTGCGCTCTCATCACGCCCCTTTCTCTGGCCATGCTGCTGTCCCTGCAGCACTTCCACTCTGGCCCCCACACCCTGCCCAGTGCTGTCAGTCCTCCACACACCATAACAAAGGGGCTTGCCCCGCCCCATAGCTGCTGGAGAAACCTGCTTTCCGCCCTGTGCTTGGCAGGCAGGGTGGGAAATTAAAAAAATGTCCTGCCTCCAGCTCTTAGGCTGGATGAGTCAGCAGACTGCCTGTATTAACAGCCAGCAGCTCGCTGCTGCAGCTCATCAGCCACATGGGGGGCTTAGCCCGTGGTGACACACTTGCCACTGTGCCGTGACCCAAATACAGCAGTAGAGAACCACTGGTCTAGTGTGATAAAACATACCTTGAAGAGATCTCGTAGATTAAATGTGTAGTGGCACTTAGCTGGCGTTGGGAGCATGCTGTGGCACATTCTATAGTATACGGCTATGGAAGAGGATGTTAGAAAGTCACTGCATTTCTGAACCTCAGATAAGAATCGGTTGTTATACAGATATGTTCCCAGATGAACCTAGAGAAGAAAAATATATATGATTTAGTTACTACTTCTTAAGAAGGGCTTAAGCATACTGCTGACTGCTGAAATATAGCAAAATGTAAAGGACAAAAAGCAGCAACTTGCAATATTCATTATTATTTTAACAGAAAAAGCCACTGTTACTTACCTGGACAGTAACTGTGGTTCTTCAGAACCAAAACATAGAAGGAGTTTTGTGGCACTTTTAAAGACTGACAAATCTATTTATTGCATGAGCTTTCATGGGTAAAATGCCACTTCATCAGACACATGAGATGGAAAACTACAGTATGGAAGGAAATATATAAATGCAGAGAAGGGTAAGTCACAAAGTCAGTTCAGACTTTTTCAGCAAACCAAGTAAATTGTTTTGATTCAAACAGTGTGGAACAATAATAATGTGTAAGAGGGAAAGCCAGAGCTGCAACTGAGAGTTGAGAAGGGGGCATAAGTGAAGTCTGGCATGCTGTGTGTCACAAATCTATGAGGCCAAGTGACCTAAGTCTTAGACATGTTTTCACTGAAGTTCTTGGGTGATCTTGAAGTTGACTGATAAGCCTTGCTATTGTCTGGATTCTCTCTTGCAAAAAGTAAGTGCTCACTATCTGGAGTCTAACAGGTTTCCTATGAACTCTATGCTATGCATCATTTAGTGTGGATTTTTGTCTATTATCTTTAAGACCTAGCAAGGCAAAGGATTTTAGAATTACTTGAATTGAGTCAGTCACTTGTTGTGAAGTTCCCTCTCGAATCAGCCAGTTGTCAAGGTAAGGAGAGACCTGGATTCCTTGTCTCCTTAGATGAGTTGCCACCATAGCAAAGCACTTGGTGAAAACCCTCAATACTGTAGATAGACCAAACGGTTGAACCCTATACTAGTAGTGGGATGTCCTTACAGGAGTTTGAGGTATTTCTGTGGGTTGGATGGATAGATACATGGAAGCAGGAATTTTGAAGGTCAAAAGCAGCAAGTCAGTCCTGATGATCTAATGAAGGCATTTATGGAGGTTAGAATGTTATTATCTCTCTTGTACTGCTGCCACTATGACTCTAGAAATACTCATATCCTTTAGCAGGTACCCAGTACCTCCTATCAGCATTTTTTGACATGGCAGGGGTGTATGCCTAAGCTTTCTACCATGTATTTCATCAGGTCCTTGAATTCCTTACATTCATCAACTGAGCTGAGAGGGGTGGATATGCTGCCTTGTCAGGGGAGGATGAGACCACAGCAGGACTGGATACTTTTCCCATAGTAGATGATGTTCTTTTTCACTCTTCTCCTGCCTTTCAAGCATCATTGAGAGTATTCATATGGAAACATCGAAGGCTGAGGAAGCTATCCAACTGTAGGGGACTGCTGTCATGCCACTGACAGAGGAGGATATGCTCTGTCACAGGGAGGACAATGGCTGCTGGTTATTTCTGGCAGCAGGCAGTGCTCTTCTCCTACTCCGAACCCACCCACCATAGTGATGAAGAACTGTTTATGATGCCCTGGCAATGAGTGATAAAGAACCGCCCCCCAAAAGTGTGAGAGAAGAAGCCATGTGCCCCCCATGGCTGGGAGGATTGCAGCTACAACTCCCAGAAGAAAACAAAAGGCAGGTATGGTTGGTGACTCTCTTCTGAGGGGGGTGGAGGCACCCATATGTCAGCCTGACATGGCATCCTGGGAGGTATCTGTCTGCCAGGCACTTGTATCAAAGAAGTTATAGAAGGATTGTCGAGAATCATCTGCACCTCTGACTACTATCCCAAGCTACTGATAACATGGGCACAAATGATACTGTGAAATATGATCCTGAGCAGATCAGAAGTGACTATAGGGCTCTGGGAGTAAGGGTGAAAGAGTTAGGGGCACAGTTTGATCTTTTTGGTCAAGGATAGGGGCTCTGGCAGAGACAGCTGTATCCTAGAGTTAAATGCCTGGCTCTATACAGACAGTAAAGAACCTGATGAAAAAGACTTTTAACAGAGAGGGCAATATGTATAAAACATTGCCTGCTACCAAAGTACACCTCTGGAGAATGACTTTTCTCCAGTTCATCTGTTAATGGAAAGAAGGACCACATCTAATTTACTTATTACTGATAACTTGCTGCAATCTGAAAACAATGTCACTGTTAGGAAGATGAAAGAAAGTCAGACATGAAAGCAGAAATATTATCTTAACAGAAAGCCCCATGATCTCCATCTCTTAACGCAGGTGATAGAGTGTGCCTGAGGAGTCACACCTATAATACTTAGGGCCAAAAGGGTACCATTAAAGAACAGATGCATTCATGGTCTTATGTGGTCCAGACAAACCATTTTGACATAATCAATGGGATCTATGAGTTATCCCAGAGAATTCCAACACCTTAAAAGTTGAGGTAGATTCCTTCATATCTCTTCTGACTGATCTCGTATCATCAGCACATGCTAAAGAAACTGTTGGGGAATGAGAGAACAACTCAGACGTTAATGAAGGGCTGATTCTGAGGTCTGATCAGGTGATCTGAAAGGCTATTTCTACACTAGCAATTTAGGTCGACTTAAGAACGCTTAAGTCAACCTAAATTACTCCACGTCCACACCGGCCTTTCATTAAGTCGACTTAAGGGCGTCCTTAAGTTGACTTAATAAGTACTGGTAGTTAGGTTGACTTAAGGTCAAAGTCAACCTTATTAAGTAGACTTAAAACCAGCATGGATGTCCTAGGTTGATTTAATTACTTAAGGAGACCTAGGGCTGGGGAGAAGAGAGCAGGGGGCGTGGGAGCCTGGATCAGGGATGGGAGCTGCGGAGCTGCAGCTGGGGGAGAAGGGAGTCCCCAGGGCTCCCCTGGATCCCAGAGCGGCATCAGCTCCTTTGTCAAAGGAGCCGCCGGCATTCCCTGGCTGAAGGGAGCCCCCAGGGACCCCCCTGGACCCCAGAGCGGCATCAGCTCCTTTGTCAAAGGAGCCGCCGGCATTCCCTGGTCTGAAGGGAGCTCCCGGGGACTCCCCTGGATCCCGGAGCGGCAGCAGGTTCTTTGACAAAGGTGCTGCTGGCTTCCCTGCCTGAAGGGAGACACATGTAGTCGACTTAGAGAGTGTAGTGTGGACTCTCTAAGTCGACTTAACAAGGTCAACTTTAGGTCAACCTTGTTAAGTCGATTTAACAGATTTGACTTAGCATTTTAGGTGTACACATAGCCAAAGATTCATAGAGGATATGAGAGGAAAGTGGGTGGTAAAAATTCACTTAAGAGTGATGTGCTAGAAACCTTTCATCTCTAGGTAGTTGACACATTGAATTTATGTAGCTGTATAATGCATGTGTTATTAGATAGTTGTTATGTGTTATTAAATGTTAGTGCATGCATCATTAGATAGACTTTTATATGTATGTAAGGGTTAGGGTTATCCTATTCTAAAAGATGATCCCTCACTCTCCCAGGCCTTGGGGAGCATACCTCTCCTTGCTTACAGACAGCCCCCCAACCTCAAACAGATACTCACCAGGAACTACACACCTAACAACAGAAACATTACAGCAGGCACAAAGCCCTGCAACACACCACTTTGGCAACTTTGCCCACATATCAGCACGAAAGACACCATCATAGTACCTAATCAAGCCAACTACTCCATCAAGGGCTCATTCACCTGCTCATCCACGAATGTGATTTATGCCATCATGTGCCAGAAGTGCCCCCTCCCCATCCTACCTTATACATTGGACAAACAGGAAGTCTATGCAAAAGAATAAATGGACACAAATTTGACATAAGAAATAACAACATTAAAAAACCAATAGGGGAACACTTCAATCTTCCTGACCACTCCATTGACAACTTGTTAATAGCTGTGCTCAAACAAATGGATAACAAATCGAAGCTTCAAAGAGAAACTGCAGGATTGGAATTCATATGTAGATTTGACTGCACGAACTCAGGGCTTAGTAAAGACTATGGGCTCTTCTCCCATTACAACACGTAATTTTGCTTTCTTTGTCCCCCACCCACCTCTCTGCTAATTGCTGTAGTCCACTGTTTGAATCCTAACAAATGCTTTGATTTGCTGTTACAGGCTGACCTGATCCTATAACTTATACTTCCCTGCATTTATTTTGCTTCCATTCTGTAAGTTCCTCATCTTCAAGCTCTGACAAAGTGGGATTTTCTCCCACAAAAACTCATGTGATAAATAAATGTGTTAGTCTTTAAAAGTGCCACCAGAATCCTTGTTTGTTTTGCTAACTAGACTAACACGGCTACCTCTTTGGAACTGCACTCAGTGAGGCTCTTGGCTGTGCTACCACCCAGCAAGGATCTGCAGGGACCTGCTCGAGGTGGGAGGTGGAAGGTGGCCAAAACACTTGGAAGAGCAGAAGCCCTGACCAAAATAATCACATCCTGTTTAAAATTGTTATTTTTGTTTCTGGGATTTTATTGTTTTATTAATTATGTATTAGGATATCAAGAGCCCAGTATACTTGAATTTTCTGAACATTTACATCTAAATAAACACATAAAATCTTTTCAGGCTGCACTGCAACCATTACTGAAGCTTCAGGGTCCCACTTTTTCCCATTCAAGACTCATCAGCCATCTACCCAGAAAGAATTCTCTGTAGTAACTCAGATGAATAAAACTCTCATTATCAGCAGTTTTAATTCCCTTACTCAGGATTTTCTTTTGTTGATTTATAAACAAAGATTTCCAAATAAAATAAATATAATCCATTTATAACAGAATCTCAATTGCCAGAGATGTTTTCTGCTTCTTCCATACCCTTCTCCTACTCAGCCACCACTGCAGTCACTTCTCCTCTAATTTAATATACCCCACTGCTGCTCTCTCATATGACAAGTAGAGGTCTGTATTAACCTCCCATACACTCGAGGCTTACAGAGCGTCTTTCTATCTTGTAACATGGTCCACAGGTGTTTCCAATCCAGAAATACAAAGTATGTGCAACTGAATCCTTAGTCAGATTCTGGGGACTGGTATTCAAAGGGCACTATTTAAATAAGGGTTGCTAGCAGTTGGGCAGAAAGGATAATATTCCAAAGATCAGAAAAAGTGTTCAAGCACCTGGGGGATATGTCTACATTGCTGGGGCTGCAGGGATTGATGCAGCAGGATCAATTGAGTTGACTGTGGAAACCTGCTCAATTTATCCCAGAAATGCTCTTTGGTCAATGCCATTAATCCTCCCACCTTCCCAAAAGGAAAGGTTGTGTCAACCGGGGCATCTCCCATTGATCGTACAGCAATATAATTAAGTTCATGGACAATTAGGTAGCTTGCATATCTTTCGTCAACCATCGGTGGCAGCGTAGACCAGGCCTGAGAAATGAAACATGTCGGGTGGAGATTCTTGCTCCAATGATAGGAAACCTTCCTCAATTCTTGGCTTATTTTCTTCAGATGACTCACACATTATTGCCCCCATTTCTAGCCCCAACAACAGCTGGCACAAGATGCTTTTCTTAGCAGGAGAAGAAAAGAGTACAGTAGTTGATGGGAGATTCTGGTGCACATGTTTAGCAAGAGAGGAGGGAGAAGGAAAGATGTGAAGCTGAGGATGAATTTAAACTCTTAAACTCTGCAATTTACTCATCTAAACTAAAAATCTTCCTCAGTGCTCTAGGGGTTAATTTAATCAAAATCTTGCAACTTTGAATTCTTATAAGAACGGCCTATGGTACCCCTCCAATAACTCTTTATCAAACATTATTTCAATAAAATCAAGATAACAAACCTTTGTTTCCTAAGTAGTGAAATAAAATCTATGTTTGAGACATACTTTACCTTGAACTTGTAGTTCCCACATATGCGAGGGGTTTTAGATTCCTAAAGCCTCATCGTTCCTTATATAATACTACATAGAATTTTGTGATGAATATGAAAAAAATTGTTTGAGGTATTTTACATTAATTTTGTTAGCTAGTCATTGTTTTAAATCTTCCACTTGCTGATGTAATTTCCCCCAAACTATCTGATCAATTACCTGGAAAATACGTTGCAAGGACTGTAAAGAAGGTTGAGGCAGAACCAATAGGCAAAACTGTCTGAGTAGACGTGGGCTAATCTCATTTCTTCCCCCACTTGGAGGGACACAATCTGCAATGAATGAGATATCCTGGACATGCTGTAAGAAACAGAATGGGTGAAACTTGAAATGTAGCAACTGAACCAGCATTTCAAAACAAAATGAAATTTTAGAGTTCCAGTGTAACTGCTTAACTTCCACTTTAAGGTCTCTATCTTGCTCCAAATGTAAATGTAGTTAGAAAATGAGCCAAATTAATGCTCAATATAAATACACTGATTTGAACAATGATAGAAGGAGTTACTCACAACTACAATTATATATATTTAAATAACAAATATCAAGAGCTCTTTCTACTGATTTATCATTGACAGGTGAATAATTTGACCAATTTATGATGCAGAACCTTGAGATTAAATAATTCATTAATAAACTAATCAATAAACTAAATAATAAATTGGAAACATTCAAGCACCTGAAAAGAAGTCTTATTTTATATAAAATTGTATGGGTATTTTTAGGAATAAGAACACTTTTTATATAATTTAGAATCCATACAAACAATATGGATTTCAGAATTAGATTTGAATTTAAATGTTTGTGTTCTGCTTAGGAGAGTGTGTGGAAGAGAGATACAAAGATGGACAGAGATAAAAAAAATTCCAGTGAAAAATTGTATGAAAAATAGTAAAGAAAGGACCAGAGAATAGAAAGAATGAAAAACAAATATGAGTATGTGGGGGAAAAGGACCAAAAAGATGAGAGAAAAATCCAGTAGCCCAATAAAATGACATGCCTTGCTTTTAATAAGATTCCACATCTGTATGTGCCCCAATACGTGAAATAATCAATTTTTGTGTCTTCCCATATCACTTCAATAGTCACATCTTCAACATTTGTGGTTGCTTGTTCACATCTTCGCTGCATCAGTCCTTCTCTCCTGAGAATTGTTTCTTGCGGTGGACACTGATCCTACTTCCAATCCTGCTTTCAAAGGCAGATAGAGCAAGGAGAGAAGGGGATGGATGGGAGAATAGGGAGTTCACTCCCTGTGTGTCATGAAGAGACTCTTAAGTAGGTCAAAAGTGTAGTGCAGAGGCACAAGAAAGTGTGAGACAGAGAAGTTGACTGAGGCTACAGTAGATGAGTTTCTTTGGTTGCTGCCTTGAGACTTTGAAAACAGCCCAAGTTCCTAACCTCAGAAAGGGAAAGGAGGCTTGCTGGAGGAAGAGCTGTTATCAGGGACAAACAGATTGTTTCTCAAAATGTTGTGCTCAGTACAGAAATAAACACATCTGGTGAATGGGATTCTAGTAAATGGAATGGTGACTCTGTAGAAAAGAAGTCATTTCTGAACCTGCACAAATTTATATGCAAATCTCACATGTGTGTACAAATTGACCCTAAAAGGGTTGCCAGAAATACAAGGCCTATACCTATTAGAGAAACTGGAATGCTTCAATGGCAAAAAACAAACTACACAGGAGATGTAGCCACATATTTTCACAGGGCAAGGAAAACTATCATGAAGTACAACATAAAATTGATACCATCAAGGAATTCCTTTGGTCTCACAGTACCGCACGTCATTCCTATGTCCTCGCTAGGAAAATCAAAATGAAAGAGAATGAAAGATATGGGGTTACTTCTTAGAAAGCAGAATTCATTGATTGGTGTGCAGGGATGGTTGTAGTATAAAAATGTAATGGCAAACCCCACATTTAGATGGATCTTAACTTAATAAAAGAATGTGCAGAGAACAACAAATGCTTTTGCAGTTGATCAGACATTAGGTCAGTTATCAGAAGCCAAAGTGTTCTCAAAGTTGGTTGCTATAGCATGTTCCTGGCACTTACCTTTTGCTAAAGAATAAGTACCATTACATTACACAACATTTTTTGGAAGTACTATTTCCATTTTGCATAACATCGGCACTAGAACATTTCCCAAAAGAATCTCCCAGTTTTGTCCAGTTTGCCTGTTGTCTTTTGCCATGAAGACAATGTCTTTGTACACTGCACTGATAAAAATGAACATGATGAATGCTATATGCAGTTCTGAAGTACTTCCAACAAGCTGGCCTCAAACTGAGTGAGAAATATTAATGTGGAAAAGAGCAGGTAAGATTTGTAGAACACATAGTTAGCAAACAGGCAATTCAGCTGGGTTCAGATAAATTGAAGGCATTGCTTGCCTCATCTGAACCCAACCTTAGTTTGTTGTAAGAAGACTCCTAGGCATGACAAATCATTTTGGGAAATTCCTACCAAATTTAGTTCATCTAACCTAATCCTTAAGTGTTCTCCTTACTGGTCACAATATGTGGCTCTGGAGGAGCACACAAAATAAATTTAATAAAATAAAAGAATTACTGAGATCTCTGTGTTTTAGCATAATAATCAGTAAACTATCCAACAACAGTAGCAGCAGATAAATCTTTAGATGGTTCATACAAAAACAACTCTGAGGAAACCAGAGACTGTCACATTTATATCAAGAAGCTGCAAAACCAAGCAGCAGAATGCTCAAAAGGAAAAGGAAGTTCTAGCAGTCACTCGGCACTGCAAATGGCTCAGTGCATAACAGTTTGTCTTGGATTTTAACCTAAAAATAGACTGCAGGCCCTTAGTTCATTACTGAGTTCAAAACCGCTGAATGACATTCCACCCAGCATTCAAAGATTTTGATTCTGATTGATAAGATTTTCTTTCTACATGAACACATACCATGTCAAGCATTCTCAGCAGCAGACACTCTTTCTAGAGTGTCAATTAAGCAGCCACCAACAAAAGAAGACAAGACAGAGGAAGATATCAAACTCTACACTGACTCTGCAGCAATTCGAGTACTTGCTAGGAGACTTCAGCAGATCAGAAATGGACAACTAAAGGATAAAACTGGCCAGAAACTTACTTGACTTCACTAAAGAGCATAGGGTCAAAGTAGGTGACTTTCAACAGACTTACAACCATATTAGCAGTACCTAAATGAACTTTACATGGCTCATGCCTGCTTTTGAACATCAGAACATTCTTACCCCTTGGAAATTTCAGAAAGATAAAGTCTCCAAAATCCATGAAAGACACCAAGGTATAAACAAGTGCTGGGTACAAGCACAACGGCTATGTCTACACTTACAAAGCGAAGTTGACTCTATTAAGTTGACTTAAAGTCGACATTATTAAGTCGACTTAGAGAGTCTACACTAGACTCAAGTCGAATTAGAGTCGACCTTGTTAAGTCGACTTAGAGAGTCTAAACTAGACTTTTAAGTTGACTGGCTAGGTCGACGGAGAGCTGCGGCTTTGAAGGGAGCCACGGCTCCCTAGGCTAGGGGAGCCACGGCTCCCGGGGACAAGGGGAGCGCTTAAGTCGATTTAAGGAAGCACTTAAGTCGACTTAATGAAAGCCAGGTGTGGACGTGGCTTTATTTAGGTCAACTTAAGTGTCACTTAACAAACACAAAATCCATTACTATCTACAAAACTATCCATTTTTGACACCATACAATATAACATTCTCGTAAGCAAACTAGGGAAATGTAGTCTAGGTGATAGATGCAAAACTGGTTGAAAGATGCTACTCAAAGAACAGTTATCAATGGTTTGCTGTGAAACTGGAAGGGTAATTCTAGGGGGGTCTGACATGAGTCAGTCCTTGGTCTGATACTATATAATATTTTCAATAATAACTTTATATAATAGAGTGGAGAGTATGCTTATAACATCTGCAAACCACATCAAGCTATGCACGGTTGCAAGCATGTTGGAGAACAAGATTAGAATTGAGAAGCATAGTGACAATTTGGAGAATTGGTCTGAGATCAACAAGAAGAAATTCAAAAAGATAAAGAGAAGTGCAAAGCACTTCACTAAGGAAGGAGAAATCAAATACACAACTACAAAATTCAGGGAACAGGCTAGGTTGTAGTACTACTAAAAAGGATCCAGGGGTTATAGTGTATTAAAAATTTTGATAATGTGATGTAGCTGCAAAAAAGCAAATATTGAACTAGAGTGCCATATGGAAAATATGGGAGGTAACTTCTCTACTTGGCACTGATGAGGTCAGATCTGAAGTATTGTGTCCAGTTTTGGGCATCCTACTTCCCAATGTGAACAAACAGGAGACAGTCCAGAAGACAGCAACACAAATTATAAAAGCTTTAGAAAACATGACTTGTGAGGAAAGGTTAATTTACATTTTAATCTTTTATTATAAAGAAAGGGAAATATGAAGTGTTTATGGAGTTCCTGGTCCTTCAGAGTTCCTGAGTAGACCATGATGTATTGCATGGGGACCTTAATAAAGAGAAGGACCTCCTGGGTCTGGGAGCACTCCAGTTACTGCTTAATGTATGGCATCTTAAGTTTATGTCCTGATACTACAGAAAGTAGAGGGTGATGAAATGAGTTTCTGAAAAGAGAAAAAGATCCTCAGAAGAGAGGACAAGGCCAAAAAGCATTCTGTCAAGATATAGGGAGAGGAAATCTATAAGCTGAAGCAAAATGTCCTGAATATGAGATTCTTTAAAAAAAAAAGTGCATCTATTTTTAATTACATAACATGTAGCATGATCTACTTAATTAGAATATAATAAAATCATATTTCCTAAATAAAGTATAATTAAAATATTCTTCTTTTACAATTTTTCTTGCTTCTCAAATCAGACCTTTAAAAAAATTCTACAGTTCTTTAGAACAACCATTAAGATACATTTAAGGGTCTCTTCATCCATCCTGGAAATTTCTTAAAATATACTCTATTGTATTATTAAATATGATAATAAAATTAATATGAAATGGTTAGTAGCCCTTAGATTTAACTTTAATATTTTGCAAAGAGCAAGTTATTAGGACACACAAAAAGATCTGAAATCAACACGGTACCTTCCATGCGAGTTGCTTAGTGTCATAAAAACCTGCTAATTCTAAAAACTGTCTGATTGATTCTAATGGTGGCTGGGCACCATACTCCTCTGGTATTGGCATATTCAGGTCATCAATAAACAATATCACCTGTGAATAAATGTATTAGAAACCATGTCTGAGTTATATTAAGCTCAGTTTTACTTTATTTATTATTATAGAGTATGAACATGAAATGAATATGTTCTATGCACATAGTTATGAACCAGCTATAATATTGTTTTTGATCTAAAACACACATTAATAAGTGTACTTGTACAAATGACCTGGTATATGTCATTATATGAATGGCTCAGATGTAAACTGCAAGGTATAGATAAGTTATATGGAAACAGTGACAATGTTCTAATATTAAGAAACATAAAAAACAAGAAACATAAGAATGTCCAAACTGGGTCAGACCAGTGGTCCATCAAATGCAATAGCCTGTCTTCTGACAGTGGATGGTGCCAGTTGTTTCAGAAGGAATGAACAGAAAAGGGCAATTTATCAAGTGATCTATCCCCCATTCTCCAAGCCCAGCTACTGTTCAGGAACACCCAGAGCATGGTACTACACCCCAGGCAATCTTCCTAAGAACCACTGATCAACCTATTACCCAGGAATTTATCTAATTCTTTTTTAAACCCAGCTATATTTTTAGATTTCACAACTTCCCCTGGCAATGAGTTCCATAGGTTGACTCTGTGTAGTGTGAAGAAGTACTTCCTTATGTTTGATATAAACCTGCTACTTATTAATTTCAATAGGGTGACCCATGGTTCCAGTGGTTAAAGTATAATTTGACGGGCCCCGGAACCCTCCTAATCTCTGGGCCCCTTTCCCGTATTGTACAAGCCCCCTTCATGCATGTGCGGGCCCCACCCCAGGTAGGCATTTGCAACCACTTCTCAGTACCACATGCATCGGTTATCGCTCCATTAAAATATTTTGAATTTTATATGGCATTTATGTCTATATCAATTATTGTCACAAACTAGCAAACACTGCATAATACAATAAGTATTGTGATCTTTGTATTCTCGATATGCACATTTCACTTCATTAAATGCAAAGCAAAACCTGAAACACAAAATTTTTAAGTCACTTTCACCAAATTTCAGTGACAGCTCTGTAGTGAAACGTGATGGGTCAAGTGCTTCAACAGCATTGCTTAGATGTTTTTCTGAGTTTGGCAACAATCTAGCATTCATGCAGTCCTGGTTCATGCTTAGCAGGCCTTAGCAGTTCATGCTAAGGCCTGGTAAAACTGACATTTAGAAATTTCAATTTGCTTGCCAGCATTCACAGACACGTTTACACATACACCTTGAGGGAACCTGCAGCAATCGCCTCACAAGCCTCTTGGTAGAATTCTGAATCCCATTCTCTGCGAGCTATAAACACCTGAACTTGTCACCTTTTCAACTTACTTGCTGTAAATAACATTACATCGGATTTTTGCAACACCAAGGACAGGTCTGCAAGTTCCTCCAGAGCACCAAGCATGAGGCCCAAGTTTTTAACAAAACCTGGATTCTCTATGTCTTTTGCTATGCCAGCAAATTTTACTTTATCTTTCCCTTCGAGTGAGAAATCAGTTAATTTTTTCAAGAAGTGGCTATGGAGGGCTGACCGCCAAACAGCTCGTACAGTGTGGCAGCTAGAGGCAACCCAACATACACGAAGTACACATCCAATCCTATTAAGCTGAACTTCCAGACCACTCGCAGTCAGCCAACTCTCTCAAGCACTTCTGTGACTGACTGTACAGAGCATACATTGAATCCACAAATGATTTAAAGTGATTAACTTCACTGCAGCATTTGATAGCATCAGCCATGGCCAAATCCAACCAGTGATTAAAACAATGCCAACTTATCAAAACTAGAAATCATGTTTTTAATTTTGCAGCAAACACCAGCCTTACTGCCTAACATGACAGAGGCTCCATCTACATCTAAACCAATCCAATTATGTTTGAGAAATTCCTCCATGAACCCATGTGCTGTCAAACACTGCAGCAAAGCTAATACTACGCCATCAGCATCATTGCTGCCTATGTTCAATCAGATCAAGAAAAAATGTAACAGGACCAATGTTTGCATCAAAATTATGTGCAAGTAAATTACAAGACAGGAGAGTTTACTTAAACTCATACTCTCCTCAATTAAAACAGAAATTTACTGAGAAATGACACTAGAACATAAACTATGTTTCATCTTCACAGATATATGGTCTAGTGTGTGCGCACAAACAACATTGGTATGCAAAACACAACCCATATCAACACCATTTAACTGCTGTAAGTAATAAGGTCTGGATGGTGAATGACCACCACCCAAATAAAAGATGTAAAATGCATGCTAACCTAACAACACTATCTACAGTGGTCTCAAACTCAAATCTCCACGAGGGCCACATGAGGACTAGGATTGGCCCAAGGGCTGTGTCACTGAAACCTTTTCATACGAGGAGTTATTATTAGAACTAGAGACAGCACTGCCTGGGTAGCCTTATGGCATCTTTCTAGGGGCCTGAACAAACACACATTTACTTTTAGAATTACTTCCATTCAAGATCCAAAGGGGGAGCCGTATTAGTCTAGAGCAGCCAAAAAACAAGGAGTCCTGTGGCACATTTAAAGACTAACAAATGTAGTTAATTTGTAAATTATAAATTTGCATTATAAATCAGTATTTCCCAACCTTTTTGGTTGAGGGATCAAAATACAGATTTTAAAATCTTGAAGGGTTACCAGTTTATTTAATTAAAAATAAATCACAAATTAATTAATTGAATTAAAATTAATTGTAATTAAAATTAATTGTGCTTAATTTTAATTAATTGAATTTGAATACATTTTAATTGAAATTTAATTTTAGAAAGGTTTTTAATTAAAATTAACTTTTAAAGGGTTTTGTTTTTGTTTTTTTTTTAAAGGAAGAAGAAGAAAAGGAAAGAAAGAAGAGAGAGAAAGGGCTGCTTGCATCCCCAAGCCGGGAGGGGAGGTGAGCAGCCATAGCCCGGCTCCCAGCTGCACATTGGGACCAGGCAAGAGGCAGGCTGGGTTGGGCCCCCCAGCACGGAGCCCCCCAGGTGAACCCACTCCACACCCCTTTTAGAGACCCTGAAGCTGAGTCCTTATCTGGCCCGGGGGCCCCCCCGGGGGCCCCCAATCTCGCCCCCGGGCCCCCCCCCCCCCCCCGTTCCCTGTTGCCCGGCAGCTCCCTGGCCCCAGCTCCTCGACCCTCCCAGTCCCCACCGGCTCCGCAGCCCCCGACCCTCCCGGTCCCCAGCCCCCATTCCCTGACCCCCCCTCCAGTTTCCCATCGGCACCCCAACCCGCCCAGCCTCCCTGGTCCCAGCTCCCCAGAACTCCCAGTCCCAGCTCACCGGCCCCCCTCTCCTGCCCGCCCCCCCCCAACTTACCTGGCTGGAGAGCTGCAGGGACGTCTGGAGTTGCGCTGACCAGGAGAGGCCACTCCCGCCCTGAACATGCTCTTTTGGAGCATGCTCAGGGCAGGAGATTTGAAAACTCCCCAGCCTGGCCGGCGGCCGCTGCTCCCAGCAGAGCAGCAACCTCCCTGCAAGGCAGAGCGGAACATGCGTTCCGCCTGAGTTTTCTGGTTTCCTGGGCCCCGGAATGCTGGCCTGCCAAATTCTGGGGCCCCGGAACAGTGTTCCAGTGCATTCTGGCATACTTTAACCCCTGCATGGTTCTTTGTTTTGTGAAGTGGTAAATAACTTTTTCTTATTCACCTTCTTGACAACATTCATGATTTTAAAGACCTCTATCATGTCTCAGTCTTTTTAATCTCTCCCCATATGGAAGTTGTTCCATACCCCCAATATTTTTTGTTGCCCTTATCTATACCTGCTCCAATTCTAATATTTCTTTTTTGAAATGGCGCAACAAGAACTGCATGCAATATTCAAGGTGTGGGCATACTATGGATTTACCAAGTGGCATTATGATATTTTCTCTTATTACCTATTCCTTTCCTAACAATTCCTGACATTTTGTTAGCTTTCTTTTTTTAATTTTGTACACAGAACAGAGAACTATCCACAATGACTCCAAGTTATTGTCTTTAATTGGTAGCAGCTAATGCAGATCTCATCATTTTGTGTGTACAGTTTGGATTGCTTTCCAGTATGCTCTACTTTATATTTATCAATGTTGAATTTCATCTGCCATTTTGTTGGCCAATCACCAAGTTTCCTGAGAACCCTTTGCAACTCTTTGCAGTCAGCTTTGGACTTAACTATCTTGATAATTTTGTATCATTTGCAAACTTTGCCACCTTACTGTTTACCCTTTTTCCAGGTCATTTAAGAATATGTTGAACAGCATATCCTTCAGAGACCTCATTATTTACTCTCTCCAATGTGAAAACTGACCACTTATTTCAACACTTTTTTTTTAATCTTTTAATCAGTTATAGATCCATGAGAGGACCTTCTCTCTTATCTCAGAACTGATTAGTCTGCTTAAGAGCCTTTGTTGAGGGAGCATGTCAAAGGCTTTCTAAAAGTCCAAATACACTATATATGTTGGAACTCTCATGTTTGCTGATCCCATCAAAGAAATTTAATAGATTAATTAGACATGATTTCTTTTACAAAACCTGTGTTGACTGATTCCCCACATGCTGCGTTCTTCTCTGTGTCTGATAATTCTGTTCTTTACTACAGTTTCAACCAATTTGCCTGTAACTGCTAGGACTGCCTGTGCAGCCATTTTTAAATAAATCAGCATTGCATTAGATATCCACTAGTCATGTAGTACACACACTGATTTAAGCAATAGGTTACATACCACACTTAGTTGTTCTGCAATTTCATATCTCAGTTCCTTCAGAACTCTTGGTGAATACCAATTTGGTCCTGCTGACTCATTACTGTTTCATTTACTAATTTGTTCCAAAACCTTCTCTCCTGACCCCTCAATCTGGGATAGTTCCTCAGATCTTTCACCTAGAAAGAATGACTTGAGTATGGGAATTTCCTCATAATCTCTGCAGTGAAGATGAATGCAAAGAATTAATTTAGATTCTCTGCAACAGGCATGTCTTCCTTGAGTGCTCTTTAATTGCTCAATAGACCCTCTAACTATTTAGCAGGCTTCCTGCTTCTCATATATTTTAAAAAATACAACTGTTAGTTTTTGTGTCTTTTGTTAGTTGCTATTCAAATTATTCTTTGGCCTGCCTATTTGAGCCTCTAGTATGGTATTTTTAAAAAGTTTCCATAATGCTCGCATTTTTGTGACTGTTCCTTTTAATTTCAATATAATTAGTCTCCTCATAGAGTTACCCTATTTGAAGTTAAATGCTATGATGCTGGCTTCTTTGGTATTTACCCCCTCACCATAAAAATGTTAAATTTAATTACATTATGATTTCTATTGCATAGTGGTTCAGTTCACTTCTTGGACCAAATCCTATGCTACATTTAGGATTAAGTCAAGAATTGCCTCCTCTCTTTTAGGTTCCAGAACCAGCTGCACAGACATATTAAATGTGGCCCTTCTCAACCATGCCACGTGATATCTTCTCGCAGATATCACGGTTTCTTTTGCTGGCTCGGAGCTCAGTGACAACAGACTCCTTGCTCCACAGGTCGATGAGATCCAAGACCTCAGGCGTACTTCACGCTGGGGTGCATTTGATATGTGCGGCCACCATTGCCGTTCAGCTACCAAGCAAGAAATGGGCATTCAAAACATCCTGAGGCTGCAGGGGAGAAGTGATGTGGCTGCTTATGTGGCCATGGCGCAAGAATGAGAAAGTCCAGAGCAGCAAAAGTAGAGAATTATGGGATAGCTCCTGAAGATCAATTACATCTATTTATGTTCCGCTCTGCCTACACTGATGGAAAGTTGAATTCTGGAAGTCTACATCAGTGCTATGCCACTTGTGGGAGTGGTGTTATTAGGTCAAATTTCAGTATGATTTAGTTTGACTTTACTAGCATGCCAGTGGAGACGCATGCTTTAGGGGGTCGACATAGGTGGCGTTACGTCGACCTCCATTATCAGTGTAGACCAGGCCTGAGTGTGTATTTTGTTAGTTCCTATTTGGATTTTTTTTAAAGTTATTGTAATGTATTAAATTTATGGATGATATACAGAGTGGAAGTTAGGATGGTGGCCAGCAATGGAAATACTACAGCTCATTGTCAATCTATTGGAACCTATCCCTGCAATAAACCCCATTACCAACTCTGCCTGCACATTGACTCTAGTGACATCATCAGAGGTCCTAACCACAGCAGTCACATCATCAGGAGCTCATTCACCTGCACATCTACTAATGTAATATATGCCATCATGTGCCAGCAATGCTCCTCTGCCATGTACATTGCCAAAACCGACTGTCCTTATGCAAAAGAATAAATGGATACAAATGAGACATAAAAAATGGTAAAATCCATAAACTGGTAGAAGAGCACTTCAATCTCCCTGGACACTAAGGAGCAGACTTGAAAGTTGCCATAATTCAACAAAAAACCTTCAAAACCAGACTTCAACGTGAAACTGCATAGCTGGAACTCATATGTAAATTTGACACAATCAGACTAGATTTGAATAGGGACTTGGAATGGCTATCTCATTACAAAAAGTAATTGTCCCTTGTCATGCAGTCTCATCTTCTAATCAACTGTTGTGAATGGACCTCAATCTACCTTACTGAATTGACTTCATCAGCACTTGCCCTCCCCATTGTAATATTTCTCACCCATCCTTACATGTGTATATATAACTCCTAACTGTAGTTTCCACTTCATGCATCTGACAAAGTGGGCGGCAGCCCATGAAAGCGTATGCCCAAAGAAATTTGTTGAAGGTGCCACAGGACTCTCATTGTTTTTGCGGTATACAGACTAACACGGCTACCCCTCTGATACTCATTGTTAGAGATTCATTGGCATAGTCCAGTAATTCAGCAGGCTATCTGACTGGCTAAAATGTTTTGGAAGCTTTGCATTTATTTTTGTAGCTACTGTAATGTTCATAAATCGATGACATTGAATAAATAAGGTTACTAACACATTATTTATTAAGAACACTTTAGCCATGAATTTCTGACAAGGCACGTGAAATACTACACTGGTCACTTAAAAGAAGTATAGTAATAATAGATAAAAACAACAATCTAAACATCCTAAAATACACAGTAATGGTTAGAAAGAAGATGGGTGAGGTAATATCTTTTATTGGACAAACTTTTGTTGATGAGACAGACCCATATGGCCACTACTTATATACAACAGTAAATGGACAGGCATGCTATGTAATAAGTCAGATAGTTCTGTCATTATTTTTAATATTTCTTTAAGTGTTGCTAGCATTTTTAAAATCGGAAGAGCAGAGCACTGTTTTACCTGTTTGGATTTTGGGGCGCCAAGAACATCTTTACTTTTTAGTATTAATTTCTGACCAATCCATGCCTGTATTTGGGCAGCACTGGTGTGGGCACAACATTGTATTCTGGAAACTATAACACCCTTGTTTCTTTCAGATGGTGGAGCAATGTAATCAGTTTCAGTTGCAGAATACGGCCCCTTGGTTGACTTCAGATCTGTGTCATACAATAAATTAAGGGTCAGAACTATATCTGATCAAGAGTGGATGGATCTACTTTCCTCACCATTCTAAAATGCTATTAATCTTGCCTATTGGTATTACAGATAATATTTTTGTTTAATTACATTACCAAAAAATGTAATTCAAGTCCAAGTCCATACTTTCTTCATATTAGTGTGGTATTTGCATAAGATCTCTTGGATGATAAAGAGAAAATGTATATCATACCTGTCTATTATTACCATCTTCAGAATAAGCATAATAAATATTCCTTTGGGATTTCTAATTAAAATTACAGCAAAATTTTAAGTCCATGTGAAAAATTACCCATATTTGTCATCATCATTAACTTTTTTAGAAGCATTTTTTAAAAGCAAAGAACATTTCCTAAAACTTTATGTGTGGCATATTATTTTGTTGTAAGAATGCCAATGAGACATCTAGATATTGTGATGACTGAAAAGCATATAGGCTGTGTCTACACTTGTAAATTAAGTCAACTTAAGCTTGCTTAAGTCGACTTAATTTACCCTGCATCTACACTACAGTTTCCTTAAGTCGACTTAAGCAAGTTGCTTAAGTCGACTTAAGGAAAATAAAGTCGGCAATGAAAATTAAGTCAACTTTATTAAACCTTGTTTTAATTCGACTTAGGGCTTAAGTTGACTCCCTAGAGTCGACTTAAGCCAGTGTAGACGTGGGGTAGCCATATGTCGACTTAGGGCTACCCCAGGACTGCACCAATGCCCTCCCTGCTGGGGCGGGGGCACAGGAGGAGCCTGGCATGCCCCCCCCCACAGGGCAGGACAGAGCCCTGTCCACCCTGCCCCTATGCCCTGCCAGGGTCCCTGTCCCCTTTGCCCCATTGTACCTATGTACAATGGGGCAAAGGCTGAGCCCCCTGGCACTGGGCAAGGGGTGCCCCCCCCACCTCCATGGACCTGCCCTAGGTCCCCCTAGCTCCTAGAAGTTGACCTAGGAGTCCAGTGTGGACGCTCTAGATTGACTTTGTAAGTTCCCCCCAAAGTGGACTTAAAATTTAAGTGTAGACTCACTAAATTGACTTAAATTTCCAAGTGTAGACATAGCCATAGAGTGATGATAGTGATTTCACCTTTAACTATGAACAAAATGTAAGAATTCAGACACTTGATAATCAGGTGTAGTGTCTTACCAAATGAAATACATGCTGCATTTGGTGGTGCAGGGCTATAACACTTTTAAGATAGTGGCTCTTCACACTCAAGATTCCACAGCCATGTTGTCTCTAATTTTTCATTTCAGGAAAGGTTATTGGGAAAGTTAGAGTGAAACACCTCTCATGTCATCTAGAGTTATCAGATTTATTTGATCTATAATAATAATCCTTGGGTCCAGAAAACAGTATGGAATACAAACTAAGCCTAATTTCCTTCTAGCAATGGAGAAGAGTTATGCAGATCCTTTTAGATCTTTCTTTAACATTTGATATTGTTAGCCATAAAATTTTGTTCACTTGTCAGTGAATCATGTTGGGATGGGTGCCATTCTTTTTTAGTGGTTCCACTCTTTTTTGTTCTTTAACAGTGGACCAAGAACATGCTGTTGGGAATTGTCCAGTTGATTGCAGGGCTTTCCAATGCATGCCTGCCTAAAATTATTTCTTTTATACATTCTGTTCAATATGTATGTGAAGCCATAGGGGGAGATAGCGAAATAGTTTAAACTGTGGTGCAAACACTATAAAGACAACATGCAGCTTGACAGCTCAAGGAAACTGCAACTATTGCACCACATGGGCTTGATGATCATCTGGAAGTTACAACTGGTGCCGTTGTGCTTAGCAGTGTAAGCCACAAGAAATATACAACACTAATTGTATAAATACTGCACTAATTTCTTGTTTACTTCTACATGCAACTTAAGCTGTATAATTCCCTTCAAGGTTTATTTCTTAGCTATCTCCCTGTACTCTGTCACAACACTTGAAATCAACAAACATGCTCTCATTGGCTGCGTCTACACTGGTAAATTAAGTCGACTTAAGCTTGGCTTAAGTCGACTTAATGTGCCCTGCGTCTACACTACACTTTGCTCAAGTCGACTTAAGCAGCTTGCTTAAGTCGACTTAAGGAAAATAAAGTTGACTTAATGAAAATTAAGTCAACTTTATTAAACCACCTTTCTAAATGACCTAAGGCTTAATTCAACTTTCTAAAGTTGAATTAAGCCAGTGTAGCCCTGGGGTAGCCCTAAGTCAACTTAGGGCTACCCCAGGACTACACCAATGCCCTCCCTGCCAGGGGGGAGCACAGGGGGAGCCTGGCATGCCCCCCAAAGGGCAGGGCATGTGGGCACAGTGTGACACTGTCTGGATTTAGGGAAGCATTTATGATATTATTTTCTATGGATATCTCATAAATGCTATAATCCATAGGAACTATGTCATGTTTGGTATCAATAGAAAGGTAGTAATTTGCTGGGAATTATTATATAGTTTATGTCTAGGAATTCTATTTTGATTAGAAGTTAAGAATTTGATGTTATATCCATACTTTAACTTGTGTCATTCTGAAATGTCTTAGACGGGAGGGTGTGAACAACCATTGTCTCCTTAATGTTTAGGAATTTTCCAGGTAGAATGGTCCCAGGGAGTAAACTGATGAGCCATTGAGGACATAAAGAATACAACCATTGTACCCTTAATGGCTCATCAGTTTACTCCCTGGGACCATTCGACCTGGAAAATTCCTAAACATTAAGGAGACAATGGTTGTTCACACCCTCCCGTTTAAGACATTTCAGAATGATACAAGTTAAAGTATGGATATCACATCAAATTCTTAACTTCTAATCAAAATAGAATTCCTAGACATAAACTATATAATCATTTCCAGCAAATTACTACCTTTCTATTGATACCAAACATGACATAGTTCCTATGGATTATAGCATTTATGAGATATCCATAGAAAATAATATCATAAATGCTTCCCTAAATCGAGAAAGTGTCACACACAGGGCTCTGCCCTGCCAGGGTCCCTGTTCCCCTTTGCCCCATTGTACACAGGGGGTGCTCCCCCCCTGCCACCGTGGACCTGCCCAAAGTCCCGTAGCCCCACAAAGTCAACCTAGAGCATCCAGTGTGGACGCTCTAGGTCGACTTTGTAAGTTCCTCTTTAGGTCGACTTTAATTTTAAGTGTAGACACAGTAAGTCGAGTTAACTAAGTCGACTTAGTTAAAGTCGACTTAAAAGTGCAAGTGTAGACATAGCCATTCTGATTCCCCATATATATTTAAATATCTTCTAGAGAACTAGAAACAGGAGTTTCAATGCTAGAATTTCCTTCCTCTGTTGGTCCAAGAAAGTAAGCTCATTGACTTTCAGCTCAGATGATGTATGGCTGATCTACTTACCCTGGCTTTTGCTTGAATGAGTGACTGTACTCTTTATTTTTTTCCTGTGGGATATCTACTTCTGTATACTTAAATTTGTAAATATATGTTATGTGCTGTATATTTCTTGGAAATTTAGTGCAAGTACCTGGAAATATCTTTATAGATGTACTTAAATGCAAAACCCAAAAGACTGCTGAAATCTACTTGCATTTTTCAAATAGATTTTTACACCTATAAAATGTAATTACCAAAATATACAGTTTATGAGTTTTATTCTTCCAATCAAATTGAAATACAACAGTGATGAAAAGCTTGGTTTATTTTGGTTTCACTCTCACAGAAGCTTATGATTGTTTGAGATCCTGAGCAAATTTTAGTGCCTGTATTCTCACTTCTGCTACTTATGTCACATAAATATTTAAATGTTTACACTTATAATAAAAGTACAAGCTTTGTTAAGTCAACTTAACAAGGTCGACTTAAGTCGACTTTAAGTGTAGATGTTCCGTTAAGTCGACTTAACAGAGTCAACTTAACAAGTGTTGACATAGCCTAAGATAGAGCTTCTCATTAATTAATTAATTAATACAACTTTTAAACTAATGGTAAGAATCAGGATCAAATATTAATGTAATTAACTGAACCCAGAATTTTGCTCCCAAATTTAATTATAGTTGTAAAATTGTGCCTACAAAATCAAAACTTTATTGAAAATCTGAGTGCATCTGATACCTGAATCTCCAGTAGAGGACCACGCACACTTCAGAGCATCTTGGAGCATATCAGATGTAAGGTAACTAACAATCTTTGACAGACTGGTTGAGAAGACACAAGTAGTAAAAAACACAATTGAGTTTTGTAACTGAAGTGGCATGAAGAAATAACACAATCAGAATAATGAATTAAATGTTTTTTTCTTTAGGATGAGAATTTATACAATTTTATTCACAATACCATTGTTAGAATTATGTCAATATTTTTCTGGTAGTCCTCCCTTTGATAATGAAAATAGTTTGTCTTCAATGAAGACCAATGTGATGTGGGTTTTTTTTTTAATTTTAATTTAAATTTTAAAACATTTTTCAACCTGGGTACATACAAAATCTGTAAAATTTCTCATTAAATGAAAAAGGTTTTTTTTTAAAAATGTAATTTCACAAAACTCAAACAAATTTACCTTTGAGTTAAGAACAAGCTATTTTGGCTAAATGTTACTTTTTTCTGAAAGTTAAAGCACCTGAAAACTGGGATTTAAAATAAAAGTGGTGTCTCAACCATACTGTAAGTATAGTATAATTTACCAACATACTATAATTAACATCTATTACTTATTCTTTCTTAATCCTAAAGACGTGTCAATTGAAGTACTTCCTATGATATTAAATACTGATGGAAAATGGAAAATTGGACAGCTATCTACAACCTTGCTTTTTTATCTTCATTATGTAAAATGACATCTCCTAAAATTGTTCCTGATTTTACAAATAATCCCCCTTGTTTTTGAAGTCTTTCAAGCATATTCTGAATCATGGCAGTCTTCCCAATACCAGAGTCTCCTAAAAAAACAAAAACAAACAAACAAACCAACCAAAGAGACAGGTGAATTGAGACGCAAACTTGAAGTTACAGTAATATGCATAGCAAAATTTTGTGCCAAAACATGAATTCATAATATGCACACGATTACTGCTACTGCACATGCAATCATATGTTAAATTAGATCCACAATCCAGTTGTGTGTGTATAGAAAAAAAGAGACTGATATGAGAAATGGGCATTGGAGGGAAGATAGGTGTAGCAAACAGACAATACTAGGAATATGGTGGGAAATGTAAATGTTTGCAAAGTATCACTCTATTCCTCTACAGTGTACAGTCTACACCCTACTATACTATTTCAGACATAGATCTGCTCTTTTTTTAACTATATCTTTCAGTATTTTCTTAAAAATATGAAGTGGAAAGATTGATAAGGATATCATGTTTTGGAAAATGATCCAGAGGGAAGCTATTTTGTTCAAGTTGGAATGTTCTCATACTGCACTTGAGAGTACTACTACACAAGCTACATCTGCTTTCACCTTTCTCTTTACAGACAATTTAAGAACTGAAAGTCAAAGATTACATAAAAGTGAGGCTTTGGATTATACTGTACACAAACAGGGAGAAAAGGGAGGTGGGAGAGCAACAGCAGATACTGCAGATTCAGAAGTCAGTTTAAGGCTCATCCTCCCAGTTTTTCTGGAAGTCAATTTATCAAAAGCTGTTTAAAGGTCCAATTCATGGTTACTACTCATCCAACATTTTGCTATATTTTTTTTCTGATAATGGCTTAAATTCCATCATCTTACTGTGAGAAAGATTCTGCCACCATTGACACTTTAAAATTTATTTGGACTTGAACAATTTATTTGACAAACTCTAGCATTTGCTTTGTTTTCATAAGTGGAGAGTTTTTATTACCTGTCATGAGTACTGGATGTTTATTCATTAAAAGGAGGCTTGTTAGAAAAGAATAGCAAATTGTATCCATATTGGGAATAAATTTTAGAGTATGTTTTCTTCCTTGGTTCACTTCATTACTCCCAGATGTTAGAGAATCAGAAAATGATGTAGTCTCTGAATGAAAGAAATAGATTAATTTTAATTTCTAATTTTTAATCTTAGTATCAATTAATGAACTCTCAAAATTATTTTGTATTCTATCCATGCTGCCTTTATATTGAACACATTCTTCACAATTCAGTTAATGCTACCCTCTTCCTGCTACTAAATTAATTTACACTAGGCTCTTCATCTATCCAGGGCTCTGTTGCTGCTGCCATAGCAGTGCCGCTAACTTGAAGGTATAAATTATCTTCAAATCGAAATGGTTGTGGGTGAGTACAAAGTCATAAAGTTCAGCCACAAGTTTTGCTGTGGCATCATCCTGGATAGTTCTTCTAATGGCTTCACTCTGTGAAGCAACTCCACTTGGTTTTGTAAATGCCCTGGTACCCACACATTGGCTATGTGTGAGGATGTCTTGCACAGACATGGAGCATGCATTGTCTATTCATGAGTCCCATCCAAATACCAGGCCATGAATTGAAGAGGATCCAGTTTGGGGTGGTAGATCTGCTTGTTTTGTTGCATGAGGAGATTTGGGAAAGCGAAGAGACAGATGGTGGGGGGCCAGACTGCAAGGTGAAGAAGATGGTGAACCAATATTGGCATGGCCAGAAGGGTCTGTGAGGATGATGGCAGCTCGGTCATATCTCATTTCATGGAGCACTTGCAGGAGGAGTGGTATGTGCAAGGAAGTGTAATGTAGTTCTGATGGTTTCTTTTGGGTGAACATTTTGCTTAATTATATTACTTTGACTTACCCATCTGTTTCTATTACAAAGTAATTATATTACTTTGACCTAGCTATATAGATCGATCGATCAATCAGAGGAATTAATAAACAAGGGGTCCAGTAGCACTTATAGGCTATGTCTACACTAGAAAAAGTTAGGTCGACTTTGTTAAGTTGACTTAATAAGATCTACTTTAAGTTAACTTAACAAAGTGGTGTCCATGGACGTAGACTGCCCTTAGGTTGACTTAACGAAGTGGACTTCAGCGTCCAAACTGTACTTAGGTCGACCTAAAGAAGAGTTAGGTTGACCTACCTGGCAGTGCTTATTAAGTTGACTTAAGCTTTCATTAAGTCGACTTAAGGAAGTTCTTAAGTTGACTTAATGAAAGCCTGGTGTGGATGGGGACTAAGTTAGGTTGGCTTAAGCCTCCTTAAGTCAACCTAACTTGCAAGTGTAGACATAGCCATAAAGACTAACACATTTATTTATTGCATTAGCTTTCATGGGCAGAATGCGTCTGATGAAGTGGGATTCTGCCCAAGAAAGCTCGTGTGATAAATAAATTTGTTAGTCTTTATAAGTGCACAGGACTCCTTATTTGTTTTGCCCAACTAGACTAACACAACTACCCCTCCGGAACTTGCCACAAGAGGAATTAATTTTTCGTCTTTTCTTACAGAAAAGGTGATATTGTAAGAAAAATAATTCGTTTTATAAAAAACTAAAAATACAAAACAGATTTTTTTCAAAAGAACTTATTGTTTTATAAATAAGTCCCTTAAACTAAATAGGGCCATTAACATGCACTAATTATTCATGCATCAGTGCTTGAAGGATTGGATACTTGTGTGGCTTGAATCTAAAACATTTCTATTGATCCTTGTCACTGCATATTTGAATTCCATGCAGGGTAATCAAAATTCACACAAGATGTACCTAGCATTCTGTTAAAGATTAACAAATTTATTTATTGCATGAGCTTTCGTGGGAGAAAATCCCACTTCGTCAGACGCTTTGAAGATGGGAAACTTACAGAATGGAAGGAAATTAAATGCAGGGAAATGTATGACATAGGGTCAGGTCAGGCTGTAAGAGCAAATCAAAATAGATGTTAGGATTCAAACACTGGGGAACAGCACATAGAGGAAGGTGAGGTCAAATCACCTGTTGTAAAGAGAGAAAAATCCGTAGTCCCTGTTTAATCCCAAGGCAACTGAGTCGAATTTGCATATACATTTGAGTTCTGCAGTTTCTCTTTGAAGCTGTGATTTTAAATTCATCTGTTTCATCACAGCTATTAGCAAGTCGTCAACACAGTGAGCAAAGAGATTGAAGTGTTCCCCTATTGGGTTTTGAGTGCTGCAATTTCTGATGTCAGATTTGTGTCCATTTATTCTTTTGCACAGAAACTGTCCCGTTTGTCCAATATACAAGGCAGAGGGGCATTTCTGTCACATGATGGCATAAATCACATTGGTGGATGAGCAAGTGAACGAGCCCTTGATGAAGTATGTGGCTTGATTTGGTCCTGTGATGGTGTCTTTAGTGTAGATATGAGGGCAAAGTTAGCAGCATGGTCTGTTACAGAGGTATGTTCCTGTTTAATGTTTCTGTTGTTTGATCTGTAGTTGCTGGTGAGTATCCGTTTAAGATTGGGGGGCTGTCTGTAAGCAAGGAGAGGTCTGTCTCCCAAAGCTTGAGAGAGTGAGGGATCATCTTCTAGAATAGGCTGTAGATCTTTGATGATGTGATGAAGTGGTCTGTCTGACTTCGGGGCTGTAGGTGGTGACCAATGGAGTTGTTGTTTTGGTTGTTTTTTTTGGGGGGGGGGGACTTTTCCTGTAGTAGTTGACTTCTGGGTACTTGTCTGGCTCTGTCAATTTGTTTCTGCACTTCTGCGGGTGGGTACTGTAGTTTTAAGAAGGCTTGATAGAGATTCTGAAGGTGTCTGTCTCTGTCTGAAGGATTGGAGCAAATGCAGTTATATCTTAGGGTTTGACTGTAGGTAATGGATCATGTGGTGTGTCTTGGATGAAAGCTCGAGGGAACTGGAAGCTTGGAGAGATGACAAGGGAGGCGTATAAAGATATTGCTCGGAACTGCAGGGATAAAATCAGAAAGGCCAAAGAACAATTGGAGTTGCAGCTAGCAAGAGATGTGAAGGATAACAGAAAGGGGTTCTTTAAGTACATCAGCAACATTGGTGCTGTACTCAAATAATTCCTCTCCCTCCCTGATATTAATCCCTCTGATGTATTTATAGAGAGCAATCATATCCCCCCTCAACCTTCTTTTGGTTAGGCTAAACAAGCCAAGCTTCTTGAGTCTCCACTCATAGGGCAGGTTTTCCACTCCACAGACCATCCTTGTGGCCCTTCTCTGCATCTGTTCCAATTTGAATTCATCCTTTTTAAACATGGGGGACCAGAACTGCACACAATATTCCAGCTGGGATCTCACCAGTGCCTTGTACAGCGGCACTAACACCTCCCTGTCTCTACTTGAAATACCTCTCCTGATACATCCTAGAACCACATTAGCTTTTTTCACGGCCACATCTCATTGGCGGCTCATAGTCATTCTATGATCAACCTGTACTCCCAGATCGTTCTCCTCCTCAGTACGTTCCAACTGATGCGCCCCCAACTTATAGGAAAAATACTTGTTGTTTGTCCCTAAATGCATGACTTTACACTTCCCATTATTAAATGTCATCCTATTCCTGATACTCCAGTTTACAAGGTCATCCAGATCTTTCTGTATGGTATCCCAATCCTTCTCCGTATTGGCAATACCTCCCAACTTGGTGTCATCCGCAAACTTTATTAGCACATTCCCATTTTTTGTGCCAAGGCCAGTAACAAAAAGGTTGAACAAGATCGGTCCCAAGACAGATCCCTGAGGGACTCCACTGGTAACCTCCGTCCAGCTTGACAGTTCACCCTTCAGTATGATCCGCTGTAGTCTCCCTTTTAACCAGTTCCTTTTCCACCTCACTATATTCATATTAATCCCCATCTTCTGTAACTTAACTAATAACTCCCTATGTGGAACTGTATCAAATGCCTTGCTGAAATCTAAGTAAATTAGGTCCACCGCATTCCCTTTATCTAAAAAATCTGTTATCCTTTCAAAAAAGATCAAGTTGGTCTGGCACGATCTCCCTTTTGTAAAGCCATGTTGTATTTTATCACAGTTACCGTTATCTTCTATAGCCTTAAGTACTTTCTCCTTCAAAATTTTCTCCAAGACCTTGCATACTACTGAGGTCAAACTAACAGGCCTGTAGTTACCTGGATCATTTTTATTCCCTTTCTTGAAAATAGGAACTACATTAGCGATTCTCCAGTCATATGGTACAACTCCCCGAGTACACAGATTCATTAAAAATCCTCATTAAAGGGCTGGCAATTTCATGAGCCGGTTCCTTTAGTATCCTCGCATGGAGATTGTCTGGGCCCCCCGATTTAGTCACATCCAGCAGCTCAAGTTTGGCTTCTACCTCTGGTATGGTAATTTCCACTTTCATGATCTCGTTCCCATTAGCTTCCCTACCTCTATCCCCCAGCTCAACTTCACTCTAATTGAAAACAGATGCAAAGTACTTATTTAGACATTCACCAATGCCTAGATTCAGAGGCGGCCTTTGGCTATTGGGGGCCCTAGGCGAAGGCACATTGTGGGGACCCCTATAGGCTTGTGGGGCCCCATATATGCCCACAGGGGTCCCCTGTCGCCAGCCCCAGCTCCCTGCCGCCACTCCCGGCCCTGCTGCTCCTCATAGCCCAAGCTCACTGCCACCCCCAGTTCCCCCCCCCCAACCCCGGACACAGGGGACAGTTCCTCCGCCTGCTGCCAACTGAGACAGACACGGCTTTTGGGACAGGCAAGGGGGCCCCTTACAGCTTGGGGCCCTAGGCGTGCGCCTGCTTCGCCTACCCCAAAAGCCGCCTCTGCGTAGATTATCCTTGACCTCCACCCTATCTTCAGTTTTTAACGGTCCCACTTCTTCTTTCTTTGTTTTCTTCTTGACCATATCTTCAAAACTGTTGTTTTGGTTGTGTGGATTGTAGGTTGGTGGAAGGTTGAGTTTGTTTCTTACGTTGTGACTTTTGTCTAGGGCGTTGATCAGGTGCTTCAGAGGGAATTAACTGTTCAATGAAAGTGAAGTTGAGCTGGGGGATAGAGGTAGGGAAGTAATGGGAACGAGGTTATGAAAGTGGAAATTACCATACCTGAGGTAGAAGCCAAACTTGAGCTGCTGGATGTGACTAAATCCTTATCCCATTGACCATTCTCAGACTTTGGCAAAGAACAATGATGACAAACCCTTGACTTGATGGTTGTCTCAATTTTGGGTCAATGGCAGTTCATCATATCAATAACTCTTCCTCCCTGCAAGTTGGTACTATTGTGGATGAGGCGTCTGTTTACTACTTTTCTTTATTGATGGTTTCACTTCTTCTGCAGTTGATAGTAACAGGGCACTTTTAGTTATCAGTACCAAGAAACTGGTACCATGCTCCTTGAGACACATATGTACTGGGGCACAGAGTCTCAACTGAGTCAGAGGGGGGGCTAGGAAGAAGTCCTCCTCTTAGACAAGGACTTAGAGAGGATTTCTCATATCTGTTCTTGTGAGAGAGTTTACTCTTACCCTATTTATGTTTGCTTTGTTTATTAAAGTGCTTAGCTTTGCTTTCAGCACTTCTGTAGCTGGGACAAAGTTTCCCATCTTCAATGCGTCTGATGAAATGGGATTTTCTCCCACGAAAGCTCATGTGATAAATTAATGTGTTAGTCTTTAAAAGTGCCACAGGACTCTTTTGTTTTATGCTCAAATAGGCACTTTTTGATACCTCTGCCTGACATACAGAGTGGTCTAAGAGGTTGGACTCATTGAGCAATACATGAAAAATCTTCTAAGTCTGAATATATGGAAATGATAGGTTCAGTGAGGGAAGGAGCGGTGGATACTATATATGGAGGGGAAGTATTGTGGAAGGTAAATACTGTCAAGTGTTTGTCACTGACCAGGAAGTTTTGGGGGCAGATCACCCAGAACTTGAATCCCGGAGTCTTGGACATACTAGACACTCCATATAGGGGAGTGTGAGAGAGGGCAGGAATATCCCAGGCATCTGGCTCCTAAACCCATCTCTAACTCTAGAATAAACTTATATAAAAGCAGACAACCATTTACAATTGCTCACATTAAAATAAAGAAATAAAGTATGCTAGCTAAAACTGTGAATACTAGACATGTTCTGCCACAGACCATGGGCAGCAGAAAGGAAATAGAGAGGTTGATCATCTGTACCATCCGTTATACTCTTCGTTTGGAAAATGAGAAGAAGGGGATAGGTGCAGACCAATGGATACTGCTAGTGAACAATCTTCAGGTCTCACGTACATGGAGGACATGTGCACCACGAGTCAATACACATTGGGACAATCACTTGAAGAAGAACCTTACTGCCAGTCTCAACACACACATTAAAAAATGGATGGTTACAAAAACTGAACTATCCTCTCGCCAATACAGATGGTCTCTCTAACTCAAATTTGTGGCATTCTCGATGATAACCCAGGGGACGGTTTTTGCCATCACTGGCAATGCTATTTGTTTTGAGGATAAACAGAGGCCTCCAATCTACAATGGTGTGTATCTTTCACTTTTGCATGCACTATTTTTAAAGGGAAAAAAGATCCTCACAGAGATAGAAAAAGAAGACATATAGTAAGAATTTTCACTGAGGAATCTTACCTTGCTGAATTAAAAAGTGAGTGGTGGGAACTAAGTCTGTCCATGGTGCAAAGTCACCTGTTTGTAAATCCACAAAATACTCAAAGATAACCCTGTCTCCAGCTGGAAACTGAACGCCTGAAAAGTTGGAAATAGATACTGAAGCAGAGGGGAAATCCTCAGCTGGTGTACATTACAATTTGATGTCAGAGTTATGACAGTTTACACCAGCTGAGGATCTGCCCCAAAGAAGCAGAGATTTCATATTACTCAACTGCTTCTTTAAGTGTGATGATGTAAAGCTAAACAACTGAATAGAAATTATTTCAATAATCAATATATCTTATTTCTCAATGAAATGCTATATTTGTATACATATAGCTAGATTTTTTTTTAAAAGTACATTAACTATCTCCTTACATTAACTGATTGCTAGGTAAAATACATTTTGATTATCTCTAAGGATAGGCTTACGCTGGAAAGAAAAACATGGCAGAGAGTCTCAGAGCCTGGTCAACTGACCAAGGCTCATGCTATCAAACTAAAAATAGCAGTGTAGATGTGCCTGCTTAGACTGGAGCTTGGGTTCTGAAACTTGGCAAGGGCAGTGGGTTTCAGAGCCTAGGTTCCAGCCCAAGTGGGAACATCTATATTGCTATTTTTAGTCTCTTAGTGCATGCTCCACAAATCTAAGTCAGTAGGCCTGGGCTCTGAGAGTATGTTTACACTACAGTTAAAAACCTATGGCTGGCCTGTGCCAACTGATTCAGGCTCATGGGGCTCAGGCTAAGGAGTCATTTAATTGCAGTGTAGACATTTGGGGTAGGGCTGGAGCCCAGGCTCTAGGACCCTCCAAAGTGGGAGGCAGCCTGAGCCCAAATGTCTAAACCACAATTAAATAGCCCCTTAGTCGACGACCAAGGCCAGCTGCAAGGCTCTAACTGCCACAAGTGTTTCTTTTCAATGTAGACATACCCTAAATCAGTAGTCTTCAACCTGGATGATACCGCCCACTAAAGGGTGTTTTGTGATTTTTGATGGGCGCTACAAAAATGAAGGAAGGAGATAATGGCCATGCTCATCCGTATGTAATTTATAAAAAGTTTGTAAGAATAATGGATGAATAATGAATAAATTTTGTTTGAATGAAATTTGTTTGATATCCTATTTAAAATATCTGGGTTTAAAATTTAAATACATTGAAAATTATAATTAATGATTAACAGTACGACAATGTAGCAATTAATTTAACGACAGTGGCAATTTATAAAAAGTAACAATTTATGTAGGTGGGCAGTAAACTTACTGCAAATGTGAAAATATTGAAAAACTGGGCCCTGATCCAAAAAAGGTTGAAGACCACTGCCCTAAATGAATGAATCTTGTAAATTTAAACTGATGAACAACTCTGGAACTATATGTATTTGCTACTGCTTTTTGAACAGATTTTTTTCAGCAATCAGTCAAAGTGGAAATCCTGGCCGGCCTACCCTGACACCTTCACTTCTCCCAATTATAGCACTTTTAATGACTGTGACCTTGTCCGAATTTGATGATTGCACAATTTTTTTTTGTGTGTGTGTGTATATTTTGGGAGAAAATCTGGGACATTAATTTTGGAAACAAAGATAATTATTCAGCTGATTTAATCTTTAGTCTTTAAGTACTATAAATTTTAAAAAGTGTACAAAATTGTATTTAAAATATATATTTTTAAGATCATCAAGCATGACATTTTTATTTACAAGTTTGAGTTCTAAAAATTAAAAACTTTAAATTAATTTTAATAGAAACACCATAAAATTAATTAATGATATAAAGTACATGACATATAATAAAAATTACCAAGGGGTGGTTCTCCTTCAAATGTATCACGAACAAAGTTACTGAAACCACGCGTTATATTTACAAGGGACTCATCTGTGGTATTTATGTCAATCAGGGTTTCTTCCTCATACTCATTCTCTCGTCTTAATACTCCTCCAACTGCCCAAGTAAATGCAAAGACATAGAGTTTTCCTAACAATGATGGCAGTTTAGCAGGATACTTTTCCAAAAACCATTTCTGATCTTCCCTGGAATGAATGAAAAAGAAATAGGTTCAGTAATATTACAACAGGCTATTATTATTGTATTCAAATGCTTCATTGCCAGTAATTAATTTATGTCATAAATTGTTAATATGCACCAACGAGGTTTATAAAAGTAAGGACTGATAGGGTGATATTTTCAAAAGATATGCATGGTTACTAATGGCCACGAGCATGTAACATATTAAACAGCTGCTGAGTACCACACAGTAAGTAATTCTGTAGTACTGCTGCCAAAGCTTTTCAAAAAGCCCCAGTAAGACATGACATGTTGAGTGTTACTTCACTTTTGGTAACACATTGTGCAGTGTTGTTTCAGTGTGAGACTGTGCTCTAACATAATTCCAAGATACAGTAGTTTGGCTGGTGGTCATGAATGGACTGAGAGATATAGAACATTACCATATGTTGTGAACTAAATCATTAGGCTGGAGGAATACACCAAAGACCAACTTTCTTGAGGCTCAGGTATGCTATTCACGCCTTTATTTAAATTCTTAAACTGAAGAAATCTGTGCTCAACTAGCAGATGTCATTCAACATCTTAATTTGCACACTCAGATATCATTAGCATACACATATTTTGAGGTTGTGGTTTGGAAAAATTTTAACATGACAATACTAAACAAAGCTGGGGCCAACACAGAACTTTGTGATAGCCTGTTCTTTAAGAAGCAAAGAAGGCTAATTCTATTTGCCACCTCCTAATTATCCAGTTTGAAATAATACAGTTTATCAAGGGGTTCCTCTTCTCTTAAAAGAATATATTTAATGGCTCATTGTTAACAAACATAAAACCACTGGCTGACCTTTTCTTTTCTAGTGAGGCCTTTGCCATCAGTGATGTCCTTTGAGAGCTAAAGTACTGGGCCTGGAGCACTTTTGAAGTATCTGCAAAAGTGTTCTGACTGTCAATACCTTAAAAAAAAAAAAGTGAGAAGGCAGCATCTGAAATATCTATTAAATAAATTTATAAGATTACACAAACTACAGAAATGAAAACTTTCAGAAGACAGGAAAGTTTTTTTTCTCTACCTTGGAATCAGAATCTCAGACCTAGGAAATCAAAGCAGGAACATACTTTAGAAACTGCTTTCATGCAGTCTCTAAGATTATGTCAGAAAATGGACCACCCTTAGGCAGGCATTATTCTCTTCCTCACTTCAAGCCAGATGAATTCTGACTTTGACCTCTAGCTTTAGAGTAGCCAGGCAACAACATCAGACAGCCATATAGATGTAGTCCTCCAAGAACAAAGCTGAATGGAGTTTAACAAACTAAAAAGGTGGGTGGACTTACGAAAGGTCTTAGTTCACATCAAGAAACATTCTCAGGCATCTTTTCATACTGAATATATGAAGGTAGGTGCACAAACTCCTAGGAGGGAATGATGGTTCATCTCTGTTTTACAGTGAAACATCACCAAGAGTTTATGATCCAAGCGTTTAGAAGGGCACTGTGACCTCCTGGGGCAAAGATACTGATCACTGGGGACTAGCATACCTGCTCACAAATGCACCTTCATCTGCTGAAGCACTGTGAACAGAATGATATAGAGAAGATCTCTACACTGCTTGATCACCATATTTGGGGTTGGGAAGGAATTTTCCCCCAGGCAGATTGGCTAGGGCTCTGGGGGTTTTTCACCTTCCTCTGTAGCATTGGGAATGGCTCTCTTCCTGGTGGATTCTCTGTATCTTAAAGTCATTTGAGGACTTTAATAACTCAGTCATTGGTTAGAGGCTTATTGCACGAGTGGGTGGGTGAGGTTTTGTGGCCTGTATTGTGCAGGAGGTCAGACTAGATGACCATACTGGTCCCTTCTGACCTTTGAGTCTATGATAGGAACATGTGCCAGGAATGCCTCCACGGAAGCTTGGGCCTGTGTAGAGTGGGCTGTCAGCCATGGAGGCAGAATCTGGGCCAGCAGGTAGCATTGTCTGGGAGGAAAATGTCTTGTGAGGTGTGGAAATGAGACACCACCTTAGGTAAAAAGGTTGGGTGCGGAAGGAGTTGTACCTTGTGCTTAAAGAAGAGCATGTATGGAGGTCCTGATGTGAGTCCTCATAGCTCAGACATTATCCTAGCTGAAGTAATCACCACAGGAAAGGCTGCCTTCCAATGACAAGTACAGGAGGGAGAGGACGCCAGTGGCTCAAATGGAGGGTTGGTGAGTTGGAGAGGACTAAGTTCAAGTCCCACTGGGCTACTGGGGGTTGAATATATGGGAAAAGCCTATCTAGGCCTTTTAGGAAACACTTGACTGTGAGATCCAGAAACAGTGACCCCCGAGACGAACATTCATGAAAAGCCAAGATGGCTGCCAGGTGGACTCCTACCAATGAACTGGTCAGGCCTTGCTGTTTCAAACCTAGAAGGTAGTCCATGACCAACAGAACTGGTACTGAGTATGCTCGAACCCCTTTCTCAGCCACCTATGCAGAGAATCTTTTCCACTTTGCTTGGTTAGTGAACCTGGTCGAAGGTTTCTGGCTATTGAGTAAGATCTCCTGAACCTGTATGGAGCACTGCCTTTCATCTTGAATTAGTCATTGAGGAACCACACCTTGAGGTGCAGTGCCTTGAGACTGGGATGCCTCAAAGCTCCCTTTTCCTCATGAGCAGGTCTGGATAAAGCAGGGTTTCGGCCGACAGGTCCAGCAGTGTTGAGAACCAATATTGACAAGGTCACTCCAGGGTAATCAGAATGATCCTCGCCCTGTCTTGCTTCACCTTGAGTAGCACCTTGTGAACCAGAGCTGTTGGTGGGAAAGTGTAGTGAAGGTGGTTCGACCACTGGATCAGAAAGGCATCTGCCCGAGACCCCAGGCTGCAGTTCCGAAATGAGCAGAAGATATCGCATTTCCTGATGGTTTCTGATACAAACAAGTCTATCTGGGGAAACCCCCACCTCTGGAAAAAGTCTCTCACAACATCTACCTCAAGGGACCATTCATATGTCAGAAACCGCCTGTGGAGTTCATCTGTGAGAGTGTTCTGCATACCAGGCAAACGGAATGTTGAACGCAGAAGTTCCACAGACTGAGGGCTTCCTGGCACAGGGGAGAAGAGTGAGCTCCACCCTGTTTGTTTATATAGTGCATGGCAGTGGTGTTGTCTGTCTGTACTCGGACCGTCCTGCCCTTCAAACTGTCCTGGAACACTAGGCAAGCTAAGCAAACTGCCCTGAGTTCTTTCAAAATGACGTGTAAGGAAGCTTCTGACTTGGACCACTGGCCCTGTGTTCTGAGGCCATCTAAATGCACTCCCCACCCTAGGTCCGAGGCATCCGTAACTAAGGACATCGAGGGCACGGGGTCTGGAATGGGAGACCTGTGCAAACATTGTGTGGACACACCACTACTGCAGGGACTCCAACACATGCTGTGTAAGGGACACCAGACTGTCCAAGGGGTCCTTCAATAGGCGGTAAATTATGGCCAGCCAAGCTTGCAGGGGCCTCAGTCACAGGAGGACATGCTCCACCACATATGTGCACAATGGCATGTGGCCTAGTAACCTTAAGCAAGTTTGAACCCATGTCAGGGTGTGTTCTCTTAAGTCTCTGATTATGCCCCCTATGGCCAGGAAGTAGGTTTGCAGAAGGGAGACTCGCACTCCCCTTGAGTGTAGGATGTCCCTGATAAATTCTATATGCCGCATGGGAACCAGCGTGGACGTACTCTCGTTGACTTTCAGGCTGAGCCTGACCAAGATAGATTGAACTATTTGGAAGTGAGCACAGACCTCTTGTTGAGAGCGACCTCTCACCAGCCAGTTATCTAAATAGGGAAACACCTGGATCCATTGCCTTTGCAGGAAAGCAGCTAGGATTGCTAGGTACTTTGTGAAGATCCAAGATGCTTCTGCAAGGCCAAAGGGAAGGCCTGCGAATTGGAGGTGTTGTCCGACCACAAAGTGGAGAAAATGTCTGTGGCACGGTAGGATGACAATATGACAGTAGACATCCCTTAGGTTGAGGGCAACATACAGGTCTCTCGGATCCAGAGACAGGATGATAGAAGCTAGGGAGACCATGCGGAATTTTATCTTGCAGAAAAATCTGTTTAGACCTCAAAGACCCAAGATGGGTCACAAGCCTCTCTTTGCTTTTGGAATTAGAAAATAGTGGGAGTAGAAGCCCTTCCCTCTTTGATTTTCTGGCACCTCCTGAACTGCTCCTATGGTGAGGAGAGCATGCACCTCGGTGTTTCGTGAGAGGGGTCCCTGAAGATGGACAGGGAAGGGTGGAGTGGGGGTACAGATGAAAATTGGAGCAAATACCCCAACTTCACCATGTGCAGGACTCATTGGTCTTAAGTGATGTTGGACCACACACGGTAAAATTGGGATAATCTGTCTCCAAAGAGGGAAAGGAATGGATCCGATCTCAAGTCCAGTATGCCATCCTCAGGCATATCCTCAAAAGTTTTTCTTGGTGCCCTGTTGGTTGCACAATTGGGTCTTGGAATGCCCAGTAGACCTTTGGCTTGAGTGGTGGCCATTGTGGCCTCTCCGCTGGGAGAAGTCTGCTCTGGGTTGGTAAGGGCAAGATGACATCTGAGGGCAGAATGGGCATCTATGGAGGGCTGGGTTATGCAGACCCAGAGACTTAAGCATGGCCTGGGAGTCCTTTAAGGTCTGGAGTTTAGCATCTGTCAGAAATGAGAAAAGATCCTGCCCTTCAAATAATAAGTCCTGAATTGTCATTTGGATTTCATGGGCAGGCCTGAGGCCTGAAGCCGTGAGCTCCATCTCATCGTGACACCATGGCCTGGGTAGCACCGTCAGCTGCATCCAGAGCCGACTGTAACAGAAATCTTGCCCTCTTTGACCACTGCTATGAGTTCGTATCCTGAGTCCTGTGGCACCACTGTTGCGAATTTTTCCAGGGACACCCAGGAATTGTATGTATAACGGCTGAGAATGGCTTGCTGGTTTGCTATTCTCAACTGTAGGCCCCCAGTTGAATAATTTTTTCTCCCAAACAAGTTCAGTTTTTTGTGTCTTTTGATTTGGGAATGGGGCCTGGGTGGCGTTGCTGCTCTCTCTCATTAGCCGCCTCTACCACCAACGAGCCTGATAACAGGTGCATATAAAAATGTTCATGTCCCTGGTGGGGATGAAATATTTTCACTCCACCCTTTTGGCAGTCGGTGGGATAGAGGTCGGGATGTGCCAAAGAATCCTGGTAGTTTCCCTTATAGGTTTAATTAGAGAAAGTGCTACCGTGGATGGTCCCTCAGATGTCAAAATGTCCGTCATGGGATCAACATCCTCTGCCACTTCTTCTGCCTGCAGACCCATGTTTCTTGCTACTCTCCTGAGTAGTTCCTGGTGGGCCCTGTTATCTTTAGGGATGGCTGCAGGAGTAATTACTGCCATTGCTTTGTCTGGTGGAGACAATGAAGACTCTCCCTGGGTCTCCTCGGGGTTTTGAGGGTCCGCTGGGTGAGGAGCTGTGGAAGTAGGTGCGTCTTCCAGTCTGTGACCTCCCGTACCCACCGATTCCAGGTCTGAGTCTCCCCCTAAATCTGGAGGGTCACTTGCAGTCTGAGATGGTAGTAGCCTGGGTCCTGTGGATAAGGAGCGGCCTGCTACCAAGCCTTGAGATTGATGATAGGCTTATGGCATCCAAAAGGGCCATTGCAGGGTCATCTGCCACTGAGGCCACTGGGTGTGATATGGGGGATGGCTTCCCCCCAGTGGGTTATGGGTTGAGAACCCCTGCTTTAGACCCTTCTTTGACAGACTTGGCTATAGGAGAGTGCCCCCTCTCCATCATTCTCTTTTTGGCAGTGCTGGGGAACGTGACTGGTGCCAGTGAGAACTTCTCACTGGAGCCATTGGTGCCAGACAGTGACAGTGCTGGGGGTCTTCCCCAGAGTCCTTATTCCTCTCTGCCACCAGTGCATTTCGAACCAACCCAGTCCCACCAGAGCTGTAGTCCCTGGTTTCTGCTGGGCAGAGTGCTTCCTCCATCATCAGGCACTTTAGTCTGTGTTCCCTGTCCTTCCTGGTACGCAGCTTCAAACTCCTGTAGATCTTGCACCTGTCTTGCAAGCGCAACTTACCCAGGCACTTCAGGCAAGACGTGTACGGGTTGTCTCTTGGCATAAACTTGTTGCAGGAGTGGCAGGCTTGAAGCTAGGCATGCCCTGGCCTCCAACCCTGGGGGGGTGGAGGGGCCCTGAGCGCAATCACCTAACTATTGTTCTACTTAACTACCACTATGAATAACTAAAAGAACTCTTAAGAACTACAAGCTCTAACTAACTATAAACAACAACTCAAACAAAGGGAAATAGCTAGCTGGTTGTTCCAGCAACCATCAGGGTGGTAAGAAGCAACTGGAGAAGGAGAGGGTCAGCTGCGTTATATATAGAGGGTTGTGGTGGTGCCACCTATGGCCTGCAAGTAGTCTAGGGGAAAACTTTCGGGCAATCTGTGCACGTGGCGCATGCACACCTGAGTTAAAATTAACATGAGCAATCACTCGAAGAAGAATAAGTCTCTTCCTTAGGTAATTAAGGAAAGTGATTGAAGGTCAAGGAAACAACAGAATTCACAACTCTTAAGGGTATGCCTATATTGCAGTAAAACACTAAATGTCTGGCCAATATCTGCTGACTTGGGCTCATGGGGGATTGGGCTGCAGGGCTATAAAATTTCAGAGTACAATTTCAGGCTTAAACTGGAGCATGGGCTCTGGGGCTAGTCTCCAGCCTGAAGCTGGCCCTCTACATTGAAATGTATGAGCCTGAGCCAACTGACATGGACCAGCCATAGGTGTTTTATTCCAGTGTAGACACATGCTCAGAGGGAGGTAGTAATAATTCACTGCTGGCACAGAGAAGCAGCAAAACCTCTCCAGGGTAAGGAAGAAGCATGAAAATAGTTGTGATTGAAAGCCACTTAGAAGCACTAAGTACTTCCTGATCACAACTGGAGAGGAATAGGCCAGAATTTCTGGAGACCATAAAAAGCAGAAAAGCAGAGTGTTAGAAGCAGCTGGAAGGTATGTCAGAGGTTCAAAAAGCTTAAAAGCTAGAACATTTTTCTGCATGACTCATTCTGGAGGAAACAGGCTCGCAAGTGACACAAATGGTGTTTTTAGGGAAAAACAGTTATTTTCAAACATTTTAAGAGAGTAAAGCAAACAATGGAAAGCATTTATTAAACTCTATAGATATAAGTGGCTTAGTCTTTTTAGTTTTAGTTGAGGAAACAAGTGTATTAATACAAAATAATTAGATGGGTAATTATATGTTCAACATCAGAGAATCAAACTAATATGAAAGAAGAAATTATTTAAAGTGAATTTTAAAATGTATGTACTCACTGTGACAGGCGCCTCCATTTTTGCTCATTATATCAATAAAAGCACCAAGGATTCTGCAGAGATTCATTACAATTCCTATCTGCTGTACAGGAAACGGCTGCATTTTCTTGTGTTTATCTAAAAAATGTAGCCCCTTTTCCATACTTTTTTCAAATAAACTTTCAAGACACTCCAAGCCTCTTTGAGTAATTATGCTGGAAACTTTTAATAGCCATGTCTTTACATAAGGTTCCCAGCCCAGATTAGTTGGGTCCTGTTAATTAAATCAAATGCATTTTATAGTCTTTAAAACAAATTTTCAGAAATATATTTACTCCATACTCTACAGACTATAAAGCTGGAGGCTTATTTTTGTCACTGGCTTCAAAGTGAGCAAGATGAGACACAAAGAGGGAATTAGACAGCTAGCTACTAATAGTCACAGCATTCCCACTAATTCCTCCCTTCCTAGAGCAAAAGGTCAGAGAGGACAGGGAACATACAGAGACTTGGTTCCGACCACACTACTCACTAGCTACTGTAAATAAACTGGCATTGGGAGTGCAGAGACTCGGTGCTCATACACAGCAGCAATAAAATTACCCCCTCACTGCAGAGAAAAAAGGGAGCAGGGGAGGAATTTGTGATTCATGGCTGTATCCCTGAGTCATAGTGCCTCCTGGTGCTACATCTTGTGGGGTGCAACTTATGCACCAGCCTTTATTCATGGTTGTGCCTAAAGTCACAATCTAGCTATGTGAGTGCAAAATTTGCCACTATAAAATTGTGACCATGAAAATGAAGGCTATCAATGAAAATAATAGCCTACCTATATGAAGTTTACAGGTTAAGACGGGATATACATTTATGTAAGAGACAATAGAAAATTCAAAATTACAGTAAAGGAATTGAAGTCCTTGCTGTCTATATTTTAGGATGTCTACTCCTCCTCAGTACATGTGACTTAGTTCTTCTAAAATCACTGACAGAATAATACAACTCTGTTGATTTAACAACATACTAAATATTAATTGGCTCAGTTTGATGTTATATGGGCATTTTTGTAGATGAAGTTAAGTAAGTCAGTAAGGCAAAACACTTCTCATCAGAAAATAATCTGTCATTTTTCTTATAAACTTACCACAAAAACCATTGCACATCGACTGACAGTAGCAGGGCTGGCCTGAGAGAGATTGTCTGTTTCAAATATCATTCTGATTCCTGATGGTAAGTAGATTCTTTCACTATTAGCAAGACACAGGGTTCTAGTATCATCTAGCACCGTATTTAAGTTTTCTATCCAAACTGTGTCTACTGGTCCATCCAAGATTATCCATTGCCAATCAGTAATAGTTCTACCTACAAAAAACATTCATTTTTATCTCACTGTTACACATGTAAAAAGAAGCCCTTGGGTTGGATTTTCTACCTCACAAAAAGGCGTAGGTTTTAGATCTTCCCGGCCATGGCTCTCCCCAGCCCGATGGCTGCAGCTCTTTTTCTCCTCTCCAGCCCGACCCATAGTAAATTAATAAAACTACAATATTTCATTTTAACATTTTTATTAAAGTTCAAACAAAAAGACATTTATGAATTTCTTTTGACTTAAGGTACTTAGCCTTGCTGATCCTTCCAGCACCAAAAAACTGTTGCCCATGAGGCACCGTGCCTCACAAATTGCCACTCAACAAGTATGATATCTTGCTCAGCTGCATCATTAGATTAGAGGGAACACTGGTCCCCTCCCAGAGTACCTGGCCACTCCTCCGTCAACCTTGCACCTGCCAGTGTGGATGCAGGCAGTTGACTGGAGTTTTCAGTGTGGACACTCTAAGTCGACTTAACAAGGTCAACTTTAAGTTGACCTAAAGTCGACCTTGTTAAGTTGACTTAACAGAGCCTCCAGTGTAGACATACCCAAAGAGCCCATTACACCACTAATTAGGACAAACAAAATCAAATTCTTTGCCAGTTAATTAGTATGTAGTATGTACGTTAGTAGTTCCTTGCTTGGTGAGTTAGTATGAAGCTAAGACCTAGAGCAGCATTAGCTTCCTCAAAGAGAGAGGAATGAATGATCCTTTGGAAAGCTTCATTAAATAGGTAGGTCTTTAGAGGGTTTTACAAGTAGGAGAATAGTGCTCAACAAAAAACAGGCGGGCTGATCTAGCCATAAGGAGTGGCATAAATACTAAATGCCCAAACTGAACCCATAGTTCTGAAAATTCTCATGAATATTTATGCCATATTAGACTATACCAAATATATATATCAAATATTTATACCATGCCAGAGTTAGTCAACTCTTTAGTAAACTCAAAAATTAATATGGCTCTTTGAAAGATCTTTCATGGAATGGGAGAAAAGCTGGTAGCTACTTGAGAGATTTAAATATTTATGTGAAAGAAAAACTATACACACAGGGCTTTAAATATTGGGGAGTTGGGGAGGAATTGAGGAAAACATTCTTTCTTGCTAAATATTACTTATTTAATAATTCCATCATGTACATATGTGGGCCCTGAGGATTCTGCTCTCCTTCTCCCATTTTACTCTTTCTTCTGTGAAAGAAAAAAATTAGAAATTTCTTACCTGATAATATTCTTTCTGATAGTGGTTTCTCTCCTCATTAATCACTAATGGGTTAATGCCTCCCACATATGGAATTTGGAGGCAATCCAATGGAGAGTCCCAGGATTTAGCTCCATTCTGCAGCTCAGAACATCAAAAGAGTTCTTCCAAATATCTATATTATCGATCCATCAACTGATTATTAGCAGTAAGACAACAACTTGATATAATGTGTTATAAAACCTTAAGACATTATGGCTATGTCTACACTTGCAAGTTAGTTCGAATTAAGGAAGCTTAATTCGAACTAACTTAAGCCTTGGCCATACTAGGCTTTTATTAGTTTGAATTAAGGGCTTCCTTAATTCGAACTAATAAATTTGATTGCTTAGTTTGAACTAACCCTTAATTCGAAGTAGTTAGTTCGAATTAAGTCAATGTGACCATATTAGCTCGAACTAACTGCTTAGTTCGAACTAATCGGCAGATTGACCTTCATGCAACTGACTAATTCGAACTAAGCAAGTGCCCTGTATGGACATGGCTAGCTCGAACTAGCATTCTAGTGGGGCCATGCTAGTTCAAATTAAGCTAATTCGAACTAACTAAAATTAGTTTGAATTAGTTAGTTTGAATTAACTAATTCAAACTAGCTTTTGTAAGTGTAGACATAGCCTATATGTCTAAGTCTCCTTCTGGAGAAAACCTTCAATTTGTACTCTTAATTTACCAGACTACCAACATAGGTTGAATGAGGAGCGAAGCTGCTATAGAAAGAAAATGACAAAGTAAGAAATTTCTCATTCTGTTGCGCTGCTCCTGCTCATTAGAAATGGGGAATAGCAAACAATGAACCACAAAAGCAGCAGGGGTCAGAAGGAAAAGATAAGCAGAGTTTTAATTATTATTACAGTAGAATAATAAGCAAGAATGGAAGCTCCCTGCATATAAAGCGATGACTAACCCACAAGCATCTTCCTATCAAAGGATGCCTCTAGCTGAGGAATGACAACACAAGCCTTATCTTCAGTGTTTAAAAATATGTATGTTTCACCTTTGGGTGGGTAACACACATGAGTTAACCCAAGGTAAAAACACAATGAAGGCAAGTCACTTAGTTTTGATTCAAGGGGAATAGGGGAACTGACCTTGTGTAGTTAACCTTTCAATAAATTTAAATTGCCTTCTCTTCACTGTGTTTTATCTTGGGATAGCTCATGCACATCGGTGACCCTTAGGTAAATAATTCACCTTTTTAGCAGTGAAGACAAAGCCTTACTTTGCAAATCTTACTCAGAAAAGGCTCATACATCTCATACATGTTTTATCCCAATGCCCTGGGATGCTTGTGAATAGCTTCTCAACTGCCTACCATGAGAACTGGTGCAATATTTTAACATTTTGCTTGCAGCAACTTTGTGGCCCTAAGGATTTGGCATTTTTGATAGAATAAGATGAACAGACTACAACAGGTATCTATATCTATATATGTTTAGAGCACAAGAAATGCCATAATCTTCTAAAGGAGTATTACAGGTTAAAACAAAATTATAGGAGAGCTATTTCTTAGGAACGGTGGAAAGGGTAACTTACCTTGAACAAAAAGATTTCTGGAGCTATCTGAATAACCCTTTCCTAATGAAAACAGCAGTGTGATTCTTATATAGACAGGAAAACTAATTTTAAACCTAGCCTTCCAGAGTTAATGAAGAGTAGAAAATACAGCCACAGGCTTATATAATCTATCTTTCTGATCCTTCTCAGCATCTGATGCTCCACAAATGAAGAATTAGATGTTCTCACATATGATGCACGACTAGGGCTGGCACCCATGTTCCTGCAGTGTTTTGTTTTAGAAATTCAATCATCCATTCTTGAGAAAGTCTAATGTAGATGGGATCTCTAGAATGTTGTAATTACTAAATTTGTATTACAGTAATATTTAGAAGTCTTTGAGCTAAGCATTATGCAAAGAAAAAGACAATCACTGCCCCGAAAGAGCTTTCTGCTTCCTTTTGCATCAGAAATGTAATTACTAGAGTAATGAATTAAATTTTCAGGTTGAATTCAGTCTGTATACCAAAATGTATCAGATGGTAATGGAGATTCCATGCTGAACTAAATTTCTATTCCTATGGCCAGACTGTTAAAAGTAGGTGTGCCTGGTCCAGATGAAGGGATTTCTACTTCAAGAAGTCTGGTCTTTTCTGCAGGTGCAAAAGGGGGGCTTCTCTCGATATCTAGCAAGTCCAAAGTGCTTTCTGGGCTAGTAAAAGTAGTAGTAAACTCTTCCTTTCCCTCTTTTTCATATCCTTTATGTAAACTTTCTTGAAAGGTAGCAGATTCTTCCTTATCCAGAACATTAGTACAGTGCTGCAAATAAGCTTTGGTCTCTGTTTTTTCCTTGATTTTACAAGGTATATAAAAACTCATACCTCAATCAGAAGACAGCCTCTAATGAGAGGTCAGAAAAGACTTCCCTGTTAGCACCACAGCTGTTCACTCTATGATTTATTGCACCTACGTCTGAAGTTGCTGGTACCATAGAACTGGCTACTTTCAAAGACAGGATAGTGGACTCTACAAACCATTGCTTCGATCACACATGGCCTTTTGGAAATTTGTCTTCCAAGTATGCTTTTATGAGGCTTGCATCAATAGTGAGTATGCAAGGATCTAGACACACAGTTTCCCATAAGCCCTAAAATCATTAGGACTCCTGAGCAGAAGTGAAGGTGGGTGGGAAGCGTGAATATGCAGAACCCCTCTCGAAGAACTCCCTAATTACAGGTAGGTAACCTTAATTTTTTCTTCAAGTGGCCTAGCCCTATTCTTAGTCTTGAGATATTTTAGCAAAAAAGGAGACCAGTAAGGATGGTTGGATCTTGAATTCTAGTCAAACAACAAATGAAGTACTTTTTGACCAAACCTGCAATCTGATTTAGATAACAATTCAATTGTAAAGGTATGAACAGAAACTCATGTTACTGCCCTACATAATTCTGCAAATGAGGCATTTCTCTTGAATACTACAAATATTGCTTTAACTGTGGTGGACTGCACCCTAGTTCCTAGGGAAGAAGGCAGAAGTGCCGTTATATGCCTCCTTAATGAACAACCTAACCCATCTAGACAAAGTCTAAGGAGTCACATTTTGATCCTTTTCACCCCAGTATAGGCTACAAAAGGAGGACAGGGAATTTAAACTCCTTGGTCCTGTCATTGTAATAAGTTAGTATCCTCATTACATCCAATATATGTAGTTTTACTTTAGTGATCCTGACTGTGTAGCCTAAGGAATAATACTAATAAACTGATATACAGGGCCGTCCTTGGGGGGGAGAGGGGAGAGAACGGGGCAATCACCCCAGGCCCCGCGGCAGGGGAGAAGGGCAGCTGGGGGGCAGGGAGCCGAGACTGCGGCCCCGGGGCGGCTCCCTGCCACCCCTTGCCCCCTCTCTGGAGCCGCGGCCGTGGCTCCCTGCCGCCACGGGTCCGTGGCCTCGGCATCCAGCTGCCCCTCCCCGAGGCCACGTCCTCAGCCTCGGCTCCCCGCTGCCCATCGCCCCTGCTCCGGGCCGTGGCCGCGGCTTCCGGGACCAGGGCCGGCTCCTTAGGGGCCCACCGGCCCGGCCCAAAGCACTCCCCTCCAGAATGGGGGGGTGGGACCCCGCCAAGGCCGATTGGCCCTGGGCCCCGCTGGTATACTGATTTATGCAGAATTCTGTAACAACTTTGAGTAGAAAATTTGGATGTAGACATAATACCACATTATCTTTATGAAAAATCATAAATGGAAGGACTGTTTTTCATAAAGCTTGCAACTCACTCTTCTCACAGGAGGATGGGGGTGGGGTGGGGGGCAGAATATGTCTGATCTTAACAGTCCTTCCTGAGGGGGTTACCATAAAAGGAAAGGAAAGGAAAGGGGATTTGGATGGGGGGACAGTTTCAAACTGGATAGCATATCTGCTTCTGATTATCTCTAAAATCCATATGTCAGATGCTACCAGGTGCCCCATGTCATAGAAATGAGGGAGTCTGAAAAGTGGAAAACAGAATGAGTTGAGTACAGTAAATCACTTTGCAACTCCTAAGCAGCCCATCAGATCTGAGGATGATGTTCGGGACCTGGTGAAACTGAAGTGTTTCCCTTAAAAAAAAGTCTTGCAAGACTTCCTTCTTCATTGATGTTGATGCTCTATCTCATCTGAAGATGTGGATAGCTACATCTTTGCAATAAAAAGGTAATCTGATTTGCAGGAATGAACAGACACTGACATCTGAAAGAGGAGACCTCCCATTCTTCTTGTAGGAAACTGGAAAACAAGCAAAGATCTAGCTGTAGAGGTACATTTCCTAACCTTTTAAAGGACTTCATGTTTCTTAGCGCTGAATAAAACCTTCCCCATGAAAGGAAAAATCTTCCAAGTTTAAACCTTGATTATCTCAGCCAGGCATTCCACCTAAGAGATATAGCAAAGCCATCGCCCTAGCATAAATGTTTGAGGAATGTCTGCTTATGTTTTATGACATTTTATCCTTCGTTCAGATGTTATTCTTCTTCCTCTGATTTTCCAGAAAGTCATTAATGAAGGAAGCTAAACACAGACTGACCTGATAATAGTGTAGATGCTGGTTGTGACAGACAGTCCAACAAAGGTAATGTAACTCAGGCTCAGAAGAAGAATGCAAAACGTCAAACATAAATGGAAACTTCCTCCATGAGAATCAATAATAGCCCTGAGGTCCTTGTAATGTTCTCCAGCAAATCTTGGAACACAATATCCTCTGCAGCTGACAGAACCAGGGTGATCCTAACATTGTCATCAGGGGAGGTTTATCCCTCTGAGTCCAGCTCCAGTTCTTGCCCAGTTTCTACCATCAGTTCACAGTATGTTCTGAGAAATAAAAGATAACTTATTCTTGACAGTGAGACACGTCCTCGGATCCAAGCACCTGGGATTTGAGATTCAGAACTCTTTCATAGTTGCTACCAGAGATACCCTCCTAGGATTCCCCTGTGGGTTAGTGAATTGACTAGAAGAAGACCAGCAAGTCATCTAATTCATTAAAGAATCTATCAGGCTTGCAAACAAAGAGTCAGATCCAGAGGATAAAATACCTGGTGATGTGGATCATCCTCATACCAACTTCTAAAAGCCAATCTCACTTTGCACAGTGGTTCCTGATTGAAGTCGGAGGGCAGATTCAGTTTTGGATCTGACAAATAATGGCACCAGGAACAAGAATGCTGTAGGAGACATGATAGAGAAGGGTGATGGAGTCTTGCTTGGTGAACCTTATAGGACCTTAGATCGAGGAAGGATTGTAGAAATCCTGATGTTTTATTTAAATGGACAGATCTCTCTGTATTGACCTGAAGCCAATGATACTAGTAGATCATTATACCCATGCAAAGGGTGAAAAATCAAAGTCAGGAAGGCGCTCAGCTCTTACTGCTGTACTTTGGTCACAAACATAACAGCATGGAACAATGGGCTGGCTCTGAAACTCCATTCTGCAGATGAGAATCATTCTTCTCTCCTGTACCTAGGTCCTATTCTTGACCTTTGGCTCTAGAGGGACTGGATCTTAGATAATGATGTCCATTGGATCTACAAAATTCTTTCTACTCTTCAATACCATTTTTGTCCTTTCTTGGGGATCCTTGTGGGTTCTTGATGAACTCAAAACTGACACACTTCTGACTTGTGGATAGCTCTAGACAGAGACCAACATCACCAAAGTATCCTTGTTTTCAAATCCTTATTATTAGTTAACACCTATATAGTTACCAGATTGCTTGATGTGAGAGTTTGAACTGACTTCTGTTATCATTGGTCCATAGCAATGTTAGAGAAAGAGGACAGTCTCTGTGACTTATGGGATACTTTGTGAGTTCCAGATCTGGATGGTATGGATACTAATGTTCCTTGCAGCAATACAGTCTGCTGCTTGTTCTGCCCTTCTTTCTGTAGCACAAGGTGTGAGAATGTATGAAGAATCTCAAGGGTCAAAATCCCTCCACAAAGCAAGCCAAAAATCTTGTATGCACATCCAATGCCAGGAAGACCAAAAGATAGGAAAGTACACCATTGAAAACTCAGTTTCTTCACCATGATGAAACAGAGGAAGTTATCCACTCACTATTTATACCACAAAAACTGAACTAACCATCTGAAAACTACCAGTAGACTATATAAACCTACTAAAGCTATCAAAGAAACTGAAAGAAGTAACATTTGCCAAAGTAAGGTATTCCTGGATCCGTCAGTTGCATATGATTGTACAAACTGAAGAAACTGCCCTGGCTGGAGCATCAAACCTCTTTCAGAGCCTTGTTCTCCAAATGTTCATCAACAGTGAAAGAACAGATTGGATGGGGAGGTGAGTGAGCACTGCAAAAGGCACCACTAGAAAAGTTCCAAAATCTGAACTGCACCCAGTTAGCGCATGCTGTAAACAGGAATATTCTGAGAACAATCAAGGAAGAACTTACTAATTTTTATTATATAATATTTTAGTTTAATATTTAGTTTTAATCAGAAGTCCTCATTTGCATCTTATGCTGTCCTCAAAGGAGGCATCTATTGGAAATCATATCTCAAAAAGTGTTTGAAAAAGATATTTCATTAATATAAATAAATCCCTAGCGAGCCATTGGTGGCCTGCCTTGTAAAAGTCCTTCAGATTTTTTGGATATGTTTCTTTTCCATGCATAGTTCTTGAACTGTTGTTTAGAGGGTGAGGGTAGCATGCTATTTATTATGGCCCAGGGACCATAACTGAGGAGGGGTACTTGTACCAATACTTTGATTATGGAACTGACTAGGGGTCAACAGGAGATTGAAAGTTTGCCTGCCTACTGTTCCCCCAGGCTGTTTAGCACCCAAATAAGTACTGCAAGAGAATAGTAGTATCACTTGGGGCTTTATTCAATAAATCAGGAGTAATTTTGAACATGGGGAAGAGATTTCTCAGTCCTCTGTGATTTCACACTGGTGCAGCTTTGTGTGAATGAAGTCTTCATGTGCCTCTGGCCTGGTCATAGATTGCTTATGCTTCAACATGGGGCCAGCCAATGGAGTGGAGGAGGGGTGAGACTCCTGCACACCTTTTACATTCTGAGTACCTTTCCGTGGCAGAGCAAGTATTTATAGTTTATGATAAGCAGGTACAGTTCTCATTCAACTGGTGCCTGAAATCTGACCCCCTTTTCCTGGCAAAACGAGAATTTTTGGGCTGAAACCCAGACAGGCACAATTCCCATTACATTTCAGCCTAAGGGAGGACTTCAAGAAATGCTTCAGGGTAGGGAAGAGGGCAGTAAGCTTGAGACAGAACACTGTAGGCAAAAAGCTCCAACAAAGAATCCTTCTGAGGGTAGGCACAAAGGAGAAGGGATTTAATCCCTTGTTTTTAATCAATGTATTATGTTTGAATCCGTGGCCATGAGTGCCTAATGGTTTGCTGTTCTGAATTGAAGTGGCTGAAAAGTAAGATTTGCATCCAAAAGATTCTAGCCTCTTGTGGTCCCTACTATACAGGGTGGATGTTGATTTATGTTGTCTGTCTCATTCAGTAACGGGCTCCACTACCATGGAATTCAGAATTGGATGAGAATATAGAAATTCCCAGTCTCTAGCTGTAATATAATCTTTTTATCTCCCCTCTTGCAGGCAGTCAGTGGGGTAGCTCTAATTTGCCAGACAGTCTTAGGTTAAGTCTACACTAGAAAGCTTTGCTGGCAAAAGTTTTGCTGGCAGACAGCCAGTGACTGACATCCACACTGCCATCCTTGGGTTGGTGGAGTGTGTCCTCACTAGGATCACTCTACCGACCTAAGTGGCAGTTTGGAGGAGCTGAGAGGACCCAGGCAAGCCCTGGAGTGACTGCCACCCAGGATCCCAGCAAATCCCTGGTGGCTGAAGCTCCACTGTGGATCCCAGTATGTTCTCTCTTCCCCTTACTTGTCAATTTCACTGCTCTGCTAGTGAAATTGACAAGTATGACAGCTCTCCACTGCTCTAAAGAGACACAGTGTCTACATAAATCTGACATCAGAAATTGCAACACTAAAAAACCAATAGGGGAACACTTCAGTCTGCTCACTCCATTGACAACTTGCTAATAGCTGTGCTGAAACAGATGAATAACAAATCACAGCCTCAAAGAGAAACTGCAGAACTCTAATTTATATGCAAATCTGACTCAGTTGCCTTGGGGTTAAACAGGGACTACAGATTTTTCTCTCATTACAACAGGTGATTTGACTTCACCTTCCTCTATGTGCTGTTCCCCAGTGTTTGAATCCTAACATCTATTTTGACTTGCTGTTACAGCCTGACCTGACCCTATGTCATACATTTCCCTGCATTTAATTTCCTCCCTTTCTGTAAGTTTCCCATCTTTAAAGCGTCTGATGAAGTGGGATTTTCTCCCACAAAAGCTCATAGACTTTAAGGTCAGAAGGGACCAGTACGATCATCTAGTCTGACCTCCTGCAAAATGCAGGCCTCAAGACCTCACCCACCCACTCCAGCAATAGGCCACCAACCTAATTATTTACAACTCCTTAAATCATGATTTAAGGACTTTAAAATAAGCTTATGCGATAAATAAATCTGTTAGTCTTTAAAAGTGCCACAGGACTGTTTGTTTTTTTGCAATAGACTAACACGGCTACCCCTTTGAAAGTGTCTACACTGACACTGTGCCACTTTAGCTTTGCTGACAAAAGCCTTATGCCATTCGTTCAGGTGCTTTTATTTTGTTGGCAAAAAGGGCAGTTTTGTCAGCCAAGAAGTGAGTGTAGTGTGTACAACAGGACTGTTTTACTGACAAATATTGACTTTTGTCGACAAAACTTCCTAGCGTGTACAAGGCCTTAGTAAGTTCCATCAGAGCTTCTGTGACAGATGGTGCCTGGGATTCAACCAAAGAGAGGCAGGGAGGTGTTGGTGCAACTCTCATCCTGTGCAGGCCCCAAAGAGTCATCCATTGCCTATGGATACCTACACTGCCACTGTTTGAGAGCTCCTCTGGTGCAATTGGGCCCAGCAACACATCTGGACTGAGCGGGAAGGCACCATGGAGCCTCTCTGGGAGTGGCAGAACTCCAAAACAGTAGTACTGGGCAGTGTAAGAGTTTGGCAGCCTCTTTTGGCATGGCTGGGCCCAACAAACAGTCCTACTGAGCAATCCAGCAGTCCTAAGGCCCCTCTGGGCATGGCAGGGCTCAGCAAACCAGTAGTGCTGAGTAGTCAGTAGTCCTGAAGTCCCTTTGGGCTCTGTAGGGCTCAGGAAAACAGTAATGCAGAGTAGTCAGCAGTATGGAAGCCCCTCTAGGCATGGCAACACTCAGCAAAACAGTCATTCTGGTGGGCCCTGGGAGCAAGTGTCTCTCCTCTTTTGTTCTGCCCCACTTTGGAGTGGAGACCTTGCTGGGGTTTTAACCCTCGCTTTCCACCAAGCATTGTGTAGTATGCATGATGGGAGAGGACATCCTGGCCCCTGAGGTAGCTGAGGGCTCCTCTTCTAGTGGGAGGGGCAGATACACCCTGTCACAGCTTCACTGACAGGAATAGCAATCCTCATGGATGCTGAAGTAAGTAAACTATCGTGGGGGTTATGGTGGGATTCCTGAAACTCCTCTAATGGAATCTGAAGCTAACTGGCGATTCTAATTTTTGGTACTGCCTGAAGTAATCCACCATAGCAGATGGTGGATGGATCACTACCTCATTGGGTGACAATGGAGATATAAACTCATTGTTCATTCTTGATTCTTGCTCCTTGAAGATCTCTTTCTCTGACACAGGTGGTGATACAAAGACTTTGATGAAAACTGTTGACAACAGAATGCTTACATATCCCAAAAAGGCTATTGAGGGGGGCCATATAGCAAAGGTGGAGGTATCCATATGTATTCTTGCCACAACTATGTTGTCTGAAGTCTATTCTCCTGCAATACATCAGTGTAGGAAGGGGAGCAATGTGTACAACAGTAGAGAGGGAAAATCCTGTACCAATATCTGAGAGTCAGAGGACTTCTCTTCAACATACTCCAAAGAGTGGGATAACGGTTCAGCTTGTAAAGTTGAAACTTTCTTGGAGATTTAAGCTTTATCAGTGCTTATAGATTTAAATTTTATCAATGCTTTTTTTTTTTACCTCAGTCTTTATGGGCAGGGTCAGCTCCCAGGCTACTGCATTGGGCAACACAGAATGGGAAGAAGGAGAGCACCCTTGGTGATGGAAGTTCAGATTAGAGTAATTAGAGAAGTTGGATGTGTACAAGTCTAGGGGGCTGGATGAGCTACATCCAAGGGTGCTGAGGGAGTTGGCCGATATGATTGCAGAGCCACTGGCCATTATCTTTGAAAACTCATAGCAATCGAGGGAGGAACCTGAAGATTGGAAAAAGGCAAATATAATATCTATCTTCAAGAAAGGGAAAAAGGCGGATCTGCAAAACTACAGATTAATCAGCCTCATCTCAACCCCTGGAAAAATCATGGAGCAGGTCCTCAAAGAATCCATTCTGAAATACTTGGAGGAAAACAGGGTGATCAGTAACAGTCAGCATTGATTCACCAAGGGCAAATCATGCCTGACCAACCTGATTGCCTTCTATGATGAGATGATTGGCTTTCTGGATGCGTGAATAGCCATCAGTGTGATATACCTCGACTTTAGCAAAGGTTCTGATACAGTTTCCCACAGCATTCTTGTCAGCAAGTTAAGGAAGTATGGGTTGGATGAATGGACCAGAGAGTGGATAGAAAGCTGGCTAGATCATCAGGCTCAGTGGATATGGCTCAATGTCTAGTTGGCAACCAGTAACAAGCGGAGTGCCCCAGGGGTCAGTCCTGAGGCCAGTTTTATAGACTCATGGGTTACGTCTACACTGGCAAATTAAGTTGACTTAAAGAGGCTTAAGTCAACTCAAACAAAGCCACGTCCACACCAGGCTTTCATAAAGTCGACTTAAGAAATTCCTTAAGTCGACCTAATGAAAGCTTAAGTTGACTTAATAAGAACCATCCATTAGGTCAACTTAAGCCTCCTTAGGTCGACCCAACCCTTCTTTAGGTAGACCTAAGCCCAGTGTGGATGTTTAAGTCCCCTTTGTTAAGTCTACCTAAGCGCAGTTAGGTCGACTTAACAAAGTACACTTAGTCCACCTCCATGGACACCACTTTGTTAAGTCGACTTAATAAGGTCGATTTTAAGTCAACTTTCAGAGCCGCATCACACTGGCGACTCAGTCATCCTGTGATCAACCAGTATGCCCAGATCCTTCTCCTCCTCTGTCACTTCCAATTGATACGACCCCAACTTATAAGAAAAATTCTTATTAGTCCCTAAATGCATGACCTTGCACTTCCCGTTATTAAATTTCATCCTATTCCTAATACTCCAGTTTACAAGGTCTTCCAGATCTTTCTGTATGATATCCCAATCCTCCTCTGTATTGGCAATACCTCCCAACTTGGTATCATCTGCAAACTTAATGAGCACATTCCCACTTTTTGTGCCAAGGTCAGTAATAAAAAGGTTGAATAAGATTGGTCTCAAGACTGATCCTTGAGGAGCTCTGCTAGTAACCTCCTTCCAGCTAGACAGTTCACCTTTCTTTATACCCCACTGTAGTCTCCCCTTTAATTAGTTCCTTATCCATCATTCTATTTTCATATTAATCCCCATCTTTTCTAATTTAACTAATAAGTCCCTATGTGGAACTGTATCAAATGCCTTATTTTGTTCAACATCTTTATTTATGATCTGGATGATGGGATAGATTGCATGCTCAGTAAGTTTGTGGATGACACCATGCTGGGGGAATGGTTGATACGCTGGAGGATAGGGATGGGATTCAGGGAGACCTAGACAAATTGGAGTATTGGGTCAAAGGAAATCTCATGAGATTCAACAAGGAGAAGTGCATAGTCTTGCATGTAGGACAGAAAAATCCCACGTACTGCTACAGGCTGGGGACTTATTGGCTAAGTAGCAGCTCTGTAGAAAAGGACCGGGGGTATGAGTATGGATATGAGTAAACAGTGTGCCCTTGTTGCCAAAAAGACCAACAGCTTATTGAGGTGCACCAGTAGAAGCATTGCCAGCAGATCAAGGGATGTGATTATTCCCCTCCATTTGGAACTGATGAGGCTGCATCTGGAATACTGTGTCCAGTTTTGGGCTCCCCACGACAGAAAGGATGTGGACAAATTAGAAAGAGTCCAGCAGAGGGCAACGAAAATGATTAGGGGGCTGTGACACATGACTTACGAGACTGAAGGAACTAGGCTTATTTGGTTTGCAGAAGAGAAGACTGAAGGGGGATTTGATAGCAACCTTCAACTACTTAAAGGGGTGCTCCAAAGAAGAGGGAGCTAGGCTATTCTCAGTGGTGACAGAGGACAGAACAAGGAGCAATGGTTTCAAGTTGCAGCAGCAGAGTTCTAGGTTGGACAGTAGGAAAACTTTTCTCACTAGGGGTTGGTGAAGCACTGGAATGGGTTACCTAGGGAGGTGGTGGAATCTCCATCTTTGGAAACCTTTAAGGCCCAGTTAGACAAAATCCTGGCTGGGATGATTTAGTAGGAACAGTCCTACTTTTAGCAGAGGGTTGGACTAGATGACCTCCTGAGGTCCCTTCCAGCCCTAATATTCTTTCCACCTATAGACAGATAGTGAAGCTACCTGTTGAGCATTTCAGCACCATAGATGCAACTGGTTCTGTTGTACCACCAATGATCTAGCAACCTCCTATGAACAAAGTCTTGATATGACGAGGGCACTAGTTGTATTGGGACGTTTACATACAATTGGGCCCTCCACACCTGGATCCAAAGTCAGGCTTAAGGCTTCTTCCATTGGGATCTACACATGAAGGAAGCGTGGATCTAGCACTGACTGGGAATATGTACATCTCCCAAACAGCAGAGACACTGAGAATGCTTGTAACTGATCAGGATAGTCTCATGGCACAAGAGGCACTTTCTAAATCCCTGGTAGCCTGGCATTCATGAGCAAAATAAGAAAACCCAACCCTTTAGTGGGAAAAAATTGTAAAAACTGTTTATTTGTACCTATCTAAAAAAGTTGTGTTTTAAGGCTTTTCTGTTTTTAAAGGGAAAAAGAAGGAACAACTATAAGTTCTATCAAATAACTAACTATATACAAACAAACTGGAAATTGAATACTAACAACAACAGGCACACAGAAGACTCCATCTCAAGCAAAAGGCAGCTGAGGAAGATCTGAGGCTGTTCACCCATGCAGCCCCATATAGCCTTGATGAGGGGCATAAAAATGTGTGGAGTGTATCTCTGGGCTGACTAGGCACTACTACCAAAAAATCTGTGATTATGGGCAGAGGCTCATCTGAAGTGGAACACCCATAGACACACTAATCGAAGAATCTTTTAGCCTCAGCTGAAGAATGGTGCTTTCTCCAGCAAGAAAATTGGACTACTTTTGAATTTCAGAGATGGGAGCATTAACCCATTAGTGATAAGTAAAGGCAGAAGCTGTGCAACAGATGTCTGGCATATTTTATTCATTGTACAGCACCATGCATGTCTTTAGTGATATATGAATAAACATGATAATAAAAGGAAACATTAATAAAGGCTTCTGTCAACTCTACAGCAAACTTGATTTATAGTCTAGTGTCATGGATGTGCAACCTTATGCAGCTTAAATGGGGGTACTCCAGTGGCTTGTGCAGACTTCCAAATATGCTCCTGTTGATGATACACAGTCTCTCCAGACCCTGTTATCATTAAACATGACAGCAGGGAGTACTACCGATCCAATGTGTCACTCATGCATCCAACAAAGAGCTAGGGGATAGAAGGTTGCTCGCCTTGTAGTAACTGATGTTCTTTGAGATGTGTGTCCCTGGGTATGGTCCACTCTAGGTGTCCATTGCGCACTTGCGACGAGACTGGAGATTCTTTTAGCAGTCATCCCTCGGGCTGCACACAGACCACTCGAGCACTGTTGGTGCTCCGAACTGCCTGCGTGCAGCCTGACCCATGGCCATTCCTTCTCAACCATGGAGCATACGCATAACTTCGCAGCCGAGGAGAGGCGGGGCAGAGGGGTAGTGGAGCATACCAAAGGACATACATCTCGAAGAACATCAGTTACTACAAGGTGAGCAACCTTCTATTCTTCATCAAGTGGTGTCCCTGGGTGCTCCACTCTAGGTGCCTAGGGAGCAGTTCCCTCTATGGGAAGAAGGGCAGATGAGGAGTTTGCGCCTTCACTTGAGGATACGACCGCACTGCCTACTATAATGTCTGATCTGCTTGAATGGTCAATGGCATAATGCTTAGTGAATGTATGCAATGAACTCCAAGTTGCAGCTGCACATATGTCTTTTAGTGGCACGTTCTTCAGGAAAGCCGGGGTTGTAGCTACAGCTCGTGTTGAATGTGCCCAACCCGTCCTGGGGTTGGCAATCTGCTTATGGATTATGCTGCTAGTATGCAATCTTTTATCCATTTGGACAAGCTCTGAGAGGATATTGTTGTACCCTTAGAACATTCCATTATTGATATGAATAATCTGGAAAATTTTCGGAATGCTTTAGTTCTATCAAGGTAGAACGCCAGGGCTCTGCGAACATCCACGGTATGAAGGAGAGCGGATCATTAATCAGCATGAGGCTTTAGATAAAAGGTAGGTAAATTAATTTCTTGGTTATTATGAAATTGGGTGTTAATTTTTGGTATGAACTTGGGATGCGGTCTTAATGTTACTCTATCTTTATGGAAAAGCCTATATGGAGGTTCGGCCATCAGAGCACCTATCTCGCTCACACGCCTGGCCGGCGTTATGGCCACCAAGAAAGCCACCTTCATTGATAAATGAGTCAGCAAGCATGTTGCCATCGGTTCAAATGGCTTGTTCATTATAGTTCTCAATACCAAATTTAAGTCCCAAGGCATAGCAGGTGGACTTATAACTGGGAATACATTTTGTAAACCCCGGAAAAAGCGTTTTTCAAATGGGATCTGTGAACACTGAATTTTCTCTCTCTCTCAGGTGAGCTGCATAACCTCAAAATAGCGGCCAAATGTACTTTCATCAAGCTATTCGATAGTCCTGCTTTTTTCAATTTGATGATGTAATCAAAGATACTATAGATTGGTGCTCTGGCCACAAGGATGTCGTTTTTCGCACTGTATGGTGAATCTCTTCCATTTTTGCAGGTAAGACTTTCTTGTTGTTTGTTTTCTGTTGTTGAGAAATATGTTTTTAACTTCTTCTGAGCATTTCAACTCATCAAATTGGAACCATGAAGGTGTCACACCATGAGGTCAAGTTTGTGTAGATCTGGGTGAAGAACTTGGCCATCGTTTTGTTACAGAAGGTCCTTGTGAAGCAGTAACAATATGGGAGAGCATATCGACTTTTGGAGAATATAGGGGAACCATGTCTGTCTCAGCCAAGCAGGGGCAATCAAGATCATTGATACCCTGACCATCCTGACTTTCCGTAGTATCTCGTGGAATAGAGGTATGGCTGGAAACACGTATGTTAAGTGTTGTCCCCGATTCAGGAGAAACGCATCCCCTAGTGATTTGTCGCCTATTCCAGCCCTGGAACAGAACATTTGTCATTTTTGGTTCCCTTGAGTGGGAAACAGGTCGATGGAGGGATAACCACATTTCTGGAACACCCCTTGTAGGACATAGTCGTTTAACTCCCACTCGTGTTTCTGTGTAAAATGCCTGCTCAGCATATCTGCTGTAACATTCATGGACCCAGGTAAGTATGAGGCTGATATATTGACATCATGTTGGATGAACCATGCCCAGAGCCTCATGGCCTCTGCACATAGAGACTGAGTGCGTGAACTCCCTTGTTTGTTTATATAATACATTCATGTGGTGTTGTCTGTCATAATTCTCACAGTTTTGTTTCTTCTCAAAGGGAGAAAATGCATACATGCATTCCATACAGCATGGAGTTCTAACACATTGATGTATAGACTTGTCCCGTGCATCAACCAGTGACTCTGGGCTGTAGGATCTCCTAAGTGAGCTCCCCATCCTAGCAATGACGCATCTGTGGTTATAAAAAGTGATGGTGGGTCCTGTGCAAACAGTATCCCCACAGCCATAACATGTGGTTGAGTCCACCATTCTAAAGTTTCCTTGATTGCATAGGGAAGTGTCAGCACTTTGAATAGACCATGCTTTTGCGGTCTGTAAATGGAACTGATCCATGCCTGTAACCAACGCATGTGGAGGTGGGCGTGGGAGACAACCTGGGTTGTAGCCACCATGTACCCCAATAGTTGCAGGCAGGTATGTACTGTTACCATAGGGCTGTGTTTTATTGTTGTGATGAGATCCAGTATTGTCTTGAATCTTTTGTATGGCAAAAGATGCCCGTGTGACCGTGGAATCCAGGTAAGCCCCTATAAACTCTAGGTGTTATGCTGGAGTTAGTGATGATTTTTGATAGTTTATCATGGGACCCAGTTCTGAAAACACAGTCAGAGTTAGCTGGGTTGCCAATTTCACTTGGGGAAATGATGCTGCTTTTATTAGGCAGTTGTCTATGTATGGAAAAATTATTACACCCTGCCTGTGTAAGTCTGCAGTAACTACCGCTAGGACCTTTGAGAAGACCCTCGGTGCCATTGAGAGTCCAAAACGAAGTACTTTGTAGTGGTAGTGGTCGTGACTGACCATGAAGCAGAAATTTCCTGTGAGCCAGGTGTATTGTTACTCATAGACTCATAGACTTTAAGGTCAGAAGGGACCAGTATGATCATCTAGTCTGACCTCCTGGAAAATGCAGGCCTCAAGACTTCACCAACCCACTCCTGCAATAGGCCACCAACCTATGACTGAGTTATTTACCTCCTTAAATCATGATTTAAGGACTTTAAGATACAGAGAATTCACTGGTAGGTGAACCATGCCCTGTGCTACAGAGGAAGGCGAAAAACCCCCAGAGCCCAGGCCAATCAGTCCTGGGGGAAAATTCCTTCCCGACCCCAAGTGAAAGTATGCATCCTTTAGGTCAAGGGATGAAAACCAATCTTCTTCCAGCATCGGTATGATGGTCGACAGTGTGACCATCTTGAATTTGTGGGTCTGGACAAACTTCTTTAATCTTCTTAGATCTAGAATAGGTCTCCATTCCCCATTTTTCTTTGGTGTTAGGAAATAGCAAGAATAAAAACCTCTTCCCCTGTAATTTGGTGGCACTGATTCTATCGTGCCAAGATCTAGAAGTCGATCCACTTCCTTTTGTAATAATTGTACATGAAATGTGTTCCTGAAGAGGGATAGGGAAGGGGTTTGGGTGGGGGGAACAGGAGAAAAAGGAATTGAATAACTATTGTGTATGATTTCCAGAACCTGTCTGATGTTATGGACTCCCATTTGTGGAGAAACTGCCCCAGCCAATGATCAAAGGGAGTTTCGTTGATTGCGGACACTGAGGGGAAAGGGTTGGTCACACCCCCGACCAAATCTTCAAAGTTGCTGTCTCGATGTTGATGATGATGGTTAGGGTGCAGGTTGATTGTTATGATTGGAGCACCTCCTCTGGGTCCTCTGCCTATTTCTGTCCTGTTGTCTCTGCTGTGTATACTGAGGGAAGCAGCGCCAGTACTGATATGGTTGGTATCTAAATTGTGGTCTCCTTGTTGATGCAGGTGTATAAATGCCAAGAGTGTGCAGTATGGCTCGAGAGTCCTTCAAAGTATGCATCACCTTATTGATCTTCTCCCCAAAGAGCTTGGATTTATCAAAAGGTAAGTCCTCTATAGACAATTGCAGCTGCTTTGGTAATGCTGCCGAGCGTAGGCAAGATGCTCTTTGCATCACAATGGCTGTGGCCATGGTTCTGACTGCTGTATCAGTGATATCCAAGGCAACCTGGAGTGCTGTTCTTGATATGAGTTGGCCTTCGACAATTAGGGATTGGAATTGTTCCCGTCTGTTATTTGGGATTAAGTCAGCAAACACAGTAAACTGAGTATGTATTGTGATAGCAGTTTGCTAGGAGAGTGGCATAGTTTGTGATTCTTACCTGAAGTGCAGAAAAGGAGTAGAATTTCCATCCTAATATGTCCGTTCTTTTCCAGTCTTTTTCCTGTGTTGTTAGTTTATAGCGCGGTTGTTTAGTACGCTGTTGAGTCGCATCCACCACCAGCAAATTACATGGACGGTGTGTGAACAGGTATTCATTATTCTTGGGTGGGACATAATATCTCTTGTCCACGTTTTTGCACGTAGGTGCACTGGTTGCTGGGGTTTGCCAGGTTATGTTTACAGAGTCCATAATAGCATCGCTCATAGGGAATTCTATCTTGGATGGAGTTGCAGTGTGTAGTATCTTGAGGAGTTTGTAGATATTGTGAGAAACCTCCTCCAAAGGAATCTCCAAATCCTGTGCCACTCATTTGAACTGTTCTTGGGGGGTGATGGGCACGATTGTTTCCTCTGATGCCACAGACATATTGCACGGAATGGCATCCTCTTCCGGGTCAGATGCCTAAGTATCATTCGATGGGGTGTACCACAGTCCCTATGATGTTTGTGGGGAACCAGGTGGTAATATTGACTCCTTATAGGAGCTGGGATGCCTGCTATGTGATCCCCTGTGTGGTAACCTGGCGTTCCAATTAAACTATTGGTTTGAAAACGACATGGGAGGACCCATCCATGGTGGTAACCACAGGTAGTTGTCAGATTTTCCTCCTCTATATCTGTAGTTGGAGGGTTTAGGCGGTGATATCTACAGTGAGAATGGTGCATATATGCCCTCCTCTTCCTCACTGGAAAAATTTGATTGTATAGGAGACCTATTCAGTCCGTATGGTGCTAGGGCGTTAGGAGCCAGCAGCTCAATATGCTTTCTCTTTTCCTTCTGTTTTCCCCTTCTTGCATTCTGGTCATTGCCGTGCTGAGTTACTTCTGATAATGTGGCGCCTGGTGCCAAGGGGCCATGCTCTGCCATAGCTACTGGTGCCGGAGTGAGTGCCAGTGCTGATGCCGATGACTGCACCGGTGCTGATGATGGTGCCAGTGCTGGAGAAGCCACTGCTGCTTTAGCTGGTGCTGGTGCTGCTAGCGCTGTCAGCTCTGAGCTTTCACTCTGCACTCTGTCTGCTCGTGCTGAGGGATCCTTGGTCGGTACTGAGTGCTTTGCCGAAGAAGAAGTTGTTGAATGACCAGACCTCAACTTCGCACTTAAGTGCTGATCTTTAGGTGCTGGGGCAGCCAGGGAGCCGGACGGTTTGAGCGATCCCACCGGCTTTCCAGGCATATGCCTTTTTGCTGGTGGGCTCCTGAGGTGGGTTGATGCCCTCTTTTGAGCTGTTGGTATGCTCAACCTAGGCTGGGACTCCCGTCCTGGATCTGACGCTGGTCTGAGGGACTGCTCCAACAGGAGCATTTTCAAACAGAGCTTTCTGTCCCTCCTAGCCCTCAATTTCAGGTTCTTAAAGTGAGGGCAAGTCTGTGCTATGTTCCCCTCACCTAGGCAGCTCATGCACTGGGGATGCCTGTTTGAAATGGGCATGGCGTCCTGGCACTGTGAGCACCTTTTGAAGCCGGTGGACCCTGGCATGTTGCAAGCCACAATTGCCAGGGAAGAGGCTCCTCTCTCTCTCTTTTTTTTTTAAACTAACTAAGGCACTAAAACTAATACGACATCTAATACTACTTCTAAAATAACTCTCTCTCCACTTTCTCTTCTTTTTTTTTTGACTAGAGGAAAGCGGAGCAACTGCGATCTCCGTCTCTATCTGACAGCGGTTGAAAAGGAACTGCTGCGGCTTGGGCTACGTGCAGGCAGTTCAGAGCACCAATGGTGCTCAAGTAGTCCATCTGCAACCCGAGGGATGACTGCAAAAATAATCTCCGGTTTCACTGCAAGGGCGCAATGGACACCTAGAGTGGAGCACCCAGGGACACCACTCGATGAAGAACAGCCAGTAACTCCCAGAGATCCCAAGCGCTTCACTATCCAGGCATGGAATCTGAGATAATACCATTTTATGCTGGACAAAGATTTGCCTAAAGACAAAACTTTTAAAAAGTTTATTAACTACAGAAAAATAGATTTGAAGTGATTATAAATTGTAGGATTAAGAAATCGGATGGAGTTACCAAAGAAATACACAACATGAAGAACACAATCTAGATTCTAACATGATTTGAATCTAGAAATGTTCCATCCTGAGGGATGGTACCTGCAGGCTTGCAGCTCTTCAGTTCACAGGCTGCATTTGCCTGGCAGCCTGGATCCCCTCATCTCCCACTCAAAAGTCTTTTGTCTTTCAGGCATTACTGTAATAGTAATCTGTAATAGCCCCTGTAATACTTACTCAACTGTAAAATTTCATTGCTTTTACTTACTGTGAGAGTAAGAAGAGTCTGTTACTTGGTTGTTTTTCTCAGTCATAGCAGCATCAGTTAGATCCATTGTGTCCAACTAAAATAAACAATAATAGTAATATTTACAGTGCACATTACAAGAGAACATAAAAATTAGATTCTCTTGCCTATAGTGAGATTTGTCATGGATTTTTTTAAAATCAATAATCACAGAGCATTCACAGTAAATTTAGTAAAAATCATATGACTGAGGGAAAATGGTATGTAAGCTCATGGGCAGGAAAATTCAATGGCACCTCTTTAAATATAATATACAGAAATCTCTCCTCTGCCTCCTTCTTGCCCCACCAAGGTTGCACTGACTACCTGAAGCAGCTTCCTCTTTGCCAGCAGTGTAACCCTAATCCCATTTTGGTGAGGGGTGAAAGCTTCAGGAGTAAGGATGGGAGGGGCTGCTAGAAAATAAGTCTGCTCTGCAGTCATTCTGGAGCCGTGGCTCTTATTTTGCAGGTCTGGGCCCCAGTTCCCCATTCTGGGAGTCATAGCTCTGCTCAGGTTTGGATCGGCCACCCCTCCACAATCATGGAGGAAGGGCTGAGCCATATTTGAGTGAGTGGCAGTCTGACCTCAGAGCCAGGCACAGCTTCATGGGATAGGAGTAGAGCTCTGCTATCTGCTTCAGAGCCACGGGCATCCGCAGTTGTGGGTGCAGATATACACAGCCCCATTGTTGTGGATTGGCCCATGGATGTGGATTCTATTTTTATGATTGATCCCTGCAGCTGCTGCTATGATCTGCATCAGTAGAACACAGAAGAACAGGGAAGCACTCCAGCCAATCCCAGCTCAGCTCTGATTGTGGTCTGCCAGTCAATCAGAGTCTCAATCACAGCAGGGAGGGGCTTAGAGACCACCGTTCACTGTTAGTCAGTCAGCATGCTGACCTTTGATTGGCTCATTCTCCATGCCTTCCTCGTCAACTTCTTTTTCTTGTTCGCAGTGCTATGTTGTCTATCAGAGATTTCATTGGTGGCCAAGGAAATCTGATTGACAGCACGGCACGCAAACTGCAAACAAGGAAAAAGTGGGTGGGACCCATGTGAGGAATGAACCAATCAAAGCCTAAAATGCTGATTGTGAGCCCAAGCTTGGTTATGGATACACATAAAACATGGCATGTGGATTGCTGATCGGATAGAGACTGACACTGAGTGGTTGCGGATCAGGTCCGGATCCACATTTTTATATCCGTGCAGGATTCTAGATAGGAGCCACAATTGCAAATTTAATACAGGGTGGGCTTGCTCCTTAACCACCCTGTCCCCACCCCTGGGGCTTCCCCTGTGCACTGGCTGGTAACCTACCTAGAACCTTTCCCTGCAATCTACTAGTAGGTCACAAAGCATCATTTGGAAAACTTTGCTTTATTACAATCATAAAGAAAAGTAATGGAGAAACAAAAATCATAGTATCCATGATGTTTTTACCATTGAGACAAACCTGCAATGATACTCACCCAGCCTATATTTCTATTCAAACCCAAGCTACGGTGTCAAATTTGTCTTTCACAGACTGTGCTGGGAGACTGAAGTGTTCCCCTGTTAGATTTTGAGTGTTCCCCTATACACTTCAATCTCCCAGCATAGTCTGTGAAAGACATGTTGGTTACAGTACTCCAACAGAAAAACTTCAAATCAAAGCTTCAAAGGGAAACTGCAGAATTAGAATTCATATGCAAATCTGATACCATTAGCTGGGGTCTGACTAGATATAGGCTAGTTTTCTCATTACTAAAGATTTTCCCTTCTTTCAACCTCCCCACTTCCTTACTGTTGTTCCACACTATTTGAATCAAAACTTGCATCAAAAGAAGTTCATTGATTTTTTCTGACAGTCCCAAATTTGATATATGATTAGGATCTGCAGCTCTCTGATGGCCAAATCTTGATCCCATTACAGTCAAAGCAAAACTCTCACTGATTTCCGTGGAAATAAAATTTGGCCAAAAGAGCACCAACTGACATTCTGCTAGCTCTCCTCCTTGGTGGGAAACAATGAGGAAAGACAAGGACTACTGTGGTGAAAGGAGAGGGTTAGGGATTGCACAGCCCAAATAATAACCTTGCTAGCCTCTCAAAAACCCTACAGCTAGCCCACTTTACAAGTCAACATTTTGTCATACAGTAATATACACCTTACAATTAATAACTGCTGAACTCACAGTGTAAGAGTCCTGGATTCTTGTAGCTGCATCAGTGTTTGCTTCCTTTTTTTTAGCTTTTTTGGTTGAATATTTTGCAAATGTACGAACTGCCACTGCCAATAATCCATCAGACCACTCCATGGTGTTAGGATCAGTCTCTCCATATAGCTCACCAACACTGACACACTTTGGGTTTATAACAAAAGTATCCACTTTTCCTTTCTTTGGTGCATTCTGAGGAAAAGACTTCTTTTTTTAATTGTGGAATTTGTATTCTACTATTAGCTTAACTTTACTTCAATTATAAGGCTTTTAACCTTAATTGATTGCATGCTTTGCTACACCATTTTTACACCACAAAGGGTCAAATCTAACAATCCTTACTGAGTCCCTGATTCAAAATGGTATTATGCACGTGTATAACTAATCACGTGAGCAGTTCCACTGACTTCAATGGACTAACTCACAAATGGTCATAAAGACTTTGTTGAATTGGGCCCAGAGTTCTTACTCAAGTATATGTATGTGTATATATGTATGTGATCTTATGGTGGGCTACCTACCCTGCACTGGCCTGCAAAGGGTTAAAAGGACCCTTAGAGAGGTTGCATGAAAGGTAGCGAATAGGCTTACTCAAGGCTTGTCTATAGTTGAAATGCTACAGTGGCATAGCTGAACCACTGTAGTTCTTCAATATAGACATTCCCTACAGCAACAGTAGGGGCTCTCCGGTCAGTAGGTAATCAACCTTCTTGAGAAATGGTAGCTAGGCTGACAGAAGAATTCTTCTGCTGACCTAGTGCTGTGTACATTGGGGATTAGGTCAGTTTAACGACATTGTTCAGGGGTGTGGATATTTTTTATATACCCGTAAATGATGTAGCTGGGTTGACCTAACTTTTCAGTACAGGCTAGGTCTCAGTCAAATCTTCCATTAGCGTCAAAAGGGACTCAGGGACCTTGGGAACACGGTATGAAATCCACCATAAATGGGTTTCATTCACATTTAAACAGCATATAGAAGCTTTATAGTGTTTTTAAACACAGTAAATCTTATATTAGAAAAGCCACGTTCCCAATCTGAGTTTTTCAACTGAGGATTAATTTAGGACCTAGCTCTTTTTGATATGGTAGAAATGTGAGCATAAAAGTATTCTAACATTCATGATGACAAAGGTTCAAAATAACGTAACACTGGACAACAAAGTATGAGATTTATTTTCACACTCAGTATGCTAGTTAGAATTTGGGGTTTTTTTGCTTATTCAAAAGTACAGCTAGGTAGCTCAATGGGTTATTGAATGAGACATAGCTGCTAGAGGCCTGGCTCCATAACTTTTTACATGTTATAAGTGAAAAATAATATGCTATGAACCTGTTGCTTATTTGACATTTGCCTTCTTTGCAAAATCACCACACAATTCTAGTAGCCTAACACTGAAAAAAATAGACCTGTTGCAGATTTGGGTTAAGTGTATGGGAAAGCTTGCACAATCACTGCTGATACACGAGTCCATCAGACGCAAAATTATTACTAGGTTACCCTTACCCAAAATAATTTACACTGTGAGTTTCTTCTTTGAAATCATATTTAAAAGACTAATTAAAAATTAAATTTGACTGGAATATGTTGACATCCTTAATAAAAAAAATGGGAGCGTAAAATATGTATACTTTTTAAAATATAAATAGATCTCTTTCAGTTTTCTTTGCTGACAGGTCTGATTAATTTTAGTTTGTTGATTAATTAAGTCCAAAACATAAACAGTGGACTAAATGGTTCAAGGAACCATGAGGTTCAACAAAGACAAGTGCAAAGTCCTGCACTTAGGACGGAAAAATCCCATGCACTGCTACAGGCTGGGGACCGATCAGCTAAGTAGCAGCGCTGTAGAAAAGGACCTGGGGGTTATGGTGGACGGGAAGATGAATATGAGCCAACAGTGTGCCCTTGTTGCCAAAAAGGCCAATGGCATATTAGGCTGCATCAGTAGGAGTATTGCCAGCAGATCGAGGGATGTGATAATTCCCCTCTATTCGACACTGTTCAGGCCTCATCTGGAATACTGTGTCCAGTTTTGGGCTCCCCACTACAGAAAGGATGTGGACAAATTAGAAAGAGTCCAGCGGAGGGCAACACAAATGATTAGAGGGCTGGGGCACACAACTTATGAGGAGAGACTGAAAGAACTAAGTTTATTTAGTCTACAGTAGAGAAGACTGAGGGGAGATTTGATAGCAACCTTCAACTACTTGAAGGGTTGCTCCAAAGAGGAGGGAGCTAGGCTGTTCTCGATGGTAACAGACGACAGACCAAGGAGCAATGGTTTCAAATTACAGCTGGGGAGGTCGAGGCTGGATATTAGGAAAAACTTTCTCACTAGGAGGGTGGTGAAGCATTGGAATGGGCTATCTAGGGAGGTGGTAGAATCTCCATCTTTGGAAATTTTTAAGGCCCGGTTAGACAAAACCCTGGCTGGGGTGATTTAGTGGGAGTGGTCCTGCTTTTTAGCAGGGGGTTGGACTAGATGACCTTGTGAGGTCCCTTCCATCCCTATGATTCCATGATTCTATGAACTGGTAATGCGACATGAAGTGTTTCAATACTCAGTTACTCCAGGTTCAAATCTAGCACAGATTTGTAATTACTAAAAGTTGTCTCAGTCCACTTTTTAATAGACAGCTGTCCATATCATAACTGATATACATGAGCACACTTAATAGAGAGGCCAATGACTAAATGAACAGGCATGAAGAACAAATTTCCTCTCAGACACGGGTGGTCTTCCTAAGGGCTGAGACACAAAGTTTGCGTGAGGCAAGGAAATTTGCACTGAATTCTCTTGCTCTTCCTACAGCCACTTCAGAGTGCAATTTTCAAAAGTGTTTAAGAGACATAGGTATCCAATTTCTATTGATTTTCAGTGGGAGCTGGGAATCAAACTCCCTTTGGGGTACTTTTAAAAATACTCTCCCCAGTGTACAGCAGTGCTAATATATTACTTTTCCAAAGCACACAATTTGTAAAAAAATAAACAAATAAACATCTTTAAAAATAAATTAGTTTGCCAAAAATTAATTATGATCTATGAAGAATTATGAATCACCTTTAAAATAAATGTCTTTCAAAATTCAAAATGAAATTAAACCCAGGAGACAAACTAACATACAAGATTAATTATTTAAAGATCTTACCTGCAACACAGCATCATTTTTTGAATTTTTTTCCAAACATAGAGTTGGCAAAATTATCAAGGCTTTTTCTAAAATTGTTCTAACAGTTGTCTTCCCTCCACCTGTGGGGCCTACTAACATCACACCAACCCGAGCCTGAAAACATAATTGCAAAGATCAGCTCATTTCTAAGCAGTACTAGACCTTATCCCTTAAATGTTAGACTATTAAAAAAAAATCTATGATTGAGAGCATGTGCAAGTTTAGATTTCTGATATGAATTTGATTGTTTCTGAAAAATAACTTTTCTTTCAAGTACTATGTCAATTTTGTAGTTCTCAATAGGCTTGTGATTATATTAGGATCTTTTAGACATCACATATATTCAAAGAATCTTTGAACTTTTAGTATTTCAAATTCATAACACTTATATTAACAAAAGTTCTGTTGTACTTACCAAAATTTGATTATAAAACTGTAAAACTTTTTCTCTCTGAGTTGCCCAAGGCTGCAAACATAAGTGTTGTATTGCAACAGCTACTGCTTTCTAGGATTAAAAAAAATCATGTTGTTAGAGCAGTAATAATACTTAATAGAAATAAAAATGTAAAGTGATGGCTTCTGTGGTAAATGCATTTTCTTTAAAACATTTTTTGGAAAGCAGCAGTATCAGAAGCAGAAGAAAGAGAAAAAATAGGCGATTTCCACAATACCTGAGACTAATATTTCTTTTAAAAGAATGTAATAAATGAAATAGTTTATTGTATCTCCTAAAAATATAAAAATGTTTTTGAGGCATGCTAGAATCCAATTAACAATATCATAAAGAAATCTCTGCTTAATTGCAATGCCAACTATAATTATTAAATATCACATCTGTATCATGTTAATATGCATATATCATCTTTGTATCAGAAGTTATGAATATTAGTTATATACCTGTATCACATTTGTATTTATTTCTGGGATAGTACCTGCAAGATAATTTACATCCAGCCTAACCAGCACATAGTAAATGGACTATTCAAGTTTCATGGCCCATGAAAGGCATTTAGCACTCACAACAGGCCATAGATGAAACTCATTCTGCCCAGATGGCTCTTCCTGCACATGCCTGTTTCCAGTGGGCCAGTCACTGCTTCTGAGAGTCATCAAAGCATGTAGGGACATGTGCTTTGTTCATGTGACTTGGACTCTATCTTGTGCCAATAAGATTCCATAAACAGATGCTGTGAGGCTTTGTTTGAAACAGAAACTTTCTAGGTACATGGCAAAGGGTACAAAAGACCCTTGAAACATCTCCATTTTGTCTCTTTCCTGTTCTGACACTCTGGACTGTGGATTTACAACTAAAAGGACTATGAACTGAGGCTCTTCCACTCTTTGGAAGTTACTAAAGAATTTTTACAAGACAGCAATTTATTCCATCATTGCTTTGATCCTGATTTAAGAACAGTGAAGGATTACTTATATACATGCAAGTTCCAAAGGGGTAGCCATGTTAGTCTAGTTCAGCAAAACAAATAAGGAGTCTTGTGGCACTTTTAAAGATTAACAAATTCATTTATCGCATGAGCTTTCGTGGGAGAAAATCCCATTTCATCAGACATGTATATGTATGTGTATATATGTATGTGATCTTATGGTGGGCTACCTACCCTGCACTGGCCTGCAAAGGGTTAAAAGGACCCTTAGAGAGGTTGCATGAAAGGTAGCGAATAGGAAGGGGCTTCCTGGCAGCCAATCAGGGCTCAGGAGGCCAGCATAAAAGAGATCTTCATAGCAGAACAACTGAGAGCAACTCCCAGAAGTTTGAAGAGGGAGGACTCTCAGTACCCTGGATAGAGCAGTGGCGGGCTGCTGGGAGTCAGCAGAGGCAAGTGCCCTGAAGCAAGAGCAGAGAAGCTACTGGGGCTATGGGGAAGTGGCCAAGGGAAATCCACAGGGGAGTTGGAGAGAGATGCAGTGGAAGGCTGCCAGACACAGGGTCTCTGGGTTGGAACTCAAAGTGATAGGTGGGCCTGTGTCCCTCTCCTTGCTCCTTCAATCACCATATCATCTCTCCAACAAAAGTGCTTAACTTAATTGTAGTCAATTGGATAGATTGCCTCTGCAAAATTCGGCCCTCATACCCCAAAGACTTGCATATTGCATAAATATGGGGGAAATTAGGCACAATAGTTTTACACAAGAAATCAAGAAGATCAAGGGATCTTTATTTATGAGGGTTGGACAGAGATCCATCTTCTCTTCAGTATACACACAAACTCCAGCTACACATGACCACCAAAAATAGAGAAGACTCCAAAGTGTTTAGTTCTTAGGCAAATTTCAACAAATGAAGAGAAAAACTCTACCGGTTTCTCTCAAACAAACCAGAAATTCCACTTTGTGACACTCTGTACCACATGTACACCCTTATGGCATCATTTGTGTATCATTCATGTTCAACCTCAACATGAAAGTATGTATTGTCTAATGCAAAGTATGTCACATATGGTGTTTTTGGAATGCTCATGATAAAGAGCATTATTGTTATGGTAGATGTTTCCTGCAATATCATATGTATGGTTATGAAGCTGTGCTATGTAACATTCCCAAGTATGTCTCGCATGGCTTGAATAGATCCAGGCAAAAACAAAGTACGAGTATCTGATAAGGTGATGCACATTTGATGCAAGTAAAGAAAAGTCATGTTAGATATTGCTGATCACTTGACCCCAAAGGGTGGCAGGGAATCTGTTAAAATGAGATGTATTGAGGTCTCTGGAGCTCTCTCTTGCAGTCCACCTAGAAAGCAACATGAAGACAGACTTCTCACAGGGGGATGCCTGGTTGGGGGCTTACAAACCAGTCTGTAGTAAGAACCAGCTCAGACAGCTACTAAAAGTGTTAAGGTTAGTTTAGAATGTGATCTGCTTTTATTTCTTCCTGAGCAAACCTGATTTGTATTCTTCTGGCTTATACTCACTTAAAATATTTCTATACTTAATAAACTTAATTGTTTGTTTTATCTGAAGCACTGCATATGGCTTGACTGTGTATAAAGACTTTGTTTAAAGTGACAGAGGTGGTACATATCAATTTTATTGATAAACTGACTAATCTATGAACTTGCAGAGTCCAAGAGGAAGCACTGAACACTGTAAGACTAGGGTTGCATCTGGGACAGAGGATATTGGCTGGGGATCGTTCTATTGCAGAATCCCACAAGTGGCTGGCCAAAAGCACTCACTCACTAAGGAAAGAGCTGCTTGCTTGCAGGAGGCTCTGAATGAACTAACCCAGGATTGGGTGTTCACACAGTAGGGCAAGTGCAAGATGGGCTCCAGGAGTGAGGAATTGGGGTGACACAGTGATATACCAGTCCAGATTGCAGAGGGAAACAACACACACCTTTAACAGAAATCCCATGTTATTTTATATCAACATGTGAAATTAACAGAAAAGATTAAAAAGGAAAATTGACTTATTTTCAAAAAATAATTTTCTTTAGAAAACTTAAATATCTGGACTACGGACAAAAAATGTTAAGGGAAAAACCCTGCTTCTCTTTCCCTCTGCAAATCCATAGGATCCAATAAGTAGTGAAACATGTCCTGTTCCACTGCACTGCGCTCAGATGATGAGAAGTTGCATAGGACGGTTCTACTCCCTTGTCACCATGGGGCTGTGAGGGGTGGAGGATAAGTCAGCAAATATGTGACTGGAGATCTACAGTTCAAATGTTTCTGTGTGAAGTGGGTCAGACCTGAGTCTTCAGGACTTGCAGAGTGGCTTCATGGCAGAGGGTAGAGAGAGGAAGGACGCTATTCTCTCAGCCATCAAACCACATCATTTCAATTTGCTGCATATCAGGGTTTTTCCCTTAATAAAATAATTAAGAACTTTGAACCATTTATCTCTTTCTTTGTAAAAAAAAAAAAAATGAAACAAAAAAACCCCCAAAACCTAATATTTAAATTGTTGATCATGATCCCAGAAAAGTCCTATCCATTTCATTACCTCTATTCTGTGAGTGCTTGTTCTTGGAACTGTAATTCCTGGGAAAAGATCTGCCATAATGTTCTCAAAAAGAGGAACATCTTCTGCAAGAAACTTGGGTAAATTAGCTTCTTTCAGTGAATTGATTATAATGAAAGTTTCATCTTCTGCGGGAACACTAATATCATTTCTAGAAAAATATAAAAATAATGTCAACCCATCGTAATTCACATATGGTTCTGTCATACTTTCTCATTTACTAATTTATTTATAATCTATTGTATATTTTAGCAGATACTTCAGAAATAATCACATATTTGCACTAAAAAGAGTGTGAAAGGACAAGGTGATATCAAGTTTATTTAATTTGTATTCCACCCTGAGACAAAGCTTTGGTCACTTTACTCATTTGGGACCCAAATCCAACTCTGACTGAAATAAAAGATTTTTCCTGACTGAAGTCGGAGCAGGCCCGTGAGTAATAAATTCATACGAAATCTATTCAATGGCAGGGGGAAAAGGCAAATTAATAGAGTGTAATAGGATTTCAAGGCACAGTGCATTAAACAACAATTATAGAAATGTATGGCTGGAATGGATCTCAAGAGATCATCCAGTCTATCTCCCTTTGCTGAGACAGGGCCAAATATACCTAGAGAATCCCAGACAGGTGTTTAACTGGCTCCTAAAAACGTTCCACTATCTCTTTTGGTAATTTATTCCATTATATAACTATCCTTACAGTCAGAAAGCTTTTCCTTACATCTAACCTTGATCTTTCCTGCTACATAACAAGCTAACTATTTCTTTCCTGTGTCCATTTAATGGAGGACAATTGATCACCATCCTCTCTATAACATATTTGTAGACTGTTATCAGGTCTCCCAAGGACTGATCTCTGCGGGACCCTACCAGATCTCCTGGTTTGACAGCGAACCACTGATAAGTACTCAGTACGGTTTTTCAACCAACTGTGCACCCACCTTACACTAATTTCATCTAGAACACATTTCCCTAGTTTGCTTATTAGAATGTTATATGGGACTGTGTCAAAAGCCTTACTATAGATATATCATGTCTACAGCTTCCTCCTGTCATTAGGTCAATAATTCTGTCAAAGGAGGTAATCAGATTGGTTTAGCATAATCTATTCACAAATTCCCGTTGGCTATTAATTCATCCTATTATTCTCTAGGTGCTTAAAAATTGATTGTTTAATTATTTCTTAATTATATAAGGGGTGCTGCTGGTCCTGTGCCTTCTCATTCCTTCTTGCTGGTAATTCCAACATTGGGGTAGGAGGACATCTCATAGAATGGATATGAGCAACTCATTTCAAAGAACATTTATGGAAGGTTAGTAACCATTTTTCCTCTTTGAGTGCTTGTTTATGTCCATTTCATGCTAGGTGACTCACAAGCAGTACTTTCTGGAGGTGGACTTGGATTTCATGGATGTGCTGACTGCTCTCCCAAGACTGGCATTGTCACAGGCCTATTGGGTGATGGAGTTCCAGGGGCCCATGCTGACATGGTGACTGTTGTGCTTAGACCATGGCCAGTTTACTTCTAGAGAGAGCCGTGGGTGTCAGGAAGAGGCCCAATGCACCTTGTTCTTTCTGGCTTCTATTGTCTGGACTGGCTGTCCTTTCAGCATTGGTGGGACTGGAAAGGGGAAGAGGTCCTTTGCCTCTTAGAAGTCCTCTGAAGTCGAGGGGCCATCAGGTTTCTGGTATAACAGCTGCTTCCAGGTGTTGACAGAGGGTCCCACACAGGAGTCAATGATGCTGTTGCTGGCTTGAGGGATGAAGAGTGGCCCAAATGGGTCTCATTGTATTGGCCTCCCCCCACTTGTCTCTCTTCTGCACCAATGAGTGCCCTCTCTTACTGCACTGCTTTTTGTGCTTCTTCCTCAGCACCAGAGATGGTGAGCAGTGCTGGAAAGAGCCTACTGCTGGAGGAGCTCTCCACATGGCTGTTGAGATATTTGGTGTCAATTCAGAGTGACTCAGCTCTGAGACTGGTCTGAGGGTTGCCTCTCTGAGAATGGCCTTCAGCTGAATACCCAGCCTTCTTAGTGAGAGGTCTGAAGACCTTGCAGATCTGACTCTAGTGTGGGTCACTCCCTGGCACTTGTTTGCTCCAAGAGCCACATGGCTTGAAGCTCAAGGACCATGGTGTGACGCTGTTCGGATTTAGGGAACCATTTATGATATCATTTTGTATTAATATTTTATAATTGTTATAATCCATAGGAACTATGCCATGTTTGGTGTCAATAGAAAGGTAATAATTGGTGGGAAAGGTTATATAGTTTATGTGTAGGATTCGTATTCATATTCGAAATTAGGAATATGATTATTATATTTTAATTGGTGAGAGTCTGGGGAAATTCCCCAGACTGAATGTCTACCCAGCCATTGTCCCCCTAATGGCCCATTAAGGAAGCTCCCCAGTATAATGGGCCGAAGAAGAAAACCTGTTGAGCCACTAGGACTTGAACATGTGACTCAACTCCAGTTTGATTGGAAAGAACTGCATACAGCATGGAGAAGGCCAGAGGTGATAAAAGGCAGCAGCCCCGACTCCATCGTGCTCTCAAATCCCCAGTCTACAGCCAACACCCATCTCTGGAACTATTCCTCTGAGACTGAACAAAGGATTGAGGCCCACCCTGATGCTGGGTGTTTACCAGAGGAACAAGCCTGCAAACTCCAGAGGAACAAGCCTGCAAACTGCTTTTCATGAACTTTAAATCATTTGTACGTATGTGATTCGCTTTGACCCTTTAACATCTCTCATATTTTGCTTCTTTTCTTCTTATATTAAACCTTTAGTTGTAGTTGCTAAAGGATTGGCTACCAGTGTGGTATTTTGGGTAAGATCCAAACCTATATTGTTCTGTATGCTGTGGCTGGCCCTTTGGGGTCAGGAGAACCTGTATCTTTAAGGGACCGTGCGGCTAGGTGGGAGCCAGAGGAGCTGGAGTGCAATAAAGGGGGCTGTTTCTATTTTGGGCAGATTTCTTGGTACCCAGTGTGGGGAACCAGAAGCCTGTTTGTGACTGATAGGGAGACTGGTTTAAGTACCACCCATCAGTGTGTGGGAAGTTTGGCTCCCAGTTTTGCAGCTTCCCCTGATTTTTGCACGTCCAGGAGGGTATCCCAGGAGGCCCCGGTCACACATGGCATACCCAAGCCCCTGGGACAAATAGTCCCACAACAGTGAGGACAGCTATTCACAGTACTACATCTACTAGCACTGACTAAGAACTATATACACTAACTACAAAACTATACAAATATGAATAGAGAAGAGTCCAAACCACTGGGGAAGAAGCTTTGCTGCAACAAAAAAGGTTTTTTCCCACAACTATCATGGGCACTACAAAGGAACCATTGAGGGGAAAAATCTCTGCCAACTGTATATGTGGTAGACACAAACAGCATGGAATGGATATGAACAAGCACTCAAAGAAGAACCCAATGTTAAGCAATCTACTTTATAAAGACCATGGTAAAAAGAAGGATTGGATCTATGAAACATTAAGCACTATTACTAAGCTAGTGAACTAAAAAATGTGATGTACTGCATAACACCAAACCATGATAAGGAAGGTAGAGAGAGAACAAGCTCATAGTCATGCAATCAAACTCTAGCTCTTCGATTTCTTGGATAAAGAATTCTAAAGGCCAAAATCAGTCATTAATTGAATAGCCAATAAAAGTCAATTTCTGCATCACAGTTGAATGCTGAAAGTTAGGGTGTTTCAGTAGGAGAGACAGCAAGGGTTGTTGAAGCATTTTGGCCTGAAAGTGCTAACCGAGATTTGGCAAGGATTAGGAAAAAACAGCTGGGAGTAGAAGACAGTGGGGAAAGTTCCAGCCAGGAAAAGCTGCAATTGGAAGAATGGGGATAGCCAAGAGTTTTGGAGTAGCTGAGAAGTTAGCAGTTGGGAGTGGGAAAATATTGGCCAATTTGAACAACGGAATGAAAGCAGCAGTTGTAATCAGAGGGAGTGAAACTTAGGAAATGTCCGGAAATATACTTTCCATATAACTAAAATTAAAAGCAGAAGCTGTATGGAAAATGGATTTGGCTAACATACACACGAGCACATGCAAAATCCCACATGTGCAAAACAACAGCTGCTAAACACTTTTGACCAGATAAATCCATGGTATGCCTTCATTGTTTTCAGTGAAATTATATCATGAATGAATTTGACTCTTTACTTCCCTGATGTAACTTTGAACATGTGAATGTAAGTAAAGCACAAATTGCTGCTTCTGAATGTCTGCTTTCCTCTTCTGGGCAGAAATGCGTTACTTTCTCTTTATGAGTCCAAAACTACAAGATGTTGCTCACACCTGATGCTAAAAGGAATTGAAGGTGTTCAGCAATCGTAATGCTAAAAGAATAGCTGTTTGAAAGTAGGATGCATCATTACTCAGGTTTTGTGTTGACACACAACATAAAGAAGCTCTCACTGCACCTCTGTACTCATTCATAAGTAGTATGTGATGCCAAATCAAGGTTTCACCACTGGACTTTAGTATGAAATTGTGTTTTATTTTACTTTTTAAGATGCCATAAGAAATTTAATAATACAGTGTGGGAAAGATTCAGACTCATACTCACTGTATTTTTAACTCTTTTTTCTTCTGTCCGGCCCTTAATAACACTGTCTTTATTGCTCTCATACCAAAATCATAGTGATCCTAAAAAACATTAAATATACTTCTTTAGAGAAGCTAAAAAAATAATTTCTTAAACACTGTGAGACATAAATTGACATATGTATTTGAGAACTAGAAACTCAGTGACACTACTTGGATGCAGATAAAGACAAAATTTGGCCTTGACCTGTATGCTTATTATATATAAAAATAATTCCATTTGTAAAAATATAACCCAATCAAAGAATCAAACAAAACAGGTTTGATATAAAAATATATATCTATATAAGAAATTTCTTAAGCTAACCAATGACGATTCAAAAACTTGAAAAGTAAGGCTAATCCATGTACTTAATAACTCATGCCTAAGTAAAAAGTTTACTAAATAAATTTTAATATCATGACCAAGTCAAGGATATTTTTTGAGGAGATGGAGACAAAGCAATAAGTTCACATTATGGAATAAACTCTTGCAAAATCTATTTTTCATTATTAAATGACTGATCATTGTTGTAAAAGCAAAATAAAATCAGAAGAATCCTAACCTGTATTATGCTCTTTCCTAGAACTCAAAAAGAAATAAATATTTTAAATTTAAAAATAAATTGTTAGAAACAAGGATTTCCTAAGCAGACAATACAAAGGTTGTTTACAATGTGTTCAAAACCTACTTAGTATTAATAGAATCCCTAGATATTTGATAAAATATTGGCACACCATAAGCTACAGATGGATTTCACATATTTTCTTGTGCATGCACACTTTTCCCACACTCATATGTAAATATTGTTCTAAAAATGCAGTGTTGTTGTAACAGTGTCAGTCCCAGGGATATATGATAGACAAAGTGTGTGAAGTAATATCGTTTACTGGACCAGCTTCTGTTGGTGAGAGAGGCAAGCTTTTGAATTTTTACAGAGCTCTTCTTTATGGGAAATGTACTCAGGGTGCCACAGCTAAATACAACATGGAACAGATTGTATAGCATAAGTAATTAACATGTATTTCAAGAGACCATTCAAACTGAAGTGATCCGTTAACATCCCTCCTGTCATAAGGGAGAGAGGAAGGGAGAAAGTCAGTTGTGTGGATAACATTATTTGTGGGTTACAGTTTGCTGTAATAAGCCATAAATTCAATGTCTATTCAAGTTCATGATTTTTAGTGTCTAGCTAAATTATGTCCTAAGTGCACTAAATGCCTCAACATCTATGTGGGTGAAACCACTCATTACATTTTTTAATGAACTCATACAGAAAAACAATAAAAGACAAAACAACCATATATCTCGTGAGTGAACACTTTTCAACAGGCAATCACTCTATCTGACCTATCAATCCTCATTCTCAAAAGAAACCTGTACAACTTTCAAAAAATGGGCATGGAAGCTTAAATTCATAATTCTGCTAGGCACTAAAAATCATGGACTGGAATTAGGGCTTATTACAATAATCAATAACCCACTAACAATGCCCCCAACAGCTGCCTTTTCCCCTCCTCTCATTCCCACCATAGCTGGTAGGGTGTTAGTGGGCCACTTCACCTCAAATGATTCCTTGAAATATGTTAGTTACTTGTGTTAAACAATCTGTTCCATCTTGTATTTGGCTGTGACACTCTGGGGCCATGCCTACATTTCAGAAATTCATTGACAAAACATATCTCATCTTTCAGTCACTGCTATAATTGTAGCAGTGGCTGTTGACCACACTGCTATCCTCAAGTTGGTGGAGTGCGTCCTCACCAAGAGAACTTCCAGTAACCGAAGGGGCAGTGTGAGGGGAGATGAGAGAGCTATCTGCCATCTCCCTGCAGGGAGCCCACAGTTCCCTGGACTCCCTGTGGGCTGCCCACTCACCAATGGATCCCAGCCAAGGCGCAGGGACTTCTCCACTCCCAGGCCATGCACTGACTCTGAGCTGGAGTGGGCTATTGCAGCTCCCTATGGATTGCCTGGTCACACATTGCAGCCAGGAGCAAGGAGGCAGTCACCTACACCTTGGCTACCAATGAGGCTGCAGCCGCCTGCATCCAGGGTTGCAGCCAAATGGCAGCCGCCCATGGCTTGCCAATGTCTCAGGTTGCCAGCAGAGTGGCAGCTGCCCATGCCCAGGGTCATAGCCAAGCAGCAGCCACCCACAACTTGCTGGCATCCAGGGCTCGCAGTAGAGCTGCAGCCTCTTGCATCCCAGCTGGGAGCCAGATGGCTCTCCCCTCCCCTTACTTGTCAATTTTACTACTCTAGCAGATCAGTGAAATTAACAAGTATGAGAGCCCCTCAACTGCTCTAAGGGAATATAGTGTATACACTGACATTGCGTTGCCCTAGCTCTGCTGACAAAAACCCTATGCCTCTCATCGAGGTGATCTTATTTTGTCAAAAATAGGACAGTTTTGTTAGCAGGGAGGTGACTGTTGTGTGTACACCAGGACTACTTTGTCAACAAAAAGGAACGTTGATATCTGGACAGTAACCGATGTTCCTCGAGTTGTATATCCCTGTAGGAGTACTCCACTCCAGGTGCTTGGTGCATCCTCGCACCAAGTCCAGATATTTTGTCCCCTGCAGTCCCGCTCCGGTCACGTCCGCACAACCCGCCTCGCACTGCCGTTGGTGCCACAAGTCATGCAGCTGCGACCAGCCTCCCTCAGTTCCGTTCCAACCACGCAGCCTAGATTCACAGCTCCGTAATAGAGGGGAGGAGGCAGCCTCCCTCAGTTCCGTTCCAACCACGCAGCCTAGATTCACAGCTCCGTAATAGAGGGGAGGAGGGAGGAACGTGGAGCACCCCTACAGGGACACACTTCTCAAGGAACATCGGTTACTATCCAAGTAAGCAACCTTCCTTTCCTCTTTGAGTGGTGTCCCTGTAGGGGTGCTCCACTCCAGGTGCCTATGGAGCAGTTCCCCTATGGAAGGAGAATACTTAAGAGCTTGTGTCCTCTATTTCACCAGTACTTTGGTGCCTAGATCTGTATCTGCTCTGAGTGTTTGGTCGATCGCATAGTGTCTGGAGAACATGTGTACCAAACTCCATGTAGCGGCCTTGCAAAGGTCGGTTAGTGGAATGTTCTTAAGGAAAGCCACAGTTGTAGCCATACCCCTTGTAGAATGGGTTTTGATTGGGTCTGGGGGTATTGTATTGAGGAGTTAATAGCATGTGATTATGCAATCCTTTATCCTCTTGGAAAATCTCTGGTTGGATACTGCCATGCCTTTTGAATGTTCTGCTATGGATACAAAAAGCCTTGGAGATTTCCGTCATTTCTTTGTTCTGTCTATGTAAAATGCAAGGCACATCTGACACCTAGCATGTGTAGGAGAGCTGAATGTGGATCAGAGTGCGGCTTTGGATAGAACATAGGTAAGTTTATTTCCTGATTGATATGGAAGGTGGTATCGATTTTCGGGATGAACCTTGGATGTGGACATAGTGTTACTTTGTCTGGATGAAAGATTATATACGGCGGATTGGCCGTGAGCACCGCCATTTCACCTACTTGCCTTGCTGCTATTATGGCTATGAGGAAGCAGACTTTCATGGACAAGAATTTTAAGGAGCAAGTAGCCAGTGGCTCAAAGGGTTTTCTGGTGATAGTCCGGAGGACTAGGTTTAAGACCCAGGGTACCGCTCGGGGGTGTACAGCAGGGTATACGTTCTGCAGTCCGTTCATGAAGCATTTGAGTAAACTCTGTGAGAATATGGGTTTATCATCAATTTTGGCATGGAAGGCTGAGATCGCTGTGAGGTTGTACCTTCAGTGAGCTGTTTGCAAGACCCCCGTGTTTCAACTGGAGGATGTATTCCAAGATGGACTGGAGCGGTGTGGAGCATGGAGAGATTTTTCTGTCCTCACACCATTTATTGAATCTACACCATTTTTGTAGGTATGTCTTTTGTGTAGATGGTTTCTGGCTATTTAATAAGATGTTCTTTACTTGTTCTGAGCATTGAAGATTGTCAGATTGCAGCCACTGACCAGCCATATTGTCAGATGGAATTTGTCTAGGTCAGGATGAAGCACTCCCCCAGCGTCCTGGTGAAGAACATCCTTTCATAATGGCAGCGGTACTGGATCAGTGATGAACATCCAGAGAAGGTAAGGAGTCCAGATTTGCCTTGGCCAAGCTGCGGCAATGAGGATTATTGTTACTTCATCCGCTTTGGTTTTCTGTACTGTCCTGTGTTTCAAGGATATAAGTGGGAACACATACTGTAGGTATCCATATTAGTTCTGGAGGAAAGCATCCCCTAGTGATTGATCTCTAATCCCTGCCCTGGAGTAGAAAGCTGGGCATTTCTGGTTCACCTTTGTAGCAAAGAGATCTATGTCCAGGAAACCCCAGTGGTGGAATATGCTGTGCAATACGTGAGTATTGAGCTCCAATTCATGTTTGTTTGCTAAGTGTCTGCTATGATATTTTGGCAACCCGGTAAGTTTGCAGCTGACATATTCACACTGTGACAGGCAGGCCTGTCCAGCCCTGAAAAAGGCCAGCAAACCCTGTGGGCGACAGAAGCCCCGCCCTTCAAGCCCTGAGGTTCAAGGGCTCTCTAGTGACTGTATTGACTCTGTGGCTGCTAGGCCAGCCTGCCTTGAGGTGCAAGGGCTCTCCAATAACTGTATTGGCTCTGTGGCCGCTAGGCCAGCTGGCCCTAAGTATAAGGGCTCTCTAGTAACTGTATTGTCCCTGTGACTGTTAGGTCAACCTGATGCTGAGGTGCAAGGGATATACATCAATTTCGTGAGGACCGCCCTCCTTAGCTATAACCCCGGATGATCCCCACTCGGGGGCACCACGGGGGGCGACAAACGTGACACACACCATGCTTGATACACCAATTCCAGGGGCAGACTGCCTCTGAACATAAGGATTGAGAACGGGTGCCACCCTCTTTATTTATGTAATACATGCATGCTACATTGTATGCCATGATTTTTACCGTTTTGCTCTTTATCATAGGAAGAAATTGGGCACATGCCTTCCGTACTGCTTGTAGTTCGAGGAGGTTGATGTGGAGGCATGTTTCGTTTATGGACCAGCAACCTTTAGCAGAGTAACTTTCCTGGTAAGCGCCCCACCCTAGTAGGGATGCATATGTCGTTCTAAATGCAGTGGGTGGGTCTTGGGTGAATGGTATTCCTTTTAGTATGTTGTGTGGTTGTAGCCACCATTATAGGGTGTGTTTGACTGTGTCTGGCATTGAGACTATTTTGGACAGGCTGTGCCTGTTTGGTTTGTATATGGAGTTGAACCTCAGTTGTAGGGTTCGCATATGGAGGCAAGTATGAGGAACTACCACTGTTGTGGCCGACATGTGGTCTAGTAGCTGTAGGCAGTTGCGTACTGTTAATGTCAGGCTGCCTAGTATGGTGTTGATGAGATCCACTGTGGTGCAGAATCTCTTGAAGTGATGCTGACACTTCTGTTGTGTCTAGATGGGCCCCTATAAACTCCAGTTGTTGGGTAGAGGTTAATATCAATTTTTGATGGTTTATCGTGAGTTTGGAAAACAGAATCGTTGTTTTCTGGTTCACTTGTTGTGCTTGCTGTTGCCTGTTTGATTTTAGTAAGCAGTCATCCAGATATGGGTAAATGATTATCCTGTGCTTGTGTAAGTAAGCTGTTACGACCGCTAACACTTTTGAGAAGACTCTTGGGGCTGTGGATAAGCCGAATGGTAATACTGTGTATTGGTAATGATCTTGCTCGATCACAAATCTGAGAAATCTTCTGTGTGTCGGGTGAATTGTTACATGAAAGTAAGGGTCCTGTAGGTCGAGGGATGAATACCAGTCCCTGTGTTCCAGCACTGGATTATGTTTGAAAGAGTTACCATCTTGAATCTATGATTTTTCACAAACTTGTTTAGGCGTCTTAGATCCAATATGGGTCTACAGCCTCCATTTTTCTTTTGAGTCAGGAAAATACAAATAAAACCCTTTCCCTTGGAATTGTTGAGGTACTGGTTCTATTGCGCCTAAGGAGAGTAGATGATTTATCTCTTCTCTTAGGAGTTGCACGTGAGATATGTCCCTGAATAGGGATGGGGAAGGTGGGGGGGAGGGGATGGATATGAAGGGTATGGAGTAACCTTGTTGGATAATTTGTAAAACATATCTGTCCAAAGTTATAGACCTCCAGTTTTTTAGGTATGTAGTTGTGTAGATCGCTGGGTCGGGGAGGTTGTTCAAACCCTCAACCAAAGTTTCAAAATTGCTGTTTTGATGATGATGGTTGTTGAGAGGTCACCGGACTATTGAAGTTATTCTGACGCTTTCTCATTGACCTCTGTCTGTTCCTGTCTTCTTGTTGTCTTTGCTGTGGGTACTGGCTGTATCTGTGATTATACAGTTGATATCTGTATTGTCTCTGTCTTGGGGCAGGTGTATATATGCCAAGTGTGCAGATGGTGGCTCAGGAGTCTCACTGTATGCATGGCGTCATTGGTCTTCTCCCCGAATAACTTGGTTTTATCGAATGGGAGGTCCTCTATGATCGATTGTAGTTCTCTTGGAAGGGCTGTGGAATGCAGCCAGGAAGCTCGACACATGACTATTGCTGTCACTGTGGCTCTCGCTGCTGTGTCTGCAGCATCTAAAGCAGCCAGCAGAGCTGTTCTTGATATAAGTTGGCCTTCTCTGATGAGAGATTGAAACTGTTCTCGGCGGTTTGCAGGAATGACCTCGAGAAAATTGGCAAATCTGGAGTAGTAGTTGTGGTCATAACTGGACAAGAGGGCTGTGTAGTTTGCCACTCTTAATTGTCGGCTCACTGAAGTGTACACTTCTTGGCCAAATGAGTCCACCCATTTCCACTCTTTGTCCTATGGGGCAGATTTGTTGTAGAGCTGTTTACTTCGTTGTTGCGCCGCTTCTACAATGAGTGAGTTTGGAGAAGTTTGCGCAAACAAATATTCATTATTTTTCAGTGTTGTATAGTACTTTTTGTCATATTTCTTGCTTGTTGGGGTAATAGTCGCTGGTATCTGCCATGTGAGGTTTGCCGGGTCCATGATTGTGTCATTCATTGGCAATGCTACTTTGGAGGGAGATGATGTTCCTAGGATCTTTAAGAGCTTGTGTTGTACTTGAGTCTCCTCCTCCAAAGAGATGTGGAGGTCCTGGGCCACGCGCTTGAACAGTTCCTGGAACTGTTTAAAGTCGTCTGCACTTGCAGATGCGTATTGTATGATCGTTTCTTCAGGGAATAAGGAAGAGGTACGAGGTGCTGCTTCCTCATCCTGGTCAGACAGGATATCCATCTCGGATGAGGCTTCAAGCTATGGTCCTTTTGGAATATGGGAATGGTGATGCTGTTTCCCCATATGAGCTGGGGAGTCTGCTATAGGGCCTCATGTACGAGGTCCACATGTCCCAATTCTGCCACTGCATTGAGTATGGCATAGGTGGAGACATCCATGCGGGTATGCCCCAAGGGTTGCTTCTGCAACCTCTGCAGTCCCAGCTGTGTGGTGATGACTGTGTCCTCCTCGGTGAACATCATGGGGAGAAGCCGGTCATTGCCTCCTGCTCCTCATCAGTGTCGGAGAAAGGCGAGAATCGTGGTGAATCAGAGTCGTCTGATTCGATGTGAAGTGTGATGTGTGTTTTCATTTTCCCACAGGAGCCATGGAGACAGTAGTGTCCTGTGTATGTGAATGAGGAGTTGGTGCTATGGTTTGTGCCGCTTCTGAGCTAGGAGGGCCAGCAGGGGGCTTCAGCACTGAACTAGCTGTCAGCTCCACAAGCTCTGGCACCGTCTCAGTGCCCGGTACCGGTGCATATCTCGGTACCATGCGGGTATTTGCCCCTCCTCTTGGGGATGGTGCTGTTGCCGCTGCCTGCTTATGCGGCTGGAGGTTGGAAGTCAGTGCTGGTCGGGACCTCAACTCCGCACCGCAGATCCTTTCCCTCTGTGCCTTGTCAGCCGTGGTACCAAGCGGTTTTAAATCCCCCGCTGGTTTTGGCAGCACTGTCCTCTTCCTGGGGGGCTCCTTGAAGGGGTGGATGATATTTTCCTATCATTCCTGCCCCTATGCCTCAGGGAATCACTGAGACCAGGGTCAGAGAATGGTCTTAAAGACTGTTCAAGCAGGAAGCTTTTCAGCTGCAGCTCCCTATCTTTGCATGCCCATGCCTTTAGATTTTTGCAGTGAGGGCATTTTGGGGCGCTATGCTCCTCACCTAGGCACTGGACACACTGAGAGTGTCCATTGGAAATGGGCATCGCTTCCCTACAAAGGGAGCAGCACTTAAATCCCGTTGAGCCGGGTATTCTCCCCTCTTCTTTTTCTTCTTCTTCTTCTTCTTTTTTTTTTTTAAACACGGACTAAACTAACTAACGAATAAACTATGGAACTAACTTAACTAACATTAACCTATAACTACAACTGATATATTGTATTTTTTGTTTCAGGTGAGGAGTGGTTGGGGACTCTGTCTCGAACCGAAGATGGTTGGAAAGGAACTGAGGGAGGCTGGTCGCGTCCATGAGACCCATGGCACCAACAGTAGCACAAAGTGGGTCATGCGGACGTGGCCGGAATGGGACTGTGGGTGAAAAAATCTCCAGACTCGGTGCAAGGACACACCAAGCACCTGGAGTGAAGCACCCCTACAGGGACACCACTTGAAGAGGAAGATGACTTTTGTCAACAAAACTTCCTAGTGTAGATGAGACCTGAGTATGTTGCCCAGATCTAAAGAAGAGCTCTGTGTAAACTTGAACGTTTGTCTCTATCACTAACAGAAATTGGTTCAATAAAAGATATTACCTCACCCACCTTGTCTCTCAAACTCTGAAAATGATATTTTACCTGTTGTGACAGCTGATTGCTAGCCAATTGGTAAAGACTGACCAATTTTCCAGATAGTGCTTTTGCTGATTTGAAACCTTCTGAAAATAACATTACTTCCGCAATAAGTTGATAATCTGGTACCATCATTGAGACAGGTCGAAAAAGAGATTTTAAATTGTCTGGTAATTCTACACGGCCTTTGTACCTGATGAAGAAGAAAATGAGTCAAGTCTTCAATATTTACACCTGTATTCATTAATTATCTGGGAGTTATAATATTAAGAAACTAAATCATGATTTTTCAAACACAAAAGTTACAGTATAGGTACAGTACTCAATCATATATTTATTTTAATTACATAAAAATAGGTTATTCTAAGTCCTGCATTTCCTACCCTGGCAGCCAGATGGGCACAGGTCTCCCCCTTCCAGACTCCCAGTATGAGGGCTCCCTGATCCCTACTGATCTGGGGCCAGGCTCTCCACCCTGCAGGCTGCTGGGTTTATGGGCCCTGAGGCCCATCTGGGAGTGCTTGCCCTAACTGCTTCTAGCTTCCTAGTGCCAGCAGCAACATTTACAAGGTTAGCTTCATTCAGCTCTGGCTCTGCTTCTACTCTGCTCCAAACTCTAAAACTCCACCCCAAAACTCCACCCCCAAACTACAAACCACCTGGCTGCAACAGGGGATTTTTAATCTAGTGTGGCTAATTACCCTAATTGGTCTCAGTTGCTCCAATTTAAAGTAATCCTGTCCTAGTTACCTAGGAAACAGGGATTTGCTCATCCTGGAGCTAATGTATCTGCCCTCCACCACCCTCCTATAGCCATCAGGCCTGGCTCTATCACAGAGAATTAAATAGTGAAGCTTTGTTGCTTACATCAACACATTTTAATGAGTCCATAGCAGACTTTTTGGATTGCTAGGTTATAACAAGTTCCATCAAGTTTAGATGTTTTGGATAAATACAGTGCAAGCATGTACACTCATTACTTTTGGTATAAACATGGGCAGGAGATAATTAATTATCTACTGATATGCTTCCAGTCTTGGTTACAAGTGTGTAAGGTTTATACAGATTCAGACACCTGCCATTCTCCTTCTCCTTGCTGGGCTCTGTGGACTTGTTTTCATTGACAGTGGCAAATTTGCTCCCATCAGATAGATCTCTCTGATTGACTGAGTGGATCCGTGAAGACCTGCTCAGCCAATCAGGAAGTCAATCCAGTAAGACCACCCTAGCAAGAAGCATAGTGCTGGGTTGGAGGAAAGGGATTTCCTTTTGACTCAGCCTACTGAAGACACCGTGGTAAGTAGGCGGTAGGCAATTAGCGGGAGATACCCAAAGTGTTTTAAATACTTTGCGTATCTCCCTTTGATTGCTGCCAAAATTGCACTGCGGTGTAGACCATGTCTCAGTGTGTTTAGCTGGCATTCAGTACCCCTCAGGATTTTACACAATATTTCTATTGATGCATATAGAAGCTATATTCATGAATCTCTTATGCATATACACCCCTATACTTTTATTCTATAGAGCAGCATAATCATCATACATCAAAAGATGGTAAACATTTAAATTTTCTCTTTTGTTATGTCTGCACATTAGTGACAAAAGACCTGCCCAAGTAAAACTATACAAGGCAAAAGACCCATCACAACTGTTGTTATGATAATCTGAGTTAGCATGTGCCATCAAAACACATGGGATGAATGCAGATAACAAAAAATCATGGATCAGTAGCAAATGTACTCAAAGACAGAACACTGAGAAGAGAATGGCTGTCCAGATCAAATTTATGACTCTAGTCATATAGTAATTCTGGATTACCTTTCAGTAACACAAAAAATCATGATTCTGAGTATAAAAAGGATTCTTCTCACTCATCTAAAACAAGAATACTGCTGCATAGAAAGCAGAGAGAAACACACTTGTCTCACTATCACTTTTCTGTCCCCTCAACCAGGTTCCAAAGATGCAGACATAGTCTTCTCCCTTCACCCAAGGAACATACAACATTTATCTCAGAACATCTTAAATGTATAATTTCTTCTGATTGCTTGTAATGGAGCCAGCAAGAGATTTCTGAAAGGAAATGGTGGCATTATGACTCAGCCTTTACATTATTCGATCATTATATTATTACATAGTGTTTTTCCCAACACCCCTCCTTCATTCAGCATACAAAATGGATAATGTTCAGAAGATAGGGCAAATATTCAATACTACTTTTTATCCTCATCATTCAACATTTGGACCCATGCTTCTTTTTCTGTAAATCATCCTAAACCTGCAATGAATACAGAATTATTAATCTTTTCTTGGGCTCTTCTATCAGTCTCATTATTTGCAGTATCTGAATTAAAACACATCAATGAATTTATCTTTAGCAACTTTCCTCTAAGATTGGGAAGGTTTTCACAAATAGTGAAATGAGATTAAGGCAAAAATCATAAAATCTCCATTAATTTTGAACACCACAGGTGATTAATAATTCTATAGTCACTTCAGGATTTGAATGGTTTCAATAAATGAAGCCTGGGACCATACATTGAATGAAAAGGATAAAAAGAAATAGTGAACAACCACCATCTGTCTTGTACACTGAATAAGGCAGGAGGAAAAATAGTATGTATTATATAATTAAAGATGATCAGAATGAAAACAGATAATGGGGCAGTGTCAAATGCTCTGTGTGCAATCCCTTTCTTTGTAGCCAAGCTCTTTCCTCTATTCAACTCCAATTAGTCCAGTCTATATGGGGCATGCATCAGCATTCACATTGCACTCCTTGTTAATACCCAGCCCGAGATGGGGAAGTTAATGATCCAAACAGTGGACCAAATTCAGGGATGAATCCTGATCACAATGCCATCTGAGGCAAATATTACACATGCATTAAGGAAAAGACCAATCCAACAACTTAACATAAAATGAATCACTCAGGCCTTAAGTTTCAGGGCTTACAGTCTTCCTCTGCTCCCCAAGATGTGAGGTTGCCTGAAGGCAGCCTGATGTTAGATTGTTTACCCTATGTCAGTTCAGATAATTTTGCCTCCCATTCTTTCTGTTCTTCTTTTAGAGCTGGGCTTGTTTTCTTTACTGGCCCCAGTTGTGGGTGCTTGTCTCCATAAATAGCAGTTTTGGCAGTTGGGCTGAGGTGTGGACAGTGTGGTTGCCTGTCAGGAGGGAAGGCTCTCTTTGGTCTATATTCTGGATGGAGTTTGTAAACTTCATCAGAAATCCATCCTTTCAAAGCCAAGTCCTCAAGGCCTTGGCTGGTGAATGCTACTTCTCTTGACAGAAAATTGGTATTGTGATACAATTATCCTACCCAGTGCTGCATCCGAAAGGTATGTGGTTGCAACAGCAGATACTACTGCATGATCCTGGCGTGTGTCTCTTTCATTACATTTGATCAGTGCAAGGGGGCATGATGGAAAGCAAAGTGAATTCATTCCCCAGGAGGTAGTACTATAGGCTCTGTATTAACCAGTTGGCAGCCAAACATTCCTTCTCTAGCACTGTCAATACTTCTCAAAACAAACTCCTCCAGTCACTTTGGCTGCATTTACGAAGGTGTTCTCAGCCCTCCCAGGAATATGTCCATTGCACACCATCGTATTAATGCTGAGCCTACTAAAGTAATACAGGAGAATCTCTGACCAATCCCCAACAAATTGAGAGGAGCAGTGGAAAAGTGTTCTAGGCCATCTGAGAACTTGGGATAACAGAGGAATCCCAAAGAGTATGTCTACACTTGAGGCTCTGTTAAATTGACTTAACCAAGGTTGACTTTAAGTTGACCTAAAGTCAACCTTGTTAAGTCGACTTAGAGACTCCACAGCCCTGCGTCCACACTGGCAGGTGCTAGGTCAATGGAGGGGTGGCCAGGAACTCTGCGAGGGGGCCTGGAGGCCAATTAGGTCAACTTAAGAGCTATTCCCCATCTACACTGGTTTAAGTCAACTTAATAAGGTTGACTAAAGCGTTAGGTCAACCTGAAGAGGTGGTATTCTTAAGTCGACTTAATAAAAGCCCACTGTGGACGCAGGAGTCTGTAGGTCTACTTAACCTTCCTTAAGTTGACCTAATGCTCCAGTGTGGACATACCCTTGGAGCCTGGATTTCCCATCTCCCCTGCAGCAGGCCTAGTATGCTTTTTGGTGATTGTTCCTACAGAAGTTCAAATGAAGTAAATCTTGTCAAGGCTTGCGGTACATCCCTGATGGCAAAGAGCCAGGCTGGTAGTAGTTGGTCCCAGTGTTGAGCATCCTGGACCATGTATTTAATCTATTTAAATCTTTCGCCTAGACTATCTGTCTGTGGATGTTCAAAGATGTGCACAGTGATTTGACTTCCAACATACCACATCAGCAAGGACATGAAATAAGTTCCATGGTCTGTCAGGATCTCTCTACCTATGAGTTCCAAAGAAGATCTTCTGTAGCTCATTAACAATAGTCTTGGTGTTTTGGAATGGAGTTGTACGGCTTCCAGATCTCAGGTGGCATAGGGCAGGTCTATGGGCAGGTCTTCACTGATGGAGGCAAATTTGGCATCATCAGTTTGAACATCCTAATTGACTGCTCAGGTCTGTGAAGACCTGCTCAGCCAACCAGGAAGTTCAATCCCAGAACACAACCTTAGCAATGGAGTAACACTAAGTCGAAGGGAGGCCCCTCCCTTTGACTCAGCACAGTGGACAAGCTGGGAGTTAAGCATTTGAATTGAGGTGCATAAGTTATTTTAAGTAACTCTCAGTTCAACTGCTGCTGAAAAGGGCAGCCAGTATAGACCTACCCTTAGTTAGGGCTCTTGTGCCTTGTCCATTCTCAGTTCCCAAACACAGTTCACTGGAAAGCAACAGTCCAAAGTCCAATCTGGAGGTACTCTGTGATGAGTTTATTGGGGTTGACAAGCTTAAAACTATAACTGTACCTCCAGGTCCTCTGCATCAGTCGTGCTTATTTCTCTATACACTGATAGGGATCCCTTCTCCCCAAGTGTAGATCTACAAACACATAGAACAACCTCTTTCCTTGTCTCATAGACTCATAGACTTTAAGGTCAGAAGGGACCATCTAGTCTGACCTCCTGCAAAATGCAGGCCTCAAGACCTCATCCACCTACTCCAGCAATAGGCCATCAACCTATGACTGAGTTATTTACCTCCTTATATCATGATTTAAGGACTTTAAGATACAAAGAATTCACCAGTAGGTGAGCCATGCCCTGTGCTACAGAGGAAGGCAAACCCCCCCCGGAGCCCAGGCCAATCAGCCCTGGGGGAAAATTCCTTCCCGACCCCAAATATGGAGATCAGTTAAACCCTGAGCACATGGGCAAGTCTCAACAGCCAGTTACCCAAGAAACAATTCTCTGTAATAACTCAGAACCCACCCCATGTACTCTCCCCTCTTTGGCCACTTGTATATCCACCACACATAGTCAAAGATCAGTTGATTTCCAAAATAGGGTAATCATACCATCCCCTCCATAAATTTATCAAGCTCAGTTTTGAAAGCAGTTATGGTTTTTGCCCCCACAACTCCCCTTGGAAGGCTAGTCCAGAACTTGTCTGTAGCTCTGTCTGCTGATGAAATCCTCTCTTTCCCCTCCTGTTCCTTAGTAGGGTTAATTATACCTATAGGCCTTCATGCCCCCCATGCCACCTCTTCCAGTATATGGTCATATTCCGTTTTGGGGAGTTGTGAGTCTGAGGTCTTTGACACTACCTTCTTTGTACTTCATGGGAGGGGCTGGGGAGTGGGGTTACTTCTTATAATGGTTTTTTCACCTCAGTATCTTTTCCCCTTTCTCCCTCCCAGCTGCTGGGCTATAGCAATTCCTATTCAAAGATGCCCCCTTATCTTCTCTCATCCCAGAGAGATAAAATTTTTACTGGGATGGGGGAGTTTAACCTTATGCTTTCACTCACATTCTCTCTTATTTGCCTCCTGGTCCATTTGGATTAAAAGCAAGGCCAAAAGCAAGATAATTACTTAGTCTTTTACCTTTTTTGCTTCACATTCTCCTAATGGTCTCTGATGCCAAGCCTATGCTAGTGTCTAAAGGCACTCTCTTCTAGAAGGCCAATCAGGATGAGTACTATTTGTGTGAAGGGGCCTTCCACCATGGTGCCCAGGGAACTCTTTTGGTGGCCACAAATTGGTAGTTGGGACATGATGTAAAAAAAATTTCAACTTCTTTGAGGACCCTTAGATTGTCTTATCTTTTCCCAGGTGTGTCACACAAGAAATTGCATGTTCCAGATGTAGTAGCTAATGATATAACCCTGGCACCAGTAACTGCATATGTACCCTCCTGTATCTGTTTGTCTTACTCTATGTCATATAACAAGGCCATCTTGATGGCAAAGAGGGGGTACAGTCATGTCTTCAGGACAGGGCTTGACAAAACCTGGGTTCCAGGTCACCATGGACAATGGGGTGTGTAGCCTGGCTCCTGCAAAAATGCAGCATAGGAGCACCTATTGGTGACCAAATATAAAACTGCTGACACCTAGCTGGGAGCCAGTTTTATTAAGCCCAGCTTCAGAGGTCCAACTGCTCATTGTCGATTACAGCTACTTGTTTGAAGGCCCAACTCAAAATCTCATGTCATTTCTTTGGTCCAAGCAGAAATCTGAGAAAACTTTTAGCCTCTCCAAGTCATTGTTGCGGATGTGGCTCATCTGAACTCATGGAAGAACATTCCCTGGAATCTTCTGCTTTGCCTGGATTGACTACAGACTCTGTGGTCTCCATTATGCCTCCATAGGGAAGTGCCTCACTTAGCTCTCACCCTTCTAGCCATTTCTCTTTCCAGGAGTTTTCCCTTCTGGACTGGGAGGTGAGTAACTTGGGATCCTTAAAGTGGAAAAGAGCCCGTAACACTTCATTTGAGGCACCTCCGTCGTGGTACTGAGCTAACAGAAGTTTCTGTAAGAGTTCAGGGATACATGTTCAGTCTCACCTCAGTAACACTGGGAAACACATATCTTCATCTGCTCCTGGTTCCCAGCAGTAGCCAAATTTACTGTCATGCTGGGTTAAAGTAAAATATCTCCATGATTGTATAATGGGTGTTCCAACCCCCCGCTATTAAGTTTCCTACTCTTCCCACTATTTGCTCCCAAACAAATTTCTGGTCATATCCCAAGTCTTTAAGTGATAGTGTTTTTTAGCCATTTGTCTCTACTGAAATTGTGAGCTTTTCCAGGGCTTTTTTTCTGTGCCCTATTCTCTCTTGCACAAATTTATACTCCATGTATGGGCAGTCACAAAACCTATGTTGCTGTTGTTCACGAGGATTGTTGTAACTCCAGCAGACTATTGCATCTGGCCTTTGTCATCTACCAGCCCTCTATCTTCCTTCCAAATTTGATTGGGTCTGAGTTCCTGCATTGGTATGGGATGGTGAGGCATATAATGCTGTGGACCTGCCACCATTGGGGAACCTTACCCATGAGCCCTGCAAGAGGCATCTAGCATGCATCCTGCCCAATGACCCATTAAGTGTCTGGGTCTTCTTGGGGTTTACCCATTATTGGCCCCTATCCTTGGATATTCAATCCATTTCCTTTCCTGTTTGTAAGGAGTGGTTGCCCCCCTGATGGCTTGTAGTCCTCCATATGACAGGCTGCATCTCCTAGGGTTACTAAACAATGTGTTTACACCCAGTCTCTGTTTGCCAGTAGAAGGATCTATACACACTGCTCCCTGACTATGAGTTCTGTGATCTGGAATCCCATGGGACTTTGGCTTCAACTAACACCAGCAAAAGTTCTTAAATCTTTGGGCAATCATCTGTGGCCATGGGGGGTGGGGAAAACACTCATGGAGGAAAACTGACCATAGGTTTCTAACCAAGCCAAAAGAACTCCAGTGGAAGAAGAACCTGAGGCAGGGATATGTGTACAGGTATGTTAATTATTTTGTATAGATTTGTGTATGTCTCATGTTACTAAGTAAAGAGAAATTGTCTTATAGAAATCTGTGCAAAGTCTATCTATTTTCTGGCTTTCATTATCATGTACCCCTGAAGAGGAACACTGTAAACCAGAAAACTTGCAACTTTGGTGGTATTCTAGGGAATGTTAAAAAGCTGCTGTAGAGGCTTGGGGGAAATGGCACTAAATTTTCAGGGCCCTAGACAACTGGGGCTTCAGAGTCCCCACCAACAAAAGGTGCACCAGACATTTGGTCTGCACCTGGAATATGTGCCTAGAAGCACAAAGCCACAACAGAGACTAAACTCTGTCCAGCCCCAGCGTGTTAAAGACAAGCTGGATTCAAAATTTAGGTTCCCTCACAGCAGTCTAATGAGAGTCCAATAGTGGGAGCTCAGCCAGATCCATGACAGTATGGAAAGAGGACTGAAGTGGGAAAGAATACCAGATCAGAAACTAGGCTGGCGATTGGAGAGAAAAGCAGAGAGTGAAAGGAGAGCTAAGAAGAAACAAGATCTGATAAATACAGACACAGAAGAGTAAAATGGAGGACAAGCAGCTCATATTTGAGGTGATAAGTGATTGGAACCCAATATGAAGGGAGTGTCAACCATTGTGGGCCAGAGAAGAAGACAAGTATGCCAGCAGTGTCTTGAATACACTGCAGGAATGCAAGGGGCAAGCCGGGAAGGCCATGGAGCAGGAGGTTTCAGTAGCTCAGACACCTTTGGGGTTGCCAGAGCATAGACTATGGTTTAAGGATGATGAAGAAAAAAGAGATTTTCAGAGAAGTTATAAAGAAAGAATCACACAACTTGGCAACAGCCTGATAAAAAGGGAATGGCAGAGAAGGCAAATACAGTTCTACAGTTATAAGCCTGTATTACAGGGTAAAAATTAGAATTATGACTATAAAAAGGGAGAGGGCAGTGGGGAGGTAAGAAATGATGAATCTATGACATAGAAAGTATACAAAATGTAGTGAGTGAAAGAAGAAAAAATATGGTGTACTATTTTATACAAAAAATAATTTATTCTCTTCATTTGAGCAAATATGTTAAAAAGCAACATGCTGAGTCTTAGTGGAATGAACACCAGTACGGTAGATAACCATAAATAAGAAAAAGCAGCCCCATCATCCCTTTTGAGTCCTGGAAAAAGTTACATAAAAAAGAGAATGCAACTCTTTTGTTACAAATGGACAAATATCTTTACTGATCTGGAAGATAAAACGATGTCAAAAAGCAGCCTAGTGCTTACTCTATATGAGGTACCAAAGAGGAATTTTGAAGCTCATACTTCAGTGTATTCAAACAAGTCTAACTTTTATTGTCACTTACCCAGGATTCATGGTAATAAAGATTCCACAGGATGTATTGATGCGGATTTCTTTTCCTTCCAGTGTAAATCTATTATATAAAGCACATTATTAATCATTTACACACACACACACACACACACACACACACACACACACACACACACACACACA
>ML685763.1:14810490-14936578 GCA_007922175.1 Pelusios castaneus | reverse complement strand
ACACACACACACACACACACACACACACACACACACACACACACACAAAAAACACATCAAAAAACAAAAAATGTTCTCTGCAGTTTTAAATTAGATGATCATATAATGTATGGTAACACAAATACTAGAAAGACACAGGAGCTCTACAATGCATTTTTAAAAAGCAAAATTATGAGGGAGAAGGGAAAAACAAACAAAGACAAAGGACTTGGGGTCAAATCTTAAACCAAGTGCAAATTCCATGTAAATGGGCCTTTCACAGAGAATCTCTCTGAGGGTGAAAATCCCTAACGGCAGAACAGGAAAGGCCAGTGCTTCTATTACTGCAGTCTATGGGCTATAATAATGACTGTAGCCTCTGGATTCATTTGTACATACCATGAGGGTTTTGGCCAGAGAATTTGCACAGTCCAGAGCTTGATCACATTACAACTCTCCCTTTAGCCACCTGGCTCAAACATCCCCCTTCAATGCTGCTCTAGAAAGAGCTGCTACTAAGCACTGCTATAATGTCGATAGAGTGTCCCCTTATTGTTCTATCTTTCCACGTTTTCCTCTTCCCAATACATACACAGCAGAACCTAAGTGATTCCAGTGCATTTAGGGTTTTATGTACGTATGGAAGGGACGAGGGCTTGATTTAGCTTGCTGTTTCCTTTCTGGAAATATGGAGAAGCCAAAGGGATATTTATGTTTTTTTCACACAACATTTGAAATCATGCTAATAATTGCTTAAGTGTGTTTGTTGTTAGCAGAATTTCTCTGAACAAGTTATACAAGGATTTCCCTCTGCCCCATATCCTGCTCACACCATCCTGCTATAAACTAGTCCCTTCAAGGTAAACAATACAATAGCTTCATGGCACAATTATAACATGGTTCTTAGCCAGGGCTGGATTATTACAGGGGATTTAGAGGCTTACGTCCTGGACCCCAGCAAAAAGGGAACCCCAGGCTCCAGGCCCTAAACCTCTGCAATAATCCAGCCCCACTCAGTGCCAGCAGAGCAGGAGCACTGAGAGCGCTCCTGCGCTGTTGGTCCTGGCGGTGAGGGCGAGGCCCTGGGGCCAGAGGCTAGGCTCTGAGCGCCCCCTCATTCCTGGGCTGGCTGGCCCATCCCCGGGGGCAGAGCAGGGTAGGTCAGCCCGTTTGCTCCACCGGGGGGTGGGGCCAGATAACTCATGGAGCACTCTCCTTCACCACTTTGGTGCGGCCTTCCAGGGCCTGTGGCCCTAAGGGGCTGCGTCGGAGGCCCCCGCACTGTATGCCAGCCAGCTCCCACATCTACTGGGCAGACTGGCCAGATTGGGGTGAGGCGCGAGCGCCCTCTGGCCCCAGGAACAGCCCCCTCCCCCAACAATGGACCCATATGGTGATGGGGCAGGAAGCAGGGGGGGAGGGGAACTCTGCAGTGCGGGGATCCAGGCAGAGGGTTCTTGCGGTGGGGGGCAGCCCAGGGCCCCCTGGCCGCTTAATCCGGTCCTGTTCTTAGCAAACCAAAAAAAACCCAACCTTGCCCAGACTGCTTTAGAGAAACCATCCTAATCCTGCTAGGAATGTTTAAATAATGTTATCAGGACAGGACTAACGATAGTGTGAATTAAGTGTAAGAAATTCAAGTGCCTTTCAAGTGCTAAAGCAGTCAATAGTCAGTTTGATAAGGCACAATTAGTTGCAAAAGAACCAAGGAAATGAAAACAAATACCTGATAACATGGCTATCTTTTGCTGCCTTGATTGTCTGAATCTGTGAAGCAATTACAGACAGAACTTCTATATCTATGCGATTGAACTCATCAAAACAACACCATGCTCCACACTGAACTAGTCCACAAAAGAATTTTCCCATCATCTTAAAAAAAAACAGAAAAAAGAAATTAATATTCATAGCTGAAGCTTTAGATGATTTTTGTAATAATATAATTGAAAAATGTCAGTGTCCTTTAAACACAAGAGAGTGAGAGGGAAAAAAGAGAAAAAATTACCTTATTTATTCAGGGGAACAAAAAAGTAGATACAAGGTGTTTTCTTATCCTAATCTAACGCTATTCTGGATTCAGATCTGCACACAACTTCCAGACCCCATTTCTAAATTTAACTGTATTCACTTTTCCTTAACCATCCTACTTCCAAAAATCCTGTCATCATAATTATAGTTTTCAACACAGAAATATACTGTAATTGTAGAATAGAACTAAGAGAGAAAACACATAATATTTTTGCTTTTGAAAGCTGAATTATTTAATAGGTGAGACAATCCTAAAAAAAAAAAAAAAAAAATCAGGCATCATTGACAGAGAAATTCTAAATTATTATTTAAATATACTCCTTAGCAATTTATAACACCACTCTGTTAGTTAATTAAAAACCCAAAAGAACAAATAGCACTGGCAGTCTTATATTTACACCAGCAACTGCTGTTGTTGCAGCCTTTCATTTCAAGGGGAATTACATTTATTTTGCTTTGCAGTACCTTCCTGCTAAATTATTTGAGATAAAGAATATAACATGCCTTACCTTATAATCCAAACCTTCAAAACAGTTAAAAACCACACAGAGTTTTCCCATCGCCTATGGGACAAAATACAGTTTTAGAAGAGATGTGATACATTTCTTGAAACATTAAAATAATAGAGTGTGAATAGAGTCATCCATGGAGACACAAAAATTGTTGAAAGCATATTTTTTGAAGAATCATTTTCAATGGACAATTCTCTATAAGTGTTTCTAAAGAAGACAAGTAACCTCTTATCACCTTAGGTGTGATTCACTCTTTAAATTTCTTTATCATCACTCTTCACACTTACTATTAGGCAGTACTTTTTTGTGACAGTACACAGAGCTACCACATACTGGCACCTTTTTTGTTGGCCTCACCCCAGTAGGGGGGTCAGCAGCGGAAAGGAGCGTGCCACTGGAAGAGGGGTAGCACAGGAGGAAGAGGGGTGGGAGAGGCATTTTTCAAATTTACCATCAAGATACGAGTCCTGGCACTTTTTTGTAAAAAAATAAAAAATAAAAAAAAACCCTGCTGTTAGGGAAGTATTCCCAGACTTTTGAAAGCTAAGCCTTCCTTCAGAAATAAATATGAAACAAAGTATGTTTCCCTATAACCATTCCACATTTGTCTGCTTATCTTAGGGTATGCCAACACTGCAAAGCAAACAAAAAATGAGTTCCTAACTTGGGTTAGCTAAATTATGTTAGCTAATTCAAGTTAAAATAACAGTGAAGACACAGCAATTCAATTTTAATTTAGGTTAGCAGCTCGAGTACAATCCCAGACTCTCCATCAAACCTTTACTCAAGTTGCTAACTTGAGCTAAAAGAGTTGCTGTGTCTTCACACACCTTTTCTGCAGTATAGACAAAACTTTAATGTAAACATTTTCCAAATCTCTTCTTTCCTAGCAGCTTGTGGGGAGAGGCACCAGACAAAACTCGTACTTTAGGAAACACTGGAATAAATTGTGTAAGTCTTAATAGTATACTATTTCCTCTCCTTTCCTTTTATACATGCTTCAATGAACAGTGAAATAGTTAACAATGTTGATATTTAGGCTACATCTGCACTATGAGCTAGGGATGTGATTCTCACCTTGAATACACATACTTGTGCTAGCTCTCATTGAATTAATTCAAATATAAATAGTAATGTACCTGTGTTACCAGTGGCGTGGCTCAGCTGTGCCAAATACAAATCTGACTGCCATCACTAGGTTGGATATTAGGAAAAACTTTCTCACTAGGAGAGTGGTGAAGCTCTGGAATGGATTACCAAGGGAGGTGGTAGAATCTCCATCTTTAGAGATTTTTAAGGCCTGGCTTGACTTACAACAAGGTGTTTGGGAGTCAGCAGCTAAGGCCTGTTTTAGTAGAAGTGTATTTTGAAGCACACCATTAAAAGAAAAAGGGTCACAATAAGCCAAATCTGATAATATAGATTCATGAATAATGCTGTCACGATTTATAAATTCAAAGCCTGTAAGATCCTTATTTATAAGATCCTTAATCAATAAAGGTATTTTGGGGGTTTCCTTCCCCAAACTTCAAAGCAGCAAAAGAGTCAGAACTCGTTTGGACTAAGACCTGATAGTGAATGTGGGAGTTTGCTTCTTGGAGAAGTCAGTTAATTTAGACTGCAGTGGATGAGGATACAAGGGACAAGCTGGAGGAGAGTGAGCAATCTCCAAGGCAAATGACTACATACTTTATGACCTCCACAACTTGGAGAGGGGTAAAATAGCGCTCTTGGCCTTCGCAAGCAGGTTCATTTCATCTTCAGTGAGCGGACTCCAAATACTCAAACTGGTCCAAATCCTCCCAATGGTATGAAACAACAACAGTAAAATTTTGCTCTCCATTTGCAGAGGGGAACTCAGCTCTGATAATCTACGCTCCCTCAGAGCTGCTTGGAGACAGGCTTGCAAAGCAATATTTCGATCTTTCCAAGAAGTCAGTTGAGGTAAACATGCATTAATCAGGATCCCCTGCTTGCAACTTGCTGGTGCTACTGGGCTGTCTGACCTTCTGCTGGCACTGGTGTGGTTTGCAGAGATCCCTCCTCTACCTTCACTGGTAGGTGCCAAACTCCTAAAAGTTCCCTCTTTAGCCATTTTTCCTCACTATTGCTCTTTTCTAGCAGCTGCAGCAAGAGGTGAGAGACACTGTTCTCCTTCATGGTGGCTGATTTCCAGCAGCAAGGGAAACTTTCCCAAGAGTTCTCTGGTTATGGCGGTAGCTGTCATATCTGCTAATGGGATCTTAATCCCACCACTTTCTTTTTCTCCCACCACTCCTGCACTGAGTGGTAGATCTGCACTGAGCTGAAGGAGGGAAGTGAAGAAACAGCAGCTGCAAAGGTAGGAACATCCCCCTAGTTCCTGTGAGACTCTTGCTCTTCGTAGGGGCCAGAGCCAACAGTCATCATGCCCTGTTTCCATGAGGGCAGTATACCAGTTATTGGGATCTAGGGATGGGATAAAAGATGTAATCATACAAAACTATCTTTTTAATGTTGTTGTTAAGATTTCATGGGTCCAGAATAAGTCTGAAGTCTCTGCTGGACTTTAGAATGAGAAAATATCAGGAATTCGTTTCCTGATATTGAGAACAATGAGAATAGATTTGTGCAAACGGGAGGTGGAAGGGGATACTGAAGCCAATTACTGAAGCAGGATGGAACCTGGGGGGTGCTGGGTCTGTAACAGCAGGAATAAAAGAGAGGGTAGTTGGAATTGGCGGGGGGAATCAAATAATTGTTTTTTATGTCCTAATGAAGTCATAATACCTCAGGCGAGTGGGGAAGGAGGACACTGGGAAAAATTGCAAGGAGGAAGATGCAACAGGAGGGAGAATTGACAGGGCAAAGTAGGGCAATCGGCCCGGTATTTTAAGTGTCTGTACACAAATGCGAGGAGCCTGGGAAACAAGCAGGAAGAATTGGTAGTACTGGCACAGACAAGGAACAATGATATAATAGGAATAACAGAAACGTGGTGGGATAACTTGCACGACTGGAGCACTGCCATGGACGGATATAAATTGTTCAGGAAGGACAGGTAGGGAAGAAGGGGGCGAGGAGTAGCGCTATATGTAAAAGCTGTATGACTGCTCGGAGCTCCCCTGTGAAAGTGGAAACAAGATGGTTGAAAGTCTGTGGGTTAAGTTTAGAGGAGAATGTAACAAGGGGGATGTCATGGTGGGTGTCTGCTACAGACTGCCAGACCAGAAGGAGGAGGTGGATGAGGCGTTCTATGCACAACTAACAGAAGTTTCCAGATCGCAGGCCCTGCTTCTTATGGGAGACTTCAATTATCCTAACATCTGCTGGGATGGTAATACAGCAGTGCACGGGTAATCCAGGAAGTTTTTGGAGAATAGAGGACAATTTCCTAGTACAAATGCTGGAAGAACCAACTAGGGGCCTTGCACCTCTATACCTATTGCTCACAAACAGAGAAGAATTGATCGGGGAAGTAGAAGTAAATGGCAACCTGGGCAGCAGCGACCATGAGATGGTAGAGTTCAGAATCCTGATCAACGGAAGGAAAGAAAGAAGCAGAACACACACCCTGGACTTCAGAAAAGCAGATTTTGGCTCACTTAGGAAGCTGATGGGCAGGGTCCCTTGGGAGGCTGATCCGAAGGGGAAAGGTGTCCAAGACAGCTGGCTGTATTTTAAAGAAACCCTGTTAAAGGCACAGGAAGATAACATTCCGATGTGCAGAAAGAACAGCAAATGTGGACGGCGCCCAGCGTGGCTTAGCAGAGAACTCTGCGGTGAGCTGAAACATAAAAGGGAAGCTTACAAGAAGTGGAAGCTTGGACAGATGACAAGCGAGGCATATAAAGATATTGCTCGGGACTGCAGGGATCAAATCAGAAAGGCCAAAGGACAATTGGAGTTGCAGCTAGCAAGAGATGTGAAGGATAACAGAAAGGGATTCTACAAGTATGTCAGCAACAAGAAAAGGATCAGGGGCAGTGTTCCCTCTAAGCTGCGCAGGTGCGCGGCCGCGCAGCGGCCGTCGCACCCCCCGCGCAGCACTAAGGTACCCCCGCGCAGCCCGGCAGCCCCCGCTGCTCCCTCCAGACCCCCGGGGCTGCCGCTTTGCCGTGGCAGACCCGGCCCGCGCCCGGCCTCTGGGCTGGCCCTCCCCGCCCCCAGGGTGGGACAGGCAGGCTCAGGCTCGGCTCAGGTGCACGGGCCTGCCTGCCCCAGACGCCCGGGGCAGTGGGGTGGCTGCGGCCGCGGCGGGCTCCCGGGCTCCCACCCGCCGACCGCCTCGACTTCCCAGCCCGGGGCTGGGGCCGAGCTCATCCGACGGCCTCGGCCTCCCAGCACGGGGCCAGGATCAGCCTCCGGGGCTGGAGTCTGCTCCGCCCCACCGGCAGATTCCCAGGGCCGCGATAGGGTCCTCCCCTGCCAGCGGCCTTGGCTTCTCTCTTTCTTTCTCTTCTTTGCTTTCCTTTTTCTTTCCTTCTTTCTCTTCTTTGCCTTCCTCTCTTTCTCTTCCTTCTTTTTTTTTTTCCTTATTTGTCTTCCTTTTTCTTTCCTTCTTTTTTTCTCTCTTCTTTCCTTCCTCTTTCTTCTCTTCCTTCTTTTTTCTCTTTCTTTCTTTCCTCTTCCTTCCTCCTTTCTCTTCCTGTTTCATCTTCTTTCCTTCTTCCTCTCTTTCTTTGCTTCCTTCCTTCCTTTCTCTTCCTTCTCTTTTTTCTTTCTCTCTTCCTTCTCTCTTTTCTTTCTTTCCTTCTTTCTCTCTTTCTTTGCTTCCTTCCTTTCTCTTTCTTCTCTTCTTTCTCTTCCTTCTTTCTTTCTCTTCTTTTCTTCTTCTTCCTTTTTTCTCTCCCTTTCTCTTCCTTCCTTCTCTCTTCTTTCTTTCTCCCTTCCTTTTTCTTTCCTTCTTTCTCTCCTTTACTTTCCTTTTTCTTTCCTTCTTTCTTTTCTTTGCCTTCCTTTTTCTTTCCTTTTTTTCTTTCCTTTTTTCTTTTTCTCTTCTTTCCTTCCTCTTTTTTCTTTCTCTTCCTTCTTTCTTTCTTTCTCTTTTCTTCTTACTCTTCCTTCTTTCCTCTTCTTTCCTTCTCTTTCTTTTTCTCTTCCTTCCTTTTTCTCGCTCTTCCTTCCTTCCTTTTTAAAAAAAAATTTAAAAAATTAATTTTAAATAAAAACCTTTCTAAAAATTAAATTTCAATTCAAAATTCATTCAAATTCAATTAAACACAATTAATTAATTCTATTTACAATTACTTTAACTTCAATTAATGCCTATAATTTCTGTCATGTGAGTTTACACCAAAATTTTATTCAGAAAAAGTTTTGCACACGGCTTGAAAATTTTGCACACAAGCCGCCAAACCTTAGAGGGAACATTGATCAGGGGTGGTGTAGGTCCCTTACTGAATGGGGCAGGCACCCTCATGGTGGATGATGCGGGAAAGGCTGAAGTACTCAATGCTTTTTTTACTTCAGTCTTCACAGGGAGGGCCAGCTCCCAGCCTACTACACTGGGTAACGCGGAATGGAGAGAAGAGTGGCCCTCGGTGATGGAAAGTCAGGTTAGGGACTACTTAAAGAAATTGGATGTGCACAAGTCCATGGGGCCGGATGAACTGCATCCGAGGGTGCTGAGGGAGTTGGCTGAAGTGATTGCAGAGCAGCTGGCCATTATCTTTGAGAACTCGTGGTGAACGGGGGAGGTCCCAGAGGATTGGAAAAAGACAAATATAGTACCTATCTTTAAGAAAGGGAAAAAGGAGGATCTGGGGAACTACAGACCGGTCAGCCTCCCCTCAATCTCTGGGAAAATCATGGAGCAGGTCCTCAAAGAATCCATCCTGAAACACTTGGAGGAAAATAGAGTGATCAGGAACAGTCAACATGGATTCACCAAGGGCAAATCATGCCTGACCAACCTGATTTCCTTGTATGATGAGATGGCTGGATTTGTGGATGTGGGAAGTGCCGTTGACGTGGTATACCTCAACTATAGCAGGGCTTTTGATACGGTTTCCCAAAGCATTCTCGTTGGCAAGTTAAGGAAGTATGGGTTGGACGAGTGGACCGTAACGTGGACTGAAAACTGGCTAGATCAACAGGCTCAGTGGGTAGGAATCAATGGCTCGGTGTCTAGTTGGCAACTGATAACGAGTGGAGTGTCCCAGGGGTCAGTCCTGGGGCCAGTTTTATTCAACATCTTCATTAATGATCTTGATGATGGAATAGACTGCGTGCTTAGTAAGTTCGCGAATGACACTAAGCTGGGGGGATTGGTAGATACCCTGGAGGGCAGGGACAGGATCCAGGAAGGACAAATTGGGCAAATTGGAACACTGGGCCGAAAGAAACCTCATGAGGTTCAACAAAGAGAAGTGCAAAGTCGTCCACTTAAGACGGAAAAATCCCATGCGCTGCTACAGGCTGCGGACCAATCGGCTAAGTAGCAGCACTGTAGAAAATAACCTGGGGGTTATGGTGGATGGAAAGAAGAATATGAGCCAATGATGTGCCCTTGTTGCCAAAAAGGCCAATGGTATATTAGGCTGCATCAGTAGGAGTACTGCCAGCAGATCGAGGGATGTGATAATTCCCCTCTATTCGACACTGGGCAGGCCGCATCTGGAATACTGTGTCCAGTTTTGGGCTCCCCACTACAGAAAGGATGTGGACAAATTAGAAAGAGTCCAGCGGAGGGCAACAAAAATGATTAGAGGGTGGGGGCACATGACTTATGAGGAGAGACTGAAGGAACTAGGCTTATTTAGTCTACAGTAGAGAAGACTGAGGGGAGATTTGATAGCAACCTTCAACTACTTGAAGGGGTGTTCCAAAGAGGAGGGAGCTGGGCTGTTCTTGATGGTAACAGAGGACAGGAGGAGCAATGGCTTCAAACTACAGCTGGGGAGGTCGAGGTTGAATATTAAGAAAAACTTTCTCACTGGGAGGATGGTGAAGCATTGGAATGGGCTACCTAGGGAGGTGGTAGAATTTCCATCTTTGGAGATTTTTAAGGCCCGGTTAGACAAAACCCTGGCTGGGGTGATTTAGTGGGAGTAGTTCTGCTTTTTAGCAGGGGGTTGGACTAGATGACCTCGTGAGGTCCCTTCCATCCCTATTATTCTATGATTCTATGATATATTCCAGCTCCACAGTGCTTGTTATCCAATATCCAAGGAGCTAGGAAGCAGGATAACCTGTTGTCAAAGGAAAAGAAATCTGAGTGAGTGGCACACTGGCCTTCAGTAAGGAGTTACAAAGATTATTTGGAGGTAGATGAAACCAATGAAAGAGGTAATCTCGTCTTTTTAGATTTACGTGCCACCTAGCTTGTTCTGTCTTGGAGGGTCATATTGGTACCTCTGGTGGAACTGAAGACAGAACTGTTCTCTCTTAGGAGCTGGAATGTAAATGCACAATGATTTTAGGGTCGTTCTAGAATCTTTAAGAGAATACAGAGCTTGTTGAGCTTCTGTTGATATACTAGATGACTGTAGTCACAAGAAATCATGCTCACTTGCTGGTGGATTCTCTGTATCTTAAAGTCTTTAATTCGTGATTTGAGGACTTTAATAACTCAGTCATTGGTTAGAGACTTATTGCAGGAGTGGGTGGGTGAAGTTCTGTGGCCTGCATTGTACAAGAGGTCAGACTAAATGATCATACTGGCCCCTTCTGACCTTAGAGTCTATGAGTCTATAGTGGCTGCCATTGCCATCTCTTGTGCTTCTTAATCTGTCTCTTTTGCCTCATCCATTATCTTTCATGAATGATCTTGCCACTAGATGGCCCTTTCACTAGAGCCTGGCTCTTCCTTCTTGACACCATCCGTCCACACTTTGAACTTACCACTTAATAGGCTGTGAGAGGTTCACATCTCTGTGGTCTTTCTTCTGGTCAAGCCTCACATGATGGAGGCTCCAGCACACTTATCTAACTCAAGGATCCTTGTCCAGGTAGAATGAGGGTTGGCTGTTTATGGGAGTAAGGCACAGCTTGCCCTAGATTAAGTTCCTGAAAGGCTATCTAGAAAACTTGTTAGATTTGATTCAATGCCTGGAAGGTTTCTCTGCGGATACAGTAGAGGATGATGGGAGCCCACCCAAGATGCACTATGCTGGAAAAGGCAGATGGTTTTGCTCTTCATTAATTCCCCACCTTAGGAAAGCGAGAGAGGAGCTAAGAGCTAAAATGTAATCATAAACTTCAAGAAAAGAAATTAAAATGTAAGTTATATTATAAAACAAAATGGTAAAGAGAAAGAAAATTGCCAACATTATTGGAAGCAAAAGATCTGGTGACCTGGGTCCTGGCGCCTCCAAGAGTAGCACTAGAGAGTGCATCCAGATTCCACAGGTGGTACATATTACCCATTAGTTATGAAGCTGTGTAGCAAAAAACAAAACAAAAACCTCTATTGGCTACAGTTTCTCTAAATGAACCTGATTTATTCTGTCATATGAGCATATGTTACTTACTTTCGACAGATCTTTGACAGTCTCCGTTTTTCCAGTACCAGCTGGACCAGCAGGACAACCTCCTAGATTCAAGTGTAATGCTCCAGTAAGGGTTAACCAGCATCGGTCAGTGAGCGGTGTAATGACCAATCGAGACGAACAGCCCAAGTATTCATAGCCATAAACAAAGGAGGCATTACCCTGAACTACCCTACATGTGGTGTTCACTTCATTCCATTCATAACGCAACTGCCTGAAATAATATTTGTGTATCAGAATCTTGTAAAATGAACAACAAAAGAATTAAGACAACACCTATTCACTGTGTGGAAAATGAATTTTTTAAATGCAGGGATAAATCAGATAGAGTCGAACATACAGAAAGAGCAAAAAAGAATAATCATAAATAGGAGAAAATTTAGGAAGTAAAGATAACTACGTTATGTATTGAAAATAAAGCCTCCCTGTATCATTATGTCATGGAACATGAACAACATGAGTAAAAATACTACAAAATGTTAAGGCTTGTCTACATGGTCAATTAATACACAACAGCCCAGGGTTTAAATGTTCAATATCAGCTTGCCGGACACTACTGGGTCTTGTGGACCATGCTAGGCATACTAAAAGTTGATCATGCATTTGACAGGATGCTGGGCAAGGACTGCTAAGTCATCCCTCTGTCATGCCAGCTCCCATTTAGAGAGATGAATTGGAGATGGCTGGAGAAAACTAGCACCTAACTATACAACCAGGGACAGCTGCCAGCCCAATTAGCTTGGGGCTGTATAAAGGACTGAGAGGGACAAGGAGCCAGGGAGTGCCAGCAGAACACTGGCCCTTCCCTCCCAGGTACACATGCTAAAAGGAAAGCTGTGCATGGTCACATGCTCTACGGAGAGGAAGCATTAAGAAGCACTAAGTACAGAAGAGACAGGCTTTATACTCTCAGTTCTGGTGCCTGGCCCCTGCAGCAAGCTAGAGTTACAACTGCCAGGAAAGTCTTGTTCAGTCCCAAGCTGGAACTTACCCAATAAGGACAGAATCTTTGGGGAATTTAGCTGAAAGGCTCTAGCAAGTCTCTCTTGGGGATCTGTACACGGTAATTTTTCAAATGCATATAATTTAGCCAAGTTTGGGCAGATTTTGACAGAAGCAAAAGGCACATCCCTGACACAAAGGCTGCTACTCTGCCAAATTTCAAGTCCCTGCTGCAAAGCATAGGGCAATACAGCTTCTTAAAGAAAAGGTCATCGGAATTTTTTAACATTAGAAAAACCAGCATTTCCCCCAGCTTTGTTCCCTGAATGACCAACCTTTTTGGCCAACATTTTTTTAAAAAAATACCTTCTGAACCCTGACAGAGATGTTCAGCATGGAAAATTTCAGCCCTAATGATTAAAATTTTGGCAAGTTATAAGCAAGTTAAAAGAATGTCCAATAATAGGAAGTAATTAGGTGTTGCTATAATAATTTAAACATTTGTACCTTGTCCATTCAAAATCTTCCCTTTCGAAGATACGTTTATCTATCAGACTGGAAAGTATGTCCCTACAGTGGATGTATAGAGTAAGCAATGCCTCTAGTGTGGTTTGCTTGTGAAGCTGAAGTATGTCAGATACCATCTCTGCAAGCTGCTCTAGATGAAGGACTAGTTCATCATGGACCGCTGTCAGCTCCACCTTTGGATTGGAACTTTGGAAACTTCTTATACAATCCTTATTAAACATTATTTGGCTCTAAAAAGGCAAATATTATTCTGGCAACATGAACAGTTTCTGTTTCTTTCAATTAAAAATACAAGTTTCATAAACACACAGATTGCTTTAACAACTTTGGGTCAGATTTTGACATCCTCATGTTGACCAGTACTTTAACTCCAGAAATAATCCCAATGAAAATAAGTGCTGCTTAGATTAATAATAGTGGGAGAACCCCATGCTTATTTGATATTCCTTTCTGCACACACACAAAAATAACAGAATCTTTTCATGCTGTAAAACAGATTTCTAATCTTAACCCTCTTCTCAAATGATCTCATTCCGCTGTAATTTTATTTCATGTTACTGACTCTAGAGATATTCATAATTTTTCAGATTCAGAAATGTTGTTTAAATGTAATTAACATATAATATTTTTCTCCTGGTATTCAATAAGCCTTTGTTACAACCACTAAAATTACCCTCCTCCCACTATTCCTCTATTTTAACCTATTAAATTTGAAGCCCTCATGTCAAAACTATTATCCCTTCTCTTTTCCCTTATCAGCTGGGTAATACAAAATGGTCCCACAATAAGGCAACTTTTAAATTGCTCCAACTACCTCTGGATAATTGGAGAGTAAAAGATGAGTAGCAGAATTCAAACTGCAGAAATAGTAATTCATGTCAAAGAATCATATTCTCAATCCAGTTCTCAAACTTTCTGTACAGAAATTTAGAAACCCGCATTCATATATCACTATTAACACAGGATTTGAATATTTAAAGGCACAGTTTCTCAGTAAGGCAGATATCCAAAATACAAGTGGCAATGTCATTTTCAGGTTTGAATGAGTTGTTAATGATACTTACTACAAGAAGTACCACCTGTCCTGGATGAGTCAGAAACCACCGTTTAAATTCCATTTGATTCCACTCTATCACTCCAATATTTACAAATCTACAAAATATATGTCATGCCATTACAATAAAATTAGGTGATCATCATAGAATACAATTAGTCAATTATTATGCTGCCACGCACTGAAGTTTTGTAGTAGACTTCATAATCATCAGCTGATATAGTAGTAAATGTCGACTAAGCAGGCTTTGCTGTTCTGGATTTTTTTGGATGCTACAGCAGATCACTAAGGCTATGTCTACACTTGCTAAAATTAGTTCAAATTAGTTAGTTCGAACTAAGTAATTCGAAATAATTTTAGTTAGTTCTAATTAGCTTAATTCAAACTAGCATGGCCACACTCGAATGTTAGTTCGAACTAAGCAAGCACTTGCTTAGTTCGAATTAGTGATCCCTATTCATTTCAATGGCCGGTTAATTCGAACTAAGAAATTAGTTTGAATTAACATGGCCACATTGGTTAATTCAAACTAGTTAGTTCGAATTAATCCCTTAGTTCGAATACGCAATTCAAATTTATTAGTTCGAATTAAGGAAGCCCTTAATTTGAACTAACTAAAGCTTAGTGTAGCCATGGCTTTAGTTAGTTCGAATTAAACCTCCTTAATTCGAACTAACTTGCCAGTGTAGACATCGCTTAAGGGTTTATCTACACTGGAGGCTCTGTTAAGTCGACCTAACAAGGTTCATTTTATGTCGATTTAAACTTGACCTTGTTAAATCAACCTAGAGTCCACACTGAAAACTCCTGTCGACTGCCTGCATCCACACTGGCAGGTGCTAGGTCAACAGAGGAGTGGTGCACTGTGGGCAGCTGCCCCACATTACACCAGGCCTGGAGGCCAATTAGGTTGACTTAAGGGCTTTCCCCATCTACACTAGCTTAGGTCGACTTAAGTGTTAAGTCGACCGTAGGAGATGGTGTTCTTAAATCGACTTAAGGAAGTGCTTTAGTCGACTTAATAAAAGCCCAATGTGGACGCAGGAGTCTGTAGGTCGACCTAACCTTCTTTAAGTCGATCTAAGGCTCCAGTGTAGATGTACCCTTAGAGCCCAAAGATATAAAGTGCTCATCACTGTGTCATTTGAGGATGCTCAGAACTCTGTATTTGGTGCTCTGTATCTTGTAAAACAGGCCCTAAAGGAACTACAATGCCATATGCCAACATTTTGTACATCAGCCAAATTGCCAGATCTCTGCATAACATCAGCTTCAAAGAATTATTCCTCCAAAAAATAACAGTGTTTGGAAAAATCCCATTGCTTCTTCAGGGTCTACTTACTGATGCCATCTGAGACCAATACATGAGGAAAAACTAAGGAATCCTGTGTTTGATAAATTTGGTTTTCAATAACCACTCATCATAAAATCTAGTGGCTGTTGAAGCAAAGGTTGGCATACCTAAGGAGGCTGTGTATTTGACTTCTTGTTAACCGGTGTGGTGAGAAAGAAGTTTAGATTTGTTACTGCCTTGGTATAATTATAGAATAACCACTAGTTTGACAGTGTGACTGCTCTATTTCTCAGCATTTTGTTATTTCTCAGCAGAATCTGGTATTTTTAGTGGTGACTCACTGACGCATGGTTGCGCCCTGTTCTTCTGATCTCAAAAGGTCAGCCATATAGCCAGATCAATATATAACTCAGACCTTACTCAACAATCATTGACCATTCTACCTGGAAAATTCCTAAACATTAAGGAGACAATGGTTGTTCACACCCTCCCATCTAAGACATTCCTTCAGAATGACACAAGTTAAAGTATGGATATAACATCAAATTCTTAACTTCTAATCAAAATAGAATTCCTAGACAAACTATATAATCATTCCCAGCAAATTACTACCTTTCTATTGATACCAAACATGACATAGTTCCTATGGATTATAGAGCATTTATGAGATATCCATAGAAAATAATATCATAAATGCTTCCCTAAATCCAGACAGTGTCACACTGTGCCCACATGCCCTGCCCTTTGGGGGGCATGCCAGGCTCCCCCTGTGTCCTCCCCCCGGCAGGGAGGGCATTGGTGTAGTCCTGGGGTAGCCCTAAGTCGACTTAGGGCTACCCAGGGCTACACTGGCTTAATTCGACTTTAGAAAGTCGAATTAAGCCTTAGGTCGAGTAGAAAGGTGGTTTAATAAAGTTGACTTAATTTTCATTAAGTCGACTTTATTTTCCTTAAGTCGACTTAAGCAAAGTGTAGTGTAGACGCAGGGCACATTAAGTTGACTTAAGCCAAGCTTAAGTCGACTTAATTTACCAGTGTAGACGCAGCCACTGGGTTCATCTACACTGGCAACTTAGGTCAACTTAAGGACTTAAGTCCACACTGGACTTTTATTAAGTCGCCTTAAGCGCTTCCTTAAGTCAAATTACTAACAGCTTAGGTTGACTTAAAGACAGTGTGGACAGGGAATAGCGCTAAGTCAACCTTATTAAGTCGACTTAAAGCCAGTGTGGATGGCTATGTCTACTGTTAAATTGACTTAACAAGGTTGATTTAAGTCGACTTATAGTGTAACCACTCTGTTAGGTCGACTTAAAGTCAACCTTGTTAAGCCAATTTAACAGAGTCAACTTAACTTTAGAAGTGTAGACATAGCCACTGAGTGGTACAAGCTTCTTCTATAGTCCATTGTTAGAGTGAAGTATCCTATAATGGGTCATTAAACTTCATCAGTTCATTTACAATATGTTGGCTAAGATGGATGTAAATTATCTTGTGGGTGTGATTCCAGCAACAACCCATTTAAGATAAAGGCACCTAGCCAATATTCAAAACTTCAGCAACACAGATGATACATGGATTTAAATAGGATAATCATACTTGGTCAATCATAACTTTTCCATTGACACCTTACCTGCTGTACTTAGTACAAGATTTGTTGTCCTACCCTCCCCAGTTCCTTCTAGCTCCAATTCCGAGCGGGGTCGGAGGGAGGGAAGTGGAATGGCCAGGAGCAACACATCTCGAAGAACACTAGTTACCGGTAAGTAACCGTTTCTTCTTCTTCGAGTGATTGCTCCTGTCCATTCCATGATAGGTGAATCACCAGCCTTACTTCAGGCGGAGGGTTGGAATAACAGCTTAGCTGAGAGCAGGACAGTTCTTCCTACTGCCGCATCCTCTCTCGACTGCTGGGTGATTGCATAATGCGCCTTGAAGGTATGGACTGAAGACCAAGTAGCTGCCTTGCAGATGTCCACCAAAGGCACAACTCCCAAAAAGGCCACTAAAGATGCCTGTGCCCTTGTTGAGTGAGCCTTGATTGGGGGAGAGGGAACCTTTGACAGGCTGTAACACTCTCGGATGCATGCCACCACCCACGCCGAAAGTCGCTGTGACAAGATGGGTTCCCCCTTCATTCTGTCCGCCATCGCTACGAACAACTGTGAAGACTTGCGGAAGGATCTTGTTCTGTCGATGTAGAATGCCAGGGCCCTATGCACATCTAGGGTGTGCAGCCTGCGCTCCCTGTCAGAGGAATGCGGCTTGGGGTAAAACACCGGCAGAAAAATGTCCTGGCTGGTGTGGAACTGAGACACCACCTTTGGTCGGAAAGCTGGGTGTGGACGCAATTGTACCTTGTCCTTGTGGAACACAGTGTACGGATGCTCCGCCGTCAGGGCCCGAAACTCCGACACTCTCCTGGCCGACGTGCTAGCCATCAGAAAGGCCACCTTCTAGGACTTATACAGTAGCAAGCAGGACGCTAGAGGCTCAAAGGGCGGGCTGGTCAGTCATGTGAGCACTAGGTTCAAGTCCCATTGTGCCACAGGTGGGCGAATTGAAGGAAATAGTTTGTCCAGCCCCCTAATGAAGCATTTCACTGTGGGGGATGAGAAGATTGTGCCCAGTCCTTTACCGAAGATGCCGCCAGGCCCAACAATTTAAGGTGCCCCAAATAGTCTAGGATACACAGAATCAGGGCTGATTTAGGCGCGATCCCTTTATCCACCGCCCAGGTGGCGAACCTCGTCCATTTCACACTATGTGGTCCTTGTTGATGGTTTTCTGCTACTGAGGAGTACCTTCTGAACCTCCTCTGAGCATTGCAACTCACCTGGCATTAGCCACTCAGATACCACGCCTTGAGGTGGAGCGACTAGAGGTTTGGATGTAAGAATCTGCTGCTGTCTTGTGAAAAGAGGTCTGGTACCAGCGGCAGGTCTATCAGGGTCTTGGTTGAGAGGTTCCACAAGGTCATGTACCAATGTTGCCGGGACCACGCCGGGGCCACCACAATGACCGTGACCTTGTCTTGCTTGATCTTGAGGAGCACCTTGTGCACCAACGGTGTCAGGGGAAAGGCGTAGCTCAACCCCTCCGTCCACCTGACTGCGAATGAGTCCGCTAACGAGCCCGGGCTGCGTCCCCTGAAGGAGCAAAAGCGGACGCATTTTGCATTGGAGTTTGACGCCAAGAGGTCCAGTTGGGGATAGCCCCACCTTCGGAAGACCCCCTCCAGGACCTCCTACTTCAATGACCACTCGTGCATCATGTATTTTCTGCTGAGGTCATTGGCCAACTCGTTCTGCGACCCTGGTAGGTATGACGCCATCAGCAGGATCGAGTGGAGAATGCAGAACTCCCACAGACCAAGGGCTTCTCGGCAGAGGCGAGAGGAGCAAGCTCGACCCTGTTTGTTGATATAGAACATAGTTGCCGTGTTGTCTGTCTGTACTGAGACCACCTTGCCCTTCAGGCGGTCCTTGAAGGGCTGACAAGCCAAGCGAACTGCCCTGAGCTCCTTTACGTTTATATGGAGCTGGAGCTCGTCGTTCTTCCAAAGGCCCTGGGTCCTGAGGCGACCAAGGTGGGCTCCCCAGCCTAAATCGGACACGTCCGTCACTAGGTGAGCTGAGGGGCCTGGAGTCTGAGAAGGTAACCCGGCGCAGATGTTCCCCTCGTGGCACCACCAATCGAGGTCTTTCAGGACCCGCGGTGGGGGGACACAATAGTGCCCAGGCCATCCCGGGCCAGGCGGTACACCGACGCCAACCACAGCTGTAGAGGGCGCAGGTGGAGTCAAGCATACCTGACCACGTAAGTGCAGGCTGCCATGTGGCCTAATAACTTCAGGCATGCTCTTGCCATTGTCAATGGGTGCCCTTGTAAGCACCTTATGCTGTCCCTGATCACGAGGAATCGTGACTGAGGGAGTGTTGCCCTCGCTATTGAGGAGTCCAGGACCGCGCCTATAAATTCTATTTTCTGCGTGGGTATTAGGGTGGACTTTTGCAGATTGATTAGTAGGCCAAAGCAATTGAACACAAGCTGAATGACCTTCAGATGGCGGGTCACCTCCTCGCTGGAGCGCCCTCATACCAGCCAATCGTCCAGGTACGGAAAGACCTGAATACGCTTTCTCCTGAGGAATGCCGCCACCACCGCCAGGCACTTGGTGAAGACACGGGGCGCTGCAGCGAGCCCGAAGGGGAGGACAGTGAACTGAAAGTGCTTTTCGGCTGCTACAAATCATAAGAACCTTCTGTGATGGGGGGCTATCGCAATGTAAAATAGGCGTCCTGCAAATTGAGGGCAGCGTACCAGTCTCCCGGATCCAGGGAGGGGATAAACATGGCTAACGATACCATGCGGAAGCGGACCTTGCGTAAAAAACGGTTCAGCCCCCGCAGGTCCAAGATAAGGCAGAGGCCCCCCTTTGTCTTGGGGATAAGGAAGTACCGGGAGTAAAAACTTTTCCCCCTCAGGTCCTGAGGCACCTTCTCCACTGCCCCCTTGTCCACGAGGATTTGAACCTCCTGGGCCAGCAAGTGTTTGTGAGAGGGGTCCCTGAAGAGGGACAGGGAAGGGAGGGGCGGGAGGGGTGGCGGCGAGGAAAACTGGAGTGAGTATCCATGCTGCACCGTGCGGAGCACCCACTGATCTGATGTAACTTGCGCCCAAGCATGGTGAAACTGGGACAATCTATTGGTGAAGGGCGGGGAAGGTGGATCCGTAACAAAGTCTGGTATGTCACCCCCGATCGCACCCTCAAAAGGTCTTCTTTGACCCTGAGGACTGACGCGGCCCGCTCTGGCTCTGAGCCGTCGGGCGATGGTTGTTCCTGCGCCCATTACGACCCCTTCTGCAGTCTCAATCCTGTCGCCGCTGGTACAAACAGGTCGTCTGTTGCAGCTTAAAGGACTTTCTCTGTGCCGCTGGGGTATGCAGGCCCAGAGATCTTACTATGGCCCTCGAGTCTTTAAAGGACTGCAGTCTGGAGTCCGTCTGAGAAGTGAACAGCTCCAGGCCTTCGAAGGACAAGTCCTGGATGGTAGCTTGGACTTCTGCTGGGAGGTCGGAGGCCTGCAGCCAGGAGCTCCTCTGCATGGTGATGCCGGAGGCCATCACCCAGGCAGCCGCATCCGCTGCGTCTAGGGCCGACTGTAGAGCACGGGAGACCACCTGGCCCTCCCTCACCATCGCTGACAGCTCTGACCTAGAGTCCTGGTCTAGCTTGTCTGCCAGCTTGTCTAGGGACGCCCAGGAATTAAAGGTGTATCTGCTGAGGATTGCTGATTGGCAATCCTCAGCTGGAGCCCCTCCCGAGGAATAAACCTTGCGGCCCAAAAGCTCCATCTTCCTGGTGTCCTTGGACTTAGGCGTTGGACCCTGATGGCCTTGCCTCTCCTTTTCATTGGCCGCCTCGACCACCAGAGAATTTGGGGTTGGGTGGGAGTAGAAAAATTCATGGCCCTTGGCCAGGGCGAAATACTTCTTCTCCACCTTCTTGGCAGTTGGGGTGATCGAGGCGGGGGTCTGCCACAGTGCCTTGGTGGTGTTCTGCACCGTCTTAACCAGGGGCAGGGGCACTCTGGACGGACCCTCCGGGAGGAGAATGTCAAGCATGGGGTCCACCTCCTCCACGATTTCCTCTGCTTGCAGGCCCATGTTCCTTGCCACTCTCCTGAGCAATTCCTGATGGGACCTGCTGTCGTCAGGAATGGCTGCGGGTTTCACCCCCGCAACTGCCTCATCCAAGGGTGATGATGACAACTCCCCGGGGGGAGGGGGGGACACTGGAAGGGGACCCTGTGTGACTGCCGCGGTCTGCGGGCCCACCTTGACCCGGGCAGGGCTCCTGTGGCTTTCTCTGGCCAGGTCTAAGCCCGTTGTCCTTCCCAGCTCCGGTGGGGCACTCGCCATGCAAGAAGGCAGGTGCCTGGATGATGAGGTGGAAGGGGGCCTGTCTGATGATGGACCCTGGGCTTGGTGATATGCCCACGGGGTCCAGAACGGCCACCGGTGAGGTGCCTGCCACTGTGGACCACATTGGGCCCCAGATCACGGGCGGCTATCTCCTCTCCTCCTGGAGCGGCTCCTGATCCGCCTGGCAGTGCTCGCACTGTTCCCCGAGTCCGGGGAGAATCTACTCTGGGGTGACCAAGGCAGGGCGGTGCCGGTAGCTGGCGAATACGTGGACCTGCTATGTGATACCATGCCGTGTGGTGCCGTCGACGGACGGTGCAGTAAGGAAACCCGTTCCGGAAGCTCTGGGGGAGAACGGTACCATGGGGCCCCTGCCACTGCTACCACCTCTGGGGGTACTGGAGAGCGGTGTCAAGACAGAGGGGGCACGTGTGCTGGCGCCTGGCTCTTACGGCGGTCCGGGCTGGTGAGTTCTCGGCCCAGCAGCTCCTGTGGTGAACAGTGCCACGGGGAATCTGGGCGGACCAGCACCAATTTTCCCCTCAACGGCACCGATCTCTTGGGTGCCGGAGGGCGTCTCTCTTCCGGGCGCGGTGCCATGTGCTCGATGAGCTCCCGGGCCACTTCAAAGGCCTCCGGCGTCGAAGGGAGCTGGAGATCCTCTTCCAAGATTGCTCTGGTTGATGAGGTAACGGATGCTGGACTCAACGGTACCCTGCCCAGGGCCGGAGTCGACGGCACCGGTGCCTGCTGCTCCAGGAGCAACTGGTCCAGACGCAGTACCGTTTGGCTCCCGAGCTTGACCCGCCTGACAGGGGAATGCCCTCTGTCTGACTTCCTCTTCTTCCTTGCTGGACAGGGGGAGAGGGATCGGTGCCAGGTACGCGGTGCCGCAGACTTCGGTGCCGACGGAGAGGACTGGCGCTGAGGCTCCTTCACTAAGTCCCTAGGCCTGGGCGCCTCCCTTGAGGAAGTGGGAGCACTCCGCACTGACGGTGCCGCACTGGAGCCGGGGTCCCCCGAGCTCACCGGTCAAAGGGCTTCCTCCATCAGAAGGAGCTTCAATCTGTGCTCCCTCTCTTTCTGGGTTCTAGGGCGGAACCCTCTGCAGATCTTGCACCGCTCGTGCAGGTGGGACTCCCCCAGACACCTCAGGCACGACTGGTGTGGATCGTCCAAGGGCATGGGCTTGTGGCAGGCCACGCACACCTTGAAGCCTGGCATGCCCTAGCCCTGAGCTCGGGGCTCTTCTACGCAGGGAAATTACCTAACTACCTCACTGGGGCTATGTCTACATTGGGTAATTTAAGTTGACTTTAACTAAGTCGACTTAGTGTGTCCACACTGAATATTAAAGTTGACTTAAAGGGAAACTTACAAAGTCGACTTAGAGCATCCACACTGGACGCTCTAGGTTGACTTTGTGGGGCTAGGGGGACCTAAGGCAGGTCCACGGTGGCATGGGGGTACCCCTTGCCCAATGCCAGGGGACTCCGCCTTTGCCCTATTGTACATGGGTACAATGGGGTAAAGGGGGACAGGGACCCTGGCAGGGCATAGGGGCAGGGCTCTGCCCTGGCCTGTGGGGCGGCATGCCAAGCTCCCCCTGTGCCCCCCCCCCCCACCCCGGCAGGGAAGGCATTGGTGTAGCCCTGAGGTAGCTCTAAATCAACTTAGGGCTACCCCACAGCTACACTGGCTTAAGTCGATTCTAGGGATTCGACTTAAGCCTTAGGTCTAGTGGAAAGGAGGTTTAATAAAATCGACTTAATTTTAATTAAGTCAACTTTATTTTCCTTAAGTCGACTTAAGGAAACAGTAGCGTAGACGCAGGGTAAATTAAGTCGACTTAAGCAAGTTTAGGTCGACTTAATTTACCAGTGTAGACGCAGCCTGGGATCTAAACTACTCAATACTAGGGTACTTTGCTAGCAAGCTAGCTGATGTTCCAGCGACCGTCAGGGCGGTAAGAAGGAACTGGGGACGGTAGGGCCGGCTGTCTGTTATATAGAGCGCCGCAATGGCGCCACTCCAGGGGATGCCACAGCCGGCCCTATGGGATCTCTAGGGGAAAAAATTCTGGCGATCTGTGCACACAGCGCGTACACACCTATCATGGAATGGACAGGAGCAATCACTCGAAGAAGAAACTCTCTGTCCTTTGGCATGAAAAAATACTTTGAGTAAAATCCTTTCTCCTGATGAGGAGATGAGCCTGTTTCTATTGTTCCTAATTGAAGGAGAGAGTACATTTCTCAACTCAGTATAGTTTCATGAGAGGGGTCTCTGTAAAGGGATGGAGAAGAAGGATGGGAGGTAGGGAGGGAAGTACATAAAGTGGATGGTGTAGCCCAGTGTTATAACCTCTATGATCTGCTTGTCCATTGTAATATGCCACCAAGTCTGCCAGAAATGGGAAAGGTGGTCTCCAAAACTGGGAACATGGATGAAAGTTTGCACCTTATAAACAACAGGTAAGGGAAAATAGAATCCTTGATCAACCTATCCAAATTGTTGTTCAGATATGACTGAGTACTTGCTGAAGGGGGGGTGAAGAGTTCTCTTCCTCTGGAATCTTTGTCTCTTTCTAGCAGATTCAGTGGTTCTGTGAAATCCAGAGAATTGGGCAGCATACAGTCCCTCAGCAATATGAGACCAGCCACATCTCCTTTTATTTTGGTATGGTTAACCAGATAATTCAACCTAGCCCTGGATTTCTTCAGTATATGTAGGGATTCCTCTGTAGTTTCCTGAGAATAGCTTCTGACCATCAAATGAGAGATCCTCAAAAATATTCAGAACTTCTCTACAAAACCTCAAAAGCTAGAGCCATGATGCCCTCTGCATAACAGCCACTGTAGAGATGGATCTAGCATTGTTATAGGCAGTGCCTAAGGAGACTTGGAGAGGGGTTTGGCTAATAATTGGCTCTCCACAAGGATGGCCTGAAAGTATTCTCTACAAGCCTAAAGAAGATGTTCAATAAAGGCTGCAAACTCATTGTAATTTGTGAAGTCAGTCTTGGCCATTCTTGCTCAACAGCTTGCAATTTGAAACTGATGGGGTAAGAACAAGTAAGCATTTGATTTAAAAAGGTCTATCTTCTTTTGGTCATACTACACGAGACAGATGTATGCTGTTTATACCTCTCATTTATTACCAGGGAATTAGGGGAGTGACAAAAGAGAGGAACAGAAATTCTGAGCCCCTGGGAGGAACATAATATTTCTTATCTGCTCACTTGTAAGTTGGTCGGATGGTGGTAGAAGTTTGCTGGACCATGGGGTGTTTCCAAGGTAGCATAACCCAGGTGGGCGTTACCAATTTCAGAATTTCCAAGGGCTTATGTTGTGAATCTTTAATCTCCGCAAAAGTTATCTGAAGGATATCAGCGGCCTTTTCCACAAGGTCCTGGAACTAGAGAAAACTGTCAGCCATCAATGGTGGTGGAGGCATGACTGTCTTGTCTGAAAATTAGGATGAAATAAGAATTTGAGTGGGTTGCCTCCTTATGCATGCTAATCTCCTGTTGTTCAATGGTCTTCCTGTGATGGAGTTTGATGGGGATACTTATAACCTTACCTTTTAGGTGTAATGGAACTGGAGGTCTAACAAATTGCTGCCAATATGATGTCCAAGTATGGCCACTGGGGGAGGGGGGTTTCATATGGAAGAGAGGGTGGCATGAAAGACTGATTCCATCATCCCTGTCATGGACAAGGATTGTCGTCAAAGTGTAGGTTTCTGTCCTAATATACGCAGATAAAGAAAAGACTGGCAAAGGCCATGTCTACATTAGAAAGTTTTGTCTATCAAAGTCACCTTTTGTCAACAAAACAATCCTGGTATACACACTGCAATGGCCCTTTTGTTATTTTTCAAGTTAACTCTCCATGGAGCTCACTCTACAGCACAGCAAATGGCAATCCTGCCTGCCCTAAATTACAGAGGTGTAACTCCTGATGTGCCATGCACAGCCAAGAAGAGAGGTGGAGGTGTCTCCTGCTACTACACACACACACACACACACACACACACACACACACACACACACACACAGAGGGGGAGAGAGAGAGAGAGAGAGAGAGAGAGAGAGAGTCCTCAACGAAGGCTGCTCGTCTCCATGTGTTTGTCTCTCTTAACTGAACTTCTTCAAAATGGGTGTCCCTGGAGGCGCTCCACTTGTGGTGTTGCATCCTGTGGTGCCCTTGACTGGAAATCTGTACAGCAGTGTTTGCTCGGGCCACACACATGCTCGTGTGCTTTCCCAGGGCATGTGCGCTACCCAAACACCTCAGTTCCTTCTCTACTGTAGTCTCTCCTGTGGAAAAAACTCTGAAGTACAAGGGAGGAGGGTGACTCCCTCAAAGAAGTCCAGTTACTGCCCCCAATGAGCAACCTTTTCTTCTTTGTTGAGTGAAGTGTGGGTGCTCCACTTGTGGTGACTATGTAGCAGTACCTTCAATGCTAACTAATATGGATTAAGTGTTCCCCTTTTGGTTTTTTAGTGTTGCAATTTCTGATGTCAGATTTGTGTCCACTTCAATCTCTCTGCTAACTCCATTGATGACTTGCTAATAGCTGTGCTGAAACAGATAAATAAGAAATCACAGCTTCAAAGAGAAACTGCAGAACTTGAATTTACATGCAAATTCGACTCAGTTGTCTTGGGGTTAAATAGGAACTAGGGATTTTTCTCTCATTACAACAGGTGATTTGACCTCACCTTCCTCTATGTGCTGTTCCCCAGTGTTTGAATCCTAACATCTATTTTGATTTGCTGTTGCAGCCTGACCTGATCCTATGTTATACACTCCCCTGCATTTAATTTCCTCCCATTCTGTAAATTTCCCATTTTCAAAACATCTGATGAAGTGGGTTTTTCCCCACGAAAGCTCATGCGATAAATAAATCTGTTAGTCTTTAAAAGTGCCATAGGACTCTCATTATCTCCTACTTGTGATTGAAGCCTCTGGATGCTATCACAAATAAAAATAAATATATAATAAAAGTACTGTTATAGAGAATTTTTTATTCAACGAAATTCATACTTACTTTTTTACCATATCAAACATGTTGCTCTCTACAGTTCCTAGCCACTGTTCAACAGGGCCTCTAACACGAATATTCCTGTAATGTAGACTTTAAAAAGTCAGCACTTACTGAAAACAACTGAATATGTTTTAATTTCATATTTTTACAATTTTATTTGAATTACAAGTATAAGAAGTTCTACTGCACCTCTTATTCCTCAATTCTACACCCTTCAGCTAAATCCAGATTGTGGGGGAGGGGCGGGGGGAGCAGGGGAGAAGAAACAAACAAGCAAAACCCCACGTCCTCTCCTTTGCAATCACTTTCTTTCTCCAGAGGTTATAGCCTTTTAAGGCCCGGATTCTGCATCTCATTCATGTGCACAACTCCCAGAGAAATCAATGGAAATTTTGACTCCATGGGGATTGTGGTCTTAGACCCCTTGCGTAATGCATGAATGGTCACATCTAAAAAAGAAAGGTTACTTAAAGTAACTATAGTTCTTTGAGATGTGTAGTCCCTATCTATTCCACTCTTGGTGCACATGCACCCCTGCACACAAAATCAAATTGTTTGGCCAGTAATATCCAGTGGGACCATGTCTGCATCTGACCTAGAAGACGGCTAATGCAACAGTTATTGAGAGACAAAGTGTTGTGAAACACAGATTTACAGCATGTTTTGATTTTTCTGACTCTTCTTTCAGAATAGTGGCTTCAGACAAGCCTGCTTAGACAGATCAGAGTTTTTATTTCCATAGGCTGGCAGATGGGCACATGGACCATTCCCCCTAAGAGCACTCTGACCAGTGGCCTTTGCAAGGGAACCTCTTATATCAAACTTTGGTTCAAGTATCCAGGGTAAGGATCAGCTACCACATGCTGGAATGCAAAGGTCAGCCCCAGGCTACCCAGGAATATGATCACAGATAGATGAATAGGGTGAGATAATGTGTGTTAACAAATTTTATATAGCAAACCATGAAGGGCAAAGGGAAAGGCAAATCCCCAGGGGGTTTGGCCTGGGGTTACAGATTCAAGAAACATGGGGACTATACTCTGGGGATGAATTTGAGGAAAGTGACAGTCAAGTGATGACTGGGTCTGATTCTCTCTTCAGGGTCATGCACATAGACCACAGATCCAGCAATACAGGACTGGAAACAGAAGGAGATTGGCCAGAAGTGTGGTTCATGGAATCATAACAGGAGTAGCGCTAGCAATATACAAGCCAAAGGCACAGGATATGCAACTGAGGATGGGTTGTCAGAGTGGCTAATATCTGGCTCCTCTCATGGCTGAAAGGCTAGGGCCTATGTCTGGAGCAAGTAATCACATGTCAGAGACAAGAGCACTTTTAACACATGTGTGGGGCAGGGACAGTGTCCTGAAGCAGCAGGCCCCTGAAGCACAAGAGTATGTTACAGCAACACCACCTGCCCCAAGCAGCACTTTTTCCACAGTTCTGGTTGTAGAAAGGCGTCTACTTCATGGGATGAGAAAAGCGCGGGGAAGCAGTAGGAAAGAAATGAAATTGGATAGAATAACCCGCTCTTAAAAATTTCAGTATCCATTCAAACAATGTGATCTGCGACCAGGGTTTGTGAATAGATGGTGGATAAAGCAGGGTAAAAGGAAGAGGATCCTTGGGAGAATCCACCAGGCTCCCAGTACTGGTGAGAAACCTGCTAACTGGGGGAAGATGCAGACTGTGCTGCAGCAGAGGAAGAGGCAATGGATTGTCAGTGGAACCTCTGCTTCTTTCTTCATAGCTTGAAGGTCCTGTGAGGCTAGTAATAATAGTTGGAAGAATAACTGCATGAAAAAAGTTTGTGGGTCTTGCTTGCTTTCTCTTTGGGGTGGAATACAGAAGCCCTGACAACATAAACTTGCCTTACAGTCCTTTAAGAAATGGAGCTCCTCACCCATATTTTATTTAAGGACTTAAAGGGACCTCCCTGGGAGTTCTTAAAGATTGGAGCCAGGAATAGGGTAACCATATGTTCTGTTTTTAAAGGAACAGTCCCTTATTTTAGCCTTCTGTACCATATTTTAATTAAAAACAGACAAATTATCCTGTATTTTGGTATTCCAGCTCCTCATGCAGCTGGGAGTTGGGGCAGATGGAACAATTTAAAATCCCCTGCCATGCGCAACCCAAGAATGGAGGGTTCTCTCTGCCTCTGCTTTGGTGAGTGTGGGTGAGGAGCTGGCAGGGAGGAAGTGGGAGAAGGGGGCACAAGATGCTCAGAGGGAGCCAGGCAGGGGAGCCGAGGGTGGGAAGGGGAAGGGTGCAGAGGTGTCAGGGAGGGAGGTGGGGAGCATTTAGCCACACAAATCTGGAGACTGGAAGATGTGTACACTGTGTGTGTGAATATCTAGTATATTTGGGTCTCTCTTCCTAGGTGTAGATTTCAGAGGCCTGTACTGCTTTGACTTTTCCTGGACAGCAGCCACAAGTGTGGCTTAGCAGAGAACTCTGCAGTGAGCTGAAACACAAAAGGGAAGCTTACAATACAAGAAGAGGAAGCTTGGACAGATGATTAGGGAGGAGAATAAAGATATTGCTCAGGCCTGCAGGGATAAAATCAGGAAGGCCAAAGGGCAATAGGAGTTGCAGCTAGCAAGGGAAGTAAAGGGTAAGAGGAAGGGGTTCTACGAGTAGATCAGTAACAAGAAGAGGATCAGGGATGGTGTAGGTCCCTTCCTTAATGGGGCAGGCAACCTAGTGGCAGACAACGGGGAAAAGGATGAAGTACTCAATGCATTTTTTCCCTCAGCCTTCACAGGCAGAGTCAGCTCCCAGGCTACTGCACTGAGCAATGCAGAATGGGAGAAGGAGAGCGACCCTCGGTGACGGAAGGTCAGGTAAGGGACTAAGAGAAGTAAGTCTCTAAGAAGTAAGTGCACAAGTCCATGGGGCTGGATGAGCTGCAGCTGAGGGTGCTGAGGGAGTTGGCTGATGTGATATCAGAGCCACTGGCCATTATCTTTGAAAACTCATGGTGATCAGGAGAGGTCCTGAATGACTGGAAAAAGGTAAATATAATGCCTATCTGTAAGAAAGGGAAAAAGGAGGATCTGGGGAACTACAGACCAATTAGCCTCTCCTCAACCTTGGGAAAAATCATGGAGCAGATCCTCAAAGAATCCGTTCTGAAATACTTGGAGGAAAACAGGGTGATCAGGAACAGTCAGTATGGATTCACCAAGGACAAATCATGCCTGACCATGCCTTCTGTGATGAGATGATTGGCTTTATGGATGCGGGAATAGCTGTCAATGTGATACACCTTGACTTTAGCAAAGCTTTTGATACAGTTTCCTATAGCATTCTTGTCAGCAAGTTAAGGAAGTATGGGTTCAATGAACGGACTGTAAAGCTCTGTAGAAAAGGACATGGGGGTTATGATGGATGGGAAGCTGGATACAAGTCAACAGTGTGCCCTTGTTGCCAAAAAGGCCAATGGCATATTGGGCTGCATCAGTAGGAGCGTTGCCAGCAGATCTAGGGATGTGATTATTCACCTCTATTTGTCACTGGTGAGGCCACATCTAGGATATTGTGTCCAGTTTTGGGCTCCCCACTACAGAAAGGATGTGGACAAATTAAAAAGAGTCCAGCGGAGGGCAACAAAAATGATTGGGAGGCTGGGGCACATAACTTACGAGAAGAGAGTGAAAGAACTAGGCTTATTTAATCTGAAGAAGAGAAGACTGAGTGGGGATTTCATAGCAACCTTCAATTACTTGAAGGGGTGCTCCAAAGAGGAGGGAGTTAGGCTATTCTCAGTGGTGACAGAGGATGGAACAAGGAGCAATGGTTTCAAGTTGCAGCTGGGGAGGTCTAGGTTGGATATTAGGAAAACTTTCTCACTATGAGGGTGGTGAAGCATGGAAAGCGTTATCTAGGGAGGTGGTGGAATCTCCATCTTTGGAAACTTTTAAGACCCGCTTAGACAAAACCCTGGCTGGGATTATTTAGTTGGAGTTGTCCTGCTTTTAGCAGGGGGTTAGACTAGATGACCACGAGTCCCTTCCAGCCCTAATATTCTATAATTCTATGATCTAGAATTATTAAACTTTCTTGTAAAGAGCAGTCTGAAAATCAGCAGAAATTTTTAAAATTTCTATTTTGTTGATTATCATGCAATATATGTATACCATACTTTGGCACTAAGAGAGTCTCTTCTTCAGCAGAACTGATCATCACCACCACCGGAGGGCTTTGGTCATGTTTGCGTATATATAACTTTCTGATATTTGCAAAACATTTCACAAGATGAGGCTGTGTACAGACATAAAAGCAAATAACAAAAATAAATATCAACTGTCTGTCATTATGTGTAACAAGAAGACTGTTCCTAGCATGCAGTACTAAAATGTTACCTGTACAGCCTCCGGATTTTTGCTTTCAGCTAAAATGTCAAGAAGTTCAGCATTGCTGAGAAAGTAAAATCTTGGGAAAATCATTCGCTTAATCTCAAGATAGTCCTGTTCCAAGAAAAAAAATAAATTAACAGTAATTTTAAAGATACACTAAAACAGGAATATTAACCAAGTTCCTCATTCTCACTTTCAAGGCCCTGAATTGCACTCATTTATCCTTACTGAATTCATTCTTTTCTTTTACAATCTGTATCACTCCTACTTGTCTCTATCGATTACCTTTCTCCATAGTTGATTTTGTGCCTTTTTTATGCTGCCCACTATCAGTGGATCAGCTTCCTTCCAAGTCAGCTAAGTACCCTTCCTCACCTTCAAACCTGTCAGGAAAGTTTACTTCTTGCATTAATTTAACCTATCCAACACTGTGCCACTTTCTGTGACTGAATTCTTGCCTTCTGCTTTTGTCTCTATTAAACTTAGAAACTTTCTGTGGTAGTGATATGTAGTCTTACTTATTTTGTAGTGCACTATGCATATTTATAAAAACAAAAATTCTTTTAATCAGGCTTCTTCTTGTTAAAGCCCTCAGGAGGCACAAAGACAGGATCTACAAAAAACAATAATCACAGCAGCTCCTTAAGTGTCACAGTATCTAGACAAGAAAGCATCCTTCAATATTTATCAAAGACCAGAATAGAATAAGATATCTTCAGTTCACCACTGCAAATATATTAGAGCCCATTCATTGCTCAATAGGCAGCTGATGCAAAGAATACGATGTGAGTGCATTGCATGCTCAACTGCTCAGTTCAATGAGACATATTCTGTATTAGTCGCCTGCAACATATCTGCTTTACTGGCAACCTCTTTTAGAGGAAAGTTCTACTGTCAAAGTGCTATACATAAATCCTAACAATAACAGTATGTTAAATCATACTAACAGTTTGACAAGGATTTATATTAATCCTAATTAGTCATTTTATTTAAAAATTGCATGCAAATAAAAATATATGCACATGGATCATAACTTATTACTTGATTGTAAAGTATTTCCTATGAAATGGAAGGCCAGCTCTTTCACGCGTTAAGTAAACCTGAGGACTGTCATTCTTGGCAAAATGTCATACCTTTACATCATTCATCTTATTCACAAAGCCGACATAAAACATGTAGCTGCCATGCAAATCAAGTTATAGCCTCATGCCAGTACTCAAGCCAACTACCCTGCCTAAGTGCTAGACAGATTACCTTATTTGTTCCTGCAACAGGCTAGAGACCCATGCAGAAATGGAGCCTTTGTCTGAGCCATCTCCCAGCCTTCCTATCAGCAGACACTCAAACCCAACACTTTTACTGCTAAGGCACAGTATTTGCTTCATCACTGCTAGTATTTATATGCAAAATGTTGTTAAGGTTGGGGTGCACATAAAATTCCTAACACAAAACCACCTAAGTGAGGAAATGCACAATTAAAGAACCTTAAATTACATATCACTACTCCTCCAAGAAGGCCACACACCTCACTACTAGAACAATCACCATACAAAATTGACTATGCACTACAACTTCAGTTCTGCCCCAAGAGGGATGGTAGCCCTACGGACATATGACAAGAATCAGTGCTGTATTCCTCTCTGAACAATTCAAAAGGGCTTCTGCATAACACACCATACAAATGGAGGAGCTAGCACAAGCTATTTTCTCTGCCAGCTAACAATTGCAAAAAAGGTTTCAATTACAAGTAACACTAATTTTTTCTTTATTAACAAAATAATTATACATCGGAGAGTCTACCCAAACTCCCATTATATACCAATTTCTGAGTTACTACTGTCCTTAGTTTTTAAGCTACAGAAGCATTAAAATATCAACTTTTCAATGCAAATTTTGAGATTAGAACTCAGAGACAAATAGAGCCCAGCCTTAAGTATGGAGTTGGTATCACTCATCTATGATACACGAGAACCTCATTATCTAGTACTTCAGTGGACAATAAAATCTGGGTTTACTTGTTCAATAGTGACTCATTTAAAAGGATTTTGCCTTTTACTACTGCACTGATATAAACTGAAGCTTAGGTAACTCTGATAAATAATGCATTACTTCATTAGACTTATTTCGGTGGGTTAAAATGAATCTCCATAGGGTGATGTCCAAAGGTATGTTCAACATGTTTGTTCTTTGAACATAATATGTATAGATTGACATTTCAAATATCTCACTCAAAACCACAATTAAGTAAAGATTCTTGTACTACTTGTTTAGTTTTTATCATACAACTACATGAAGAAAAAAGCACTGGTTTGCAGTATGGTCTACTAGGGAGCAGAGCTGGAAATCAGAAGATCTAGTATGGTTTTACCTCAAGAGATTTCTGTATTTTCTCTAGATGTGCATTGTTGGTCTGAAGCATCTCAAGAACTCCTGCAGTTGTGGCTACCCTAAGAGCATTTGAGTCATCCTCTGTAGACGCCATTATCTCTTTCCATTTGTTATTGACCTGAGAGAAAAGACTTGCTTCTGCTGGAAGCTGCCTATTTAAATCACAAATAATATTAGAGATCAATTTATAGACTGCATCATTCAAATATACCTAATTCTGAATTTTGTCAATTTATTGTAAGATCTTTTCCCCCACAAACTTTATATTGCTTTCACAAACTCATATTATGGAATCATATGTTGAGCCACACACAGCCAGAGCAACTGAAAAGCAACTAAGCCTCTCGCAGGATAGCACACATTAACACAGTTTATTGGTCAATCTGTCTTTCTACCTAGGTGCTTATGTGTCTCTTACCATGGTATCTGAGTGCCAGACTGTGCACTAATTACTCCAAAACTATACGAGAATATAAAGTTGGTATTAGGATCAGGCCAGGTCTGAGCCAACAGTTACCATGGTAATGCGGTCGCTCTTCGGGCAAACTATATATTCTTAACTATATATTCTTGTAAGCAGTGTAGGATTAAAGGTAAAGCATGTTATTTCCCCTCTCGCCACCTTTGTTCTTTGTCTTCCATCCTGACCATCTGTGTAAGAACTGCAGTCAGAGTGCCATCTCCCTCCCTCCCCTTCCCTCCCTGGAACTGTGTCCTCTTATGGAATGTAAGGTCATTCTCCTAGGTAAAATGATGAGTTTGAAGTAAAGCGCCTGCGTTATGTATGCAAAACCTGTAAACAGTAAACAGGGGCGGGTATAATTATTTGCATTATATAATCAATATTCATTATATGGGTGTTAATGTAACCATATAAGGGTCCATGGAACATTGTCAATCATGTATGCATTTCCATACAGTTTTGGATAAAAAAAAAGTGTAAGGCAGCCCCTCGTTGCTCACTCGAGACGTCAAGAGAAATGAGCAGACAATAAAGAGTAACATTTGACCCAATCTGCCTTAGGAACAACCTGTTTGTTTATTTAACATCCAACAAAAACCTATATAATAAGATGCACATCAACCATAACCCCTGAATTCCTGACCATGATTAAAAAATGCATGACAGAGAGAAAGATGAGTATGGATTTGGGGAGAAAAAATATTCATAAAACTCTAGTAAAAAGGAAGTAACGTGGTTTTCCCTCCTCATGTAATTGCCTTAATACACACACACACACACACACACGGTAAAGGCTACAGTAGTTAAAAATAGGCTGAAGTATTGAACTGGGCATGTGATCTAGCTTGTCAGGCTTTATCTATAAATTACACAGTTTTAAATGATATCTGAGTTAAATTAGAGCAAAGCCATGTGTGGAGACTTTTACTTCAATTTAAATCTGATTATGTCAATTTAGTTTAATCTGATATCCACTTAAACCAAGGTTGGCAACCTTTGCTGGCCCCCGTGACAGCCCCACATACTGCAACCTCAGCAAGTGCCAGGGGTGGGGGCAAAAGGTGCGAGGGCGGGGCCAGAAACTCCTTCTCCCTGCTGGCCCCGCCCCCATGCTCGGGGCTCCTGTCCCCTACTGGACACACTCCCCAGCATGGGGGCGGGGCCAGCAGGGGACAGAAGCCCCACACCACGGCTTCTTTTCCCTGCAGGCCCTGCTCCCCAGTGGAGGGGCAGGGCCAGCAGAGGACAGGAGCCCCACGCACTGTGGCGCCATCTCCCTGCTGGCTGGCTCCCTAGGGGGCGGGGCCAGCAAGGGAAGCCTGGGTGACCCTGCGTGCCACTCAGGCTCGGCCTGCGTGCCAAGTTTGGCATGCGGGCCAGAGGTTGCCAACCCAGACAAACTAATTATGAGAATGAATACACCGGGTTTTGCAATATCTTAACTGAGTCAGTTCAAAAATCACACTTCTGGTACAATTCTGAATACAGAAGACACCAAAATGTTTTAACTTTTCTTTTCAAACTATCTTGATTGATTTTATAAAATAGAACTCACTGACATTCAGTGTCACAATTCTACTGAACCTCTCTTAGTATTGTGGGTCATTCTAGGTCTAGGACATCAAACTTCATTATATCAAGTCAAGCTATCCATCCATCTATGATTATTGTTTCCCTTGAAAACTGGTCCCATTTTCTTAAATGCTTGAACATACTTCATGTTCAATTCTCTGATCTGCTAAGGTCACTTTCCCCTGAGATAATGTGATACACATTCAGTGCTTTAAAGTGGGATTTTCTCCCACGAAAGCTCATGCGATAAATAAATCTGTTAGTCTTTAAAAGTGCCACTGGACTCTGTTGTTTTTCTACAATAGATTAACACGGCTGCCCCTTTGGGATATGTATACCTTTGTATTTCTGGAGCATGAAAGATTGGTTCAAGGTAAATCCAATTCCTTTGGCAAGTCAACCATTCCTCCAGGGTGCGACAGAAGAGATTTAACTTATGATCCCATGCATCAACAAGGTTCTAACATATAAGATAGAATAATATAAAGTAAAACGTAAATGTAGTGGGAAATTCTTACTTTTGCAAGATATTTTACATAAGGACTCTCAAACAAAATTTTGATGGCGTTTTAAGCATACTATAGCATAGTACTAAATACAAAATTTCCACAAATTTCACATAATGTGACAAAGATGCACAAAAATACTGCTTCATTAGGAGCTAATTGCTTGAATCTGAAAAAGACTTACTAAGATATAACATACATTTATTTGTTTAGATTATATTTCAATAATAATACATAAGAGTATAAAGAAAATAGCTATTAATCACCTGGAAAATAATCTTTTCACTTCAGGGTACTGACATAAATTAAAATTTAACTTTATTTGTAGTGATATAAAATTATGGAGCTGAATCCTCCACTCTTTGCTCACAAGTTAGCCTCACTGAAGCCACTGGAACAATAAGACAAATTCTGTGAATCTATCTCTGCAAACTTTTAAACTAAAATACACTTCTCCTACTTGCTTTAAAAAAGGGGGAGAATAGAATTTTGTAAGGCAATGGTAAGAAGACTAGTTGCTATATCTGGTTCCCTTTTAATGTACTGACAGGTCTAATAGCAAGCTGTGTATCATTTTAATAATAATCAATCAGTTCTAGGAGCAATAAATTAAATCCATTTAGAGTTACAATGTGGGCTAACACTCAAAACAATAAAGTATGCCCACATATAAAAACAATTTGGCTCCTTAAAAACAAATGTGATTTAAAATGTCACATTTGGGATGTAAGAACAAGATTTGTACAATTAAAGTGAGCTAAAATAATCTGTATTTGAAATCTTGAAAGCAGAAAAACTGAAAATATAGGTTACAGAACATCATAATGTTAACTGAGTTTGCAAATATTCATGTTAATTTGTTTCTTATATGTAATTAATTACTTTATAAAGTAATTGCATGATTTGATAAGGACTGCACACGAGTCAGATCTTAGCTCTAAAATTCATGCACACCGCAAAATACTCTAGGATAAAATCCTAAATCAAAACTCTTATGGACTCGAAGAAAGGACTGAGGCCTGGTCTATAGTCAGGGTGAAATTTGGCAGCAGTCAATGGGTCTGTGAAGACCAACTCAGTTAATCAGAAAGCCAATAAAGTAAAACAACTCCTGCAGAAGAAGTAGCGCCCGCTGAGTCAGAGGGAAGTGGTTTACCTTTGACTCAGGTTACTGAAAACAGTGCAGTAAGTAGGCAGTAGGCAGTCAGAGCAATATACACAAGGTATTTTAAGTACTTGGCATCTCCCTTCAATTGCTGCCAAAATTCGATTACGGTGTAGACCAGGGCTGAGATAAGGACATGAGGATTGTACTCTTATGCAATTTGTTATACTGTGACCATTACTACATCATCTTAGCACTTGAGGCTCCTTTGATGGTTCCTCTTCCTTTCTTCTCCATTTCTATGGAAGTGCTATGGGGTTTTTCTTTCCTGATTCCTGGGTGACGATATCCAATATTACTGCTTCAGTTAACATCTTTATCATGGTGAACAAGTCTCCTTCTCCACACCAGGTATTTCCCTTTCTCTCCAGTCCTACATCTTAGCTGATTTCTCCAGTATATCCTCCTGAAGATCTTAGTAACAAAATAAACTCACCAAGAGTAAAATCTACCCTCCTTTGTCACACCTTTTCCCCCATACTCTTGTTTGGTCATGTTATCAACACCTCCATCCTCCCAATCACCCAGGCTCACAATCTCCAGTCATTTTTAACTCCTCTCTTCTCCCCTTGCATTTAGGCCATGCCCAATTTTTTTTCTTGTTTCTTTCTTCACAGCTCACCACAAATCTATTCTTTTCTCTCTATCATCACAGCTAAAACACTCATTCATGCTCTCATCACTATGCATATTAATTACTACAACCACCTTCTCAAACCTCTGTGACATCTACAATGACTTCTTTCAACCCTTCCAAAACATACTTTTAGTGGTGGCTTTCCTCCCACATCAATTTACCCATGTTACCATATCTCACTCTTTGAATCACTCCATTGATTCAACATTGACCATCACATCACTTCAAGTGCACAACTCTACACTAGCCTACACCTCTGACAAGAACTTCTATTGCATTCCTCCTTGTCCCCAATCACTCTATACATTGTTCATCTCCTACTACTTCTTCCTGTACATTTTTCCATGTTCATCACTATGTATGGAATGTCCTCCCACCATCCTGGCTCACCTTTCCTCATTTTAAATCCCTCTTCAATTCTCATATAATTAGCAAAATGTTCATTGCAGAAAAATTACTTTTAAGGATAACTCAATAATGGTGAAAAATGCTAGAGCACTAAATGATTTTTGAAAACCATAAAACAGAACTCATATTCTTATGGTTCAAATATAGTTTCACACAAAGTTAGATGCATCCAAATATAATGCCATCCTTTTCAACATCACTATGATTAGGAAATTCAGGTAATTAGGACAGAAAAGTGGTAATTAGGACAGAAAGGCAAGGAGAAATTTGGAGCTTTAGAACCTAAATACTCCACTCCAGTTCTTTTTCCTGATGATCACTGCTGTGTGAAGATCTGGCTTCTCTTCTACCTTTGACATGGCTTGAAAATGACCAGAAACACAGCAGTGCTACAAAAAAAAAAAACCAGTTTAATAAAAAAATAAATTTAACCAGGAGTAATTGCTGCTAAATAGAAAATTTGCCAAAAAGTTAATCAAATAAATCACAAATTCTATACAGTAAATGCAGTGTTAAATGTTGCTGATGGTTTTGTAGAGGTAGAATTTCTGAGGCGTTTTATGAAGGCCCTCCTGACTAGCAGCTCTGCAATTGTACTTGCCAAGGTTTTCTGCAAACTTTATTCTGGAAAAAAAACTTGCAATTAAACTTATTTTCCATTACAGATATCTATCTCACCATTATGCACATAGATTGCAAAATCCAAAATAAATAGGAAGGAAGGAAGGAAGGAAGGAAGGAAGGAAGGAAGGAAGGAAGGAAGGAAGGAAATCCTTGATCACAAACAGATGTCACTTTTGCAAAAAGCATAAATATTCTCCAAACATACACAAATGTCACCAGTAATCTTTACCTTAATTGGCCCAACATAGCAAGAGCCCTTAATGGTTGAAATTGTTACTTGAGATTCTTCTAACTGAGCCATTAGATCTTCAGCAGATGTAATAATCATGACCGTTGAAGTATCAGTGCGGTAAGGAGACAAATGGAAATTAGTTTTGTTCCAAAGCTTAATGATCTTATTTAGCATTGCTTCAAGGGTAGCTTCATTGGTTGCTGTTACTGCTATATCATTTATTTGTTTCTTGTACTGAAACAACTAAAGTGAAAAATTGTATTACTCAGTGTTGAACGATAAGCATGTGATAATACAGATTTTTTTCTAAATAGCTGGAGTATGAACTGTAGCAAAATATATTCTATATCCCTATTAAAGTTATAGAAGTGGAGGAGTAGTAGACTAGACTATATATTTAAACTAACTGTAAAACTTTAATTGTACATACAACTGTTTAAAATCTATTTCATAATTGTAATAAATTAATTATAACTACATTTTACAACTAAAATGTTATAATCAGTTCCTGTGTCAGATATAAACAATCCAACATATATTTACATTGAGCTGTAGAACATCATCCAGGGTAAACTTTTTATCCCATGAAATGGATTGCCCAATAATCTGTTTTATAGCTTCCCAATGTCTTGGCTGAAGACAGGGACTTCTTAAAGACACAATCACAGATAAACCTTCTTTAAAATCCATCAGTGACTGCTTCAGACCTATTATAATATTATTTTCTGGTAAACCTTGGAAAATATAAAACATTTACAGTATGTCAGTCTTTGAATTTCATTTTGTGTAAGAAGATACATTACTTTTAAGTATATATAAGATGATGTAATTTTTCTTTCTGTAAATATTTTCTTTAGCATCCTATTAACTGTACTCCATTATCATATTAATTTGTTCCATTGCCATCATTCATAAGAATATATTAAAAGTACAAAAATAATGAAACATATCTTTTTTTTACTTTAATTTTATTCAAATGGACACGGCTTTTTGAATAATTTGGACATCAATATCCTCACATCCTATGGTTTGAAGAAATCCAAACTGCCCCCACACTTCCCAAAAGAAGAAGAAATATTTTTTAAGTTTAAAAGCTGCTACGAATGCACTCCAACTTCTTTGAATCTCACCATAATTTGATTTTGTAAAATAAGAAAACACTGATGCAAAATGGGACATTGAAGACCAATTAAAATAATTGGAATTATTCTAAATTTAAACCAGTTGAAGATCTAGATCATACTTTCTAACTATTTTGTTTCCCTCTATAAATTGATGAATGGCTATAAGCCTCAAATAACTAGTGATTTTAATATTTTTACCTTTTTCTAACATCTGTATTGTCTGCATGAGTCTGCTAACATCCTTTTGTATTAAATCCACATCAAGGTTCCCAAAAGGGGTACGTTTCCATCTAAAAGATAGCTTCCCCCATTCCTCCAGTGAATCCCACAAGAGTTTTCTCAAGGCTAATTCACTTTCAATTTCAGACAGTTCTTTATTCACTCTCTGAGAACTTGAATCTCCAGCTTGACTCTTCTGCGATATCCTTTCCAATGACAATGATTTCATGTCAGCGATAGAACTGTCAAAGAGATCCTGGTAATTTGCATAACTTCTGGATTTGTTAGAAATAATTGCAGCTTCCTCCAAAAGACTTTGGATCATCTCTTTAGCTGTATTAGGCAAAGTTTTGCTAAGGAGAAGAACTGGATTTCTCACCTATATGGCATTAAAATATGACAAAATATATTCTAAGAATGTTGAAGTAACTGATTAATTACAGTACTTATAAAAAGTTTTAAAATGTATGAGAAGTCAAATATCAAAAAAACTGTTCAATTCTTGTACTTCAATTCTTGTTCAATTCTAACCTTTTACAGCATCATTATGTTATTGTTTGTTCTGCTGCATGTGTAACCCATATGCCTAATTAAGGAGTTTCTATTTAAGGGTTCTCTTGGGGTGCTACAGGGCAGATTTAGCTGCCCAGAGCCAGAAATTTCTGGAAATTGGGTGTGGTGGCTTTGAGCATGCGCCACAAGGTTTTCTTCTTCTGCTGGTGTGCTCGGAAGCCATGAAAGCAGCAGCCACAAGAGTTGCAATGAGAAGACCCCATGTGCTTGGTGTGACTGGGAGACGCTGAGCAAGGAGTGGACAGCAAGATGTTTTCTCCTTACTCTGCAGCCTTTTGCAGCAGAGTTTGTGCAATTGTATATGTGACTGAGTGATGGTTATCCAGTGAGCTGACTAGATGGTGCTGGTTCCAAAAGAGAAAGAGAAGCCTGCATGGATTTCTACTAAAGATTCCTGCAACCAAGTAAGAAAAAGGAGCTGCCTCTTTCAACGCAAGCCTTTGGACTAGAACAGAGACTGTAACTGAGATTCGGGTAAAGTCCACCTAAACTTTAGGACTCTTGGGTATCTTTCTCACAGTGTTTCTATGGGGGCTGTTCTGTTTAAATTAATTTTGTTTCTTATGATAAGATTTTTTAAGTTAGTAGTTAATCATGCTCATTGTTACGTTTGGGCTTAGTAATATTTTAATGTGGGGAAGGTACTCTGAGCAATCTTCACCGTAAGTCTCTTAAAGACTGAATCCAGGGTCTCCAGCTGCTTCTTTATAGGAGTTGGGGTTTATTTCTGTTAGGCACTGGAGAGGGGCTATTAAATGAATTCCAGCCCACCCGAATGTTACCCATGCAGATCAAAAAGAAGGGGTTGCTTACCTGTAACTTCTGTTCTTCGAGATGCGTGTCCCTGTGGGTGCTCCACACCAGGTGTCATCGCGTCCCGCGGTGAAGACCGGAGGCTTTAAAGCAGTAGTGCTGCAGGGGGCTGCACGCGCCGGTCGCGGCTCGCGACCATTCCCGCCAGTCGTGGCGCGCGCAGCCCCCTCCGTCCCTCAGTTCCTTTTCCACCGCGGAGCAACGAGGTAAGTACTCCGAAGTAGAGGGGAAGGAGGGAGGGTAGTGGAGCACCCACAGGGACACGCATCTCGAAGAACAGAAGTTACAGGTAAGCAACCCCTTCTTCTTCTTCGAGCGATGTCCCTGTGTGTGCTCCACACCAGGTGACTTGTTAGCCGTTATCAGTCATGGAGGAGGGACTTCGGTGTATAGTGGCAAGCACCGCCGATCCCACTCTGGCATCATTATAAGAAGTTTTATTAATTGCATAATGCGTTGTGAAAGTATGCAGAGAGGTCCAAGTGGCAGCCTTACATATGTCTGCAAGAGGCACGTTATTTAGGAATGCTGTGGTGGCCGCCATCGCTCGTGTGGAATGTGCCTTGACTTTGACTGGGGGTTGTATTTTATTTTGTTGGTAGCAAGTTATAATGCATTCCTTTATCCATTTTGATAATCTTTGGGTGGATATTGGTAGGCCTCTGCATCTCTCTGCGATGGAGACAAATAGTCTGTTCGATTTTCTAAATGATTTTGTTCTATCCAGGTAGAAGGACAACGCTCGTCGGACATCCAACGTATGGAGGACGGCTTCCCGTGGATTCTTGTGAGGCTTCGGAAAGAAGGTAGGTAGATATATGGGTTCGTTAATATGGAAGTGGGACACAACCTTGGGCAGGAACTTGGGATGAGGACGTAATGTAACTTTGTCCTTTTGGAACACAGTATACGGAGGATCTGTTGTGAGGGCGTTAATTTCTCCGACTCTTCGTGCAGATGTAATAGCGACCAGAAAGGCTACTTTCATGGACATGTAGTATTGGGAGCAGGTCGCCAGGGGTTCGAATGGGGATTTCGTTATCGTATTAAGGACTAGATTTAAGTCCCAGGGTTGTGGTGGGGTTTGTACAGTAGGGAAGACTCTTTGAATGCCCATTAAAAAACGTTTCACTATGGGGTTAGTAAAAATTGATGAGCCATTAAGTTGGTCATGAAAAACTGAGATTGATGCCAAATGGACCTTCAGGGAGTTAAAGGAGAGCCCTGACTGTTTCAGTTCCAGGATGTAATCGAGGATGTGAGGGATCGAGGATGATGTTGGCGAGATGTCCCTATAGTCGCACCAGCTTTGGAACCTTTTCCATTTTAACAGGTAAGTTTTCCTAGTGCTCAATTTTCTACTGTTAAGAAGGATGTGACGAACGGCGTCTGAACACTGCAGCTCGTCGTGTCGGAACCATCGAGGAACCATGCTGTGAGGTGTAGTTTCTCGATTTCTGGGTGGAGAGTCCGCCCGGAACTCTGTGTCAGTAAACTCGGGAATGGTTGTAGAGTTATTGGTTTGCGTCGCGATAGAGCAAGTAGTTCTGCAAACCATGGTTGTCTTGGCCAGGCTGGCGCAACCAGTATTACTCGAACCCTGTCTCTCCTGATCTTTTGGAGGACTCTGGGTATTAGAGGAATTGGGGGAAAGGCGTATAGGAGGGTCTGGGGCCATGTTACTAGAAAGGCATCCCCCATAGATTTGGGCCCCAAGCCCGCCCTGGAACAAAACCGGTGGCATTTCCGGTTGATATAGGTTGCAAAGAGATCCATTGTTGGATTTCCCCAGCGTTCGAATATGCGTGTTAGATGGCCATTGTTGATCTCCCATTCGTGGTTGGGTGGAAAACTCCTGCTTAGAATGTCCGCAGTTACATTTTGTTTTCCCGGTAGGTAGGATGCTGTGATGGTAATTGAATGATGTATGCACCAGTTCCAGAGTCTTACTGCCTCTGCACAAAGGGCTGGTGACCGTGCTCCCCCTTGTCGGTTGATGTAAAACATGCAAGCCATGTTGTCCGTCATGACCTTTATGACTTTGCTGCGAATTAGTGGAAGGAAGCATTCGCAGGCGTAGCGGACTGCCCTTAGTTCTAGCACGTTTATATGTAGGGTGGCTTCCTCCCTTGTCCACAGGCCTTGCGTAGTTAGTTGGTCTAGATGAGCTCCCCAGCCTAGTGTGGAGGCATCCGTAGTGAGCAGGACTGTGGGTTGCAACTGTAGAAATGGTATGCCTACCATGACATTTCCTGATGTGGACCACCAATCCAGGGAGTCCTTTATTTGTTTTGGAATTGTTATTCTCTTGTTCAAGTTGTGGTATTTTGGTCTGTACACTGTTGCTAACCAGTGTTGTAACGCTCGCATATGCAGTCTGGCATTGGGAACTACGCTTGTGGAGGCCGCCATGTGACCCAGAAGCTGCAACACAGTACGAGTGGTGACAACTGGTGCAGCTCTTACGAGATTGATCAGCTCTCGGATTGTATCGAACCTGTTTCTGGGAAGAGATGCCATTGCTGTCTCGGAGTTCAATAGAGCTCCTATGAAGAGAATTTTCTTCACTGGTTCTATGATAGATTTGTCCATATTTACTCTGAGTCCCAGCTTGTTGAAAAGTGATATGGTTAGATGGGTGGCCTTGGTGGCGGCATCTTTGGAATGTGCTGAAATCAGACAATCGTCTAGATAAGGGAAAATCTTTACTCCTTGCATCCTGAGAAAGGCTATAGGCGCTGCAAGGAGCTTGGAGAAAGTTCTTGGGGCTGTGGATAGGCCGAAGGGCATTACCTTGTATTGGTAGTGTTGATTGTTCACTGCAAAGCGAAGGAATTTTCTGTGAGCAGGGTGAACGGTGACGTGGAAGTATGCGTCTTTGAGGTCGAGGGAAGAGAACCATTCTCCTTGGTTGAGCATCGGAATTATTTTGTTCAGAGTAACCATCTTGAACCTTTGCTTCTTGACGTGCTTGTTTAAGGGTCTGAGGTCGAGAATAGGTCTCCATCCGCCTGATTTTTTCTGCACTATGAAATAGCGAGAGTAAAACCCCTTTCCCATGTGTTGAGTGGGAACAGGTTCTATTGCTCCTATGTCGCGGAGCTGTTTGATTTCCTGTTGAAGGAGTTGTACGTGACTGGTGTCCCTGAAAAGGGACGGGGAAGGGTAATGAGGAGGAGGGCGGGAAGTTAATGGGATGGAATAACCTTTGTTGACGATCTCCAAGACCCACTTGTCTGCTGTGATGGAAGACCAGGCCGGATGGAATTGCCTGAGACAGAATTCGAAGTTTAAGGTTACTTGGTTTAAAGTCTCTGCACAAGGAGGAAGTCTCAAACCCCCGACCAACACCTCAAAATTGAGGTTTTTGAGGTTGCGGTTGAGAACTGGTGGACTGGTTGGAGGTCTGTCTACGTCTGAAGCCTCTCTGTCTACCCCTAGATGGGGGATCGTGTCTTTGTTGGTTCTGAGAGTAGTAAGGCTGATACCTGCGATTGAAGGGTTGGTATCTCGTTTGCCTCCTTTTGAACATGGGGGTGTGAATGCCCAGGGTTCGCAAGGTGGCTCTCGAATCCTTCATGGCATGCATTAGTGTGTCCGTCCTTTCGGCGAAAAGATTAATTTTATCGAAAGGCAGATCTTCTATTTTTGTCTGAAGGTCTCTAGGTAGACCTGCTGTCTGAAGCCATGATGCCCTTCGCATGACAATGCCTGTGGCCAGTGCTCTAGCTGCTGTATCTGCTATATCTAAGGAAGCTTGAAGGGATGTTCTTGAGATTAGTTGTCCTTCCGCTATCAGGCTCTTATGTTGCTCTCTCCCGTTGTCAGCAAGGATTTCTGTGAGCTGGGATAGTCTTTCGAATATTAAATGATTGTAGTTTGAAAGGAGAGCAGTATAGTTGGCAATTCTCAGGAGTAACGTGGCTGATGTATAGATTTTTCGACCCAGTGAGTCTAAGCGTTTGGAATCTTTATCGTGGGGAGTTGCCTTAAAATTTTGTTGCTTTCCTCTTTGGTTTGCTGCATCCATTACTAGGGAGTTCGCTGGAGGGTGTGTAAATAGGAACTCCATGCCCTTCGAGGGAATGTACCACTTTCTGTCATTTCTTTTGTTTGTGGGTGGTATGGTAGCTGGACTTTGCCAGATGACGTTGGCCGGATCCATAAGTGCTGGATTCATAGGCATAGCTATTTTAGAGGATGTTGAAGAATGTAGAATCTTAAGGAGTTTATGCCTTGGCTCTGCAACTTCTTCTAGCTGGATTTCCAGTTCCTGGGCCACTCTCTTGAATAATTCATTGAACAATTTTGTATCATCGGAGGATGAGGATGATGATGGAATTACTGCATCCTTGTTTTCCGTGGTTTGTTGATGTAGCTGGGAAGTGTTCACAGCAGTATGCACTGATACTGATAGAGGAGATCTTGACGAGTGCTCAGAAAGGGTAGAGAGAGAGCGGCTAGGTGACCGGAGTGGAGAGCGAGAGTGATGATGACTGTGATAATGTGTACTTGAACGCATGCTGTGACAGCTTGACTGGTGATCCCACCTATCAGACGAACGATAATGTGGTGTGCTGTGGCGACAGCATGGGGAGTGATGTCGTCTTGATTCTGTGTGCGAGTACAGAGATCTGGCCGGGGATCTGCCTCTGTATGAGCAGCATGAGTGTGCCCGGTCTGTGTGAGGCTGAGAACAGCGCCTCCTGGAGCGTTCTGCAAAGGGGGAAGCAGGGGAAATGTGTCTCTCTTTCCTGGCTCTCTTACGTGGAGCCGGTTCTGTAGGCACGCTCGGTGCCGGAGCAGTAGAGTTCTGAGCCCCCTCCATGCGGTGCGGGGAGCTCGGTGCCGGGTCTAGCTGCGGCACCTGCGGCGCCTGCGGTGCCGGGGCTTCAGCCGGGGCCGTAGCCGGCGCCGGGTTAGCGCGGTCAGCCTGAATGCTGGGAGCCGCAGTGTTCATGGTCGCCAGTGCGGGGGAAGAGGAGCCTGTGCCTCTGATTCCCTGTTTCCCATGGGAGGATTTGTCACTCCCATGTTTTGCGACCGCCTTTGAGCCCAAGGAACCAGATGCCTTCTGGGCTGACTTTTTTGTTCTGTTCCTTGAAGGGGAGTGATCCCTTCTCGAATGGCTGGTATGCGCCGGTGACGGGGCGCTTGAACGCCGGCTTGCCGGTGTATCAGTGAGTTGCCTGTCCCCATTAGCCGATGAGCCAGGGGCTAAGGATTTCTCCATGAGGAAAATCCTTAGCCTGAGATCTCTCTCCTTTCTGGCTCTAGCACTTAGGTTCCCGCAGTGAAAACACTTTTGGGGAACGTGCGAGTCTCCCAGACAGCGGACGCACTTGTCGTGTCCGTCAGATGCGGGAATAGAGTCCTTGCAATCGGAACACCTTTTAAAGCCCGATGAAGAGGGCATCATAAAAGGTGGAAGCTGTCAGAAGTACCGTTCGGCCGCTACCGGCCGAAACGGACAAGCGGCTTTTTTTTTTTTTTTTTTTTTTTTTTTTTTTTAAATGTCCTTAAGAACTATAGATGAAAGGATTGTGACTAAATATTTCTTCGTTTTGTATGTTTTTCTTCTAGGTTGACTGGAGAGTGAGTCAGCTCCGTCTTCACCCGAGGGCGGTTGAAAAGGAACTGAGGGACGGAGGGGGCTGCGCGCGCCACGACTGGCGGGAATGGTCGCGAGCCGCGACCGGCGCGTGCAGCCCCCTGCAGCACTACTGCTTTAAAGCCTCCGGTCTTCACCGCGGGACGCGATGACACCTGGTGTGGAGCACACACAGGGACATCGCTCGAAGAAGAATCTACATTTTCTAGGAGAAGCAAGTGGTATATGTACATATTAAATTAATTTTTAGTATTAATATGACTCTTTTGTGCATTAGTATCTCACCAGCTGTGTTTGTCCAAGGGGCAATTAAACCAGTATGTTGCCAGATTTAGAGACTGAATATTCAAATAAATTTGGTTAAATATAAAATTATAATTTAACATTTCTTATGTGTATATCTATATCACTAAGTGCATGCATGCTGTACATCTACATAGTGAATATTTATGAACTTATTTATTTTTCAGGAGAGGTTTCCATTTTTCAAGAATGAAGTTGGTGACGATAATTAAATGCATTAGTTATATGTTTGTATTTACAACATGTTTTGACACCAATTAAGCAAAATACTTAAGCATATCTTAATTTTAAGCATGTTTTAAGTCCAATCCTATTCTTCAAAGCACATAAGTACATATTTAAGCTCCACTTAAGTTCCATTAACACCACTTGTTCCCTGAGGCCTACAAAACACTTGACTATTCTTAGGTAGCTAGTGTGCTGTGACCACTTTTTAACATGCTGATAATAATCATCTCATTGTCACCTTGTGGTCACTATCCGTTATATACACCTAGTCTGCTTTAACTAGATTGTATATGTTCTTTTGGCCAAGAACTGTCTATTTATTTTACAGTGCTTAACACAATGGGGACCTGGACTCTGGGCAGTACTGCAATACTAAATAAATAAATAAATGGGAATTAAGCATATGCTTAAGTCCTTTATTGAATTAGGCATTTAGCAATATTACATAATTAATCCTCAGAACACTTCTGCTTGTTACATATATAATGTGTGAGTAACAATTACTTATGGGAGAAATGAGATCTAGAAATAAGATATAGCTAAGGATTGGCCCAAGACCACAAAATGCATGACAGTTAGGATCAGAATGCATTAGTTCCTAGTTCTTAAAATTCATTCTCAATCCATTAGACTAGACTACCTCTAAAGATAAAAAGATGCTTTTTTTAACAACAATTACTTACTTTGTTCTTAAATTTCCTAAGTTCAAACTGTAGGTTACCAATATAACCATCCAAGTCTCCACTGAATTTTATAATATTGTCATTCTTTCTTTTTTCACAAATAAGGATGGTTGATTTGAGATCATTCAGATTGCGAGTAAGGGTCTGATATAAGGCAAGCTGCTCAACTGGAATAAAGATGTCATAGTTTCTTGCAATAGAATACAGTTGGGAAAGAGTGTTATACTGAGTCTCTAGCATTGGCAACTCTGATGAAATCTGGCTCAGGAAAGTCAAATGCTCAATAAATTCTTCTACTGTTGTGAGATCTTTGTCCAGCTTCATAAGTGCTGAATGGATAACCTAAAAACATTGAAACATCAATCATTATGTTGTTCGATGTTAACACGCCCTTTTAAATTATCTCTATTATTATATTTTCTTTTTTATTATTGTAATAATTGGAAAGGAGTCAGGAATGATATATTTAAAATAATAAAATGAAGAGAGAGAGAACTGGAGATAGAGCTAGATTTTCATTTAAACTAAGGCTACACCTAAGAATGTCATTCCCATCTCTCATATGCATACTCACATCAGCTCTTATTTGTGCTAGCACACTCAAGCTAGCATACACCTGGTAGCACAAGAACGGGCAGTTGCCCCCACCATATAAAATTGCCTGAACCCCCATATGTACTAGGGCATTGGTTCTCCAACTTTTGTATTGGTGATCCGTTTCAGGCAGGAAGTCTGACTGCAACCCTCCCCCTTATAAATTAAAACTACATTTTTTATATTTAACACTATTTTAATTGCTAAATTTCTAACCCTACTGTTTAAATTTAATTTACCCTTTTTCACTACTTTTAAATTAACACTAAAACACATTTTATTGAATTATTGTTATAAGCTGGAAAGTTATTTTAAAATAGTTACTGTTTAATACTGAGGGTTTAGAGGGTGAAGATACTTTCTCAATATTATTTTTCACAGCAGACTTAGTGCCCCATTGCCACGCTTACTTCTGCACCATTGCTGGATGCAACAATGCCTTCTTTGGCTGCCCAGAAGAAGTAGAACCAGATATTATAGGGGTAACAGAAACATGGTGGAATAGTAGTCACAACTGGTGCGCATATATCGAAGAGTATGTGCTGTTTAGGAAAGATATATATATATAAAGGCAAGGGGGCGAAGCAGCATTGTATATCAATGATGAGGAAGACTGTAAAGAAATTAGAAGTGATGGAGCTGATAAGACAGTCTGTCGAATTAAATACCACACTGCAGAAGAAAACCACAAGAGTTTCCCCTGGGATAGTGCTTGCGATATGCTACAGACTACCGGAATTTGATATGGAGATAGGTAAAGATCTCTTTAAGGTTTTTAATAAAGGAAAAAAAATACCGGGAACTGTGTGATTATGGGATACTTTAACTTCCCAACTATAGACTGGAGAACATGTGCTAGTAGTAATAATAGAGCCCAGATTTTCCTGAATGTGATATTTGATGCATTCCTTTATCAATTAGTTACAGAACCAATGAGAGAGGATGCCATTTTAGATTTGGTATTGAATATGGATGACCTCATAGAAGAACTGTTTTTAGGGGACAACCTTGGTTTGAGTGACCATGAGCTATTAAGTTCAAGCTACCCAGAAGGATAAACAAAAATAGATCTGTGACTACAGTCTTTGAATTCAAAAGGGCTAATTTTAAAAAATTAAGGAAATTAATTGAGGAAGTGGACTGGACTGAAGAACTCATGGATCTAAAGGTGGCGGAGGCTTGGAATTACTTCAAGACAAAGTTGCAGGAACTATCTGAAACCTGCATCCCAAGGAAGGGGAAAAAATTCATAGGCAAGGGTTGTAGACCGAGCTGGATGAGTAAGATGCTCAGCAGGTGATTAAGAGAAAACAGAAAGCTAGGCCCTATAAGGAGTGACAGACAGAAAGGATCAGCAAGGAAAGCTACCCTTGGAGGTCAGAACTGTAAGAGAATAGAAAGTCAGCATTGGACAGTAGATCAGGCTTGAACCACAGATCATTATAGTAACAGGGTTGCCAGGCAAGCCATACATCTTCTGTAAGTGGCATAGGATTTTAGTTAAAATATGTTATCTCCCCTTCTCTTCCCCCCATCCTGGCCATCTGTGTAGGAAATGTGGTCACAACTGTCCCATCTTAGATCCTTAATGAGAAGATAGTTGTTATTTCCTTCCTCTCCTTCTCCCCCCGGATGTGAAGGTAGCATTATCTCCTTTCCTCTCCTTCCCTCTCTGGTACCATGTTTTTTTAAGAAATGTGTAGTCATTATTTTTGTAGAAAATGATGAGTTTGTATGAAAAGTGCCTGCGTAATGTATGCTAAACCTTTACACAGTAAACAGGGGTGGGATAATTATATTCATAATCATCAATATTCAAATAATTATCAATATTCATTGTATACATGTTAATGTAACCATACAAGGGTCCATGGAAAGTTGTCAGTCATGTATGTATTTCCATACTGTTTTGGATTAAAGAATTGTAAGGCAGCCCTTCTTTGCTCACTTGTGGCATCAAAGTGGAATGAGCTGGCAATAAAGCAGGGGTCTCAAACTCAAATCACCATGACGGCCACATGAGGACTAGGATATTGGCCCAAGGGCCGCATCACTGAAACCTTTTCATACAACAGGGCTGCCAGTTTATTTAATTAAAATTAAATTAAAAAATAATTGAATTCAAAGTGGTTGTAAATAAAATTAATTGGGTTTAATTAATTGAATTTGAATGAAATTTAATTTTTAGAAAGATTTTTAATTAAAATTAATTTTTTTTAAGTTTTTTTTTTAAGAAAGAAAGAAAGAAAGAAAGAAAGAAAGAAAGAAAGAAAGAAAGAAAGAAATGGAAAGGGCTGCTTGCAACCCCAAGCCCGGAGGGGAGGGAGCAGCCATAGCCCGGCTCCCAACTGCATGCCGGGACCGGGCAGAGCCCCCCACAGAGACCTTATGGAGCCTCCCTCAGCAGAGAGCCCCCATGGTAGCCCTCCCCATACCCCAGAACCCCCTCCTGCCACACACCTGAACCCTGACCTGGCCCCAGGCACTGAGTCTGCCTGCTCCGGTCACTGGGCCGTGCTCCCCCGATGATGCAGGCCAGGGCTCTCCCTGGAGAGCGGTGCGGCTCCCTATGCAGCAGTAGGCTCCTCCCTGGCTGTCTGGCAGTGGCTGCCAAGGCCCCGGGGTAGGGGGGTGGAGGCAGGGGGCGTGGAGTGGCGTGGCAGCAAGACCCCAGGTGGGAGGCAGATGTCTACAGCCCAGCTGCCGGCTCCCAGTCGGTGGGGCATAGGCTATTTGAAAAGCTGGCCAGGGTGGGAACCCCTGAATTATGGCTCTTGTCACGGGCCACAGGAAGTAACTCCTCAGGCTGCATGCGTGTTTGAGACCCCTACAATAAAGGGCAGTTTGACCCAATACATCTCTGGGACAACCTGTTTTGTTCTCAAACATCAACATGTAGGAATAAAGTGAAAAATGCCAAAAGACAAGTAGACTTGGACCTTGGAAAGGAAATTAAAATCAATACTACAAAGTTCTATAGCCATATAAAAATGAGGAAAACAATGAAAGAAGAAGTGGGACCAGTAAGCACTGAGGATGGAATGGAGCTTAAAGGCAATCTGGGCATGCCTGAATATCTAAACAAATACTTAGCCTCTGCTTTTAATGAGGCTAATGATGAGCTTGGAGATAGTAGTAGTGTGGCTAATGAGACTGAGGATATGGAGGTAGAAATTACCACATCCGAGGCAGAAGCCAAACTTGAACAGCTTAATGGGACTAAATGGGGGTGGGGGCAGATAATCACCATCCAAGCATATTAAAGGAACTGCCACATGAAATTGTGAGCACATTAGCAAGGATTTTTAGAGAATCTGTAAACTCAGGAGCTGCACTGTACGACTGGGGAATTGCCAACTTAATTCCTATTTTTAAGAAGGGGGAAAAAGTGGTCTGGGTAACTACAGGCCTGTTAGTTTGACCTCAATAGTCAATAGTATGCAAAGCCTTGGAAAAAAAATTGAAAAAGACAGTACTTAAAGACATCAAGGTTATCAGTAATTGAAATAAAATACAACATGGCTTTACAAAAGGTAGATCATGACAGATCACATAGCAGAGGATGAGGTCAAATCACTTGTTGTAATGAGAGAAAAATCCATAGTCCGTTTAACCCCAAGACAACTGAGTCAAATTTGCATATAAGTTTGAGTTCTGCAGTTTCTCTTTGAAGCTCTCTATGTGCTGTTCCCCAGTGTTTGAATCCTAACACCTATTTTGATTTGCTGTTACAGCCTGACCTGATCCTATGTCACACACTCCCCTGCATTTAATTTCCTCCCATTCTGTAACTTTCCCATCTTCAAAGCGTCTGACGAAGTGGGATTTTCTCCCACGAAAGCTCATGCGATAAATAAATCTGTTAGTCTTTAAAAGTGCCACGGGACTCTGTTCTCTTTCTATGATATGGCAGTGAAGAAACCCAACATGGTCTTTGGATGCATCAGGCATCAAGGATTGGAAAACAGCCTTATGAGAGGTGTTTATAGTGTGACTGTGATCTTGCCTTGATCAGGCATCAAGGATTGGAAAACAGCCTTATGAGAGGTGTTTATAGTGTGACTGTGATCTTGCCATTTCTCTCTTTGATACCAAAGCAAATGAAATAGAGTCCTTGGCTATGTCTTACATTTACAAATGCTAGTTCGAATTAGTTAATTCGAACTAACAAATTCGAAATAACTTTAGTTAGCCATGGCCATGCAGGGCACTTGCTTAGTTCGAATTAGTAAATTGCATGAAGGTCAATCTGCTGATTAGTTCGAACTAAGCAGTTAGTTTGAAATAATATGGCCACATTTGACTTAGTTTGAACTAACTATTTCGAATTAAGCATTAGTTTGAACTAAGGAGTTTAATTTATTAGTTCGAATCAAGGAAGCCCTTAATTCAAACTAATGAAAGCCTAGTGTGGACAAGGCTTAAGTTAGTTCGAATTAAGCTTCCTTAATTCGAACTAACTTGCAAGCGTAGGCATAGCCCCAGAGTATAAAGGCTTTCGTCCGTTTTTTTTTTCCCCTCTAAACAAGTTATTGCCCTCAACTGACAAATTTTCTACTGTCACCTGCAGTTCTTTTGGGATGCCTGAGGAATGGCTCCATGAAGAGCCATGCATAACAACACGGAACACCATGGATTGCCAGGCAGTATATGCTGTATTCAATGCTGCTTGGAGTGAAGATTTAGCCAGAAGATTTCCCTCATCAGTTATGGAATAGAATTTTTGCCTGTTGTCTTGAGGCACTTTGTCCAGGAATTTAGAATACTTGTTATTTATTAATAAAATCTTATTTCATCATAAGCACCTGGTAATTTTCAATATGAAACAGCAAACTCAATGATGAATAGATTTTTCTCCAAAAGAGGTCTAATTGTTTAGCATCCTTATAAAATGGTACAGACATTTTCTGTTGTTGCTTACTCTTCCCATTTGCTGCTTGTGCAGCTAGAGAGTTTGGGACAGGTGTGAGAGAAGATAATCTGCTCTTTTAGCTGGCTTCTTTTTTTTTTTTTTTTTTTTTTAATTCTTCTGGATGTAGGGACAACAGTGGCCAGAATCTGTGACACAGTCTTTGCTGGCTCTTAGACTGTCTCACTGATAAGGAGGGCAACCTTATTTGGAATCAAGGATGTCCAATAATCAATTAGTAGCCTACTGCACTTCCTCTAGTGGTATCTAGAGATGGCTTAGCAATCCATTTTTGTAATTGCTGAAATGCTTTCAAGTTTTCAAGAACTGAAAGTGAAGCACATGTCACTACTTCATTGGGTGAAGACAGGACCAGAGGAGGTGAGATGTCCCCTTGTTCTGGCTGACTGTCTTCATATGACTGTTGCTCCTGTCTAGGGAACTGAGAAGGATCCTCCTTGGACTGAAAGTGTCATGCTCATTGCCTGATCCCTGAGAAGGATGTCTTTTATATAAGTTCCATGGATTTCAACAGGGACATTGAGGTGTTTCAATGGAGAAGGGATAAGAAACCCCAGTGGAAACATACTATATCTTATGAGCCTGAAAGTCACTAAAGAGGGAGTCCTGAGACATTCCTAGATGTCCCACTTGAACTAATGTCCCTTGAACTGGGGGACCTTTGGTGATGTTTGAGTGATATATTTCCACTGGTTGTAGATTGAGGGAGAGAATATAAGACCTCTCAATGGTGATGTTGTAGGTTCCGGAGAGGAATGGGTTCTACCTTGACTTGTGTATGGTCCTGGGAAATAATGTTGTATCACCAGTTGAACTATTTCGTTTCTTGATAGAAGACATCATACTCAGCACCGGTGCTTAATCACACCAGAGTAGCACTAAGTACAGATGCATCTGTATTGTTCTGTGCTGCACCTGCTGGTAACAGATGTGGCAGGTCACTTGATACTGGACGGGTCAATATAATAGAGGCCTCATGCTGGTAGACCTAATACCAGTGGAGCCATCAGGCCCCTCATTTTTGGCACAGAAGAATCAGTATCACTCTCCTTATGAGCTCCAGTCATACCCATATCAGCATGTGGAGTCTCCAAATGCTTGGAGATGGGTCAATAACCTTTTATTTGAAGAAGATTGATAGAGGATTTGTCCCTACTCTCTTTCTAGTAATATTTGCTTTTTTCTTCCTAATGCTTCCTCTCTGCGTCTTTTGTTGAATGTTTTAGGGAGGGAGCCTGTAGTGGTGTTGTGGCACTGCTATTGTACACGAGGAGTTAACTGGGCCTGAGAGGGTAGCAGCCAATCAAGAGGAGGGGCTTCTGGGCCAATCAGGGGCCAGGAATCCTGTAACAAAGGGAGCTGCAGGGGTAATTCAGTCAGGGCAGCCCAGGGAGAAGGTTCTCCCACTGGCTGGCTAGCTGGCTATGGGAGCCAGTACCCCGGAGAGATCACAGTGCAGCCACTGTGAGCTGACCAGTGGCTGGGGATCCTGAAGGCAGCCAGAAGGGGCAGAGGACAGGAGCAGCAATTCAGAGGCAAAGAGGCCAGAGAGATAGCAGCTGGGACTCCGGGACACCAGGCCAGAGCCAGAGATGGAAGGCTGCAGCTAGAGTAGCGGTCCAGAGGCAAGGGTGCCGGAGGGACAGCGGCTGGACTCTAGCCAGAGCAGTGAGTATCTGCAGGTGATTGGGGCTGCAAGGATGCAACCCAAGACAGAGGCTGGAGGGAGGTGGTCAGTGCCAAGATCAAGGCACAGAGGGTCCCTGGGTCAGAGTCTGAAGAAGAGGGTGGGCCCCGGCCCCTCCCTACTCCCCCAGACTGCCAAGGGTAGTAAAGCACTTGCAGCTATTGACTTTTAACTAGTGGCCACAACCCACAAGTGGAATTATATCCCGGAAGGGGTGGATTTAAAGGGACTCAGCTGGAGGGCTGAGATCCTAGGACTAAACTCATGAGCAGAGTCGCCGTGAGAGAGGCAGAGCAGTGACCACCTGATGGTGGAACCACATGAGGAATTCCCCATAACATCGCAAGGAGGTGCCAGTGAGGTGGGTCTGGTGCTCCAGATGCCTACAGGGTCCCATGGCCAAACAAAGCCAAACTTAGTGGGACAAACCTGGACTTCACCGACTAACGAACAGGAGGGTTCACCAGGCCAGGACATGACTCTGTCCTCATGGACCTATCCATCAGGAAACACCCTAAGTTGGACATCTCTGGGATATCGGGTCCAAGAGTGAAATATTCTAGAAATACAGCATTTTAAAGGTGTGTGGGAGGTCTCTTCACGGCAGTATAAATAAGTGTCATCGTGATCTATTAACTGAGAACAGATACAACCAGACCCCATCATTTTTATATCCTGGAGATTTTCACGTTAGACTCCAAAATATATAGGGAGAGTTTTCTTAAGTGGAGGAGAGGAAAGATACCCCCCTAAAATTTTCCCCAACTAGAACTAATTCATCAACGAATACCAGTGCTTTTTTTCTTTAAAAAAAAAAAAAAAAAAAAAAGGTGCTGGTACGCCGGCAGGAGAGGTGGAGAGGAGGGTGGTGGGTGGGCGTCAGAACCCTCCACCACCGCCAACCCCCAGCAGCATTCCCAGGCCCCTCCCCCCTCCCCACATCCCCGCTCCTCTCGCCCCCCGAGGCCTCTTCCGCCGGCTCCCTGCTCCCCTGGCCCCTCTGCTGATTCCCCGCTCTTCTCAGCCTCCCTGCCCTCCCACCAGTTCCCCAATCCCCTTCCCTGCTCCTTTTGGCCCCCCCAGCCCCTTCCCCACTCCCCCACTTGTTTCCTGCTCCTCTCGCCTCCCCCCCCCGCACTCCTACCCCAGTTCCCTGACCCTCCTGGCCCTCTCCTCCTTACCTGGCCAGACTTCAGGGTGGCCAGAGTCGCCCCCTGGCCAGGTTGCTCCTGCCCTGAGCCATGCACCTGAGCATGCTCAGGGCAAGAGATTTAAAAAAGCTCAGCCTGGCCACAGCTCCCAGGCGACCGCGGGCCAGATTCCAGCCCACAGCTGCTACTCCTGGCCCCTGCCAGCCCCGCTGCTCAGCTGGGGGCCAGGGTCAGCAGGGGAAAGGAAACCCGCTCCTTTCCCTACCCTGTTAACCCTGGCCCCCAGCTGGGCAGCGGGGCTGGCCAGGGAAAAATAGGTGCCAGTACACAATACCGGTGCATACCAGCTGGAAAAAAGTCCTGACCAACTCCAACAATACACACTATTAGTTGGTTAATGAACTATATACAGCTACAAAGAGAAGTTAAATTTAGACTAGATCTAAATATGATCCATCTCAGACCAAGGGTGGTAAAAAGGAACTGCAATGGTAGCTGGCTATGCACAGCCTTTTACAGACACTTGCACTCTGGGAATTCTGATGCTGAGATCCTTGGAGCTAATTGTTTCAATGCCAAGCACTTCAGTCCACAGTTATTAGTACCAGTGGCATCTGTAGAGTGAGTACAGACGTTGTGATGGCTGCTTCATGTCAAGGCATCAGTGGGATCTATTATGGCCTTAGAACTGCCTCCTTGCCAGACCTGCTTGGTGTCAGAGGTGCATATTTGTGTCTCCAGTGACCATGGGATTGGTGCTTTTTGAGTCCTCTCCCTTCACAAGGGTGACCTGAGGATACTGCAGAGATTCTGGCCAACTCCATGGGAGAGGAGCTGTGGTATTCACAATGAGCTGTCAACTTACTGGAGTACTCTCAGAGACAGTACGATCTGATAAGGCAAATTTTTCATGTTCAGGAGCCAATGAAGCCATTGTGGAACTTACAAGGATGAATGTTTTCAGGTGACCCTGGATTTTTGCATCTTTTTCAGAAAAAGAATGGCATATAGAACCCTTGTTTGATATATAACCATCCCCCAAACAATGCTGGCTATTGCTGATATGAATGGCTTCCTCGGAAGAAGGGAGGTCTTGAATCCCAGGGACTTAGAGACTCCATCATGTCCAGAGGGCTCGTGCCGAGAGGCAGCATGAGGATCTGACTATGAAGCTCAAATTTTGAGGGGTTTAAAATATTATATATATAAAAATACATTCGCATAATTAGCTATCTGAAGTTAGCTATGTAATGTTATAAATATATAGCCAATGAGCTAGAAAAAATAAAACTGACTACATAACTAACTAAGAGAATTAAGTTGCACAGTGAGTTGAGACAAGGATATTGCAGATGTTCTGTCTCTCAGCCATAAATGTTAAGAAGAAACTAGAGAGCAGTTTTGCCCACCCTGTCATTCATGACTCAGTACCTGAGGGCACTGTTACTCAAAGATGCTGATCTCACAGTGTGCACAATATGTGGAGTACATATGACACCACTTGAAGAAGTAGTGTTTTTTATTAAAACAGTTTTGAAGATGTCACATATACCCCAGGCTTAGCTTTCTAGAATCTAGGAAGTCTAAAGACCGCAATACATTATAAAGCTCAATATAGATCTTGATGTGCTGAACTTACTTTCTAGGGCAGGTCTTAAATTATGTGGAAGGATACACGCAGAATACAGGTGAAAAGCAATGACTGGACCTGATAACTAGAAAATAAATCTTTTTTCTTGGAAACTGAGGAAATTTGCTATGGTGAACAAGGAGAAATAAAAAATGTAGAACCTATATGACATGGCTAGCATAACTTTAAAAAAACCCATAGTTTAAGGTTTCCCTTCATAGAGTAAAAATGATCATTTTAATTATATCATCATAGACACTAAGCATTATTTGGTTTCGTGATATTGCTGATTTATAACTGAGTGGAATAATACCATACATACAATATTCTATAATATTTTCATTTATTCACCTTACACATATAATAAAAGTTATCAAGTCACTTACCTCTAAGAGATGTGCATTTGTTGCTTCAATTATTGCATATAAGGATGAACGTATTATATTAAACAGCTCTTCAAAATATGGCAGGCAGTCTGTCTGATAGTTAATACTTTTGACCTTAATCATATGAATGCGTCTTTCAATAGTCATACATATAATCTCTCTTACATCATCTGTATATTTATTTAATATGCTTCTGAAATCATGGGAAGATAATTCTCTTTGTAGTGCTAAGATTTTCATATTCATAGTTTTAGCTTCATTCACCATGGCACAATATTTCATAAAGTTTTTACTATAAGATTCAACTTGTGCCATTGAACTACTAAGAATAGACAGAAGAGTCACAATCTGTAGATTTAACATTGTAAAAAATAGTTACAAATTTCATTTTGGCAAAAGGGTTTTCTAATTAAATTTTCACTGTTAACAGCAATTAAGACACCTACTGACCAATTTTATAAATTAATAATTTTTCAAAACAGTAATTGTCAAAATAAACTGAACTTCTGTAAAAACATTCAGGGCCTATATTTTCTTACATAAATGTAGATTGATATATTTATATTTCATTTACATCTACCTCCCATGAGTCTTCCTAAAGACTTACTTCTAATATGATGCCCACAGAAAGTAAGTTTGTAACAGTTGTAACAGACCATAATGTGTGTATCTAATAGAGGCTTATCTCTTTAAGGAAGAGACTGTCATTTCTGTCTTGTGTACAATGCCAAGCACATGTTTACCACTCAATACATAACAGATTATTTAAAAATTTGTGTGATGAGGCATATCGGCCCCACACTGGTAGGGCAGAGGTTAAAGACACATTGCACGCTGAAGAAGCCATGTCCCCGCCCCACACACACATTTGCTGGACATGCTTAGCCAGGAAGAGGGGTATAAAAGCCAGCCACCCAGCTCAGTCAGGGCAGATGACTGACCAGAGGGGAAGCGCGCTGCCAGTGCTCCCTGGATGACCGCTGCTAGCCCTGCAAGAAGGGGACACCACTGAATCTTAGCTAGTGCCCCAACTGCCAAACATGCTACCCCGGCACAGAGGAGCCAACCCAGTGACTCCAGCTGTTAGGCCACACTGCTCTGAGTTAGGGGAGCCATCTCAGCGACTCCAGCCGCTAGACTATGCTACCCTGACATTAGAGTAACCGCTTCATTGACTCCAGCTGCTAGGCCACATCATCCCAAAGAAGGCATCTAGGACTTTAGACACATGGGTCACTACCCTATTCCCTTGACTATGGACCCGTCACCCCGTTAGGGCGGGGCCAGCCTGTGTCAATATGCTTTTACAATCAAATGTTATATTACTAAGATACATTTTTTCTTTGCAATACACACTTTGTTTTGGTAGCAGGGATCTGTTCCCAGAAGTAGCTCCCAATTCGGCCATGGTGCCGGATACTCTTTTCCCCACAATTCTGTATAACTTTCAGGTGACTGCATTATTTTATGCAAAGACTGAGTGATGAAGACTGACAGACGAGTATCACGACAAAATGGAATAACCTGGGCTAAAAAGGATAATTAAAAAAAGTTAATTTTATGATCCAAATGTCAGAATTCAAAAATAATACATAAACAAAGATCTAATTGTCTGCTGTTCGACAAAATATTATGAAGATTCTTTAAATATTTCCCCTTAAAGTGTGAGACCCATTTAAACAGCCACACCATCAGGTGTAGGGACACCAGATTGGGGGGATGGGGAAATCTGCTCTTAGCTCTGGAATAGCAGGTTAGCCCTTAGAGGTAGCTAAATCATCAGAGAGGTTGAGAGAAGGACTAGCTCTGGGAACCAGATTTGTTGGACCATGCTGGAAGTATAACTTGATTTGCTTTATCTGTTTTGGCACCTTCTGGATTAAGGGAATAGCAGAAAGGTATAAAACAGCATCTTCAACCACAGAATCTGAACCATGTCCCTTGAGGATCCATGACCTAGACTTCCCCAGAACAAAATTCCTTGAACTTCTTATTGACTTGAGTGGTGAATAATGATGCAACATTTATCCTCTAATCTCCTACTTGCAGTCTTCTCAGAAATATGTACTTAATTAGTCCATCACTATGTTCCCAATAAGTACACCTCTGTTATGCTGGTGATGTTTCATGCACCAGTCTCTCAAAAGCAGTTTCACTTCTTTCCATAAGCAGAATGATCATGCACCCCCTTGTCAATTTATGTAGCACACTGTGGCTGTCATAATCCTCATGAACTAGGCCATGAACAAGGATAGGAGGTGTAAACATATATATCTTACTGCTCTCAGAACCAATATATTAATATCTTGTGTGGATTCTAGAGCACCTCTTCTGCCCTGCACCACCACATGTTCATCCAGAAGTACTTCCCATGCAGCCAGTGATAAGTCAGACATCATCATCTTTAACAGAGTAAGTGATGTAAATGACATCCCCAAACAACCTGGGAGGGAGTCCTTCCACCAAATGAATAACACTACTCTGTGAAATTGAAATAATCAATGTTTGTTGGGGATATAAAATCTTTTCAGAGCCTGGCGTCAAAAGAGTGGAGATGTAATTTGACATGAAGCATCATACGTGCCCAAAGCCATGTGACCTAGAAGTTATAGGCAATACCTTAGAGATATTTATGGCATGATATGGAGACTAAAAATGAGGTTTTGAATCTCTCTGTCAATAAATACTTTCTGGCTGTTTTTGAATTAAGGACAGCATCTATGAATTCTATGCTTTCAACTAAGGGTCATGCACATTATTTTGTATTTAATGTCAGACCACAACTCCTGAAAAACTCATGTGCTTTGGCCATTGACTGTAGAATTTTGTTGGCAGACTCTCAAGGAGCCAGTCATCCAGAGACAGAAAAAAATACAACGATTTGCTTTAGATAGCACTCAATCAATGCGAAGGCTTCTCCCATTGATATGACTATCACCTCTCAAGGAGGTGAAGTATCTGTGCCAACAAGAGAAACTCTATTATCAGCACCCTTTCTTTATTTCCTAAATCTCTCTTCTTACCATTTTATAGCTTTCCACTAGTCTACTTTTTTCTTGTTTGGTGCTTCCTTCTATTGCATATTCACTAGTATTTCCTTTATGAAGTGATATCAGTATTCATACATACCAGTAGTATTTTCTAGACCATCCACAATTCCTTGTAATTTTTTAGAAAACTCTCTTCTGTTGGGAATTAAATAGATATCTGTACAGAATAATGAAGAACTAGGAAAGAAAATAATTAACATTCTGAATTTTGGTAATATATTTAAAATATTTGTATGCTACTACAGAAGTTTCAATTTAAAAGCCAACTTTTACCCTATTAACATCAGCTGTTATACTTTGAATAATGTGTTATTAAATATGTTTTTAAGATTACACTTACCATACACGTGTTAATTCCTCTGTATTAGCTGATTCAAGGCTGCATTCTGTAGGAAAGAAAGCAAAAATACTGAACAGACTGTAATGTCTTACCTCCTAATTTTGTTTCTTATATCCCTTAATATGCTAACCAGGCAAAACTGTAGGTGTCATTTTTTTCTACCAGGCTATGGAAACAGGAAATATGACAAGCTTATGACACATTGCTCTTCTTTTATGGGGATAAGGGTGCTGGTAGGCTGAATGCCGTCAGTTTGAGACTTCCTAAGCAATAAAAACAAAATCTAAGAAAAAATTCAGTAGAATTCCTGAAAAGTAAATAATTCTGAGAAAAAAAGTTTTCTAGTCCAACAGCATTGCTTACCAAATTTAACAGATCAGCATATTAAGAAGCTTAGAAAACAGATGGGTTACACATTCTGTAGAAACTTGAATTTTTTGAGATGTGTTGCCCCTATGTGCAGTACACTTCAGGCTATGAATGTGCTCCACAAGCACAGAACCAGAAAACTTGTCTTTAGCAGTGTACAGGTGGTCTATGTATGCACCCCCACTCTTCTCATGTTCTGCCCTGAGTAAATAAAGGGGACTGCTGTTCTGCCGCCATTTTAGTTCTTTCTCTACTACCAGTCTCCAGTAAGGGGAATCAGATGATATGGAAGGAGGGCAGGTAGTGCTCTGCACATAGGGACAAAACATCCCAGAGAACTCAAGTTACTACAAGGTGAGTAACTCATCCTTCTTTGACTGATTCCCTCTATTATGAACTTCAGGATGATGACACTTGGCTGGGCAAGACACTTAAAGAATTGGTGGCTCAGGTGATTTTCAGCAGAATACTTTCAGTCCCTAGAGAGGGAGGACAAAAGTGAGACATGATAATAAAGATCAACATATGGATCAAGGACTGGTGCTATGAGAAAGGTTTTTGAATAATCAACTATTGAGAGGCATTTACAGAAAGAAGCCTTTCTTGATGAATGGGCTCCATCTCAGTACCACAGACATTAACCTTGTGGTATCAAAGCTGGTACAATAGATAAGAAGTGTTTTAAACAAAGAGATATGGAGAGAAGGTTAGTAGAAACTCATGAAATCGTCACACCTGTCTTCACTACACAGCTGCAGGAAAACCAGAGAAATGAAGGTATAGAGGAGGGAAGTGAGGGAAGATTTAATGTGCCTGGACATCTGTCTTGAGATGCCCCCAGGGTACGATCTGTGTAACTTTTTTGTTCACTTTTGCAATGTAATTGTATGGTTTGATGCCAAATATGCCATGCAAGGGGTTCATTTATGAGTTCATATTACATTATCATTATGGTATCATGTTTCCTACAGCATCATATATGTGTTCAGATGTGAAACATGTTCCCATGTATTTCATATAGCTCGGGGGGAGGCAGACAAGCAGAGGTGCCTCCCAGGACCCACCCAGAGAAAATAAGAATGACAATAGACTAGCTAAATATCTGTAGCACCTTGGCTGGAAAGATTACCCAACCCTCTTTGAACAAAGTTAATAACCTCAGCCCAGGAAGGAGGGGGAGAAGGGTGTTTGAAAAGGATATGTTTTGAACTGGGAGTGAGCTTTTTGTCAGAGAAATTCCATCTTGAAACAATTCCAAAGGACTGAACCTATCCACATAGCCAGAAGGCCAAGGCTGGCTGAAAAACATCACAGACCAATCCAATCATGTGGTAAGCTAGGCTATGTCTACACTGGGGAATTTAGGTCAACTTTACTAAGTCGACTTTAATAAGTCGACATTATTAAGTCGACTTAGAGAGTCCACACAAGGTTCCTAAATTGACTTAAACTGAGCCATACTAAGTTGACTTAGAGAGCGTACACTAGACTCTCTAAGTCGACTAGTTAGGTCGAGTGGGAGGCGAGGCTCCAAAGGAGCCTCGGCACCCCAGGCTAGGAGGGCTTGTCCTGGGGAAAGACAGCCCCACACAGGGCTGGCTCTCCCCAAGCAGCAAGCCCCGGAGTGGTCCGGGGGGGGAGGGGAGCACGGAGCTCCCTTCTGCCCCGGACCACTCGGTTCCCTTCTCCTCGGGACTTCTCAGGTTCCGAGCAGAAGGGAACCCTTCTAGCCGGGACCGCTCAGGCCCCGGAGAGAAGGGAGCCCGACGCTCCCTCCTAGCCGGGACCAAACAGTCCCGGCCAGGAGGGAGAGCACGAGACCCATGCTCAGCAGCTGGAGCATGGGTCTTGGGGAGAAAGGAGCCCCGCACTCCCTCCTAGCTGGGACCGAGCGGTCCCGGCCAGGAAGGAGAGCAGGAGACCCGCGCAACAGCTGCTGAGCCAGCAGCTGGACCACGGGTCTTCCACGCTCCCTCCTGGCCACGACCACTTGGTCCCAGCTAGGAGGGACCGCGGGGCTCCCTTCTGGGTAGGACTTGAATGGTCCCGTCCAGAAGGAAGCGGCGGCTCCCTTTTTGCCTGGACTGCCGTGGTCCCAGCAATAAGGGAGCCGCCGCTTCCTTCTGGCTGGGACCATTCAAGTCCTGGCCAGAAGGGAGCCCCGCGGTCCCGTCTCCCTGGGATATGAGCGGTCCCAGAGAGAAGGGAGCTGGGACGAACCGCTAGCAGCTTGTCCTGGGGAGAGTCAGTCCCACGCGGGACTGGTTCTCCCCAGGACAAGCTGCTAGTGGCTTCCTGGGGAGAAGGGAGCAGGTACTCCCTTTTTCCCCTGCCCTAAGTCGACTAAGCAACAGCTTAAGTCGACTTAAGGAAACTCCAGAGTGGACGCAGAATAAATTAAGTCGACTTAAGCAGGCTTAAGTTGACTTAATTTACAAGTGTCGATGCACCCCTAGAGAGCAAGACTGAACAGTGAACTTTAAGTTAGAATGTGTCTTATATTTTAATGTGACAGTGATTAATCCCTGACTGATTTATTAAATGATTGTGCATTGATTTGCTATCTACTCACTTAAAATCATGTTCTAATCAATAAACTAAAGTTTGTACTATCTAAAACTTTGTGGATTTTAGAGAGAGAGAAGAAAAGTTGTGGCATTTCTGTTTCATTGCCAAACAAACAAACAAACACAGTGTTTATGAGCTTGCAGTGGTCTGGGAAGGACCCCAATCCCTGCAAGATGGAAGTTCCCAGTGTGGCATATGGGGGCAGCAGGAGGGGTGCGGGGAGGGTGCTGGCTGGGGGACCTTCCTCTGAGTGGCTAGAGAGCACACATCCACTGCTTGGGACCAATTACACGCAGGTGGCTGGTGTGGACCATCCCAGGAGTGGGTAGCCACCTAGCAAAGTGGGGTAAGTAAGATCTAGTAGTGGGTGATCAGGGAGGCAAGGCAGCACGTCAGACCAGGCAGTGGGAGGGGAATGTCACAACATTAATAAAACATCTGATGTGGTAACAGATAGGAATTCGTTAGTAAAATTAGAGAAAATAGAGATTGGTGCAAGCATTGTAAAGTGGATAAAAAATTGAATAATAGGGAGATGGCAACAGATTGTTCTAAGGGGGGGAGCCCTGTGGGGTTTCTGGATCATTTTCCCCCATTTGAAGTCATGGCTGCCTCACTGGATAGAGGACCTCCATCTACCTGGCTGATTTGTAGTCCCAGAACTTAACAAGAGTTAGAGATGGAAGGCTGGATGCAGGTTGGGCACAACTCACTGTCAGCCAAGCCTGAGAAGGCTGCCTCATAGAGAGTGCACCACTTGGATCTGACCCATTGCTTTGTTGGTAGTTCTGCCATGCATATAAGGAGCAGGAGAGACACCAAAGCAGAAGCTCAGGGAAGGTTAAATTTGTGAGGAGCTAACAGACTTAGGGTGCTTCTACACTTACAAATTCAGTCGACTTAAGCCTGCTTAAGTCAACTTAATTTAATATGCGTCTACACTACAATTTCCTTAAATCGACATAAACTGCTCCTTAAGTCGACTTAAGGAAATTTAAAGTCAACTTTATTAATCCTGGTTTAAAGTGGACTTTACTGGCTAAGTCGATTTACCCAGTGTAGACGTAGTTTAGCGCTAAGTCGACTTTAAGTCAACTTAAAGGGTCCCAGGGCTCCCCCACTGCCCTCCCTGCCAGGGTGGCTGGCACAGCTAGAGCCTGGAATGCCCATTCACAGGGCAGGACACAGCCCTGCCCACCCCGCTGCTATGCCCTGCCCGTGTCCCTGTCCTGCTCAGCCCCCATTGTACCAGGGGACAATGGGGAAATGCTGAGCCCCCTGGCACTTTGGAAGAGGTGCCCCCCGTGTCACCATGGATCAGTCCCAGACCTAGCCCCTAGAAGTCGACTTAGACGTCCAGTATGGACACTCTAAGTTGATTTGACAAGGCCCCCTTGAAGTCGACTGAATTTTATAGTGTAGACATGTTAAGTCGACTTAAAGTCAACTTTGTTAAGACGACTTAGCAAGGTCAACTTATTTGGCCAAGGGAAGACATAGCCTCAGAGAGGAGGAGAAATGCAAAGGAGAAATGAGCCACACCGTCCAGAAAAATGGGAAGAAAAATTAAAATAGAAAGGGGAAGGGGAAGAGATAAAGAAACTGCCACTGTTTGCTGCTGTGGAAGGAGAAAATCTGACAATGAGTAGGGACAGAGCAAGGGGGTATGGTCAGACCATCCAGCATGAAAAAAACACTGGTCCACCTCCATGACCTGTAGAGAGAGGAGAGCAGCCAAACATCCAGGACTGTGTAATACATTGGGCCGCATAGATCATTGCACTCAAATGGAAGATCCTTCACCATTGTTTGTACCTCCTTTGGAATTCCCATAGAGAAGAACCACAATAAGCACCTCATTACCACTGTAGTGGCCAAGGAGCTCACTGGCATATCCTCCATAAGGCAGTATTAAGTGCTAATCTTTGTTTACAGTTTCCTTCATCAATCAGGCCAGAAAGTGGTGTCTAATGTCCTGAGAGGTACCTTAATAATGAAGCCAGCCAGTTTGTCATAAACGGAAAAATATTTGTCCATCAAAGCTTGGCAGTTTGAAAAGTCTGTTTGGGTCTCTTATGGGAAAAGGTGAGCTTAAGTTGCAATATACTGCAGCTAAAGGATCTCATATTCCTCTGTACTCGTCCCCAGAGGGCAGGGTACCAATGAGTATGGGAAGGATATTCTCTCATATGGGTGTGGTGAGAAGCCCTGGAGGCTCCCAATGTTCTGCTCAGGTGTAAGTGGTCCCCTGTCACAGTCCTCTTCCAGCTCTGAGGATTCTCAGCCCTTACTATCACAGGAGGTGACAGCGATCTGCCTCTATTCACTGGCAGTACCAGAGCCAGTCTGGCTCAGGGCTTACTTGTGGACAGGGACAGAGATGGGTCCCATTGTAATATCAAAAGCAGATGAAGTCCTGGTGCCAGGTGTTGAGGTCTGCAGAAGAGAGGTTAGTGGTTCTGGGAGCAGTAGAAACTCTTCTAGAGCCAAATAGAGAGCTAAAGTTATTTCCATAACTTGGAGGCACTGGAACAGAGGGCACTGGATCCAGAGGTACCAATGCGGATTTCAATGCCAAAGAAGCAGTATTGAAAGGTTTTGTGATTTTCCCCTTGAAATCTCAGTCCAGTCCTTCCTGGTATCAGGTGGTCATGCTTCAGAGCAGAAAGCTCCCAATAACTTGGTTCAGGACAGGGACTTCTGCTACTGTCTAGAAGATTTGCACGAGGAACACACTCTCTTGTTCTTATGGGAGTGCTTATATCTCCTTCTCTTTCTTTTGCTCTAGCTCAGTTCTCCAAATTCTCTCTAAGTGAGTGGAGAGGGGTCTTAGTGCCACCTGGGACTGAAGAAGGGTCACTTGTATCTTCTTCAAGCCAAATATAGGGAGATCTTCCTAGAAAGAGGATGGTCTCACCTTCATGGTTTCCTTCCTAAGGAACTTACAGGGCTAGAACTCCCTGGAGCATTCTTCTTGAGAACAACCTGCAAATACTACACCTAAAAGGGATGTGTACTTCACCCAGACAGTACGGACAGCTTTTGTGGTGGAAGGGAAAGGCTTGTGGCTTATATCACAGTTTTAAAAGCAGGGGATGCTTGGCATACTCCGAGTGGCTGGACGACTGGTGGGGGCAGAAGGTGGAGTACAAAAACAACTTCCCGCACAAGAGAGGGGTTCCAATATAAGGAATCAGAGATCTCTATTAAATTAGTTTTTAGTATAACTAATTAGGAACTAACTACAAAACTATATATAAAAAAAACTTTTAAAACTACTTACAGCAAGAATCTTAAATTGTCTGCACAATCACTGAAATTCTGCTTTAGACCACAGGCAGTTAGAAGGAACTAAAATAGTGGTTATTTGGCAGCCCCCTTTATTTCCTTAGTGTGGTGCACAGGGAGAACAGAATTGCATGCAGACCACTAATAAAAATTCTTTGCTCCTGGCACAAAGAGCACATGCGCAACCTGAAGTCTATCACACATAGAGACAATCTCTCGAAGAATCACCAAATTGAGCAAATTCCTCCAAATTTTTTACATGTATTCCAGACAGTAATAAATTAAAATCTTGGACAGACATGAATGACAAACTGGCAGTTGCAGGAGCAATCCAAAAAAGAGGCCTCGTCAAATCTGTATTCACATGAAAAATATGCCAGAGTTACCAGGTCACCTAGAAGATCAAAGGATCCTTTCCCATTCAAAATGCAAGTCTTGATCATTTGACTATTGTTGACAGCCTGTCTCCATCTTGTGTGCTGCTACTAACTCCCTCCTGTTTCCTCAGGTGTAGAATTCATAGGGCCATTACACACCCTCATCTGTAGCGATAAGAGGATGCTTCATGGAAGTCTCTTGCTTCTCACAGCCCCTTTTCTTCACCTGAGCCAGCTCTAAAGAGAAGCAAATGATAGGACTTATGTGATGCAATCTTCATAGTAAATGGATACCTGGTTAGGTCTTGTTGGAGAGAAGATCAAAGAGTTGATCGAAAGAAAGAGGCTGCAGTTCTAAAAGTCATGGGCTCTTGGGCCAATCTGGGACTATGAAAGAGGACCTCCTCCTTTTATGATAGACTATAAAGAATCAGAAAGATGTCGGTCACACAGAATTCTCAGTCTTTTAGAAAGGGATGCCATTAAGCCTACGTAAAGAGTTCTCCCTTTGCATAAAACCAAACAAATGCTGACTGTTGAAGCACTTTGAAATTAATCTGACAAACTCATCCAGTGGCTGTTCCAGTTGTCTGTCATGAGTCTCAGTGCCACATCTTCAGATGTTGGTTGAATATATGAGGGATTCTTGAAAATTATTAACATGTGACTTTCTATAAGAAATTATCAAATTACTTAACTCCTGCCAAATCTGACACTCAGAAAAAGACAGCAAATACAATCCAGAGACAGCTTCACACGAGGAACATTTTCTATAAGCAGTATAATAGGAAGCTTGTGAAAAGGGCATACGTTTGGCCTCCAGATAGTTCCCCCAGATGGAACCTTACTTGTCTCATAGACACTATATCAACTATATAAATTATGCCTAATCAAAAGTCTGTAGGTATCCTTTTCAAGAACATTGTTTTTTATTCTCCATATTTCTACCACTGGTTTGTGAAGTCACAAACAAATATTTGGGATGGCTTGCAGCAGTAAATAGAAAACATGAAGCACAGTACAGTCTCTCACTCTCACTCACACACACACTCCTATATAATTTAACAGACAAAAATGACTTTTTTTCATAAGAAACTTCAGAAATTAAATGTACTTCATTAATTGCTAGAAAATGCAGTAAAATTTAAATAAAATGTTATGGCCGCTTGCAAAAATATGAGCATTTACATAATATTTAATCTCTATTATGCTACTGGATAGAATCTAAATCTTATTTTAGTAAGAACAAGTTACTTGTCAGTTTCATAAACGATACTTCTCTTTAGTCCTAAAGGACTATGTTTCTCTTACCAGAAAGGTCAGTTTTTCCTTGACCATTAGATTTAAATGTCCCTTGTTTCTTTGTACTTTCTGACAGCTCCTCATGCACTCTTTTACTTTGAATAATTTTTTTCAAATTTTCATCATCTTTTAACATTTGTTTCAGAGACTCTAATGAGGTCAGTGAAAAATAATCATCATGTTGCATCTCATAAGAATACAGATCATCCTCCTGATGGCTGTCCCTATCATTAAACTTCTCAAAAGGAATTCTAAGACCTATGTTTACTTCAAATATAGGTGCATATTCTTGCTGTCCTTCCAGTTGCTTTTTTACTTCTTCCAACACCTAAAGGGATATACAGGGTATTATTAAATCACAAGGATACCTTAAAATATTTAATAGAACATCTTTCTTACCAACTGTATCCTGAAACACAAATTAAAAAGAATAACATGACCTTATACAACAGCGTAAATTACAAGTATCAATTGTATGAAGACGCAATACAGTGAAAAAAAATGGAAACATCTGATCGGAAGACTAAGAGCTGAGGGAGAGAGAAATAATACGGCATGGGCAAATGAAAAAAAGAGACAGGTGCTAAATACAATAAATAGCATAAAGCTGTTAAAAACTGAAGGTGGAATACTTGAATATTATAATTGATTATCATCAGTATAAAAGTGTTAGTTAAAAGTAGATATATGAAAGTTAGAAATATTTATTCCAGATACAAACAAAGCCGCACTTCTGAACTGGAGATGACAAAATGAAATGATTACAGCATTACAAGTAGGTACTAGCTGTCTGATGTGAGTATTATTCCCAACTCTGTCCTCAGCTTAAATAAGTCAAAAAACATTGTACCTCATTTTTCCTATCTTTAAAATGGGTGTAATACTTATCCACTTTTATGGGACTGTTTTTGAATCTCAGATGGATGCAGGTGCACATTTTTTTCTTTTGGAATTACAAGCCTTTTAATTTCACCTGCCTATTTTTAGTAGATTTAATAGTGAATGTGTAGAAAACTTCTTTTCACATCTTCTTTATTTTATGATACCTTGACTACTATAATAATAATGTAAAGTAATCTCACAAGTTTTACTACTTGAGTAAGCTCAAATAAAACCAATGAATATATATTGGCATACAATTGTTAGCTAAAAATCATTTATTGATATTGATATGCTAGTAACGAAAGATTCAAAATCCCAATGACTATCATTACTCTGCTTGTGCCAAGAGGAAGACCAAGGACAGCGTAGGACCGTTATTCAATAAAGTGAGAAAAACAATAACATAAAATGTGGAAATGGCAGAGGAACTAAATGATTTCTTTGTTTTGGTCTTCACCGAGAAGGTTGGTGGCAACTGAGTGCCTGAAATAAGAGAGGGCAGTAAAATGAGATAGGATCAGAAGCTAAAATAGGGAAAGAAGAAGTTAAAAATTACTTAGATGAGTTAGATGTCTTCAAGTCATCAGAGCCTGATGTTATGTATCCTAGAATACTCAAGGAGCAGACTCAGTAGATATCTAAGTCATTGGCTATATCTGTGAAAAATCATGGAAGACTGGAGAAGTCCTAGAGAACTGGAAAAGAGCAAATATAGTGCCTGTCTATAAAAAGGGTAACAAGGACAACCCAGGGAATTACAGATCACTCAGAATTATAGACCACTCTGTACCAGGAAAAATAATGGAACAAATAATTAAGGAATCAATTAGCAAACATGTAGAAGAGAATAAGGTGTTAAGGGATAGTAAGCATGGATTTGTCAAGAACAAATCATGTCAAACCAACCTGATAGCTTTCAATGACGAGGTAACAAGCCTTGTCGATACAGGGGAAGCGTTAGATGTGGTATATCTAGACTTTAGTAAGGCTTTTGATATGGGCTCACATAACCTTCTAATTAACAAACTAGTGAAATACAACCTATATGGAGCTATTATAAGATGGGTGCAAAACTGGTTGGATAACCATTCCCAGAGAGTAGTTATGAACAGTTCAGTCATGCTGGAAGGGCATAATGAGCGGGGTACCACAGGGATCTGTTCTGGGTGCAGTTCTGTGCGATATTTTCATTAATGATTTTGATTATGGCAAAGAGTACATTTATAATTTTGTGAACGATACCAAGCTGGGAGGAGTTGCAAGTGCTTTGGAGGCTAGGATCACAATTCAAAATTATTTTGACAAACTGGTGAAATGGTCTGAGGTACACAGAATGAAATTCTCTAAGAGTACCCATCCGGGTTAGGCATGGCATCCCGACAGCGGGAGCACCGTTTAAATCCTGGTGAGCCAAGCATGGCTTATCTAAGGAAGATAGAGTCTAAGAGGAAAAAAAAATTTTTTTTAAGAGAGAATAAAGAACCTACAACTAACTAAACTACTAGGAAGTAACTAAGAGGTAGCCGTGTAAGTCTATTGTAGTCTACTTATGTAGTCTATTTGTAGTCTATTTATCTTGCGATAAATAAATTTGTTAATCTAAAAGTGGCACAGGACTCTGTTGTTTTCCTTAACTAAGTCAATTATATTATATTTAACAGGGTTGAAGAGAATGGTTGTGGGCTCTGTCTCAAGCCAATGATGGTTGAAAAGGAACTGAGGGAGCCCGGCTGCTTGCTTGCACGCGGCTTAGAACACCAGTGGTGTCCCGAGACAGCACGCGCACGTGCAGCCAGAGCGGAGACTGCGATAAAGATCTCTGAGCTTGGTGCGACAGACACCTGGAGTAGAGCATCCCTAAAGGGACACCACTCAATGGAGAACTACTCAAACCCCTGCAATGGCACCTGACAGAAGAAGTCAACTCTTTTTCAAGTTAGTGATGGGCTCCTCAGAGTACATAGAATCTAAGTTACTGTGTTATATCTCTGCCTTAGCAAGAAAGAGCTGTGCTGGAGCTTTAACTGTGTGACAGCTCTCTGACACATCAGTCAGAAGATACACACCAGCTTCTTGGCTCATTGAGAATATACATTAACCTAATTCACAGCAGTGAGCTGATTTATAGTAAAAGTAATCACAAGTTTATTAATTAAAAAGAGACTTAATTGATACTAGCAAGAGAAAAGAGACTGATGCAGTTACAAAAGAAAATGAAAGTAAAAACACACTTTTTAGTGTTTACCCTAAACCTTAACAATTAACAATCCTGGCCTCAGGAAATTTCTCAATCGACAGTTCTCAGTGTCTTCAGCCTACATCCTTGATGGATCCACTTCTCATGGACTGCAAGAATGCTGGCCTCTTTTATCCTTTAAGTGATAGATACTAAGGGTTTCTCTCTCTTGCCTTCTTCTTATAATCCAATAAACCTTTGAAATGTATTCTTTTGACATGTATCCCCAGATAAAGAAATTCTCTCCTGCTGATGTAAAGATGCTATGCTGTCTTAGTCATTCTCTTGGAAATTAGCTTATTTTGTAATCATCTTCTCAATTTATACTGGATGCACAGGTAAGCAGGTTGAACAACATTCCTTTATCCACAGCAAACTTGTTCATCAAGACCACCCCCAAAATATATTTTAGGAACATATTTCAGCACACAAGTTATTACACACCATTCATACATACTGCAATGATATTCATGACAAGCTTGTCATCAGTTTCCCCATGGTATCTTACAAGACACTTTTTACAGTACAATAAATTGAGTTAATTGCTTTTTCTTTGGGTTTCAGACCCCACCTTCATCCTCCCCTTGTATCTCAACCCTGATTGTCACAATGCAAGGAAAGTTGTATTTGTCAGAGGAGTTAGCAGAGTACAACCATCTGAGATTGTCGATATATACAACTATCTGCCCACATAATATATTCAACAATCTGTGAAGGCTTTCTTGGACTACTTCCTCAGGGATATCAAGAGACAATATAACCCACTTCATGAGATCCTGAAAAGATTTGTAGTCATCCAGAATCCACGAAGAGGATTCTGATATAGTGGTCTCTTTTGGTGAGGAAGATGGACAGGTATATTGGAATCTGCTCTTTCTTCTCCACATTCTCAACCAAAGTAGTCAAGCTGGGAACAGGCTGAGCCATCTGAGGGGGTACAGTGTCTTTTTTAGAAGGCTGTAGTGACAGAAATCTGGATCTGGAGTGAGAGGGTGAGACAGCTCTCATGGCTTGCAGGATGCCCCATGGCACTCAATAAGGTCACAGGGGACAACTGTAAGAAGGTAACAAGGAGAACCACAAGGTTCTTAGACAGGAGCTGTAGGAAAGATAGTAAAAACCCTTTATAGAATGTTGCCTGGGTATGAATGCTGGGGAAAATCTGGATCCCTGGGACTTGTAGAAGAAGTTTCTCTGAAGCTCTGCAAATCTGATGAGAAAAAAGAAATTCCTTTGGTAAAGATAGTGCAGTTCCAGGAGGTGTACATGGACCCCTTATATCTGAAGGCTTCAGAGGTACCAACAGCTCTGATGATTCGGAAGCCAGTCCAGAGACCATGATTTGATATATGAGAGTTTGGATCTGTCATGCAGTGCAAGTCTCTGACTGACAGGCACTAGGGCTATGGCTAAACTACAGAGCTTGCAGTAGCACAGGTGCAGAGGCAATTACACTGCTAGTGCAGCAACTCTAGTTCTGCTATCACAGAAAAGTTGATGGGAGAGAGTTTAATTACTCCAGCCCCTGAGAGCAGTGATAGTCATGTTGGCAAGAGAAGCTCTCCCACTAACATGGTGCTGTCCACACTGGGGCTTTAGGATGGTGTAATTTACATTGCTAAGGGGGATGATTTATTCACATTCCTGAGCAGCAGAAGTAGTAGTGTGTACACAGCCATGGGAACATTATGATGCTAAGAGTATTGATGCCATGGTCATCAATGTCCTCTCTGAAGACATTAATGGCATGAGTGCCGGTGTACCAGAGGAGTGATGGTGGATAGCAGCTTCACTGATACCTAACTAGTCAGTACTGCCATCATCAGTACTGGTGCCAAGTAATTTGATATAGGGTAGACAGTACCACTCAGTAACTGCCAAGTTATGAGGTACCTTTTCAGAGTATGATGGTCACTCTTCACAGGTGCTTTCATGAGCCCTTTTTGGATCCTGAGCTACTGCTAATCTCTACCAGAGTTTGAAATTTTAGGAATTTTCATTGATAGTTGCAGGAATGGGAACAGTGCCTTTTTTCTCTGGTAATCTTAAGAGTTTTTCTCCATCTATCAGAGGACACAAAAAGACGGTTGCTTACCTGTATCTGTCGTTCTTCAAGATGTGTGCTCATGTCCATTCCAATATTGGTGTATGCCCGCCTGCATGCACGATTACTAGAAACTTTTCCCCTTAGCAGTAGCCGTAAACCCGGCTTTGGTGCCCTATGCCTAAGCCACGGTATATCAGGTGCCACCGGGTCTATGCCCACCCACTCCCTTCTTTCCACTAACTACGGAAGCAGGGATGGCAGGTGGGTGTGGAATGGACATGAGCACACATCTCGAAGAACAATAGTTACAGGTAATCAACCGTCTTTCCTTCTTCGAGGGCTGCTCATGTCCATTCCAATATAGGTGAATCCCAAGCCTTACCTTGGATGGTGGGCAGAGTCAACGCTGGGTAGACTGTACGACAGCTCTTCTGAATGCTGAATCATCCCTATCTTGCTGGATGGTGGCGTAGTGTGTGGAGAATGTGTGGACTGAGGACCGCGTCATGATTCTACAGATGTCTTGAACTGGAACCTGGGCCAAAAAGGCAGTGGAGGAAGCGTGAGCTCAAGTAAAATAAGCTGTCACTGTGCTTGGGAGCAGGACTGTGGAGAGGTTGTAACAAAGTTTGATACATGAATTAATCCACGCAGAAATACGCTGAAAGGAGACTGGCAAGCCTCTCATTCTCTCGGCCACTGCGATAAAAAGCTGAGTGGATTTATGGAATGGCCTTTTCCATTCTAAATAGAAGGCTAGGGCTCCGCACATGTCGATCATGTGCCACCTTTCTTGTTTGGAGTTGTGGTATTTTGGGAAAAACACAGAAAGAAAAATACCTTGATTGTAATAGAAGGGTGCGACCGCCTTGGAAAGGAAAGCAGGATGGGGTCTCAGTTTCACCTTGTCCTTAAAGAAAGTTGTATATGGGGCTTCTGACGACAGCGCCTTAAGTTCTGAGACCCTCTGTGCCAAGGAAAGCACTATGAGAAAAGCCGCCATCCAGGACAGCCATTGTAAGGGACACAAGGCCATAGGCTTGAAGGGGTGACACGTGAGTCTATTTAGGACAAGGTTTAGGTCCCACGGGGTCAACAGGTCTCTGACCTGCAGGAAAAGACGTTGTATCCCTTTAAGGAATTGGAGTGACATGGGATGAGAAAAAACAGCACTGCCCAGGAGCGGCTGCTGGAAAGCTGATATTACCGCCAGGGCAAGGTCTTGCTGTTTTAGGAGAAGATATTCAAGGATAGAAGATGATGTCGGTGATACATTGTGTGCTTGTGCCCAGAGTGTAAAACGTTTCCATTTAGTAATGTAGGAACGTTGCATGGAGGGTTTTCTGCTTCCCAGCAGGACCTCCTGAACTTGGGTAGAACAGGACCTCTCCTCAGCATTCAGCCAAGGAGTCTCCAGGCTGATAGTTGTAATGGCCCCAGGTTCAGGTGAAGTAGTCGCCCGAAGTCTTGGGATAGCAAGTTCAGTCGTAGAGGAAGCTCCCAGGGTGGGACTGTTGACAACTCCAGTAGAGATGTAAACATGGTTGGTGAGGCCAGGATGGAGCAATCAAAATAATGTCTGCTCTGCCTTTTTTTATTTTCAGGATTACCCTGTGTAGCAATGGGATCAATGGAAAGACGTGGAGGAGGCCCTCCGACCACGAGATTAGAAAAGCATCCAACAGGGCTTCCTCGTCTGCGCCTCGGAGTGAGCAAAACTGCTGGTGAACAGGTCTACTCAAGGATAGCCCCACCTGTGGAAGATCTTGATGGGAATATCCGGGTGGAGGGACCAATAGTGGAGAAATAAGAACTTCCTGCTGAGGTGACCCGCCTCTATGTTCCTCACCCCTGGCAGATGGGAGGCCACTAGGAAAAAGGAGTGTGCCTCTGCCGAGTCCCATAGGTGAACTGTCTCTGCCCCAGGGAGGAAGACCGGCCCCCCCACTTGCTTGTTTATGTAGTACATGGCTGCCGTTTTATCTGTCAGCACATGCATCATTTTCCCTGCAACATGAAGAAAGGCCTTGCAAGTGAGCCGGACTGCTCGCACTTCCCTGACATTTATGTGCAGCTGTCTGTCCTCCTGTGACCAGAAGCCCTGCATGTGAGCCCCTGTGGTCAGGTGTGCCCCTCAGCCAGTGTTGGATGCATCCGAGATCAGTGTCACAGAAGGCAACTCGTCAACGAAGGGAACCCCCTGGAGGACCGCCTTCGGATCCTGCCACCAAAGCAGTCGTCACAGGACATCCCCTGGAACCGTGACTACCTGGTCCAGAGGGTGGTACCTGGGAGTGTCGACTGTCGCCAGCCAGGACTGGAGAGGTCTGAGTTTGAGGCGCGTGAGCTTCACTACATAAGTACAGGCCGCCATGTGGCCCAAGAGACGAAGGCACTGCCTGGCCATTGTTGTGGGCCACCTTCGGAGATGCTCTATCATGTCCCTCATTATTCTGAGCCAGGACTCTGAGAGGAAGGCTCTGGCCCTGACAAAGTCTAGGTTGCACCTATGAAGTCTATCCTCTGAACCGGCACTAGGGTTGACTTTGCTCTGTTTATTTGTAACCCTAGTTTGTTGCAGGTGCCCACAACAAAGACGATGTCAGAATTCACCTGGTCCCTGGACTTGCCCCTCACCAGCCAATCATTTGGATACAGGAAGATGTGGATGCCCCTGCGATGTAGGAATGCTGCCACCTCAGCCACACACTTGGTAAAGACTTGAGGGGCCAAGGAAAGGCCAAAGGTGAGGGCCGTAAACTGGAAATGCTGGTCCAGAACTGTGAAATGTAAGAACCACCTGTGGGACTGACGAATGGCTAAATGAAAATAGGTGTCCTTTAAATCGAGGGTGCCAAACCAGTATCGAGCGAGCAATGGGATAATGGAGGATAGGGAAACCATACGAAACCTCTGCTTTCTTACGTGCTTGTTTAGATTGCGCAGATCTAGTAGGGGTCTGAGGTCCCCGTTGGATTTTGGGACCAGAAAATAGTGGGAGTAGAAACCGCTTCCCTCCTGACCTGGGGGAACTGGAGTAACTGCCCCCAAGGACAAGAGGGACTAGACCTCCCTGAACAAAAGCTGTTTGTGAGAGGGGTCCCTGAGGAGGGACGGGAAGGGAGGGGGAGTGGAATTCGGAGGGATCGAACGGAATTGAATCGAATAGCCCTTGGAGATTGTGCTGAGTACCCAATGGTCTGTGGTTACTCGGTCCCAAACCGAAGCAAAATGGGAAAGACGGTTTAGGAAAGGAGGAGAGGGAATCTCGCCGGAGACTGGAGAGTCGTCCTCGGGTGCATTCTCAAAAGGAACACTTGTTGCTATTGACTGTTGGAGCGCCCTAAACAACCTTGACCATGCTGGGTACCAGAACCAGAGGCCACATGGTACCGTCTCCTTCCCGAGTTCCAGATTGAGAAGGAGGCAGGGGTCTAAATGGGTGTCTGGTTGATTAAGGCATATAGATGCCTAGTGATCTTAGTGTGGCTCTAGAATCTTTCAACCCGTGTAATTTCTCGTCTGTTTTGTCTGAAAACAGGGACAGACCGTCAAAGGGCTAGTCTTGTATGGTTTGCTGGACCTCCTGAGAAAAGCCGGAGGCCTGTAGTCATGAGGAGCAATGCAAGCAGATTGCCGAGGCCATGGATCTGCCCGCTGTGTCCGCTGAATCGTAGGCTGTTTGGAGGGCAGCCCTAGCGACCGCCAGGCCCTCATCCATCCAGGTCTGAAAATCGGCCCTCTGGTCCTGCGGAAGAGCCTCTTTGAAGCAGTGGAGGGACTCCCCGAGATTGTAATTGTATCTATCAAACCAAGCTTGGTGGCTGTCAATACAAAAGTGAAGGCTGGAGGTAAAGTACATTTTCCTGCCAAATAAATCCAGTTTCTTACAATCTCTATTCTTTGGAATGCACCCTTGTTGACCTTGCCTGTCCCTCTGATTTGCGGTGTCCACCACTAGGATGCCTGATGTTGAATGGTTAAAAAGGTATTCAAAATCCCTTGCAGGAACGAAGTATCTCTTTTCAGCAGATTTTGAAATTGGTGCTATAGAAGGAGGAGTGTATCATAACACCTTGACTATTTTCAAAACTCCTTCATGCATGGGGAGGGCTACCTGGGATGGGGCCGCGGCAGCGAGGACATTAAAGAGACCATCCAAAGCCTCCTTCGGCTCCTCGGCCTTCAAGCCTAAGTTGGAGGCTACTCTCTTGAGGAGGTCCTGATAGGCCTTGAAGTCATCCAGAAGTTTGGAGGTATCATGGCCCACCACCTCATCAGGGGACAACGAGGAGGAATGTTGCGGAGCTTGAGCCCTTCCCTTGGGCGAGGCCTCCTGATCTTCCGAGTCCTCCGAGTCAGATTGACGGTGCTCCTGTGTTGTTGCAGGAGCTGACTGAGTCCCCACTGATTGGAGGGAAAGGGGGCCCTGCCCCAGGGGAAAAGGCCACGGGCCCCTGCAGGGCCAGTTAGTCACTGGCCCTGTGACCACGGTGCTGGGGGATTCAGGTCCAATGCCAGGGAGTCTTTCCGGCATCTACCTCTTGATGCAGATTGAGAGCTGAGGGTCTGGGAATGGGTCTCTTGGTGCTGGTGTCTCTCCTTTCCCTTCCTTTTAGATGAGCGGTGTCAGGGGGAACGAGAATGGCTTTGAGTACATCTCCCCTGGTGCCATCTGTGGCTGGAGTGGTCAGAAGAGGAGCAAGATGTGTGTTCCCTCGGCACTGAAGACTTCCTGGACCTCTTTCTCCCAGGTAGCATCTTATCCGATGGCGACCGGGTTCTGCAGCTTCTCCGTGGAGGTGAACTCAGTGGTGCCGGTGAAGAAAAAGGTTGCTGGCTCCCGCAGGAGTAATGGGAACTGGAGTGAGAGTGGCATGCCTGTGCGGAGGGGAGGGACCACACCCGGGACCGAGCGCGGTGCCAGGTGGTTGCTTGCTTGGTGCTGAATGACCATCGTTGTCAGAGCAGTACCTCATGTCAATCAGGGGATTGTCGGGGTGCTGTAGGTCTTGTCAACCGCGCCAGGCCCAATGCCCAACTTGGATGCCCCATGGAAGGCTTGCCCATAGGATGTGTTGATACAGCCAAGTCCTCTTGGGTGGGGCTAGGTAATGCCATCAGGGCACTAGCTGCCTGGGCTGCCTCGAGTCGAGGGGGCTGGAAACGAAAGAGGCATCCTTCCACGCCCAGAAGTTGGGGTGGCTCTCTATGCACTGATGAATGGGCTGCTGGTGAGCAGGGTCATGGTGCGCTGGCGGAGGCCAATACTTCTGCTTCTGCTTCATTGGTCTCTTCCTTGGAAACCTGCTGTGGTCCCAGCTTCAGAGCAAAATGGGAGGCAGTACTGCTGATGAAACGGGAGTCGGTATGTGGGCCGACTGCGTGCTGCCTATCGATGCCGAGCTCGGTGCTGAGGCCAGTCTTCTTTCCACCGGCAGCGGTCTCAGAGCCGCTTCCATAAGGAGCGCCTTAAGCCGTATCAATCTTTCTTTTTGAGTACGAGGCTTAAAGGCTCTACAGATTTTACACTTCTCCTTGTGATGAGCTTCCTCCAAACACTTTAAACAACTTTCGTAGGGGGTCGCTCAGGGGAAAGGCTTTCCCGCACTCCTTGCAGGGTTTAAAGCCCTGAGACTTCGGCATCTGTAGACCTAACTAACTAACTAACAAGAATACAACTAGCAGCTAAAGCTAAGGCAAACTGATAAAATTCTAACTCTTAACTATAATTGATAATCCCAAACGGGAGAGCAGCTCCAGTAACCATCACTGGAGGACAGAAGGAACTGAGCGGGCATAGACCTGGCGGTGCCTGATATATCGCAGCATAGGTCCTGGACTCCAGGGGACGCTGAAGCTGGGTCTACAGCTAGTGATAAGAGGGAAAAGTTTCCAGTAACTGTGCATGCAGGCGGGCATACACCTGTATTGGAATGGACATGAGCAGCAGTCAAAGAAGAACCTCAATGACGAAACATAAGAAATTGTAGCTGCTGGAGCACTTCTAGAAGTGGTGTTTTTCACATGTTCAGTTTCAATCTGGTCAGGGTTACAGACTAGAAGCGTATGACTCTCCATGAGGTATTCTCTCAAACAATCCTCTCCGGGTTTTGCATTCTCTAGAGAAGGACTTACAAACAGCACGTGTTCCTAACACATCCTTCACCTAAATAGATGAGGCATCTAGAATGCCCGCCATTAATAGGCAGGACTGCTTTGCATGATAGGCAGTTTTTAAAACTTGGAGATTTATGAATGACTAAGTCAATACCAGGGTACTACCTCGAGAACAAAACAAATATTCTATTAGAAGACAACAATGGAAATACTGTGTACTAATGACTACATAAACAACTATTTACAGAAGAAAAGTTATTGATTAGCACAGGAAAACAGTGAGAACAAGGTGTCACTGGAAGTTCAGACTTGTAGCAACAGGTGGTCAGATTGAACCAAGAGGTGCTTGTACTGGCCCTGCCATATATGCCCTCAACTGAAGGAAAGGACACACTCAGGGAGTGTGCACCACTCAAGTAAGTACTGATGACCAGAACCCTCCAGATCAAGTGCACTGGTAGAATGTATCAGTCAAGTACTCAAAGAAAAATTCTGTATTTTGGAGGTTGCTTTACCTTGTCAATGTCAGCTACAGTAATTATTTCAGGTTTTAAAACTTTGTTATTCTTTGAATGGAAAGGGAGCTCTTGAGATACTCTTTCAGAATCTCGTATTAATCCCTTAGATATTCCTTCTTTGTCATCTTTTGAATGGAAAGAGGGTTCTTGAGATATTCTTTCAGAATCTTGAATTAGTTCTTTAGCTACTTCTACTGAACTGTATTCTGCATCCATCATGCCAGGTAGTCTCACAAGAACATTCTTATAAATTCTGGATTAACAAAATAAACCAAAGAAAATTAATTATGTTTTTTACCAATTAAACAGAAAAGAATTATTAATTACCTGTAATTCTCAACAGTAAAGCATTTTCATTAAAAGTGTTTGTGACATTTTTTCAGTAGCTCTCTCTGTTTTTTGGGTAAACTTATTAATTAGATCAGTGACACTCAGACCTCAATAATTCCAGGAGCCAAATTAAGCAATCAACATCACCCAAAAGAGCCATAGTAATGTGAATTCATTGTTTCAATTACTGTATACATAAGTAATATTATATGTTTATATATTCTCACAGCAAAATGACTGACAAAGTATTACTACTTTTATCGACTATAATTGGTTAATAACATAGTAAAAGTATCCCAATTGGTTAATAACTTAGATTGGTCAATAATTAAATCACTAAGTGTTTTAACAGCACGTATTTCAAAGAGCCATAGGAGACGCATTAAAGAGTCACTTGGGGGTTGCACGCCTTAATCTGAGTATCACTAAACTGATTTGACAGACAGAGCTGGTGTAAGAGTATTAGGAACCCTAGGCAAACTTTCGGACTTGTACCCCTTCCCACCACAATTAACTTTTGAAAATCAATACTGTGCATTAATATGAATAAAAATGTGCATTTATAATTACAGATTTTTTACATGAAAGAGGGAATGTACATTCTCATTGACCTTTCATTCCCACTGCTGAAACCTGTTTGTTTACTTAGATAGTTTCATGAATAGTTCATTCAATTTTTTGTTTCCCCCTAAATTTTGACGCTCTAGGTGACTGCCTAATTTGCCTATTGTTTGCATCAACGCTGTTGATACATTTCACTATACCATAATTTCATGTGATGGCTTTATTAGCTTTATGTATCAAGCATTTTATCTTTTTTCAAATGAAAACATAAACATGTATATGTAACATAAGCTTGAAAGAATATGAAAATGTAGAGTGTGGGGAATTGGATAACTAAGGAAATTGGTACAGAAATATGGAGATTTTCAGTTATATATCACTAGTTCAAATATGGTTCAGATAAGTAATGACAGAATACCATCATACATTGACAGCTATATTTGTGTGAAAGGAGTTGTGATCCCATTTCAGATCCCCCACTTTATATAACAGACATGTAACAGACAACCTGTTAGCCTCAACACAGGTTATGAGAAATAGAAATGGAAACTAGGTTATCTGCCACCTCTAGGAGTCATCTCTGCAAATCTGAGAAGACGACACCTTGATTAGGCAGTGTAAAGAAGGCTGGATAGTTGTCATCTGTGTTATACATGTTTTATGGATAAAGAGAAGACTTTAGATGCCAGAATGATAATTCTACACCTTCCCATAAGCACTAAAATTCACTTAAAAGAAACATTATAAATACTTCAATAAGAGCACTTCAATGAAGAAAAATTTACTATGAACACTCACATTAAATATAGGTTACATTTTACTGATGTCAAGCAATCCCATGGTTTCCTTATTCATGTATTTACTCATCCATTACGTGCAATTAATCCAGCCTCAATTACACTTCAAGAAAGTTCACTGATCAATTAAAGTATTAGTCTAAAACAACAAGTCATGTATTTGCATCATAAATGCATGTTACTATAGCCAAATCCTACTCTCTTTTGCAGATTAAGGGTACAATCTCAAACCCACTGAAATAAATGCAAAGACTCCTATTAACTACAGAAAGCTTTGGATCAAACTGTAAGAATGGATCTATAGATCTGGGCCCTAAACTGTGAAGGAACACAGGGGCAGGTAAAGCATGGAACCTTAGATCCAAGAGAAGCACACTGCATAACCCCTAAATTTGGCAGCCTACCCTCCTTCCATCTGGAGCAGTGAAGAAATCAGGTCTAGAGCCATTGATATGCCACTTACTGAACTGATGTTTCTTTTAATAGTAATTCTGAGTCAAATCTCACAGCTTTAAGAAATTACACATAAGAAAATCAAGTGTGTAGGGAGTTTGAAAGCAATATAGAAGAAATTGATGGTCTATAAACAGAGTATAAACACAAAGCAAAATAAAAGGCAATCAGAATATTTTCAGAAAATAATATAATGAAATGTAAAAGTTTTAAATCATTGCTTGCAAACAAGAGTGACAGAAATAACCTTATAAGATTTTCATTCTTCTTTTCAGCTGGATCGGTCACACTGCTGGAACCTTTAAATAACTCCAATAGCAGCTGGACAGCATTGTACACCAAATTACGGAGCAGTTCTTGAAAGATCTTGTCAACTAGGTGAAGAAACCATGAAAAGCGTTTCATCATCTGACGCCATTCAGCTATCTCAACATATTCTGGATTTTCTTTCCTGTCTGTTGGCACAGACTGAAAAAGCTGTTGAGCTCCCTTCATTTTTGCCACCTACAGAGTTAGTAAAAATAAATTTGGATAAGGAATTACAGTCTGCTTTGAACCCTCATATATCACATTTCATCACATTTTGTATGAATCAACTTTTTAATTACAGATTTTTCTGTATTTTTCAGATATGCTTTTAGTTAAAGTTCCAGAAAGTTAGACCATGAAAATTCACTTTTTCTACGCTATATAAGAGAAAATGCTATTTGTAAAATATCAGTAAAGATAAATATTACAAAATAACCAAAAATATACATTAGGAACAAAACACTAAAATGAAACTAAGGCCCTGTTCAGGCTGTTCTCAGAGCCTAATGCCTACCATGCTTTTATGGTTGTCACATAGCTTCCTATCCACCCCAATGGATCCAGAACTTCTCTCCACTGGTGAACCGGGTACTTCTTTGTCCATCAAATCTTTTCCTTCTAGAGGTGGGTGAAGGTCATTCTGTCACCCAAAAATGGGCATCCCTCTCCGGCTTCTAGTGCAATCTCTGAGCCTGGTAGGCCCTGGCCCCTTCACTGGGGCTCTGACCTCTCCAGTGAACAGTTGGTGAGGTACAGAGGGGGTCCTATCCCGCAATCTGGACTCCAACCTAAGAACCTTACACATGGCAGCCTCGTGCCGCTGGCTTCAGGAAACGTAACAGGTTCCCTGGGTTACTCCTCATGTCCACAGACTCTCTCACCTGGGGAGCCTCTTTAGGTATGTCTACTTTGTGAAGTCAATTTAATTTCAGACGACATCCAGCCACCGAACTAATGAAGTCGGTCAGGCAGGATCACACCATGCTCATTGCATCGGGGGAGTACATCCCACCAGTACACTTGTATCAATGAACAGACGAGTGCAACATGGGTAGCTATCCCACAGTGCAACTAGCCATACGGGCTTTTGGGAAGGTGTCCGGCCTCCCATAATGCAATGTCCTTTCTCCTTCCCTTCCTTGACGTCAAGAGCAAAACAAACAGACACTTTGTCATGCCACTTTTCAAAATCCTGGCTCAGTCGTGCATACTCAATTGCCCAAGAAGCATGGAGTTCACTCAGTTTTGCAGTACCATTGTGAGCATCACAAACACCTCATGAGCTATCCTGAAGTATTTCCAGGGACAAAAGAGAAGCTGCAGCACAGAAAATTGCAGTGGTATTCAAGCCACCCTGCTACAAGCCGTAGAATTAAACAATTCCCAGTTGCTGCTGGCTGTCGTGTTACAGCTGAATTACGAAAAGCACCCTTCCTGGTCCTAGAAACAAACAGTCACTGGTGGGACCACATCATTATGAAAGCCTGGGATGATGAGCAGTGCCTGTAGAACTTGAGGATGTGTAAAGCCACTTTCCTGGAACTTTGTGCAGAGCTATCCCCAGCCCTGAATCACAGGAATACTTACCTGAGACCTCTTCTGACAGTGGAGAAGTGAGTGGCCATCACACTGTGGAAGCTAGCAATGCCAGACTGTTACCAGTTAGTTGAGAATCAATTCAGAATTGGAAAATCCTGTGTGGGTGCTGCTGTGATAAAAGTGTGCAGGTGTCACAGGATGCACATCCTTGCATCCCTAGGGCATGATCTATGTAATTTTCTGTTCAGTTTTGCAGTATAATTATGTGATTTGATACCAAATATGCCATACCAGGTTCCTTTACAAATGCTCATAACCTATTCTACATAATTACCCTAGTACCATGTTTCCTGCAGCATCATGTATGTGTGTCCAGGTGAAGTATGTTACATAGCACAGAGTCTCAGGACTACCTTTAGCACAGAGGCTGGAGAATTACATGACAAAGGGAATGCTAATGCCCTCCCTGGCTCAGGTAGAAGTAAAGAGAATCACACAGCACAGCACAGAGAGGCTATGTCTACACTGGCAAATTAGTTCGAATTAAGGAGGCTTCATTCGAACTAATTAAAGCCATGGCTACACTAGGCTTTAATTAGTTCGAATTAAGGGCTTCCTTAATTTGAACTAATAACTTTGAATAGGCTATTCGAAGTAAGGGTTAATTCGAGCTAGTTAGTTCGAATTAAAGAAGGTGGCCATGTTAGTTCGAACTAATTGCTTAGTTCGAACTAACCAGCCCATTGAATTCAATGGAAATTGCTAATTTGAACTAAGCAAGTGCCATGAATGGCACTTGCTTAGTGCGAACTAATTTTTTCTAGTTCGAATTAAGTTAATTCGAACTAACTAAAATTAGTTAGTTCGAACTAACTAATTCGAACTAATTTTAGTAAGTGTAGACATAGCCAGAGGGAGGAACTGTCAGGAGTTTTAAAAAACAAAGACACAGACGATTTAGAGAGAAGCTGCAGGCTTTTGCCTTGGAGACTCCATCTTGCAACTTCCTCCAACTTCAAGCAAGATCTGGGCCCTGCCTTGTAATAGGCAGAGAATGGCTATGAAACACCAAACAGCCAAACATCTTGTGCATAATCTTGGACTATGAGGTCAGTTTAGGTAGAGATGGTAGATTACGATGCAATTTATACCTTTTATTTGATAGTGGTCACTCTTGACTCATTTATATTATGATTCTGCCTTAATTGGCCATTTTCTCACTTGAAATCATACTCTGGTCAATAAACTAGTATTTGTTTTATCTAAAGCTGGGTGGTCTTTAGAGGGTGTGGATGTGGAAGGCTGGGCATGATCCACTTCTTTGTTAAGTAGACAGACTTGAGATTATGATGATTGGGGGTGGATCCCAATCCCTGTAAGACAGTGGCTCCGGGTGTAGTATCTGGGGCTGGAGGTGTTCACTTGGAGACTGACGCCTGCATGATTAGTGGATTTAAACCCATTGCCTGGGACCAATTACACACTGGTGTGGACCGACTCAGGAGTGAGTGGTCACCTGGCAGGGTGGGGTGAATTGGGGCTCAGCAGTGGAGTTTGGGGGGTACAGCATCGGCACAGCAGACTGAATCTGGGGAGCAGCCTGTCACAGTGGGGCCATTAGAAGACTTCTGCTTAGAAGGACAATGAGGTGGGAGGCATGCAGGACATAGTGGATAGGTTTGCCATGATGGGCTTCCCTAGCTGTGTTGGCAAGATAAGGGCATGAATATCCATATTGTAGCACCAGACCACTTTGCCTCAGAGTGCCTAAATCGAACGGAATATTTTTCTATCATGTTGCAAACTCCTGTTTACGGGAAAAGAGACCTGTTTATTCTGGGGTTAATATACCCACCTGCATTCAGATACCCAATAGGATCACTCTCCTGTAACCACCTGCATGATCTGTAAGTTATAGTACATATGCACACTCCCCCTCCCACCAACACTAATTAATTTCCCAGTTTTAGAGTAATCCAAAGAATGCAGCCCAATGGTAAAGCATTTGCACAAACATGTTGCATGCACACTAATCCAAGGTGTTTTCAGTCATCAAAATAGGGTTTGACAGAAGCATTTTGGTGGGTCACAAGACTGAAGTGCAAGTCAGAAGGGAGCAAAGGTGATTTTTGATGTCAGCTGGGCTATAATCAGCCAATTAAATAATTCTAGGAGGCAGGCCATAACTGGCCAATACATAGGCTCTGTTTTGAGAGAAGAGTTGGGGACCTGTTGGTGGTGGTCTCAGTAGGGATTTCGATATGACCATACCTCACATAGGGTACCTCCAAGGTCTATAAGATGCAACTAGCTGCCACAAAGAGTCCAGTGGCATTTGTTAGGGGCAAGATAAGACTTTCATACAGAATTCTTTTATGTGGTGTGAACAATATAAAAAGAAACACTAAAACAACACTAAATACATATATTGAGATTCATACTTATGAGGGCGTATCTACCAGCAGTTTAGCTGAATTAAACACTGGTCCTTTAAGGGCAGGGCATATAGGCATGAAAGGGATCAATTTTATGAATCTGCATAAAAATCAATTTTTTTTTAAAATGGATTTTGTATTTGATAAAATGTTTCTTGAGGAAAAAAATCTATCTAAAGGGAAGTTTTAATTAAGATGCATTATAGTTTAAAGATATCTCATCATGGAATAGGGATTATAAATTCTAATTCTATCGTATGAGACAATATATTCATGTAAAGTTTAAGAAACGTTTTGTAAATGAGTTCCCATAGTTCATGGATTAGGGACCCAATCTTATGGGGTTCCAGAGGCGTCTGTATAGATTACTTAGGTTAATCTTTCTACCTACCCAATTGGACTTAGTGCTCAGTCTATAAGATACCCTCAGAGATGCTTTGTTTTGCAGTTTTCAAACTGTGGATTTGTGTCCCCACAGATAATACTTGTTAACAGAAAAAATGTTTTTAAATAAATACATAATATAAAGAAGTGAAAAATAAAAGGTCTCAATCCTACTGTGCTTCTGCAAATTTGTGTACAAAGAGTAAATCCCTTACCTCTCTCTAAAAGCGCAAAGTTTCAAAATGTTCAATGAATAGAAGATTGTGGGGGGCAGAATACAGCTGGACAATTTTGTCAAAATATCATGTTTGCTGTTTAAGAGAAAAATCCAGAATACATAACGTTGTTTTACTTAAATAAAACAATGTAAATATCTGTCTGGGGATGTTCTCCTCCTAATACACTGTATTAATTACAGCATGGCAAGAACATTCTCCAAATATTAATGATAAACTTGTTGAATTGGAGATAGGTCACTTCCCAGTGATTTCATATCTGCCTGCTTCAATTACTTTTGGTACATTAAATAGCCAGACAATCATTCATTTTCTGATATAGCAGTAAAACGAATCGGAAAAGTTTTGAAAATAAATCACTGTTTAAAAATGTATAGTGTGTACCTTCTAAAAATGAAACCCACATCTATCTTTGAGTTGTGAAGAATATGTATTGTTATAACAAGAATGCACTTCCATGTAGAAAAACATGATTAAATCATGTCTTCCTCACTAGTGATTTAAATCATTATTTTAATTAATTTGTTTTAAATTAAATCCACCCTGCAAGGTACCAACTAGATTTTAAAGCTAACAAGCCAAATCTGTCAATTTGGTAAGTGTCATAGCCAACAACAGAATGGAATCTAATTAGAATAACCACATTTTACTGAGTCCAGGAAATGTTAGCTTGTTAATTTAATGTTAGATTCTTTTCAAGTCAATTTTCATCTTGGATATTATTTCTTAAATCAGGATACTAAATTATTCTTAATCAACCAACAATTTATTAATTCACCTAAAAACACTTTCAACATTTCACATGTCAGCTGTATACATAACCAATGTTCTAGGCAAGTTCTGAATATTGTGACAGTGTCAGACTGGAGGGTTTCCAGAGAAAACCATAAACTATAAAACTATAAAACCAATATATTACACCCAGGCTCAGCAAGTCCTTTTCCCCTTGTAGCTGGGCAGTGGTTACTCTACATTAATTAGCACACTTGGAGCTAATTAAGGCACCACCCAAGACTTGTTAAAAGCCTTCCCTCCAGAGACAGGGTCTGGCTGGAGTGTGAATGTGAAGAGAGCTATGGGAGAGTGTAAGAGGAGGTGAGGTGTGGTTGGAATATAGATAGATTTGGAGAAGGAGCAGAACACTGGTCAGGAAGAGCCCCACAGGTACAAAGACTGGGGGAAGGGAAAAATCACTGCCCAAAGGGGGCTAAAGGACCTTTCCCAGGCCTGGAGGCCTGAGGGAAACAGACAAACTGCTAGAGAGAAGCATGGGACCCACCAAGTTAGAGGAGGGACTTTGTCACAATATATAAATACAGTCTTGAAAGCAAAAGTCAGACTAGGCTTTAGGCTGAGCAGTTATACTAAGGAAGAAATGGTTACTCATCCTGTGCAGTAACTATGGTTCCTCGAGATATGTGTCCATATTGATATTCCACTGTAGATGCCTTGTGCCTCCTGTACTTTTGAGAAGAGATTTCCCATAGCAGTATCCATTTGGCCTGCATATGCATGTTACTCAAGCCTCATGTTTTTATATAACACTGTGCATACAAAGTTCAGTTCTTGCTCTACTGTGAAGCTCCACAGTAGAGAACTCTGAAGCAGATGGGAAGGAGGGTAGTAGAGCACCCACAGGAATATATATATCAAAAGAACCACAATTACAGCACATGATGAGTAACCATTTCTTCTTCAAGTAGTGTCCCGATGTTACATTCTAGGTTACTAAAGACCAGTTCCCCTTAAAAGTAGAAGGGCACTCTTGTGTTGAGTCCAATATAGAGGCAAATGCCACATCAGAAGCAGAGTTGTGACTTATTTCATAGTCTTCAGCAACATTTTTGTTGCAGAGTTGTAGGGATGGAAACAGAACTCTTAGAGTGAGTTCATATGTCTGAGGGTGCTTGGATTGGTATCAACAATTAATGCAGACCGATAGCTATTTGGAAGCTTTTTGTTTAAAGATTATAAACCCTTTTTTTCCTGCAAACCTTGCCTATCTGCAATCAAGACAAGTAATTTGGGAATCTTTCTGAAATATTTAGTCCTGTCACAATAGAAGACTAGGGCTATCCTGACATCAAGCACATGTAACAACACCCCTTCTTTGCCTAAGTGAGGTTTAGGGTAGAAGATCAGGAGGGGAATGTGCTGGTTAATATGAAACTCAGAAGACATTTTTGATAAAAACTTGGGGTGTGATTGTAATGTGACATTGTCTTTGAAAAATGTTGTGAAAGAGGGATGTCATAAGGGATCCTATTTCCCCAGTTCATCAGACCGATGTGATAGAAATGCTGTTCTCATTCATAAATGGAAGAGTGAGCAGGTAAATCTTATCCCTTTTTGTAAGTAAGTGCAGTTTGCAGACTTTTCTACTGTGTAATAGCACTCTTTATTATCTAAGAACAAGTCATTTCTAATCTTTTGAACCATTGGCCAGCCATGCTTTGAGGTGAAGAGTTATAAGATGGGGTGAAGGATCTTCCTGCATTCCTTGGAGAGGAGATGAGGAGCGGCCAGGAGAGTAATCTAAGAGTAAATGCCCAGAGTATCTAGTAAGGAAAACATATTTGCCCTGGCCAGGGCAGAACTATTGGAACAACTGTGGCTTTGTCCATTTTTATTTCAAGTAGAAATTTGGATTTAAGAGAAATCAGAGGGAGTGTGTACAGTAGACCCAATGACAACTGAAGATGAAGGTATCTCACAAGGATCGTTGACCCAGGCCACCTCTCAAGCAGAGCCGGGCGCATTCCTTGTTTATCATCACTGTAAGCAGGTCTATTCAAAGGGTGTCCACTGCCAAAAATGTGATGAAATACGATGGAATCTATCTGCCACTCATAGTCTTGAGAGAGAAGTGCACACTGAGTATGTTTGTGAAAACATTCTGAATTCCTGGAAGATAAACTGCTGTGATAAAAATCTTATTGGATATGCACCAAATCTAAAGACTGACAGCCTTGGCACAGATGGAATGGGATCTTGTCCCTCCTTCTTGGCTGGTAAAGATCATGCATGACTGTGACAGAGCAGAGGGCGATAAACCCCTCATCTGCCTTTGTCAGACCTGGTCTAGGGGGCTATAGTAGTATAGGTAATAGCTGCAGCCCAGATTAAGGCTGAGTCAGGGGCCCTGCCTAACAAGGTAAGGAGGAACAACTGGTGACCTGGTTCAGTGAGATAAATAGGCTGGGCTAGGAAATCAGAGTGAGGCACGGCCAAGTGGGGCAGGGGAAGACTGTGAGATAGTCTGCTTACTGGCCAGGAGGGACACACAAACCCATAGCTTCTGAGCTCCTGGAGTGGGAGTTGGAACTCTATGAACTGTAAATAAAGGACATAGGTGACTGCAAACAATTTTTTTTTACGTAGATTCCCTATCTGGAGAAGTCGAGGGATAACCTTTGGGAAGAATTTTATCTCTTCCTCCAAGATGCCTTCATGGAGTGTGGCTCAAGGACACTAGAGACAGTGGACTTACTTGAAGAGCAGCATACACAGACAGGGAAGGTGCCTGGCCAGGGTTAGAGGCTTCACGCAAACACATTTTTCATCATGAGGAGTCAAAGTTTTATGTCCCTGTTTTGTTCTGGATCTAGATTTTAATGCCAGGCAGAGGTTGCATTTTTGGAAAATATAAGATTCCCTGAGGCAATGGATGCACCAAGAGTGTCCATCACTGATTAAGATTGCCTTCTGGAATGACAGGCAATGCTTGAAACCAAGAGACCCAGGCAAGCCCTCCCTATAAACAGGGGTCTGTATCTGCAGGCGGGACATGAGGCTGGGGGATGCAAATCCCCCCTCCCTTCACAATTCCCCTCTCCTGCAATTACCTAGTGTGCGGCAGCTACTGGTCCCCTGCAGCAGCCTGGCTCTGGCTAGGACAGGGCAGCCTCACCACCACAATCCCCTGTCTGGGCATCACTCAGCATCTCTTTTACAGTGGCTCTGGATTGGGTATTAAATACCTTCCTAGGCCTCGAATGTGGACGGGCCTCGGTCTTTACTCCAGGGGTGTCACTGGTGCTGAGCACAGGGGACTACATGCTGCAGAGCAGGAGACTTAAAAGACCCAGTGCCCAAGTCCCAAGCCAGCAATGCAGGCGCAAAAAGGTGCACTGGCTCTTTTAAGTCTCCTTCTCTGCATCATGTAGCTGAGGCACATGGTACAAAGTAAAAGAGGAGGGAAAGTTAAATCCCTCTTCTCACGCAGTGGCTGGCCCCAATCTGGGTGGGCAGGGAGAGAGGAGGCTGGTCAAGGCAACTGGCCCCAGCCAGGGACTGGCAGGGCCCAAGGCAGGAGGTGGCCTGGGACCCGGTACCGGCAGGACCAAAGACCGGAGCTGGCCTGGGGCCGGCGGGGCTAAAGGGAGGAGCCAGCCCAGGGCCACCAGATGGTGGTGGCAGCGGCGGCAGCAGAGGCCAGGGCCCAGATCCAGCCTGGAAGCCGGGGCCAGCACTGGGGGCTGGATCCGGCCTGGGGCCAGTGGCAGCAGCAGGGGTTGGGGGCCAGATCCAGCCTGGGAAGCAGGTCACTGGCAGCAAGGGCTGGGAGCAAAGTAGTGGGGTGTGTGGTTTTGGGCAGGGTGGGTGAAGCTGGGGCTGTGCAGGCTATGTTGGTATGCATGTGAGTCTTTGGGGGAGGTTTTCAGTAAGGTTTTTGAAAGGTTAGGTGCTCGTGTGTATCAGAGTACCATTATGTTAATCCCTGGGCATAACCCTCTTCCCCAGATGCATGAAGTGAAAACTGTTTTGTTGAAATAGACTAACGTGGCTACCCCACTGGAACCTTTCCCTAAATACACTTCTAAGAGAAAAATTTCAGCTATTTGAATGGTTTGGTCTGGAAAAGAAAAGTTTGCAATATCAAATTAACTTAAAGTTATTGTTTAAAATATCTATTAGGGCAATTTTCTTGGATTTATAAAGGAGAGCACACGTATAAGCTTAGATAGTTAAATCCAAAATAACCTTGAGTTATTTATATTAAAGAACAGAAAGAAAAATACAATCTTTGAAATGAAATCTCATCACTGCTTGCCCTACTAATCCAAAAATAAGGGAAATTATTTTTTAAATGGCTGGTCCAGAGATCTAAAACTTCTGGATTCTGCGATTTACCTATGGGGTTCATCAACTCTTCTTACACCTATGTCCCTGGACATGGGGGCAAATCTTTCCCACACAGGATTTCAGCAAAGCTCTTCAATAGTTCTTCTAAGTCCTATGACCCTGAACAATGGGAAAGGCCATCCATAGGGTGTCATTCACAGTAACCTGTTTTAAATACCCTGATTTAAGGACTAGTTGGAGGGACCACTCTCTAATTCTTACTGAACATTTCCCAAAAGGCTCTCAGCTCTTAGTTTTTCTGCTGCTTCCTCAGTATCGAGGTGAGGCATCAATGTATAAAAAAATTTATTTGATGTTCCTTTTAGTTTATTTAATTGGTTGCATTTTACCCCTGCTATTAATTTTGGTACCCCCTTCCAAGAAATTTCACTAAATATTCCAAAAAGTTATACCCTGTGTGGCAGGGAGAGGTCCATTCTACCTCTGCAGGTCCTGGGCTTCTCCTTTGTGGCTTGCTATGGTCTGGTTTCTTCCTTCTAATTCCCTGGATGGGGAACCCCTTTTTGGTGCTCATTGAGTTGTAGGTTTGGCTGGACTCATTGTTGGGGTTTGTTTTCTGTTCAACCATCCCTGAGTATGGCTGGATGGGAGGAGGAGGAATGGGAGGGGGCCCTGATCCAGGGATCCTAGGTGTAGCAGCCTCCAACAGCTGAGCCCAGGAGAGTTACTACCTTCCCTTGGTCGCCTGTCCTTGACCCCACTACTCCAGGTGTGCTTCCTGGAACCACGGAGGGTTTCATGGCCTCCTTGCCCAGAGTCATTAAGTCTCTGCAATCCCCCTGTTTGGGTAGGGTTGCCCCACCTCAACTCCCCTGCTCAGTTGTTTGAGTGGCAGGGCCCTCCTTCAAGCTACTGTGCTTAAAAGCACTACGCTCTGCCTGGGTGGACTTCTCCCTAGCACCCATACCTTCCTGGTATTGATCTACTTCCAGCAGCTCTGCTCAGTGCCAATCCACTTCCTCTCCCAATTCTCTTTCAGCTGCCCCTGCCTGAAAAGGAGGCTGTTAAACAGTGTGGCAAATTCCTTAATTGGCCTCAGGTGACCTAATAAACCTGGAGTAACCTTGGCTGAATTATCCAGAGAACAAGGATTTGCTGATCCTGGGGCTAATATATACACCTTCCACTACTTTCCTATAGCCATCAGGTCTGACCCTGTCAAACCTGGCTAGATGTTTATAATACCTCTAAACAGGTTTTTTTTTTGGGGGGGGGCGTGGAGGGGGGGTTACCTTCTTGTGTTATACCAGAAGTCAGCAACCCAAAAGATAAGAAAAGCCATTTTTTAAAATTCATTCAAAAGCCAACTATTTTGAGAGCCACAGTGGGTGTAGCTCTCACCCAGCTGGCTATCACCACCCCCACCCCAGCTCTTGCCCAGCCCGGCTACCGACCCCCGCTCCTCCCCAGCCTCCTATTCACTGCAGCCTCTCTCCATGCATGGGACTGTACCTCCAAGTGTCCTGCACCGGAGCAATCCTTGGCCCCGCCAGCTGCTTTATGCCCCCCAGCCCAGTGCCTGCCACTGCCCTAGGGTACCTTGCCCCCGGAAGGGGGCAGCAGGCATGCTCTCCCCTCCAGCTGGACGCCCCTGCCCAACTGCAGGGTGGGTCTCCAGAAAACCTGGCCCCTCCTGGTCTGGGCCAAGTCCTGCTGCAGCCGGAGGGGCCAAACCACAACTTTTTCTTTCACAACCACCACCAGCTACTCAATTTCCATCCATCAGGGCCTGCTGGGAGCCACATGCTGACTGGCTGCCACCGGCTCATTTATAGGTCATCAATTAACAGCATGGTTCACTGCTCCCAAGAGAGCACGCTGGCTCTGATCATCATGGAGCCATAGGAAGGGCATCCAGGAGCCACACATTGCCGACCCCTGTGTTATACCATTCCCATTACTTCCCTAAGAGAAATCATCATGAGAGAAATCTTACAAAATCTCTTATAATGCCTCTAAATCTAGTGTACATAATCTATGCCTTCTTTGATTATATATAGAACTTTTCACTTCACATCTTTCAAGACTTTTCATAGAACATGAGACACTAACTTGAACAAAGACAAATTATTCACAATCCCTGATTCATAATACAAACAAATGTATGGTTTTGGATGAAAGCTAGTTCATTTACATTTCTTGAGAACACTGGCAGTTTGTTCCATTTCACCTTCACTTTTCTAAGTTCAGAGGAAGTGTGACAGGGTGAGACCTGATGGCTATAGGAGAGTAATCCTATTTGAAAAGGACTGGGTAGTGGGCGGGCGCAACCCCCCCCACTACTACAACTCCTCCCCCAACCTAAGGGGATGGAGCACTGGACCCAGCTTCAATTGATTACGGGGGGACAACAAATGACGAACAGGAATGGGTGTGGAGGTCAAAGGGTCAAAATAAGGGATTCGGAAGGGGACACCGAGCAGAGAACCCCGGACAGCGCCCACTGCTCCCGAAAGGTGTCGAGGGAGCCAGCAGACACTGCCCAAAGGAACTCTGCTCGGATGCGTGAACGGACGAGGGACCGGAAGTATGCCCCACAGTCGCAGGAACCTCCTTCAGCCAACCTCCTCTCTCTGCTTTGTAAATGGCCACTTTGGCGTAGGCCAAGAGGAGGTTGGTGAGGAGGTCCCGCGACTTTGTGGGGCCACGGATGGGGAGTGCATATAGAAGAAGGTGTGGGGAAAAGTGCAGCCAGAACCTCAATAAGAGGTTCTGGAGGAGCCAGAAAAGGGGCTGCAACCTGGTGCATTCAAGGTAAGCATGCGACAGGGTCTCCCTCACACCACAATAGGGGCAGGTGTCGGGACGGGGTGTGAACCGCGCCAAGTACACGCCCGTGCTCACGGCTCCATGAAGGAGCCGCCAACTTATATCCCCGGCGGGCCGTGGAGTCAAGGTGGCATACAGACTGGCCCACCGGGGGTCCTCGCCCTCTACAGGAGGAATCAGGTCCCGCCACTTTGTATCGGGGCGGGACACGAGGGCGAGGAAGTGGATGGTGTGGAGCACGAGCGTGTATAGATATTTGCGGGGCGCGGTTCGGAAGGGGGCCGGCTGCAAGTCTAGCAGCCGGCTCGGGGCGTGGGCGGCCGGGGGGGCTCGCGGGGCCGGGGCCCGATTAAAAGCTCCGGAGGGCCAGGACTGAGGGGAGGGGGGGAGCACCCTCTCGCAGGACCTGCTCGAGGTAATCCCGAGCAGCAGGGGGTAAGGCTGCCTTCACCTCCTGGAGTAGGCGCCGGGGGGGTTCGAAGGGTGGAGAGCCCCATGTGCTCAGCTAGCACAAGGGGATCCACCCAGTCCCCCCGGGCATAGTCCAGGAGGTCTCCGACCTTGGTGATGCCTGCCAGGACCAACCTCCGCCTCACGGAGGGGGCCTCCGCCACCTGCACACTAAGATGGGGGTTGTGTAACAGGGGCTACGCGAGGAGGTCCTCCCCCTCGGTGGGCACAAGGGACCTGGAGGCCGAAATGAGCCTCCAGGTCCGGAGGAGGTCCTGGCAGAAGGCCGGCAGCTCAGAGAGGTCTCGCGGAAAACCTCTCGGATTGATAAAAAAGAGCTGCCGGTGCTATAGGAGAGTAATAGAAGATGTATATATTAGCCCCAGGATCGGTAAATCCTTGTTCCCTGGGTAATTTAGCCAGGGTTACTCCAGGTTAATTAAGTCACCTGAAGCCAATTAAGGAACCTGCTGCACTGCTTTAAAGCCTCCTTCTTGGGAAGGCAGGTGGAGCTGAAAGGAAGTTGGGAGAGGAAGTGGAGCAGAACTGCTGGGAGTGATTTGGGCAGACTGTGTGCTGCATGCTGCAACACCAGGAAGGTACAGCTGTTAAGGAGAAGCCCACCTAGGCAGGGCCCATGGCTGGTAGGCACAGTGGCCTAAAGGAGGACTCTGCCACTCAGAACTGAGCAAAGTAATTGAGGTGGGGCAACCCCACTCCCCATGCAAAGAGGGGCAATGGCAGAGACTGAAAGACTCCAGGCAGGGAGACTGTGAAAACCCTCCTGGGTTATTGGGAGCAGTGGGGCCAAGGACAGATGACCCAGGAAGGCAGTAGCTTTCCTGGACTCAGTGGTTGGAGGCTGCTACTCATAGGGTGCCTGGGTTGGGGCCTGGGGTAGAAAGCAGGATGCCCCCCCCCCCACACTCCCCATTCCCCCATCTGCCATCCGGCCATACCCAGGGATGGCCAAACAGGGAACAACCCCCAACGAGGAAGGCAACCAGGCTACAACTTGGATTAGTTCCAAAAAGGGGACCCCCACCTTGGGAGCAAAAAAACCAGATTATATCTGGCTGCAGAGCAGAAGCGTGGGACCTACAGAGGCAGACTAGTCCTCCCTCTGCCACACAAATTATTCCTAGCTAATTTAAACAGACATTTTCTCCACTCATTTCTGGCTCTTAATTCCTTGAAGCTAGACAGTGGGATGGGAATTCTATCCACATGCAAATTGTTAGAGCTTTCTGTCTAAGGACTTAAGCATAGCTTGAAAGGAAGATTGCTCACCTTGGTGAAGTAAGTGGAGTTCTCCAAGATGTGTGTCCCCTTGGGTGCTCCACTCTTGGTGTGTGCGCATGCGCCGCACCACAGATTGGAGATCTTTGCAGCCATGCCTGTCGGGGTCGGGCGAGCGCACTGCGCATGTCCCGTGGTGCTTTCGCGCTCTTTGTGCTCGCACGACTCTACTCTCCCTCAGTTCCTCTCTATCTGTGAGCATAGTTATTCAAGTCCAAAGAAGAGAGGGGAGGAGGGAGGATAGTGGAGCACCCACGGGGGGGCACATCTTGGAGAACTCCACTTCACCAAGGTGAGCAACCTTCCTTTCTCCTCTGAGTAGTGTCCCAGTGGTTGCTCCACTGTTGGTGACTCCCAAGCTGTGTCCTCACATGGTCAGAGGGTCTTCTGAGGAGGTGTTTTGTAATGTGGATAAAACTGATAGACCCAGTGTAGCATCAGCTCTGGAAGCTTGGTCTATGGCATAATGCTTTATGGAGGTGTGGGGAGAAGACCAAGTTGCCGCTCTGCAAATTTCATCAATTGGTATGTTCTTCAGAAATGCAGTGTTGGTAGATACAGCTCTTTTAGAATGAGCTCTGACTGGATTGGGTTGTGTTAGCTCGTTTAGATCATACCATGTACGGATACAGGTGGTAATAATCTTGGATTATTTTTGTGTAGAAATTGGTGAGCCCTTGTTCCTATCAGCTATTGAAACGAAAAGTCTGGGAGTGGTCCTAAAAATTTTTGTTCTGTCTAGGTAGAAGGCTACTGATGGATGTCGAGCATGTGGAGACGAGCTTCTTCCGGATTCCAGTGAGGCTTTGGGCAGAATACAGGTAGGTGTATTGTTTGATTTGTGTGGAAAGATGTGGATATTTTAGGTAAGAACTTGGGATGGGGTCTAAATTGTTCCCTTGTTCTTAGACAACAGGTTGGGTTTCAGTGGTAGCATGATTGGTATTGTGCGTGACATTGGCGTCAGTAATGTGTACCACGGTTGTCTGGGCCAGTCCGGGGCTATCATGATGATTGTTGTAGATTCTTGTCTCATTTTCAATAACGTTTTGTGGATTAAGGGTATTGGTGGAAACATGTAGGCTAGTTTGTGGTGCCATAGGACTATAAATTCATCTCCTTTGGAGTCGGTGCCCAATCCTGCTCTTGAACAATATAGTTGACACTTGCGGTTCTTGTATGTGTCAAATAGGTCTATTGATGGGAAGCCCCATAGTCCAAAGATGTATTTTAGGACTGTGTTGTTGAGCTCCCATACGTGATGGTGAGTAAAGGTTCTGCTCAGTGTGTCCGCTGTTGTGTTCTGGACTCCTGGGAGACATGTGGCTGATAGAATCACCTCGTGGTCGATGCACCATTCCCAGAGATTTATGGCTTCTGAGTTTGATCAAGCTCCCCCTTGTCTGTTTATATAAAACATACAAGCAACATTGTCTGTTATGACGTTTATGTGCTTGTGCAATAGCTGGTTGCTAAAGTATGCACATGCTTTGCATACTGCCTGCAGTTCTAGTAGATGTATATGAAGTTGAGACTCCTGGTGGCTCCATTTTCCTTGGACTATTTGGCCCTGTCCCTATAAATGAGCTCCCCATCCGGTGAGGGAGGCATCCATGCACATCAAAATGGTTAGGGGTTTTTGGGTGAAAGGTACCCCCTTGTTCATATTGTCTGGTATCGTCCACCATTGCAGTGATTTTTTTTATCGATCCCGGTAAGGATATTATCCGTTGTATAGTGTGCTTGTGGGGTTTGTATATCCTTGCTATGTACAGTTGAAGTGGTCGCATCCTTGGATGCGCGAATGGTACAACATAGGTCATCACAGCCATATGGCCTAGGAGTTGGATGCACGACAACACGGATATGACCGGTGAGGCTTGAATTGTCTCTACTAGGTTCAAAATGTTCTGGAATCTCTGTTCTGGGAGATAGGCCCTCGCTTTTATGGAGTCTAAGCGAGTTCCTATGAAGTCTATTGTTTGTGTGGGTTGGAAAATGGACTTTTTCTTGTTTATTCGAAGACCAAGGTATTTGAAGAGTTGTAGCGTGGTATAGACAGCTTGAGATTTTCGTAGCTGACTGTCCGACTTTAATAGGCAGTCGTCGAGGTATGGAAAGATCATTATGCCCTGGGATCGTAGGTGAGCCGCAACGACCGCCAGTACCTTGGAGCCGCGGAGAGTCTGAAAGGTAAGACTGTGTACTGGTAATGGGTGTTTCCAACAGTGAAACACAGGAACTTTCGATGTGCCGGTGTATGGGTTATGGAAGTACGCATCTTGAAGTTTGAGGGCCGCAAACCAATCATTGTGTTCTAGTGAAGGGATTATGGTAGCTAATGTTACCATTTTGAATTTTTGCTGTCTTACAAACTTGTTCAGTCTCCTTAGGTCTAGAATGGGTCTCCACCCTCTGGATTTTTTTCTGTGTGAGGAAGTAAGGGGAGTAAATCCCTTTCCCCCTGTTCTCCTGAGGCACGATCTCTATCACTCCTAGACGGAGGAGGTGTTGTGCCTCCTGATATAGGATCTGTTCGTGAGTTGTGTTCCTGAAAAGGGACGGGGTGGGGTAATGGGATACTGGCTTGGTTTAAAAGGGATGGTGTATCCAGATTTGATAATTTCTAGGACCCATTTGTTTAATGTAATGTTGACCCAATTTTGATAGAATGGTAGAAGGCAGTTTTGGTAACTTCGGGACATATCCGCTTTTGGTAGGTTGTGATTCGTTTGTTGCATGCCCTTGACCTGATTTTCAAAATTGCAGTTTGTCTTGGGAGTAGGGGTGGGGCGCTGAAGATTGATTGGGAGGTTGTCTCCTCCTCTGGTTGCATTGTCTATTTCTGTAATTGTCCTGTCTTCTGTTTTGTTGTCTGTAATTATACTGTGTGTGGTACTGAGACGGGTACCCTAAGGAGCTTCATGCTCATTCTCTGGTGTATTAGATGCCTTCGACCATGCACCCTCTCAGTTCCTTCTTTCCATCTGTGAAAGGCTGGAAACTTTTCTTGCTTGCAATCACACAAAAGGGAGAAGGGAAGTGACAGGTTTAAGAAAGGTTGCTGAAGCTCTGAGGAGAGAAGGCTGGCTCCGTCCGTGGTTTTGAGCGGTTAGAGAGGAACTGAGGGAGGGGAGGGTTGTACAAGCACAAAGTGTGCAAAAGCACCGCGGGACATGCACAGTGCACTTGTGCGACCCCGACGGGCATGGCTGCAAAGATCTCCAATCCGTGGTGTGGCGCGTGTGCACACACCAACAGTGGAGCAACCATGGGGACACTACTTGGAGAAGAAAGATTTGTTATGAGCATTGGAGCTTTCTGTCATGACCAGGGCTTGGGCAGTCATCCCTAGTGGTCAAAATATGAATCGGAGTCTGGAGTTGAGCCAAAGAACAGAGTTAGACAGTCAAGACAAGGAATAGAGCTGGAGTAAGAGATGTGGGTAAGGAATCAGGAACAAAATAGAAACTGGGAATATGTTAGGCAAGAAAGCAAGGGATACTCTAGGCATCAACCAGGAATTTGCCCAGTTTCACAGACAACTTCCTTCTGGCTTAACCAGAGTAGCTGGACCAATCCTTGGAGCTAGGCACCCATGTAATCAGGACACCAGTGGACAGTGCCTCTTGTGGTGCCAGGGTTCCTTTATCCCACTCATTACTAGCAAGCCATGGTGGCATGATGCAAAGGCTTCCTTCCATTGGATGTGGATCCAAGACCTGTGGATCCTCACTCTTTCCTTTCCTCGGAACTGTGTATTTTAACTTTAGCTACATTAACTGTCCCCAAAGATGTCCCAACTGTTGGTATGGACTTACTGATGTCTTCTGTTTGAGCAAGAGTGAGACTATTTGAGTCTCTTTAGCACTATGTGCCTTTGCTTGGTACATATGTGTGAAAAAGGAAGACTTTTGCTTAGATCATGGTTCTCTTTTACCTGTATTTCTGTCTGGCAATTCTTAATCTGCTATTGTAACAAGTAACACCCAAGATTATTATAACTGAAAGAAATTAAAGAAGAAATGTTATTTTACTCTTATTTCAGTTCATTTAATCAATTTGACAGCACCTAGTGTACAATTAATTAATCCTTCATATATAGTTGGTTTCCACTGCTAGCAGAGGCCTTCTTAGCCAGTATTATATTTAATAAATATTTGATTGAATTTCAAAATAATTCAACTGTAGACCTCACCAAAACAACATGACTTTAAAAAGAAAATTATATATGATACAGCATTTCTATTAAGAATAAAAGAATGGTCATACTACGTTGGTCCAACGGTCCATCTAGCCCAGTATCCTGTCTTCTGAGAGTGGTCAATTACAAACACTTCATAAAGAATGACCAGAACAAATAATCAAGTGATCCATTTCCTGTCACCTATTCTGAACTTCTGGCAAACAGAAGCCAGGGACACATCAGAGCATGGTTTGCATTCCTGCCCATTATGGCTAATAGCCATTGTTGGACCTAGCCTTCATTAACTTATCTAGTTTTTTGGTTTTTGTTGTGTTTTGTTTTGTTTTTTAAACCTAGCCTTCACAACAGCCTCTGGCAAAGAGCTCCATCAGATGACTATGCATTGTGTGAATAAATACCTCTTTTTGTTCATTTTACACCAGCTAACTATTAATTTAGTGACCCTTAGTTCTTGTGTTATGAGGAGTAAAGAGCATTTTCTTATTTACTTTCTCTATACCAGTCATGATTTGATATACCTCTATCATGTCCCCCCTCAGTTGTCTCTTTACCAAGCTGAAAAATCCCCATCTTATTAATCTCTATTCATATGGAAGCTGTTTCATATCCCTAATTATTTTTGTTGCCATTTTCTGTACCTTTTCCACTTCCAATATATCTTCTTTGAGATGGGGTAACCAGATCTGCACACTGTATTCAAGATGTGGTTATACCATGGATTTATAAAATGGCAATATGTTATTTTTTATCTTATCTATCCCCTTCCTAATGATTCCCAACATTGTTAGCTTTTTTGACTGCCACTGCACATTGAATGGATATTTTCAGAGAACTATCCACAATAAGTCCAAGAACTATTTCTTGAGTGATAAAAGCTAATTTAAAGCCCATTATTTTATATGTATAATTGAGTACACTATACACTATCTCCATTGGATCACCCTTGTCCACCTGCTTGTTGATGAAGGAATTCTAGATGATTTGTTGACATCATGATTTCTTTTTACAGAAATCATTTTGACTTTTCCCCAATAAATAATGTTCATCTATATGTATGATAATTCTGTTCTTTACTATAGTTTTAATCAATTTGCCTAATACTGAAACTAGAGTTACCAGCCTGTGATTGCCAGCATCGCTTCTGAAGTCTTTTTAAAACTTGGTGTCATAGTAGCTTATCTTCCAGTCATCCAGTACAGAGGCTGATTTAAATGATAGGTCATATACCACAATTAATAGTTCTGCAATTTCACATCTGAGTTCCTTAAGAACTCTTGGGTCCAGGTGATTTATTACTGTTTTATACTGTTTTCTATGTCAATTTGTTCTAAAAAACTCCTCTAATGCCACCTCAATATGGGACAGTTCTTCAAATCTGTCACCTAAAAAGAATGGCTTAAATCAGAATGGCTGTGAAATCTCACAACATCGGCTGTGAAGACTGATGCAAAAAATTAATTTAGTTTCTGTACACTAGCCTTATCTTCTTTGAGTGCTCCTTTAGCATCTTGATCCTCCAGTGGCCTTACTGGTTGGTTATCAGGATTCCTGCTAATGTACTTAAAAAAAGAAAAAAAGCTGTTTCTTCTTTAATCTTTGGTTAGCTTTTCTTCAAGTTCTTTTTTGCCCTTCTGAATTATATTTTTACTCTTCACTTTTCGTCAATAAGATTTAACTTCCACTTTTTAAAGGGTATATTTCTTTATCTCTAATTGCTTCTTTTACTTTGCTGTTTAGCCATGGTGGCACTTTTTTGGTTCTCTTACTGTTTTTTAAATTTGGGGTACACATTTAAATTGAGATTTTATTATGGCATCTTTTAAAAGTTTCCATGCAGTTTGCAGGGATTTGACTTTTGGCACTGTACCTTTTAAGTTCTGTTTAACTAACATTCTCATTTTTGGGTAGTTCCCCTTTCTGAAATGAAATGGCACTGTGGTGGGGTGCCTTCTTGTCATCTCTCCTCCCCACTCCTCAGGGATGTTATATATTATTATTTTTTGGTCACTATTACCATGCGGTTCAGCTATATTCACCTCTTGGACCAAATCTTGTGCTCCACTTACTATTAGATCAGGAATTGCCTCTCCTCTTGTGGGTTCTAGGACTAGCTGCTCCAAAAAGCAGTCATTTAAGGTGCCAAGAAACTTTATGTCTGCATTCTGTCCTCAGATGGTATGTACCCAGTCAGTATGGGGAGAGTTTAAATTCCCCATTATTATTGAATTTTTAAGTAGAAGAAAAGAATAGAGAGGAAAATTTTATTGTACAGAACCATAAAATACAGTAAATTTTCTTAGTTTGCTTGCACAGAAATCCTCTGTTCTCCTATTGCAGATGCCTAACAGTTATTAAACAAAACTTGAAGAGGAATAATGCATGCAGGATGAAGCCATAAAAGTAAAAGTAGCAAAGGATCTTAAATAATTACCTTTAAAAAAGTATTTTGAGTGGCTTCAATTACTTTCTCCCTTAAAGCCTGTAGTTGATTAAGTGCATCTTTATTCTGTTGGTATTGCTCCTCACAAAACTCATCCAAGGAGTATGTGCGAGATCTGTCCATCTATGTGGAAATAAATAAATAAATTGAAACAATACCACAAGTGTTAGAAGAAAACCTGGCAATCAAACATGAGCTCATGTGTCACCCGTGTACCCATCCTCCTGGACAGTGACATCAGGCCACCAAATGCAAAGTGCACACAAGAAGAAGGACAATTATCAGAGTTCATGCCCCCATGTGGAAGAGTAGTTTGAAATGACAGAAAAAGTGCAATATAGGCCAGGACAGAGGAACATAAAGCCTGGAAGGTAAGGTTAATGAATTTAAATTTAGTGAAGAATGACATATGGAACCAGTGAAGAAACTTGAATAAGGACTGTGTATGTATGTGAGACAGAAACATATGGTGGCTAGAGCAGTGGAAGAGGGGAAAAAAGAGGTTAGTTACCTTATAGTAATAATGATATTCAAGATATTCTGTTTATATCACTCATACAACACCTATCACCAGAGGATAGATTTTTTTTTTCTTGCTAGCAGTACCTTGTGGTTCACACATTCTCAAAGAACGCACTCTTCCCAATCTCCATTGTACCAGAATGCTTAAAGGAATAATAAGGGGACTAAATGCCACTCCTATCCTTCAACAGTTGAAATCATGTAAAGGCTTTGAATAGTGGGGAAGGGCAGGTCATGCAATAAATATAAACAATCATTTTTTACTGAAAAGTGAGCAACTTCTTTTGTTTATTTGTCTCCCATTTATAGAGATTAAAAAGCAGTTTACAGATGGAGATGGGTATCAAAGTTTTACATAAAGACAGTTCCTAAGTGCTATTTTATCAAAGGCTGCATCTTCTCTTGTTGCCTGTCCAATTGTATGTGTTTCATGAAAGTATGAATCAATGCCCATGTGCTTTACAAATTTCTATAACTGAGACATTATTAAAAAACTACAGAAGCAGCTTGAGCTCATGTAATGGCCTTAACGGACAATGGGGATACGACCTTGCAAATTGTTAGTAAAATTTAATACATCTTGAAATACAATTCAAAAGTGTCTGAGAAGAAATCTATTCATCTTTAACTCTCTCAGTGCCACAAATAATTAAAGAAAGCCTAAAATAATCAGTTTTTCACGTAAAAGGCAAAAGTCAGGAATCTAGCTAGTGTCCTTTCCATTCTATTAGTGTGAGGTTTTGGACAAAATATTAGTAACTTAATTGACTGGTTAACATGAAACTTGTTAAAAAACTTAAGCAAAAAACTCAGATGAAGCCTTAATAAAATATTATCTCTATAAGAAATCATAACAGCAGGACCTGATCCTAAAGTTTTTATCCATTCTTCATGCAGATGTAATTGCTACTAAAAATACTGTTTTCATCAACTGAAGATTTAATAGACAAGTAGCAAAAAGTTCAAACAGGGTTTTCATTAAACAAGACAACCCAACATTCAGCATTCATGGTACACATGGATCCTTATAGCTGGAAATATTTAAAATATCTTTGAAAACTAGGATTAAAAAGATATATTAAAATCATCAGTTGCCCTTAAGGGGAGGTCATGTATGGACTATTGCACCTTTTGGGATAGTCCTGAGGACTGCAGCCATGAACAACATTGCATGAATACAGTGAAAGTCATTGACCTGGCCATCAAATCGGCAGCATCCGTGCTGTCTGGAGAGAGGCCCTGGCCACAGTTTTGCCTTTTTCCAACCTGGACATGAACTCTTGTCTGTTCTTATGTGGCAGATTCTTTAAATTTTCCCGTGGAATCTGAAATGTTATAGTTGTATCTCCCCAGCAATGCCTGCTGTTTGGAGATCCTGAGCTGGACACTGGCTGTGGAATAAATCTTTGTTTCTCCCAAACAGCCTCTTCATATCCTTGTTTTTAGGTGTAGAGTTTGCCTGGCCTGCCTCTCCCACTCATTCATGGCAGCCACTACCAGAGATACTGGGAGTGACTGCAATAACAGGTACTTGTAACCTGGGCCAAAACACAGAATTTCTTCTCAGCCCTCTTAGATGTTGGGGGCAGAGAGGACAGGATTTGCCAGAGGGTCTTGATCATTCACAGTATCCCTTCATGAACTAGTAATATGAACTTCGAGGGTGCCATGGCCACCAGAACATCAAACCAAGCTAAATGTAGGCTCCATGAGCTCTTCCATCTCAAAGCCCAAGTCTGAGACAATCTTCTTACAGAGTTTCTGGAGGGCATCTGGTAGCACTGGGGTGGAGAGACAGGACTGGCAACCCCTTCATCCAGGAATGACAAGGACAATGGCAATGCCAGGGAAAAGAGTAGATCTAGTCTTCTTCCAGGGGAATTGTCTCCCAAAGCCAACTCCTGTGGCTCAGGAATGGCAATGGATCCCATATTCAGTTTCTGCATCAGAACAGGCAGAGCTGTGGTCTGTTTTTTCAAGGCAGCTGCAGAGGACTTGTGGGAGTAGGGTCCTGGCATCACTGGGATCCCCCACAGATTCCAGTACAGCCACTGTACCGGCCATTTCTCTGGTGGCCAGACACCAACCAGGGGACCAGCACCAAAGACCGGTGCACATGAGGACTGGTGCTTTTGAAGTTGGGGGCTAGGCTCTCTTTCTAACTCTGAAAAGGAGGGTTCTTCCATTAAGAACCACACTAAAACACATGATGCTTTCCTCTGTTGGCTGTAATGAGGAGCCACGGAACAGTGCTGGAGAGAAGGTGGCCAATAGCAGTGATCTCGTGCTCAGTGCTGCATAGAGATAAGTAGTGTTGAGACAGCAGAGAATGGCACTGAGTCATGGATCAAGGCATCGGAGGCCAGTGTTGGGAGGCTGACAATCAGCGCCACGTTGTTGGTGACTAGAGCTGTAAGGACAGCCAGCACCGTGTAGACAAAGACTGGTGATGCACAGTTGGTGATCCATGCCGGAGAGCTGGAGACCAGGAACGTGTAGTCAAGGTCAAGGTCATGAAGGTGGAGATCATTGTCACGGCGTGGGAGACCAGAGCTGTGGTGCTGTAAACGGGAGGTGGATTAGAGGCCTCTGGGCCCCTGGGCCTCTCCCACAGGTGGACCCTGCCTGCCCTCGCCTGGGGCCACAGCCCCCCCCCTCCAGTCTATGGCCCTGCCCCCTGTGAGAGGGCTGGCACTGCAGGGGTGGATGGAGCTTGGGGCCAGATGATTGGCCCTCTAGAGGGGTGGCAGGGCTGACCGGTGCACAGGGGGTGGCTTCCAGTGCGGCCCGGGAAGCCGTACTGTGCGGCAGCCAGCCCCACCCTACACCTGGGGCTGGCCCAGCTGGCCCAGGGGTGGGGTGGGAGAGCAGAGCTAGCCTCCAGGCCAGGGCGGCTCCACTCTCCCCACATTGTGTGGGCCCCGTAGGCCTGTGCGTTAATCCGCCTGTGGCTGTAGACTGGTGCTGGGATTCAGGGGACTGGCAGCAGTCAACTGATCATTGTGATGGTCCCATGGAGTTTCCCCTTTGGGGGGGAAGAGGACTGAAGGGAGAGCCCTTGGTGTGGGTGGCACTGGTAGGGGCATAAAGTCCTTAGTCACTTGAAATGCCTCTGGCATCAAAGGCCTTAGTAGGTGATGGGGCCTCCTACCACACCTGGGAGTTAGAGGTGGTTCCTGAAGTTCCAAAAAGGGCAACTAGCCCAGCATGTGTCCTTTGCCAACCTTCGCTCTCTTGTCTTTCTTCAGCATTGGGGATGTCCTCTATCCATGTGCTATTTGTTCTGTCATTTCTTTTGCACCAGTGATGGCAAATGGTGCCAAGGTGAGCCGCATGCTAGCCGAGCACTCCATACCAGCCCTAAAGTGCTCAGTGCCGTGTCAGAGCAGAATGATTTCACTAAGTGCCACCTCTGTCAACAGGGCTTTCAGGCAAATACTCCACCCATTCTTAGTCCTTGGCCAGAAGCCCTTATAGAACTTGCACCTGTCTTTGACATGTCTCCCCTAAACACTTTAAACAATTGGTATGGAGTCAATAACTGGAAAGGGCTTCTGACAAATGGAACACAATTTGAAGCGCAAGGACTGGAGCAAGCCCTGGCCCTGGGAGAACATTACTGAAGGGACCACTATGAATCTAACTTATTCAACTATTAACTAAATACAAGAATTATATAAAAGAGTTATGGAGAGACAACCACAAAAAATGTGTGATTGCAAGCAAAAAAAGTGTTCCAGCCTTTCACAGATGGAAAGAAGGAACTGAGAGGGTGCATGGTCGAAGGCATCTAATACACCAGAGAATGAGCATGAAGCTCCATAGGGTACCACGTTATGGACACTATTAAGGCAAAAATCTCTGGCAGCCATTCATGTGGGTATACACACACCTAATATGGAATTGACATAAGCAAGCGCTCGAAGAATAAAGGAAAATTGCCACATCTGAAATGGAAGAAACTCTTAAAGGTTATGTCTACACTGGCAAGTTAGTTTCAATTAAGGAAGCTTAATTCAAACCGACTTAAGCCTTGGCCACACTAGGCTTTCATTAGTTTGAATTAAGGGCTTCCTTAATTTGAACTAATAAATTTGATTATACTTTTCGAACTAACGGTGAACTCGAACTAGTTAGTTCGAATTAACCCAACGTGGCCATGTTAGTTCAAACTAAAGCGCTTAGTTAGAACTAACCGGCACATTGACCTTAATGCAACTGACTAATTCAAATGTAGACATAGCCACAGAGCTTCATGTACTTAAATCAGGGAGACCTGATCATTTTCACTTCAAAATACTGAAAGAAATGCCATATGCAATTGCTAGCCCAGTATGTAGCCCTTGACTTTACCTATACTTTGCTTGCATACATATATCAACTCTATAGAGGATTTTATAGTTAGCATAAGTTCAGAAGTTAGCATAACTTTTATACTGATAGCTGAAACACAAGGTGCTTTACAGGCCTGTATAAGAAATTATACAGCTCTATGAAATCTAAAGGCATAGGCATAAATTATTTTACCGCTTGGAAAGTATCAGATTAAAACGAGACAGTGTGGGTCTGTTTTTTCAACAATCTCTCATAAAAAACCCAGATAAGCTATATTTGGATCATGACACCTAGGTCAGCAGGTGAAAAACAACTTGGTATTTATCAGCCTAGACCCTTGACATTTAGTAAACCACCACAAAACGTACGAAAAATCCATAAATAAGAAAGGGGAAAGGTGATGGAATATTCTGGGGGGAAGGGAGGGAATATGTCAATTATGTGCACAAACCCCTTAACCAATAACATAGATGTACCCTGACAATTTCTGGGGTGATCTCCCCATATTTGGGTGATGGAGGATCTAATCTAACCTATTTTTAGAAGGGTATAAAGGTATAGATCTGGTTGCAAAGGGGAAAAAGAATTTAACACCATAGGATTTGAAGAACAGAGAAGCTTCCAGCCCTCAGCTTCCAGCTCAACTCTTCCTCAAGAAGGACATCACAGACCCATCTCATTCTTTCTTAGCTATATAGCCTTCATTGTTTAATAACTTTAAATATATTTAATTATGGTTACTAAACTCTTCATTCTTCATGTCAATTTGAGGCATCGAACATCCTTCTTCACTTTCTGCAAGTAACTACAAGTTTCAACAGGAAACATAGCTTAGCAAACTATATACTGTATAAGATTTCCTAAATGCATTCTGTATGTATGAATTAATTATTTCATTGTACACTCATCAATTAACCTTTTCTCGATTCTGTGCTCATCATTTATGCCAGAGGTCAGCAAACTTTGCCGGTCCCCACGCCAGCCCCACCCACCGCACCCTCAGCAGGTGCCAGGGACCCGGCCAAAAGGGAGCGAGTTGGGGGAGGGGGTGCTGGGGTCCCTGGGGAAAGGTGGCCTTGGGCTCCCAGCAGCGGCCGGGGCCGGCTCCCACCAGCGGATGGCCTCGGATTCCTGGCCGCAGCCAGGGCCAACTCCCGCCAGAAACGGCAGCTCCAGGTTCCAGGGGATAGGATGGGGGGGTGGCTGGGGTCTCTGGGGGTGGAGCGGGCTAACCTACCCCACTCCCTTCCAGCACTGGAGGCAGCCCCCCCCAGGCAAATTGGACAAGAGCCCCATGCCACGGCTTCTTTTATCCTGCTGGCTGCGCTCCCCAGTGGGGGCCTGGAGCTGGAGCATGAGGCTCTTGTGGGCCCGGTCCCCAAGCTGTGCTGGGGGGCAGGGCCAGCTGGGGGGGGGCCTAAGAGGCGCTGTGTGCCGTTCAGGATTGGCCTGCATGCCAAATTTGGCATATGTGCCGGGGGTTGCCAACCCCTGATTTATGCTTTTGGCGATAAAGGATTTTATAAAATACCTTAAGGATCTGTGTGACAACTCTTGGGCATTCCCTGGGGGTTCGGTGTTTTAATTATTTTTTGTGGTCAGATTTGGGCAAGAATCCAAATTCCCTGGCAAGATTTATTGACAATCCCAATCCAAATTTCAAATTCATAAAGAATCAGGTACAAGTAGCAAGGATTAATGATAAATCTATCTATGTGGGGGTAGTACCATGTGACTAGAGAAGAGCTAATATCATGCCAATATTTAAGAAGTGGGGGAAGTGGTCTGAGCAATCACAGTCCTGTTGATCTGATCTAGGAAAGGTAGATCATCCCAGACTAACTTGATTTCCTTCTTTGAGAAAATAACTGATTTTTTTAGATAAGGGAAGTGCAGCAGATCTAATATAATTGAACTTCAGTAAATCATTTGACACGATGCCATATGGAAAATCATTAGTTAAATTAGGAAAGATGGGGATCAATACAAGCATTATAAGGTGGATATGCAATTGGCTAACAGGAAAAAGGCAACCGACTGTGCTGAAAGGTGAATTATTGAACTAAAGGGAAATTAGTAGTGTAGTTCCCCAGTGATCAGTCTTGGGACCAGCATCATTCAATATGTTTATATTAATGATATTGGCACAAAAACTAAGAATGTCCTAATGAAATCTTATCTTATGAGATGGGACTGGAAGAGCTTAGCTTGTTTATTCTAGGCTGAGGCTGAAGGCTAAGAGGAGATATAACTGCTTTTTATAACTTTATTAGAAAAACAACACAGAGGGTGAAGAGCTATTTAAGCAAAAGGACAATGTTGCCAGAAGAATAAATGGACATAAAGTGGCCATGAACAAATCCAGATTGGAAATTAGAAAGTTTCTAGCCACCAGAGGGGTAAGGTTCTAGATGAGCCTCCAAATACAAGTTTTAGGGGAAGCAACATAATTCGTTTTGAGAGAGAACTGGACATATTTATGAGTGTAACAATATGACTGAGTTGCTTGTGGGGTTAGGGGGTGGGGCTCAACATCCTTGGGGCTCATTTCTGGTTGTTTACTTCTGTTCCTAAAAGCTTATGGTTCAATGTACCAGTCAACCTGCTACAGAGGTCAGGAAGGAAGGAATTCCTCCTCCCCCTTCCCCCAACAAATTCTGGAAGGCATTTTGTTTCTTTTTTCTTTCCATCTTTCTTTTTTCTTTCCATCATAGGTGGCCACAGCTGGAGAGGGGATATTGGACAGTGTGGATCAAGGCTCCAAGGTGGCACAGAATATTCTCCCTCCCAAATTATTTTCTGGCTGTTTCTCACCTATATTCTCAGGGGTCAACTTCATCACCTTATATGATATTACAAAGGACTATTCCCCACAAGTCAGATTGGCAGTGACACTGTCGTGGGGGGAGAGAGGTTCACTGTCCTTGGCAGCATGTGGATACAGATCAATTGCCAGGATTATCTGGGTATCTCTCACTAAATTATTCCCCTGTTAATTCTGGGGTGTCTTGTGCAAAATAAATTAAAGTTTTGCTCACCTTTATCAAATAAATTGCTTTATCTTCTGATTTTTTGTAGCTGTTAATGTTACATGCATCTTCACACAGTCCTCGGATATAAAGCAAGCAGCTTAGAAATAATTCATCAGCAAAAAAAAGCTGTTTGTATATCACTGTTCTGGAAACAAGAAAAGTATTTCAATGTGTAAAAGACATTCATATACTTCTCTTTCTGTAACATTAAATGTTAGGTAGACCTTTTAAAAATGTAATTTCTAAAAATTAGAACTATATTGTAACTGAAACTTCATGTTAACTGTTTTCACCATTTAAATTCTTGAGTATTCTCAGCCTAAGGATATTACTGAAGCGAAATGCATTGTAAATTCTCTTTGTGATACATATATTTGTAATGTAATGTGATTACATTAATTTTTGTTCTTGCTAAACCAAATAATCGAACATGTTAAAGGCAGTTAACCTAATAAAAAACTGATCTAAAGCCCTTTAAAATCAGTGGAAAGACACCCATAGACTCCAAAGGGCTTTGGATCAGGCCCTAAATCTGTAGGAAACAATATTTATAATCATTAATGATTTGAACATAGTTCAATATAATGTGAACATCTACAATATCTTTCACAGAACATAAGGATCTCAAACCACTTTAACTATGAGGAAGAATGTCATTAAATGTAGTATCTTGATGTTCTTTGGAAGTTTTCTCCCAAGAAATAACATGATGTAAGGTTTTTCTACACAACAAAATTAAGTTGACCTAATTTAGGGCAACCAGCAGGGATCACAGTAATTGCTACTATTTTTCGTATCCACACTAGCTTCTTCTGTTAATAGTGTGCATCCTTACTAGGAACACTTCTAATGACTGAAGTGGGGCATTGTGGGACACTGACAGCTGGCACCCTGGGGCTCAGAACCTGTGCTATCAGCCCCATGTGGGGCTCACAGCTGGAGCCCTCCCACAACCCCTGCTGCTAGGCTGACAGCAGGGAGCACTGCTGCTACCTCCTGATGAGGCATTGGTGGGAGGGGGAAGGAAAGCCCGGCAACATCCCAGTAAGGGATTAGGTGGTGGGAGAAGAGACCCTAAACCTGAGCAGCAGCTGAGTTCAGGCTTTCCTTCCCCATCACCCCGCCATCTCTCAGCAGGAGGTGCCAGTGGGAATCCAGCTTTCGGCCCAAGTGGCAGAACTCTGGGCTTTTAGTCCCACATGGGACTCACAACAACAGGAAAGAGAAGTAGGGTCTATATAGACATTGCATCACCCTAAGCATTATGGCTATGTCTACATTTACAAAGTTAAGTCGACTTTGTTAAGTCGACTTAAAGTCGACCTTGTTAAGTCGACTTAACACATTGACTACACTTTAAGTTGACTTTGTGAAGTCAACTTAACAGCAGAGATAGCCATTATATTGGCTTTAAATCAACTTAATAAAGTCGACTTAGCGCTAATCCCCATCTACAGTGGCCTTGAGTTGACTTAACGCTTAAGTCGACCTAAAAGTAGGTGTTCTTAAATCGATTTAAGGAAATGTTTAAGTCGACATAAGGAAATGTTTAAGTTGACTTAAGAAAAACCCAGTTTGGACACAGCTTTGCTTAGGTCAACTTAAGCGTCCTTAAGTCGACCTAACTTCCCAGTGTAGACACACCCTATGTCTTTTATGGAGATAGAACTATTAGGTTGATGCAGTGAGCAACTTTCATTGGCAGGAGCACTACTGTAGTATAGACAATTAGCCCTGGTCTATACTGACAGTGAAGTTCGACATAATGATGCTTACCTTGACCTTCTGCCGCCTGTGTCTCCATTGTCACAGTGGTAAATTAAAAAAAAAATGGAACTGTAATTCGACCTGCTAATACCACTCCTGCGAGTGGCATAGCACTGAGGTCGAAATCTACAATTCGTATTTAGGTCCATGTAGCCAGAGAGTAGCTCTAATCTTGCTTTTTCAGTTTCTCCAGTCTATTTCACCATAGCAACATAGTCCCTCCCCTGCCCACAGCCCCGGGAAGCTTTCAATTAATTCCTATCCCTGAATGCAGCACTGTGCCTCTCTGTTCTGCCTACGGCAGAGAAACAGCAAGGAAAGTTGGGGAGGGGGAGTGAGCAGAAGACAACTTCTCCCCACAAGCCCCTTCGCCAACTACCTGCAGTGCAATGCATTTCAGGAACTAATGTAAGCAGTGAGGACTCAAGTCCCTGAGCAAGCAATTTGCTGTGATCACTTGCCTTCTGTAATTTGACAGTTTAAAATTGAATTACAATCCCACCCACAGTATAGACAAGTCCTTATAGACAGGGGTTAACATAAATGGTTTTCAGGTACTCATGAGCACCTAACCTTTCAAAAAGCATACTGAAAACTTCATCCAAAGGCTCACATGTAAGAACATAAGAAAGGCCGTACTGGGTCAGACCAGAGGTCCATCTAGCCCAGTATCTGTCTACCGACAGTGGCCAGTGCCCAGGTGCCCCAGAGGGAGTGAACCTAACAGGCAATGATCAAGTGATCACTCTCCTGCCATCCGTCTCCATCCTCTGATAAACAGAGGCTAGGGACACCATTCTTAACCCCTTTCTGGCTAATAGCCATTTATGGACTTAGCCACCATGAACTTATCCAGTTCCCTTTTAAATATTGTTATAGTCCCAGCCTTCACAACCTCCTCAGGTAAGGAGTTCCACAAGTTGACTGTGCGTTGTGTGAAGAAGAACTTCCTTTTATTTGTTTTGAACCTGCTACCTATCAGTTTCATTTGGTGACCCCTGGTTCTTGTATTATGGGAGTATTTAAACAACTTTTCCTTGTCCACTTTTTCCACATCAGTCATAATTTTATATACTTCTATCATGTCCCCCCTCAGTCTCCTCTTTTCCAAGCTGAAGAGGCCCAGCCTTTTCAATCGTTCCTCATACGAGGCACTCTCCAAACCCCTAATCATTTTAGTTGCCCTTTTCTGAACCTTTTCTAGTGCTAGAATATCTTTTTTGAGATGAGACCACATCTGTACACAGTATTCGAGATGTGGGCGTACCATGGATTTATATAAGGGCAATAATACATTTGCAGTCTTATTTTCTATCCCCTTTTTAATGATCCCTAACATCCTGTTTGCTTTTTTGACCGCCTCCGCACACTGTACGGACATCTTCAGAGAACTATCCACAATGACTCCAAGATCTTTTTCTTGACTCGTTGTAGCCAAATTAGCCCCCGTCATATTATAGGTATAGTTGGGGTTATTTTTTCCAATGTGCATTACTTTACACTTATCCACATTAAATTTCATTTGCCATTTGGATGCCCAATCACTTAGTTTTGTGAGATCTTTTTGAAGTTCTTCACAATCTGCTTTGGTCTTGACTATCTTGAGTAGTTTAGTATCGTCTGCAAACTTAGCTACCTCACTATTTACCCCTTTCTCCAGATCATTTATGAATAAATTGAATAGGACTGGTCCTAGGACCGACCCTTGGGGAACACCACTAGCTACCCTTTTCCAATCTGAGAATTTACCATTTATTCCTACCCTTTGTTCCCTGTCTTTTAACCAGTTCTCAATCCATGAAAGGACCTTCCCTTTTATCCCATGACAACTTAACTTACGTAACAGCCTTTGGTGAGGGACCTTGTCAAATGCTTTCTGGAAATCTAAGTACACAATGTCCACTGGATCCCCCCTGTCCACATGTTTGTTAACCCCTTCAAAGAACTCTAATAGATTAGTAAGACACGATTTCCCCTTACAGAAACCATGTTGGCTATTCCTCAACAGTTTATGTTTTTCTATGTGACTGACAATTTTATTCTTAACTATTGTTTCAATTAATTTGCCCGGTACCGACGTTAGACTTACCGGTCTGTAATTGCTGGGATCCCCTCTAGGGCCCTTTTTAAATATTGGCGTTACATTAGCCGACTTCCAGTCTTATGTGTACCAGCATAGTCCCAGACTCACCCACCTTGTCCCTTGCCTAAAACCACACCCCTCTACAGCGCTCCCACCCCTGCTGCCGCCACCAGCCCCAGACCAGATCTGGCCCCTGCTGCCGGCCCCAGCTCGCAGGCTGGATCTAGACCCCGGCCACTGCTGCTGCCGTTGCCTGGCGGCACCAGGTCAGCTCCTGCCTTCGGCCCTGTCGGTCCCAGGTCCCAGGCCATCTCCTGCCTTTGGCCCTGCCAGTCCCTGGCCAGGGCCAGATGCTGTGACCAGCCTCCTCCCTCCCTGCCCATCCTGATTGGGGCCAGCCACTGCAGGCTGCTGGCCCCCACCGCCTACCTGGGAGGAGGGAAATAACTTTCCCTCCTCATCTCCTCCTCTGCACCACATGCCTCAGCTTCATGCTGCAGATCAGTAGACTTAAAACAGCTGGCACACATCTTTGCTTCTACATTGCTGGCTCGGGACTCAGGGCACTGGTTTGACCACTCTGGGCTTGTGCCCCCTGCTCTCAGTGCCAGCAACGTCCCTGGAGTAAACGCTGAGGCCTGTCTGTGTTCGAGGCCAAGAAAGGTATTTAATAGCCAATCCAGAGCCGCTGTAAGAGAGATGCTGAGTAACGCCCAGGCAGAGGGTAGTGGTGGTGGTGAGGCTGCCCCACCCCAGCTGGAACCGGGCTGCAGAGGACCAGCAGTTGCCACACACTGGGTAACTGCAGGGGAGGGGAAGTGTGTGTGTGGGGGGCGGGATTTGTGTCCCTCCTCCCCTCCACTGGGGGGTGGGGCCAGAATTGCTCCTGCCCGGGGCAGGGGGAGGGCGATGTGAGGCATGGGGGGGGGGGCAAATATGATGACTGATAGCCGAGTACCAAACAATTTCTGCTGATACTCAATTGGAGAACCTGATCTGAAAAATTGTCAACCCCTGCTTATAGAGTTAGGGGTTGATGTAAACTTCCTTACATTGACCAGAGGTGGTGTAGGTCCCTTACTGAATGGGGCAGGCATCCTCATGGAGGATGATGCGGAAAAGGCTGAAGTACTCAATGCTTTTTTTACTTCAGTCTTCACAGGGAGGGCCAGCTCCCAGGCTACTACACGGGGTAACGCGGAATGGAGAGAAGGAGAGCGGCCCTCGGTGATGGAAAGTCAGGTTAGAGAACACTTAATGAAATTGGATGTGCACAAGTCCATGGGGCCAGATGAACTGCATCCGAGGGTGCTGAGGGAGTTGGGGGAAGTGATTGCAAAGCCGCTGGCCATTATCTTTGAGAACTCGTGGCAAACGGGGGTGGTCCCGGAGGATTGGAAAAAGCCAAATATAGTACCTATCTTTAAGAAAGGGAAAAAGGAGGATCCGGAGAACTACAGACCGGTCAGCCTCACCTCAATCCCTGGGAAAATCATGGAGTAGGTCCTCAAGGAATCCACCCTGAAACACTTGGAGGAAAATAGAGTGATCAGGAACAGTCAACATGGATTCACCAAGGGCAAATCGTGCCTGACCAACCTGATTTCCTTCTATGATGAGATGACTGGATTTGTGGATGCGGGAAGAGCCATTGACGTGGTATACCTTGACTTTAGCAAGGCTTTTGATACGGTTTCCCACAGCATTCTCGTCGGAAAGTTAAGGAAGTATGGGTTGGACGAGTGGACCGTAAGCTGGATCGAAAACTGGTTAGATCAACGGGCTCAGCGGGTAGGAATCAATGGCTTGTTGTCTGGTTGGCAACCGGTAACGAGTGGAGTGCCCCAGGGGTCGGTCCAGGGGCTGGTTCTATTCAACATCTTCATTAATGATCTTGATGATGAAATAGACTGCGTGCTTAGTAAGTTTGCGGATGACACCAAGTTGGGGGGGAATGGTAGATACTCTGGAGGGCAGGGACAGGATCCAGGGAAACTTGGACAAATTGGAACACTGGGCTGAAAGAAACCTCATGAGGTTCAACAAAGACAAGTGCAAAGTCCTGCACTTAGGACGGAAAAATCCCATGCACTGCTACAGGCTGGGGACCGATCAGCTAAGTAGCAGCGCTGTAGAAAAGGACCTGGGGGTTATGGTGGACGGGAAGATGAATATGAGCCAACAGTGTGCCCTTGTTGCCAAAAAGGCCAATGGCATATTAGGCTGCATCAGTAGGAGTATTGCCAGCAGATCAAGGGATGTGATCATTCCCCTCTATTCGACACTGGTCAGGCCGCATCTCGAATACTGTATCCAGTTTTTGGCTCCCCACTACAGAAAGGATGTGGACAAATTAGAAAGAGTCCAGCGGAGGACAACAAAAATGATTAGGGGGCTGGGGCAGATGACTTATGAGGAGAGACTAAAGGAACTAGGCTTATTTAGTCTACAGAAGAGAAGACTGAGGGGAGATTTGATAGCAACCTTCAACTACTTGAAGGGGTGCTCCAAAGAGGAGGGAGCTAGGCTGTTCTCGAGGGTAACAGAGGACAGAACAAGGAGCAATGGTTTCAAATTACAGCTGGGGAGGTGAAGGTTGGATATTAGGAAAAACTTTCTCACTAGGAAGGTGGTGAAGCATTGGAATGGGCTATCTAGGGAGGTGGTAGAATCTCCATCTTTGGAGATTTTTAAGGCTCAGTTAGACAAAACCCTGGCTGGGGCGATTTAGGGGGAGAGGTCCTGCTTTTTAGCAGGGGGCTGGACTAGATGACCTCGTGAGGTCCCTTCCAACCCTATTATTCTATGATTCTATAACCTAAGTCTGTAGTATAGACCAGCCTTAACTAGGCGTAGGCCAATATCCTTGAAACACTTATACCTGTGAGTATCTTTCTGCTGGTGTATAATCCAAACTGCTGTAGACTTCAGTAGGACACCATTTCTATCACATGTTCATTTTAGTGGAATTAAACAAACAACAAAAAGTTACTCATATGCCTAAGTTTATGGAGGATCTGGCTTAACTTGTGGGAAGCAAAGAGATCACAATAGTAGATCCTACTGTAATATAAATCATTAATAACTACATAACTACAAGATACTATGATTGCAGGACACATTATGAAAATAATCCATTTTTTAGTACTCCAAGAGTAAGTAATGACAAATTAAAGAATAAGAAACATATATGGGTTATAACCTTTATCCTAGATAAGTCAGAAGGCATCAAGACTCAGTTTATGCCCCAAGTAAACTTCTCTGGTACAACACAAAAACCACAGAAAAGCCCAGAAATAACAAAGGTGAGATGAGTGAACTGTCTGGAAAGAATATGAATATGTCATTAGTAAAAACAAAGCTGCCAACCTATAGAATAAGTGTATCCTAATAATTTGTGGGTGAATAAGCCAAGTTTGGACTTAGAAGGAGGACCCATATTGTACAAGGTATAAAAGGGGCAAACCACGTTAAGTGGGGGTTGGTGCTTGGCATAGTGCTTGTGCTTTAGCTTTCTTCTAATAAGAATAGGAAAAATAGACTATTTACCAATAAGATAGATATCCTTACTTCATCAAGATCTTTTGTTCTTAGTTTATACTTAGTATTGTTTGTAGTCTCAATCTTAGCCTTATAACTTTTAGCTCTCTAGTACTGCCTACCTCTCCACCTCCCACTCAAGAACTGAGGAACCTGGACATCTTTCTACCAGGTCATGAAGGACGGATGTGAGTATATTAATCTAAAGCAACCCCTCTGTGTGTGTGTGTCTGTGTGTGGGTTTGTCACAAGTGTCTTTAGAACAAGACTATAATTCTAATTATTACCTATTTGATTATTCATTTGCCTACCGTTCTATGCTATTTCAATAAAAGTCTGTAAAATTATACATATTTGGTTATCAGTGTGAGCCTTCTTGTCGTGCACCCCAGGGTTCCTTGTAGAACTGTGCAGCCTGATTCCAGGACTAGAAACTCATTGTGATCTGATCAGATTCATTGGTGAGCCTGCACTCAAATTACTAAATACCAAAAATCAGGTAACACTAGCTATTAACATTTGAAAACTGGGTCTTATAATAAAAGTGCCTCGATAACTGTATCAAATTAGCATAATTACTGAAAATAAGTGTTACCACTATCTCTCTTTTACATAAGTTAGCAAACAATAAATGATACTTGATTATGTTTTCACTTCTATAATCAATCAGCAAAATTTTGGAATTCTTATTCATTTTTTAATCAGTCATAACTCCTATTTATGTCAATGAGACTATTGTCTGAATTAAAGACAGGATTAAAAATTGAGTAATGACTTCCCATTGCCTTTCCCATTTTTAAGTATCTGGAAAAAAGGTGAAGACAGATTGACAGCTATGATTAGATTATGTTTGGTCACAGATGTGCCAAGGAGGAAACAGAACATAAGTAGCCTCCTGCCCCTTGCACCCTGATACACACACACATTACAGCCTCCTCTTGGCCATTAACCAGATTACTTGCAGGGATCCAGCTGCTGAATCCCCAAGTGTTTTAAAACTCCAGGATCTGAACAGAGACAATGCATTGTTCCTAACTTTACTCTTCTAGGCACACACTGAGGGTACATATCCTCTACCTAGCATCCCCCTTCTGAGAGCTGTGACCATGAGAAAGGCAGGCAGGCGAAGAGAAGAGAAAGGCAGGCAGGCAGGAGAGGAGAGGAGAGGAGAGGAGGGAAAGGTAGAAAGGCGAGGAGAGGAGAGGAGAGAAAGGCAGGCAGGCGAAGAGGAGAGAAAGGCAGGCAGGCGAAGAGGAGAGAAAGGCAGGCAGGCAGGCAGATAGGCGAAGAGGAGAGGCGAGGCAGGCAGGCAGGCAGGCAGGCAGGGAAGAGAAAGCAAAGGAAGGCCTCTAACCCAGCCACTCTCCTTGTCCCCCCCACCCCTCTAACCCAGCCACTCTCCTTGTCCCCCCCACCCCTCTAACCCGGCCACTCCTTGTCCCCCCCACCCCTCTAACCCGGCCACTCTCCTTGTCCCCCCCACCCCTCTCCAGGCCTCCCTCCAGCCCCCTCACCTGGCCGGAGGCTCGGAGCTGCAGGGACGGCCGGCAGAGCTGCTTCTCGGCCAGGCTGCTCCCACCCTGAGCACGCTCTGTCTGAGCATGCTCAGGGCGGGAAATTTGAATCTCCCCAGCCCGGCCGCAGCAGGAGTCTGCGCTTAGAGGGAACAAGGCCCGCACCTGGAAGAGCCAAATTCAAGGGGCTAAAGAGCCGCTTGTGGCTCACGAGCCGCGGTTTGCCGACCACTGCCCTAGGGAATAAATTCCCTAAAAGCATTATACCTGCTTAGGAACAATGCAGGGCCTCAGGAAGCAGAACTCTTTGTACCCACTCCACTATACAGACATTGGCCTGAATTCACAAACTTATCCTCCTTTAGTACATTCCATACAGAACTAAATTCATTCATTCTTTTTGCAGATAATTAAGTACAAAGTCCTCTGCATCACTCATAGGCCTGTGAGCCATTCTGTGAGCCCCCCAAGGCCACTTTTGGCCCGCAGGCCACAAATGGGAACCACTGCTTTATAGTAATATATATGCACCACTGAACTTCCATTGCAATAATTATTGTATCAATACAATCAAGTTTTTTGTAATTGTTTACTGCTGGTTGATATAACAACACTAAAGGTTAATTTTCAATGTATTCAATGGGAACATTTCAGAACATTCGGATTCCATTTAATTGTACTCACAAGAGTATTTTGTATTCAACTTACTTGCTCTTGGTTATCTTAGCTCTTTGAACATTGATCTTCCAGGTGAAAAAACATTTCTTCATTCTAGAAACAAAGGAATGGTAAATTCCTTACCTGATAAATTTCCTTTCTGATACCAGCATCTCCCATAATAATATATATGAGGTATTCCCCTCTTGTATGAAGTTTCTGAAAGCAGTTTAAAACTGCTACCAGATGACTAATGCTTAAACTGTATAAAAACGTACAGAATAAAATTAGTAAACACCAGCCAATAAACTATGGACAGCAGGCTGTCACCTTCAAACATGGCTAACAAAATTAAATATTGTTCTCTGCTGAGAAGCCAGCCAGGTTTTGATTGATTGATTGATTGATTTGATCTACAGAAAGCCTCCTGAAGTTACTTACCCAAAATGCCAGGCACCCAAAATGGCAATTCTATTACAAGACTAACAGCTGCAGAACTGTATTGCCAAAGCAAGTCTCTGCAGGGGACAGAAAGTTCACTTTGCAGTTCTAATACAGGTGTTAATATAGGATCATGTTGCTGCCCTACATATCTCTGCATTGCAAGTACAAGCTCTTTCCATCCTGACAAGTTGCCATAAGTTTTGAAGAGTGTGCCTGGATGACATCTGGAGAGGAGCACCTTTTGCCTTATATAATGTACCTGAACAATGATAGCCTGAACTACCTAGTTAGTTATAGCTTGGATAGTTTCAGCCCTTGGCACTTAAGATGAAAGATAAAAAGGAGCTCAATTTTCTTGTTGAGTCAGTAAGTATAGATCTTTAATGCTCTAACATCTAATGTGTGCAAACAGCTTTTGTTTTGGACAGAATTAAGGTAGGACAGTCTCCTCTGAAGCATGGAAGAAAAGATCACTCACCTGCTGCAGTAAAGGGACTTCAAGATGTGTGTCCCTGTGAGTGCTCCACTTGTGGTGTGACATCCTGCAGAACCCTTAATCGGAGATTTGTACAGCAGCATGTGCTCGGGCCATGCAAACATCAGTGCTGTCTCACAGTGACATTGGCACACTTCCCCAAGACTCATGTGGAGCCCAAACCCTCCAGTTCCCTCTCTACTGCAGTGTCTTGTAAAAAAAAAAATGTAGGGGAGGAAGGTGGGTCACGGCGCACACACAGGAATACACAGAAGTTCAGTTACTGCAGCAGGTGACAAGTTCCAAAGGGGTAGCCATCTTAATCTAGTTCAGCAAAACATACAAGGAGTCTGGAAGACAACAGAGTCCTGTGGCACTTTTAAAGACTAACAAATTTATTTATCGCATGAGCTTTCATGAAAGAAAATCCCACTTCATCAGACTCTAGAAGATGGAGAAGATCAGATGAATGGGAGGAAAATAAATGCAAGGAAGTGTAAGTCATAGGATCCAGTCAGATTGTTATAGCAAATCAATGCAGTTGTTTAGATTCAGACAGTGGAGAACAGCATATAGGAGAGAGGTTTGGGGGGGGTGGGGGGAAGCAAAATTACCTGTTGTAATTGGAAAAAACCCATAGTCTCTATTCAACCCTAAATTGACAGTGTCAAATCTGCATATATATTCCAATTCTGCAGTTTCTTTTGGAAGCTTTGATTTGTTATTCATTTGCCTGAGTACAGCTATTAACAGATCATTAATGGAGTAATCAGGAAGTTTGAAGTGTTCCCCTATTGTTTTTTTGAATGTTTCCTGATGTCAGATTTGTGTCCATGTATTCTTTTCTGCAAAGACTGCCCTGTTTGTCCAAGGCGGCCAGAGGTATTTCTGGCACATGATGGAATAAATCACACTGGTGGATGAGCAGGTGAATGAGCCCCTGCTGGAATAGCTGGCTTGATTAGGTCCTATGATGGCATCATTAGTAGAGATATGTGAGCAGAGTTGGCATTGGGGTTTGTTGCAGGATATGTGCCTGCCTTAATGTTTCTGTTGTTAGGTCTGTAGTTGCTGATGAGTATGTGCTGATAGGTTTCATTCTCTGAAGGTAAAATGTTAGTGATCATCTTATATGAAGTCTCCCCTCTCCAGAGGCATGGGGCTTTGGGAAAAATACAGGTAGGTGAATTGACTGATTTATGTGAAATTCTGATTCAGTTGTACAAGATTATACCAGAAGGAGATTGCTCAACTCTGGGATTCAATAAAACCCACCAGGACATGTCTGGGTTAATGTTTTCTAGGCACATAGACTGAGGATATAAAATAGAGGACAGTGACATCGACATCATGCTTTTACTTTCCTCCTCCGCCACCTACACTGAAAGCAACAAGAATACTGAAAAGACAAAAACTTGAATTGAAGAGATTGGTCTCAGATTTAAAGGGAAAGCCTCTGTATTAAAGGACTGTAACCTACTTCAAACATCCTCTGGAGTGAGAAAAACTACTTGACCCAAGTACTGCTCAGTTTAGTGATTTAGGATTTAGAATGCATACTTACTTTTTATTTTCCTTAGTAACTATCTCTTGCCTTTTATGCCTAACACTTATAATCACTTAAAATCTATTTTTCTGTAGTTAATAAAATTTTTACATTTTATCATAACCAGTGAGTTTGTCTGAAGTGCTTCGGGAATCTGCTCAGATTACAAAGGTTGGTACATGTTCACTTTCCTATGACGAAGTGGTGAACTACTTAATTAACTTGCACTACTTAAGAGAAAGGCTTATATGTGCAAGATTGCACGTTCCTGGGATGTCAGGCTGGAGGCTTTGGAGATTTACTGATATTTCCCTGTGTATAGTTCATGGGAGTATTCATGTAGATTAGCTGGGTGTGCCTCTGCATACTGGTGGGAGTGATACCACCTGGAGGAATGGATAGGGCACATGTGTGGCAACCAATTCTATTCCATGAAATTCACTCTTTGGGTCTTCTGCCAAACCTCTTAAGTTGCCTTCAGAACTCTGAGGACCACAGCCAAGAAATAAGATGAATAACTCATTCTTTGATTGATTTTTTTAAAATATAAAAATATAGCCTTCCCCTTGTGATGAAAATAAAGAGGTGTGTGCAGTTTATGATTTATTATATAGCTACAATGAGGCAAAAAGAAGATACACAGAGAGCTACATTTTGAAACTGGACATTTAACATTGAGCTGTAACAGGGCCAACTAGCAGACTTTTGGATGGTATACCTGGAGATGCTGGACTTGGAGACAGCAGAACTTGGTGACTAGTGCATTTGGTCCATCTGTGGGTTTTGTTTGTTTGTTCTCTGTGTAAGAGGTGTTTAGATGAGCCCTCACCCTTGGCATAAAACACCTGAGACTAGTTTATTAGCTGGTGCTTTGGCAAGGCCTGGAAAGTTCTGACTCTTGGAGCTTTTATCAGCCCTGCTGTTTGAAGGCTCTGAATGGTTAATCACTCTCTGGTGGTGAAGGACAGAACTATGGTGAATTAAGCAGTGAGATTTGGTATAAAAAGTTACTTACTAGGCAAACTCAAGAGCCAGTAAGAGAGGCAGCTTTCCAGGGAGTTTGAAGAGAGTTTACAGAGAGAGTCAGAGAGGCTTTCCTTACAAGTTCAGCACTATATTAATGTACAATTTGAAGAAAGCTAAGAAAGAAACAGTGGTGCTGACCTGCAATGGATGTCATGTTTTCTTTCCTGCCTGCAGCCAGAAGAGATTTCCTGATCTTGAAGTTTCACATTGGCAAAATAAAAGATTCTTCACTCCATGTTAAAAATAATATTACTTGTATGAGAGTCACCCATAACTGAGAAAAAATTAGCCTGAATGTTTACAGATCCATGTCTTAACAGTTAAAGCACAAGATGGCATTTTAGTTGGTGCCTGCTACAGACCACCTATTCACACTAGGGAAAAGGATGACTGACTTCTTACGCACCTATCTCAAATGTGTAGGGGAAAAAGGTACCTAGTCATTGTGTACTTCAATTTGAGCAACATATGCTAGAGGTTTCATGATGCCACTACTAAAACATCCTGGGAATTTTTTAATATTATAGATAATTTCCTAACTCAGAAAGTGTTACAGCCAACCTACAGGAAAGGAAGGTTGCTCACCTTGGTGTAGTAACTGGAGTTCTCCGAGA
>ML685763.1:14698749-14795490 GCA_007922175.1 Pelusios castaneus | reverse complement strand
ATCTTGCCGGCTCCCGGTTCGTGCGCTGTTCAGTCACAGTTTTTTTTAAGGTGAATGAAGAAGGAGAATTAAAAGGAAAAACAACTTAGGGATGAGAAAAAGGAAGGAAGAAAATAAGGTATGGTGAGTGAGGGGAGAGTTCCCTAACTGCGTCCATGGCCGCGAGCGGAGAGAGAGAAACTGAGGGAGGCTCGGGTCGCGCGACTGTTGCAGGGCGCCAAACTGTCAGTGAGACGGTCCCCTCCGGTTGTGCGACCCTGGCGAGTATAGCTAGGGACATCGCCGATCCGTGGTGCGCGCAGGCGCGCACACCTACAGTGGAGCACCCACGGGGACACAACTCGGAGGAGAATTCAGTACTAGATCTAAGCATCAGAGATAAAGCAGAACTCACCACATAACTAAAAATTAATAATAACTTAAGTAGAAGTGAACATGGTTTGATCACATTTATAATGTGCAAACAGAATAAAGTCCAGAGCAGTAATACATTAAGTTGGCAACTTAGAAGCGCCAATTTCACAACAATGAATACAATTATAAGGCAGATCAAATAGTAACAAAAATTTAACCAGAAAGATTGAAATGATTATTGGGGATTGTTTAAGAACTCTACTGAAAGCCCAAAAAGTCACAATCGAGGATGAAGGCCATAGCGGTTTTAAAAATTATCTGAATTAGAGGGGAAGTAAAAGCAGCTATAAAAACTATATATTTATACACAAATGGAAGATCTGAGTAGTTGACAATAATGAAAATAAATCAGAAGCTAGGAACAGCAGAACACTGATAAGGAAGGACTAGTATAAGTCTATGTCCAGCAGTGTTAAGGACAGTAAGATGAGGGGTGGCTTTAAGTATATAAGGAATAAAAAGAATCCTAACAATAGTACTGATCCATTATTAGATGGAAGTGCTAGAATTATCAATAATAATGCAGAAAAGACAAAAATATTCAATAAATATTTATTCTGTATTTATGAAGAAAACAGATTATGTAGTCATAACATATAACATTATTTCCATTCCACTACCACAGGGGTCAGCAACCTTTGCTGGCCCCTGTGGCAGCCCCGCCCCCCACACCCTCAGAAGGAGCCAGGGGTGGGGCCAAAGGGGGCGGGGCCAGGAACTCAGTGTGCAAAACTTTTTCTGAATAAAATATTTGTGTAAACTCACATGACAGAAATTATAGGCATTAATTGAAGTTAAAGTGATTGTAAATAGAATTAATTGTGTTTAATTAATTGAATTTGAATGAATTTTGAATTGAACTTTAATTTTTAGAAAGGTTTTTATTTAAAATAAATTTTTAAAAAGCTTTTTAAAAAAGGAAGGAAGGAAGGAAGGAAGGAAGGAAAGAGCCAGCCCCTTCGAGCACCGCTTTGGCCCCCCGAGCCCTGCACCAGGCCACGCAGGCGTCCCCGAGCTCAGCTTGCCCGGCCCCCAAGCTGGCCCCAGAGCTGGGCCACAGCAGTCCCCCCGACCCCTGCACCGGGCTGCACTGGCCCCTGAGCCCGCGCCTGCCCCCGAGCCCACCCCGGACCACCGCAGAGCCAAGCTCCAACCAGAGGCTCCACCCCTGCCCCACAGCGCTTACGTTGCTGTGGAGTCAGGGTCCCGGGGACTGGAGCCTCCAGCCCTGACAGGGCGGAGCTGGGAAATGCGGCCAGGGAGCCTGGAACCACAGCACGCGGCTCTTGTGGCCCCAGGCCATGCGGGGGGGCGGGGCCAGAAGGGGGAACCTGAGCGGGGCTGTGTGCCGCTCAGCATTGTCCCATGTGCCAAGTTTGGCATGCGTGCCGGGGGTTGCCGACCCCTGCATTAGCACCTCAGGATGATATTGAACAATAGCTACTAAAGTTAGATATGTAAAATCAAACAGTTCAAACAACTTACATCCAAGTTCTAAAGAAGTTCTAAAAGAGCTCACTGAATGGTTAATGTTTTGATTTTCAATACGGTTTGAAAGACTTGCTACGTTTGAGAAGACTGGAAGAAAGCTAACAGTGTACCAGTACCGAAAATGGATAATTACCCTACAATTACCCAGGTAATTACAGGTCTGACAGTGTGACACCAATCCAGACACGACTGGAGCAGCTGATACAGGATATGATTGATATTAATTATATTTTCTTTCTTCGATTCTTTATTAATCAATATTTATGGAAAACAGATCCTTTCTAACTAAGATTAAGCAATGCATTGATTACAGTCTATCATCTACATTCTTCAGTCTAGCAATGAAAATTTTAGCAAGATTTAATGGCTGGAAGTTGAAGCTATACAAATTCACACTAGAAATAAGACAAATTTTTAAAAGTGTAGGGAATCAATCCTTAGAACAATTTACCAAGGGTTGTTGTGGATTCCCCATCACTGGCAATTTTTAAATCAAGATTGGGTGTTTTTGTAAAAGATATACTCTAAAAATTATTTTGGGGAAGTTTTAAGCCCTCAATAAATAAAGGAGGTCAGATTAGATGATTACAGTGATCCCTTCTGACCTTGGAAAACTATCAATTGCTTTCTCTAGGACAATCAATTAGCAAGTAGAAAAAATTATCATCACCCAACTATAATTAAAATACATTTTCAGAATCAATTAAAATAATTAAAATGAGCAGAAGCGACACTTTACATTCTGCTTTAAGTGACATATTCAACTCAACTTTTAACTATGTTTTTTATTAATGCCTCCACAATAACAAATCGGAAGAACAAGACAACTTTCATACCAAAGATTTTGCAAAGTCCTCTCACAAAAACCAAAATGTTCTTATAAAAAAAAAAAAAAAAAAAGACTATTAGGAATGCCAAGCCATATCATTTTGGTTTTTGTGAGAGGACTTTGCATATTATACACCTGATTTGAGAGTTGGTTTTAATCCTTCCTTCATAGTAAAGAATGCATGAAATGACTACATATATATAAGGAACCTAAAAAAGTACAAATATATTATTTTTATTGGTCATCAAATAGCATACCTATGGAAAGAATATCAAGTTACTAAACTGACTAATTATTGCATTGGTAGGCCTTTTGAAAAGTATTGGAAAATTATCAGGGTAGACTATATTCCAATATTGATTATATTTAAATATTAACTGTTCTTTATCTCTTACCTGACATTGGAAAACACATTCAAATTACGTATCATGTAATAAAGTTGTCTTTCACACAGCCATTCTATTATAGGTGTTATTTCCATTTCTTCTGCTTTTTGAACTACAGAAAACTAGAAAAATTAGAAGATGAAATAATAACCTTTATTTTAAAAACTGGACTTCAAGAAGCATTTCTCTTTCAGACATTATGGAATTTCCATGATGGCAATACATAGTTTATGAGCTACACACTAAATCTGACATTTTATTAACTAATTGCTGTAATTAACAAAATCTAATTAGTTATAGCAGCTGCATGGCAATAGCAAGCAAACGGAAAAACAGCAGCTGAGAGAGGTACCAGGTTTTTTATTATTGTGAAGTTCCTCCCTTCCAGGCTCTAGGCGAAGCTCACAAATTATACAGTTATGTGTCCTTTACAGTGTCTAAGGCTATGTACTAGGTCTGGTCTCATTTAATACATTTACTAATGATCTGGAAAGGAGGGTGAGCAGTAATGTAGGAAAAACTGTAGATGATATGGCTGAAGTGATTGCAGAGCCACTGGCCATTATCTTTGAAAACTCGTGGCGAACGGGGGAGGTCCCAGAGGATTGGGAAAAGGCAAATGTAGTACCTCTCTTCAAGAAAGGAAAAAAGGAGGATCCGGGGAACTACAGACCAGTCAGCCTCACCTCAATCCCTGGGAAAATCATGGAGCAGGTCCTCAAAGAATCCATCCTGAAACACTTGGAGGAAAATAGAGTGATCAGGAACAGTCAACATAGATTCACCAAGGGCAAATCGTGCCTGACCAACCTGATTTCCTTCTATGATGAGATGACTGGATTTGTGGATGCGGGAAGAGTCATTGACGTGGTATACCTTGACTTTAGCAAGGCTTTTGATACGGTTTCCCACAGCATTCTCGTCGGAAAGTTAAGGAAGTATGGGTTGGACGAGTGGACCGTAAGGTGGATCGAAAACTGGCTAAATCAACGGGCTCAGCGGGTAGGAATCAATGGCTTGATGTCTGGTTGGCAACCGGTAACAAGTGGAGTCCCCAGGGGTCGGTCCTGGGGACGGTTCTATTCAACATCTTCATTAATGATCTTGATGATGGAATAGACTGCGTGCTTAGTAAGTTCGTGGATGACACCAAGTTGCGGGGAATGGTAGATACTCTGGAGGGCAGGGACAGGATCCAGGGAGACTTGGACAAATTGGAACACTGGGCCAAAAGAAACCTTATGAGGTTCAGCAAAGACAAGCGCAAAGTCCTGCACTTAGGACGGAAAAATCCCATGCACTGCTACAGGCTGGGGACCGATCAGCTAAGTAGCAGCACTGTAGAAAAGGACCTGGGGGTTATGGTGGACGGGAAGATGAATATGAGCCAACAGTGTGCCCTTGTTGCCAAAAAGGCCAATGGCATATTAGGCTGCATCAGTAGGAGTATTGCCAGCAGATCAAGGGATGTGATAATTCCCCTCTATTCGACACTGGGCAGGCCGCATCTGGAATACTGTGTCCAGTTTTGGGCTCCCCACTACCGAAAGGATGAGGACAAATTAGAAAGAGTCCAGCGGAGGGCAACAAAAATGATTAGGGGTCTGGGGCACATGACTTATGAGGAGAGACTGAAGGAACTAGGCTTATTTAGTCTACAGAAGAGAAGACTGAGGGGAGATTTGATAGCAACCTTCAACTACTTGAAGGGGTGCTCCAAAGAAGAGGGAGGTAGGTTGTTCTCGATGGTAACAGAGGACAGAACAAGGAGCAATGGTTTCAAATTACAGCTGGGGAGGTCAAGGTTGGATATTAGGAAAAACTTTCTCACTAGGAGGGTGGTGAAGCATTGGAATGGGTTACCTAGGGAGGTGGTAGAATCTCCATCTTTGGAGATTTTTAAGGCCTGGCTAGGCAAAACCCTGGCTGGGGTGATTTAGTGGGAGTGGTCCTGCTTTTTAGCAGGGGGTTGGACTAGATGACCTCGTGAGGTCCCTTCCATCCCTATTATTCTATGATTCTATATGTTATTCAGGCTAGTCAAGTCCATAGTGAACTGTGAGAAACTTCAAAAGGAATTAACCAAATTGAGTGAATGGGCAACGTAAGAGCAGACCTTACTTGGGTTTAACGTCAACGAGTTCATCCTCATCCAACTGTTTATCTTATTCAAACCCCAAGATAGCTGTGTGCTAATGGTGTGTGCATACTGTGACCTCAAGTCAAGGAATTACTTACACATGTGCTTATAGCCATCCCTATATAGGAAAACACATCCTTGAATCCCATTTACTTCCATTACTTTTAAGCACATTCCCTATATACAGATGCGTATCTAAGTCAAGCCCTATGTGATGGATAAATAGAGCTGAGCGTTATCTGCATATTTATTGGTAATTGAGCACATGGATTGTCATGATTTTTTCTAGTGGCTGCATGTAAACATTGAATAGGAGCAGAGAAAGAAATGAGACTTGAAGTATTCCACACATTAGGGTTCTGGCAGCAGAGTGACAGCTGTTCACCACCACCCTTTGAATACTTTCTAAGAGAGCAGATAAATTATGCCTTGTCCATGAAAATGTGAAGATCATCAATCAGCATCATTTAAGTTCCATATCCTGGACTGAAATCTAATTGGGAAGGATTAAGGTCACTACCAGTAGGCAGATGAACTTTAGGAGGGCTCTTCTCTATATTCATATTAGCATGTGCAAAAATGGGAGATATGATACCAAGAAGTAAGTGGCAGGTTGACTGCATCTATAATGAAGGCCTCTTCAGGATCGGGTGGACAAAAATATGGTTATTAACCATCTATAATTGTTGTTCCTCAAGATGTGCTACTCATGTCCATTGCAAGTAGGGGTGTGTGCACCATGTGCGCAGTCCACCTGAAAACTTTTCCCTAGTGGTATCCATAGGGTCAGCTCTAGTATCCTCTGGTGTCATATTTTCATGGCGCCCTATATAGGGCCTTGCTGACCCGCTGCCTCTTCAGTTCCTTTTTGCTGGCTGGTTCCAAATAGAGGAGTAGTTGGGTAGGTCTTGGACATGAGCAACACATCTCAAAGAACAACAGTTACAGAATATTAATAACCATTTTTACTTCTTAGAATGCTTGCTCATGTTGATTCTAAGTAGGTCACTCTCAAGCTGCACCACAAGAGGAGGGAGTGGGAGATTCAAAGTCTCGCAGATTAGAGCATTGCCCTCCCAAAGGTGGCATCATCTCTAGCATGCTGAGTGATGGCATAGTGCTTAGTGAAGGTCTGAAAAGAGGACCATGTTGCCACTCTACAAATGTCCTGGATGAGAACCTGGACCAGGAAAGTTGCAAAGAATGCTTGTTCCCTCATAGAACGGGGCATTATCATGGGGAAAGGGCATTCACCAAGTCATAGTGAATCCTGATGCACCAAGTGATCCATGATCAAATCATCTGAGAGGAAATGGATAGTCTTTTCATTCTGTCTCCTACTGTTACAAAGAGCTGAGTCATTTTCCTGAACGGCCTGGTTCTCTCCATGTAAAAAGCCAAGGCATGTCTAACATCCACAGACTGCAATGTACGCTCTGTACTGTTAGTATGAGGTTTCAGAAAGAAAACCAGGAGGAATATGTCCTGGTTCGCATGGAACTAGGAGACCACCTCTAAAAGAATGAGGGTAAAACTGAATTTTATCTTTGAAGAAAGTTGTATAGGGAAGTTCTGAAATAAGTGCTTTAAGCTCCAATGTTCTGCTGGCAGAAGTTATGGCTACCAGAAAGGCCACCTTCCAGAAAAGATAAAGAAACAAACATGTTGCTAGGAGTTGAAAAGGTGGTCCCATGAGAATGAGGCTGAGGTCCCACTGGTGTGCTGGCAAGCACATAGGGAGATATAGCCTGTCCACACCTTTTGAAAGCATGCAACCAAAGGGTTGGCGAAGACTGACCATCTTGCTTTCCATGGATGGAACGCTAAAATGGCCACCAGGTGGACCTTAACTGTCAGCAGAGACAGTCCCTGTTGTTTCAGGTGCAGCAAATAATCCAGAATTGTCAAAACTGATTCCAATATGAACTGGATGTCCTTCTGCATTGTCCAAACAGAAAACCTCTTCCATTTAACTAGGTAAGTGTCCCTAGTGGAGAGTTTCCTACTACTAAGGAGGACCTCCTTAACCAATTCTAAGCATGCTAGCTCTAGGGGGTTCAGTCACAGAGCTTCCATGCTGTGAGGTGCAGCATCTCAAGATTGGAGTGACAAAAATGCCGTGTTCCTGCATCCGGGAACAAAGATAGAGTGATCAACATGTCCACAGAGTGGTCGAGGAGCATGGTGTACCAATGCTGGCAAGGCCAACTAAACAAACCTCAGTTGTCTTTCAGTCTTTAATGTTAGCTTACCTCACAGGCTGGTTGAGCCTTCAACCAGGACTCCTCTTCCCCCATGGACTCTCTATCAGTTGCTTGTTGTTACTTAAGAGACGTATTCCAAGGGAGATTTCTGGAGACAAAAAGGCCTCTGCCTTTAACATGTTTCCTCAGCACCCCTTAGGGGTGAGATGATCAGCCATGTCCAGCAACAGGTACGATTTCCTTCACTTGAGTCAAATGAGCATCACCTTATTAGGTATTCAGGCCCGTCCACTATTCCTGTAGGCATTCCTCTGCAATGCGTGAACCCTCACTTTACTTTGTGTTTGTCTGGATCTATTCAAGCCATGTGTGAGACATTTGGGAATATTACATAGTAAAGTTTCATAACTACATATATGACAGTGCAAGAAGTATACTATCATAACAATAATGTTCAGTATGTCATGAGCATTCCAAAACACCTTACATCCTTTTTTGGTAAGGGGTCACATTACAATTCTTCTCCCGCTTGGAGGGCCGGTGAGCAAATTTTGGATAGTTAAGGCATAGTAGAAATAGATAGGAAGGTTACTCACCTTTCTGTGGTAACTGGAGTTCTTCGAGATGGGTGTCCCTGTGGGTGCTCTACCTTTGGGGCCGGGGGATTCTGGTGCGCTCTGCGCTTGGACTGGAGAATTGTGTAGTAGTGCTCATCGTGGCCGCATGAGCTGGATAGTAGGCAGAGGAAGATGAGCGTCCCACCTAACAGGGATGCGCTTGTTGACACAGACATTGAAGGTGGCAGTGGAGTGAAGGGTACTCCCGCAGTGAGATTTGGTCCACCATTGTAGGGACTGTTTAATTTGTAGTGGTAGGGAGATAACTTTTTGTATCGAATGGCACATTGGCTTGTAGACCTTGGCCAGGTATAGTTGAACAGGCCACATGTGCAGTTTTGCATTTTGGACTACTGCCATGGTTGCGGCCATGTGACCGAGGGGCTGAAAGCAGGTGTGCACTCAGGTCATAGGACCATTTAGTGTAACGTCTGTTAGGTCTGAGATTGTTTTGAATCGTAGGTCTAGAAGAAAGGCTCTTGCTGTTAAGGTGTTCAGATGTGCACCAGTGAATTTTATTACTTGAGATGGGTTTACTGTGGACTTGTTGAAATTTATGAGGAGCCCAAGATGTTGGAAGACCGAAACAGTAAGTTTGACCGCTTGATGTTCTCCCTGTTCGGCACGGGATTTTAAAAGGCAGCCATCAAGATAAGGGAAGATGGTGATGCCCTTCAGCTTAGATAGGCTGTGACCACGGCAAGGGTCTTCAAAAATACCCAAGGAGCTATAGCAAAACCAAAGAGCACAACGATATATTGGTAATGATTATTGTTCACTATAAATCTAAGGTATTTTCTATGGGCTGGATAAATTGAAATATGAAAATGTGCATCTTGCAGGTCGAGGGCTGCAAACTAGTTCCCGAACTCCAGAGCCGGAATAATGGTGGTGAGTGTAACCATTTTACACTTTTGAGGTTTTATGTATTTGTTTAGTCTTCTAAGATCAAGGATTGATCACCAACCTCCCGACTTCTTTTTAGTTAAAAAATATGAGAAGTAAAAACCTCTCCCCCAGTGTTCCAAGGGGACTATTTCTATTGCCCCCACTGAGAAGAGATGAGACACCTCTTGTAATTGTTCATGAGTGGTGTCCCTAAAGAAGGATGGAGAAAGGTAGTGGGAGGATGGCTTTGACAAGAAAGGGATGGTGTAGCCAATCCAAATTGTGTCAAGAACTCATTTGTCTGTGGTTATAGAGATCCAAGTGTCATAGAAGTGATATAGTCTGTAAGTGAATAACAGTGTGTGTTGTGGCTCAGGAGCTCCAGGGAGGCCTAGACGGTCCTAAACCGAATTTTTAAAATTATGGTTTTGGAGGTGGTGGTTGGGACGCTGGTGCCTGATTGGAAGGTTGCCTTCGTCGTTGTCCTCGTTGTCTGGCACATGGAGGCTGATCTAGGCATCTGTATTGTGATCTAGGTTGGTATTGGAAATGGTACCTCAAGTTGTATGGTTGGTAATGATATGGTCTGCGCCTAGTAGCGGATGTGTAGATACCGAAGGTCCGAAGAGCGGCTCTGGAATCCTTGGAGGAGTGCGTTATTTCATCTGTTTTCTCAGCAAATAATTTTTTCTTATTGAAGGGCAGGTCCTCGATTGTTGCCTGGAGCTGTCTAGGAAGATTGAAAGAATGAAGCCAGGAGGACCTGCGCATTACAACTCCCGTGGCCTAAAAGTGAGCTGCGGTGTCCACTACATCGAGGGCAGTTTCCAGAGCTGTTCTTGAGATCAACTGACCCTCCTTTATTATTGTGTAAAATTGTTGCTTTTTATTGTCTGGAATGTTTTCAATAAAGTCTGCTAATTTAAGATAATTGACATGGTTGTAGTTTGCTAATAGCATGGAATAATTCGCAACTCCATAATTGTATGGTCGAGGAAGTGTAGACCTTTCTTCCAAGGAGGCCCATTTTTTTTTATCCTCCTTGTCATGAGGAGTGGATCTATTATATAATTGCTTGTGCCTCTGATTGGCAGCCTCCACAACTAGGAAATATGGTAGAGGATGATTGGAGCGGGACAGCGTGGGACACACGTAACCGCGGAGCTCAGGCAATCACTCCATTCACCCCCCACTAGGGATGGCCCTGCTCCCTTCCACTTCCCACACTCTCCCCCCTTGCACTGGGCTCCCCTTCAGCTCCATGCAGCAGGGGCTTCTCTTAGTCTTTCCCCTCCCCCCTGCAAGTTCTCCGTTCCTTTCCCCAGCACTTCAGGCTCTTAGCCTGCCGCCCCTCCCCTTCTCTGGCAGTTCCCCAGTCTTTATGCCTTGCAGTGGGCTCACTCTCATCCATGCCATGCTGTGGGAAGCCCACGTTCCTGCCATGGCCCCCCCGACTCCCCTCACCCCATCTCAATGGAGCTGAATCCAGCCCCTGAGGTAAGATCTCTGAATGGCAGTCAGTCAGTCACGGGTGGGAGATTTTTAAAAGGCTCCAGTCTGCCCCAACCCCAGCTCCCAGTCTCCTGCAGTAGCTCAGAGCACTCCGTGGGCTGGATAAGAGGCCTCGGCGGACCGGAGTCCAGCCCACGGGCCACAGGTTGAACAAGCATGGTGTACAGTGTGTCACAGTTGGAAAACAATTCTTCCTTCATTCTCGCTGTGAAAGAGACAGTTTGTGGGAAGTTCTATATGACCTATTGATATAGGAGGAAAGAGCTCTTCTTACATCCAGAGTAAAGAGAATGGACATCTCTCTGAAAGAGTGAGGGTTGGAATAAAACACATTGGTAATTGAATATCCTGATTGACATGGCAGTCTGTTGAAAGCTTATATAGGAAACAATGATAGGGATGTAAAGTCACCTTATTGTGATAGAAAACCATGTACTGTGGATCAACCATAAGTGCTCCTAGTTCCCCCACCCTTCTGGGCAGTGTGAGGGCTACAAGAAACCAAGTTTTGAAAGACAGATGAAGAAATGAGTCAATCCCCCCCTTGGGTTCAAATGGGAGTTCTCTCAAAGCACAGAGAACTAGATTAAGATCCCAAGGTAGAAACTGTCTAACGTTTTTCCAAATATGAGAGACTAATAGTTAATAAATCTCACAGTGGCAGGATTCGCAAATAATGAAAATCTTTTGATAGGTGAATGAAGACTTTAAAAGGAAGCCAAGTGAACCTTAAAATGGCTTAATGACAAACCCAGATATTTTTAATTTAGCAAGTATTGGAGTACGTAGATAAGGAGAGACTCAGAAGGGTATATGGACAGCTGCATGCACCAGGCTTAGAAACACTTCCACTTTTGAAGGTAAGTTTTTCTTGCAATGCATTTTCTACTATTCATCTAAACATCTGAACTTTAATAGAGAAATTATGTCCTTACACCCAAGAGTCATTGAGGAGCCAGGCTTCAGGTGTCACCTTCAGGATGTGTCAATCTCGTCAATTTGGACTGATATTGCTGCAGCTTCAACTACCAAAGGGTTAGGGGTGGGATGGGATTCATGGCCAGTACATAGCACTTTTTGTCATTTCTTCTCATGTCATTTCTTGTCATGTGGGTAGGATGGTCACCAGGGTTTCCCATACTATACACGTTAATTAAAGTAAAACATCAGTGGCAATCAAGGCGATCCTGCCCTGAGGAGAGGTATGCAAAATATCCACCTAGGAGTGCTGTGATTTTTATTTCTTCCCAGGGGATCAAAAAGGCCTCTGAGTCTTTTCTTAACTTTTGAAAGACCTTAAGTCATCCATGGAAGATGGGCCATAACTGTCTTCAAGACTTGTTAAGTTAAGGTGAAACCTTCATCTCTGCGTCTCTGGAGAATCTTCTTAGGGAAGAGAATCCTGAGAGCCAGTGGATGTTTATCTTACCAGGTCCTCTTGCATGAGGGCACCTTATAGAATTGACCATATAACAGAACAAGGGGTCCAAATATACCACTGCTGCAGGGCCTAAGAGAAAGGAGTAAAGCCACGAGGATGTTCTTGCCATGGTTGACAGGTCAGTTGTCAACTGGTACATAGGGTCTCATCCTCAGAAACGTCCTCAAGGAAGGAAGACTGTATGTAAACCTGGATGGAAATATCTGAGGCAATATCATTTCCTGTCTCCAATGGAGGAGCTAGGGGTGTCAATACCAGGAGTTATGTCAGGACTTGGGGTCAAGGTGGGACTGGAGCAGTGGTAGGTGCCTCCCTCCCAGTATATTCTTCTACCAGGGTATGAGAACATGTAGGGCACAGACGTAGACCAACAGATTTTGCTCACAAAAATCTCTCATTGAAACCACACAGGTATGTGCACAACTGAAGTGGATAACCCATAGGAACAGTACCTCAGAAATGATGACCTATTAGATCATTGAGTCTATCTTTCAAAACTACAAGTTTCTAACACTTGTAAAAAAGAAATCTTCCAAGCTAAAAGAAAATAACCCAGGTTTCTCATCAAGTTCAGAACCGCAGAACAGACTCAATTGACGATGGCAGTGCTCTTTTCCTAATAGGGCTTCAAGGGTGGCAAACTTGCTATGATGGACCAGATTTGACTTAAATGTACTTCAAGGGAGTCGTACATACCATAAATAAATCAAAATACTACAGCACTCTCACAGCATTGCAGAGTGTGTGTATGCAAAACTGTGCTCTGCGAAACCGCACTCTCTGTTAGGAAGAGAGTGTAGTCTCACAGAGCACAGTCTGACATATCTAGCACTCCATCATGTCACGAAACCTGACACTCTCACAGCATTGCAGAGTGCTGGGTATGTGAGACCACGTTCACTCCTTCCCTCTCTGTTAAGGAGAGAGTGTGGTTCCGCAAAGTGCAGTTCTGGGCCAGATGGAAGAAGTTTACGGGCCACATTTGGCCCATGGGCCACGTTTGACACCCCTGGCTTAGCCAAACTGTGGTCCATTGACAACTGATAGGTCGTATAGCAATGGTTACTCATCCTTATTTCTAGTTGTAAGTCACAGTAAGAGGCTGCTACAAATAAATTGAGATTTTAAAAAGTGTTGGCTTAACTCTGCTTCCACTAAAATCAATGAGAGCTTTGCCACAGACCTAAAAGGAAGCAGATATAGGTCAATGCAGAGCAATTTTGAAAACTCAATCCTAAATACTTTCCCAATAGTACTTTTTCATATAGGGATGTGATTCCACTGAATGAGTCGTTAGCAGCAGGGAATGGGAGGTTACTCACCTTGGTGCAGTAACTGAACTTCTTCGAGATGAGAGTCCCCGTGGGTGCTCCACCTGAGGTGATGGCGCGCGCCGAGCCCACTAGCGGGAAATTTGAAAGTAGTTGCCGTTGGAGCCGCGCGCGCGAGACAGCTGTCTCGCGGCGTCCCCTGCTATTATTAGAACGCGCGGCTCCAACGGCAACTACTTTCAAATTTCCCGCTAGTGGGCTCGGCGCGCGCCATCACCTCAGGTGGAGCACCCACGGGGACTCTCATCTCGAAGAAGTTCAGTTACTGCACCAAGGTGAGTAACCTCCCATTCTCCCTCGAGAGGAGTCCCCGTGGGTGCTCCACCTGAGGTGCTTAGCAAGCAGTGCCCCTAATTGGATGGCTGGGCTTCGGAGCCTGCTCCTCTTACTACTGTCAAGACTGATTGTCCCAGACTAGCGTCTGCTCGAGTCATACTGTCTATTGCATAGTGTTTAATAAAGGATTGCAGTGAGGCCCAAGTCGCAGCCCTGCAGATCTCAACAATTGAGATGTTGCGTGAGAAGGCCGTTCTCGTGGCCACGGCCCTGGTAGAATGGGCCCTTATGTTAGATGGTGGAGAAAGGCCTCTTGTATCATAGGCTTCCCGAATGCATGTAGTTATAAGCTTCGAGATTCTCTGAGAAGAGAGAACTGAGCCTTTATACCTGTTGGCAATTGCAATAAACAGTCTGTCAGATTTTCTGAATGATTTTGTTCTTTCTAGGTAAAAGGCTGTTGCTCGCCTGACGTCCAGAGTGTGGAGACGAGCTTCGTCCCGATTGGAGTGCGGTTTCGGAAAAAATACAGGTAAGTCAATAGATTGATTCATATGGAATGCTGTAGCAATCTTGGGGATAAACTTTGGGTGAGGTCTCATTGTCACCTTATCCTTATGAAAAACTGTGAAAGGGGGTTCTGACATAAGTGCCCCTAATTCACTCACTCTCCTGGCCGAGGTAATGGCTACCAAGAAGGTGACCTTCATTGATAGGTGTAGTAACAAGCAACTTGCTAAGGGTTCAAAAGGAGGTCCAGTAAGTGTTTGAAGGACCAGCGGAAGGTCCCAACTCGGAGGTGGTAGCTTTACCTCAGGATAGAGGTTCAGCAAACCCGCCATGAACCTCTTCACCAAGGGATTCGAGAAAATAGTTCCGCTTTCCGTACTGGAGTGGAAAGTTGAGATAGCTGTCAGGTGAACCTTTATAGTACTATTTGCCAACTCTGATTTTTTTAGAAGGAGTAAGTAGTCTAGTATAATCGGGACCGAGACGTGGAACGGTTCAATGCCCTTTGGTATACACCACTCGATGAACCTCCTCCATTTCATCAGATAAGTGCGTCTGGTCGATGCTTTTCTGCTATTTAATAGCACCTCTTTAACTGGTTCCGAGCATTCTAGCTCAGTCTGCGAGAACCATGGAGCAACCATGCCATGAGGTGTAGCTTTTGAATGTTCTGGTGCAGGGTCTCGCCGCTGTTCTGCGACAACAAGTCCCGCCTGAGAGGAAGAGGCATCGGCAGTTGAGCGGACATTTGTAAGAGGAGAGTGAACCACGGTCGCCGTGGCCATGCCGGGGCTATCATTATCACTGTTGCCCGGTCTTGTCTTATCTTGATTAGGGTCCCTTGTATGAGTGGTAGCAGAGGAAAGGCATATAGTAGGCCTACTGACCATGGGAGGAGAAATGCATCTCCTTGTGATGTTTTGCCAATTCCTGCTCTGGAGCAAAATTGGTGGCACTTTCGATTTTGGTATGTGGCGAAAAGATCCATCACTGGGTGGCCCCAGCGTTGACAGATACTGCCCCACACTGTCTGGCTCAGCTCCCATTCGTGATCCATGGGGAATGATCTGCTGAGTTTGTCTGCTATTGTGTTCCGATTTCCTGGCAAATACGTCGCTGATATGATCACTCTGTGGATCACACACCATTTCCACAGTTTTATGGCCTCCACACAGAGAGAAAGGGATCGTGCCCCACCCTGTCTGTTTATATAGTACATACAGGCTACGTTGTCTGTCATAATCTTTGTGTGGGTATTTTTGATGTTCTGGAGGAAGTATACACACGCTCTGCGAACTGCCCTTAACTCGAGAATGTTGATGTGCAGGCGGGACTCCCACATGGACCACTTTCCTTGCGCCGTGTCGGTGCCAAGGCATGCTCCCCAACCCAGGAGAGAGGCGTCTGTCGCCATCCATACTGTGGGTGTCTTCTGGTGAAGGGGAACCCCTGTGAGAAGGTTTGGAGGTGACTTCCACCATTCCAGGGATTGTTTTATGGTCCCCGGTACTGCAAATTCTTTGTGGCATGGATGTCGGTGAGGTTTGAAGAGTCTTGAAAACCACAGTTGAAATGTCCTCATGTGAAGGCGAGCATTCGCGACCACCGTTGTCGTGGCTGCCATGTGGCCTAAGAGTCTCATACATGTCAGAGCGTACACTGTAGGGGCAGTGCATATGGTGTTTACGAGGGTATTGATTGCCTCGTATCTGTCGTGGGGAAGAAAGGCTCTTGCTCTTTGAGAATCTAACCTTGCCCCAATAAAGTCTATGATCTGAGACGGTGTCGTAATTGATTTTTGCCAATTGATGAGGAGTCCCAATGTCTGGAAAAGCCGAACAGTCCGTTGTAGATCGTATAATGCCTTTTGTGGAGAGCCTGCCCTCAGGAGGCAATCATCTAAGTAAGGGAACAACATGATGCCTTGTTTCCTTAAGCAGGCAGCTACTACTGAGAACAGCTTTGAAAATGTCCTTGGGGCCGTTGAAAGGCCGAAAGGTAGGACCGCATACTGATAATGCGTGTCCCTGACTATAAATCTTAAGAATCTTCGGTGAGATGGGTGTATCGAGATATGAAAATATGCGTCTTGGAGGTCAAGGGATGTAAACCAATCGTTTAGGTCCAAGGCAGGAATGATGGACGTTAGTATATTCATTCTGAATCTTTGGTATGTAATGAACTTGTTTAGCCTTCTGAGATCGAGGATAGGTCTCCACCCTCCTGATTTTTTCTTTATGAGGAAGTAAGGGGAATAGAAGCCCTTGCCCTTGTGTAGGCCTGGGACTTCTTCTATTGCTCCTCGCTGTAATAGCCGTAGTACTTCTTGTTGGAGCAATTGTTCGTGAGGTGTGTCCCTGAATAGGGACGGGGAAGGGGAATTGTGGGTTGGAGGTGTTTTGAATGGAATGGTGTACCCGGTGCTGACAATCTCCAGTACCCATTTGTCCGATGTAATGGACTTCCATTCGTGGTAGAAGGCCTTCAGTCGATGTTGAAAATTGATTACCTGCCTCTGATCTTCGTCGATGTTTAACGATCCCTCGACCAATGTTTCAAAATTGCGGCTTGTTTGGGGGGTTCTGCGATGTGGTATGCTGCCCACTGCTGTGCCTGCGTCGTTGAGTGCGGTATCTGCCCCTTGAGGACTCTTGTGTCCTGAAATTCTGCCTGGTGTAGTTATACTGGAATCTCGGATTGTATGGTTGGTACCTTTGTGGACGTGTCCTCGTCATATTGGGGTAGATACCGAAATTCTTTAGCGTGCCACTATCGTCCTTTGATGAGTGCATGGTCTCGTTTGTTTTCTCGTAGAAAAGCTGCCTCCTGTCAAAAGGAAGATCCTCGATCGTGGTCTGCAACTGACGAGGGAGGTCAGCCAAGTGAAGCCAGGCTGATCTTCTCATGACCACTCCTGTGGCCATGGCTCTCGCTGCAGTATCTGCTGTGTCCAAGGCCGCCTGTAGAGCCGTACGCGATATCAGTTGGCCCTCTCTAATTATGGAGTGGAACTGTTTTCTCTTGGCTTCTGGGTAGTCATCAATGAAATCCGCTAATTTTAAATAATTTGCATGGTTATAATTTGAGAGTAATGCGGTATAATTTGAAATACGCATCTGCAAGGAGGAGGATGTATATACTCTTTTTCCAAATAAATCCAATTTTTTATCTTCCTTATTGTGTGGCGCAATTTTGTTATATTGTTGTCTATTTCTTCGACTGGCTGCTTCCACCACCAACGAGTTCGGTGCAGGGTGAGTGAACAAGTACTCTGAATCCTTGGCTGAGATATAATACCTCCTGTCTGCTCTCTTGTTAGTCGGAGGGGCTGACGCAGGACTCTGCCAAATTACCTCTGCTGGCTCTATCAGGGCATTGTTCATAGGCAGGGCCAGTCTTGTTGAAGGTTTTGTATTCATAATGCTGAGTAACTTGTGCTGGGACTCAAGGAGTTCCTGGGATGAAATCTCCAAGGATTCTGCCACTCTCTTGAATAAATCTTGAAACTGTCTAGCCTCATCCGATGACTGTGATGACGTTGACGGAATGATGAGATCGTCCACCACAGGGGATACTTCCTGGGGTGAGAGCAGGTAAGTATCCTCCCCCTGATCATCGTCATCCTGTGACTGTGATGGAGGAGAGTTAACCATTTCCTCCCCTGTGTATCGTGGATCTCTGTTTTGTATTTTTGGTATTGTATGGGCAGGTTGTCTATGATGATACAGCCAGGCAGGAGGGTAAACTGGTCGAGGGGCATACCAGCTTGGATCATACTGTAAGTATGGTGCTCTCTCGTGATAGGGCATCATGAATCCCTGTCCATAAAAAGGATCATAGGGATGTATGTCCCCTCCTGCCTCCCCGTCACTTGAGGAGTCCGGTGGAGAAGAGCTCTGCTGTTGCTGTGCCCTTCTAACATAGTTTGTAGTCAGGCTGGGGGAGGGAGAGCTCTCCCTTCCTGTCACAGCATGCTTCTTCTTTTGTGTCCTCTTTCTCGCAGGAGCCGGTGCCGAGGCAGCCTGCTGAGGAGCTGTCCACGGTGCTGAATGCTGCGGCGCCGTGGTTGCAGCTTACTGAGTCAGCTCCAGCTGATCTGTCTTAGGAGCGGGAGCCTGCGGTTCCGGGCGGTCTGCCGCCACTGGTTCCAGGCTCCTGGTATCGTCCGGTGCCGAGCCTGCCTGCGGTGCTGAGGCTCTTGTCGGTGCCGGCCCTGGGACTGCCCTCTGACTCTCGGGCATTTTGTCCTGCCGGTCAGAGCTGTTACTTGCAGCCGCGGCTTTCTTTTTTTCTTCCAAGCCACTTTTTGTGCCCGAGGAGCCTGAAGCCTCTTTGGCACTTGTCCTCCCCGGTGAGGCAGAGAGCTGCTTCCGTCTCTTCTGCTCTCCCTGTGGGGGTGAATGGTGTCTCTTCCCCAGGTGCTGGGTCGGGGAGAGAGATAGTCCGCGACCTGGTTCAGGTGAAGGTCGTAGGAACTTCTCCATAAGCATTAACTTGACTCTCAGGTCCCTGTCTTTTTTGGCCCTGGAGCTCAAGTTTCTGCAGTGGCGACATCTGTCTGAGATATGTCCCTCACCTAGACATTTAATACAGACAGCATGGCCGTCTGAAGCCGGTATAGCGTCCCAGCATTGCTCGCACCGTTTAAAGCCGGGCGAAGCTGGCATTTTAAAGAGAGTGTGAGGGTTTTTTTTTTTGTTTGTTTGTTTTTTAAAGAGACAAGTTAAATAACAATGCGAGGAGTTATTTAAGGGTGGATTTCAGGTCCCTAAACATAAAAACCTAGCTTGAGGGGACAGTTACGCTGAGGGGATTTGTTCCCGACTAGTGTCTCCGGCGGTAGAGAAGGGAATGGGCGGTTGGAGCCACGTGTTCTAATAATAGCAGGGGACGCCGCGAGACAGCTGTCTCGCACGCGCGGCTCCAACGGCAACTACTTTCAAATTTCCCGCTAGTGGGCTCGGCGCGCGCCATCACCTCAGGTGGAGCACCCACGGGGACTCCTCTCGAGGGAGAATCTGGATTTAAAAGCAGAAGCCTCTTCTGACCGAAAAAAAATGATGCAGTTCTATTAACTTAAAGCCAGTAACAAACTCATCAGTCTGTATGTGTGACCTAGGCAGTAGCGGGGTCCAAGTGCCACACTGTATGATTTACTCATGCAAGTGCTATAATTGCCACAGGGATGTTGTGAGGTCATAAATGAGAAGGAGAGTGGGTCCATCCTATGAAAAAGTTTCAGAATTCTTGAATTACAATTACTACTGTGAATGTAAATTCTGAAATTACACATATACCCAAACACAAATACATATACAAATACACACCTTGGACACAAATGAAGCAGTAACAGTCCAGTATTCTTTATTATGTCTTGCTGTGTTTGCTGAGACGACTTGAAGATCATATGGATTATAGGGAGACTTAGGGTTGTTCCTGTTTCTTCTGAGACAATATACATATTCTCCAGTATCTTTCAGTAATAAAGGTCTCTGTTATCAAAGGATACATATATTAGATATGTTACTATACCACTTTTTACAAACTGATTATGTGTTTTACCTTAAGTAGATAATAATAAATTCAAACAGACTGACTAAAAAACAGAATGGTGAATAATGGCATCAGATTAGTTGAAAATTTACCTATTATTACACCATATAGCTCTTAAAGTAATTTTAGTCCAAATAATTATTTTTCTATTCCATGAGAGGACAGTTTTCAAATGTTCGTAAATTCCAAGGCCAGAAGGGACCACTGTGATCATCTAGCCTAACCTCTTGTATACCACTCGCTACACAACTTTCTCAAAATAATCCCTGGAGAACGTTTTTTAGAAAAGCATCCAATCTTAATTTAATGGAGAATCCACCACAGCCCTTAGTAAATTGTATCCATGGGTAATTATTCACAATGTTAAAAACTGTACACCTTATTTCCCATCTGCATTTGTCTGGCTTCAACTTCCAGCCACTGATTACATTATATCTTTCTCTGCTAAATTGAAGAGCCCCATTTTCGAATATTTATCACATTATATTCTAGGTCTCTACAAACTCATTACTTAATTATTTGTTCCATTATCTTTCTGGGTACTGAAATTAAGAGGGCTGGTCTATAACTCCCCAGACTGTCCTTAGTTCCCTTTTTATACCCTGGCACTATTGTTGCCCTTTTCCCATCCTCTGGAACCTAACTCATCTTCTATAACTTTCTGAAGATAACTAGTGGCTCAGATATCTCCACAGTCAGCTCTTCAAGTATTCTAGGTCCAGGATGTATTTCATCAGGCCCTAGTGACTTGAAGGCATCCAACTTCTCTAAGTAATTTTTAACTTATTTCCCTTTTTTAGCCTCTGATTCCTCCCACCCCCCCATTTTCACTGAGATTCATTAAGTTAGATGTCCAATAAACAAGAAAAAGTCATTTAGCACTTATGCCATTTTCACATTTTCTATCATATTTCTCCCTTCCGAACAATGGGTTTCCCTGTCAGTGGTCTTCCTCATTACCCTCTATTATGTCTCTAGCTAATTTAATCTCATTTTATTCCTGGACATTTCTAATTTTGTTCCCTCATGCTTGTTGCTTGTTTATATTCATCCTTTGCAATGTGACCTAGTTTCCGCTTTTTGTAGGACTCTTGAATTTCCGATGATTATCTTCTCATTAAGCCAAAGTGGTCTCTTACCACACTTCCTGACTTTCCTACACAGTGGGATAGTTTGTTCTTGTGCCCTTAATGCTTCTTAGAAAAACTAATTTTGTTAGTCTTGTCATGTATTAAGATTAAATAATGATCAATAAACGTAACAGGCTTCAGAGTTCCCTTAGTGGGCTTTATTCAGCATGTCTGACCAGGACTGCCAGCAGACACACAGGTTTACCTAAGAACTTAACAACCCTCCCATTTATCACTATGGCAATCCCCAATGGCCCCAGTAACCTGAAACACCTCATATTCCTCCCCCTCAAATGAAAATGCCCTTCCCCCCCAAAAAAGAATAAACATTAAACTGGGAGATGAGGGTAGACTGCCCCATCTCCAGGCAACCCCCTGGGGGTTATTCTGCCCCATGATGAAGGGGTCTCCCCTAGCTAAAGGTCCAGCCGAGTAGGAGGCCTTCTCACTCTAGGTGGATTGTGGAGAATTTCTGGTGGACCCACACCAGAAGGCAGTATTGGTGGCAGTGTGGCCACAGGTACCGGAGAAGTAGCAGGATTTGGCCAAGATGTTGTGTCTGGTTGGGCCGGGGTGGAGACCGACAGTGTTGAAGAGGTGGTTGGAGTAGGAGAGACATGAACCGCTGAACCGTGACTCGATGGTATATCTCCGACAAGGGTGAAATCAGTTAAGTCGGTTTGAGATGTACCCTCAGGATACGTATGATGTGGTAACAACTGATCAACATGCCGCCGCCAAGACAGGCCGTCTGATGTCTGGATAGAGTAGGAAACAGGTCCTGTTTTGGCAATGACTATTGCTGGAACCCATTTAGCTCCGGAAGCATAGTTTCGAGCGAGGACAGGCTGGCCAATTGTGAAGGTGCGGTCCTTCGTTCTCCGTGAATGTCTAACGACCTGGTCCTGCTGTTGATGTTGAACCACTTGTTGAGTTTCTTGTGGTTTCAACAAATCAAAGCAAGAGCACAACTGCCGTCCCATCATAAGGAAAACTGGAGATGCTTTAGTCATGGAGTGTTTCTATAGGATAACAAGAAGTTGTCCAGACGTTTCTGAAGGGGTGAACGTCCCCTTGCTGATTTTAGAGCTTGCTTCATAGTTTGTATGATGCTTTCAGTGAATCCATTGGTGGATGGATGATATGGTGCTAACCTGATGTGATGTATCCTGTTGGCCTTCATACAACTTTCAAAATCCTAGGAAATGAATTGTGGTCCATTGTCACTCACCAGCTGCTTTGGGAGATCATAATGATTAAAGAAGCCACATAGGTTTTGGATAGTGATTTCCATAGTAGTGGACTGCATTACAGAGACTTCCAGCCATTTGGAATAGGCATCAACAGCAATTAAAAACATACATCCTTCAATGGGCCAGCAAAATCAACATGAATACGTTGCCATGGCCTTTCTGACCAGTCCCGTGGCTGGAGAGGCGCTAACTGAGGTGCCTTCTGGATGCTCTGGTACAAAGTGCAAGCTCTAGCTGTCTCTTCAATGGCCCTGTCCAAGCCCGGCCACAAAAATAGCTTTGTGCAATTTCTTTCATGCGCACTATGCCACAGTGACTGGAATGGAGCTGTTCCAACAAATGTGGTCTTAATGAAGGCGGAATAATTACACGCATGCCCCAAAACAAACACCCAGACTGGGTTGATAACTCCATCCACCTAGATGTATGGGGTGGAGGTCAGGTGTGACCTAGGAGTCAGGCAATGATGTTCCATGCATCACGAGATCCAGAACTCGATACAATACTGGGTCAAAGAGTGTTGCTCTCCTTACTTGAGTAGCTGTGATAGGTGTGTTTTCCATCTGATCAAAGTAAAAGATTCCTTCCTGGCCTGAATCTTGATGGGCTACCAGTAATGGTAGTCTTGAAAGACCATCTGCATTGCAATGCAAAGAGGATTTCCTATACTTGATCTCATACGTTTATCCAGAAAGTATCAATGCCTATCATTGCATACAACTAGCAGCCAAAGGTGGAATGCCCGTGTGTGGGTCCCAAAAATGGATGTTAGGGGTTGATGGTCAATGAGGAGCATGAATTTCTTTCCATACAGGTACTGGTGGAATTTCCGGACACCAAAAACAATTCCCAGTGCCTCCCGTTCAATTTGGCCATAATTAGTTACTGCCTTGATCAAGGTGCCTGAAGCAAAAGCGATGGGCCTTTCTTCTCCTGAAGGCATAATGTGGGACAGCACAGCCCCAACTCCATAAGGGGAGGCATCACAGGCTAGCTGTAGAGGTAAGGACGGATCAAAATGTGTCAGAACCCTTGAATTAGTCAATGCGAGTTTAGCCTTGTTGAACACAACATCACAGGCTTCAGTCCAGCTCCAGTTTGACCAAAGATCATGTAAGGGTTTCAGAAGCATTGCTAACTGTGGAATAAACTTGCCATAATAGTTCAGTAACCCTAAAAAAGAATGAAGTTGGCTCACATTCTGAGGCAGTGGCGCCTACACGATTGCCTTCATCTTGGCTGCAGGCTTACAAAGGCCAGCAGCATCAATTATATGTCCCAAATATTCAACAGAGGGCCGAAAAAATTTACATTTGTCTCAGTGAACACATAGGCCGTATTCCTCCAATCTTTGTAGGGTAGCTCTTAAGTTCATACGGTGCTCCTCTTCATTCTTGCCAGTGACCAGGATGTCGTCAAGATAGCACTGTACGCCCAATAAGCCACTCAAGATCTGGTCCATGGCCCTCTGGAACAAAGCTGGGGCTGAAGTAATCCCAAAAGGCAAGCGACAGTATCTGTACAGCCCCTTATGTGTTACAATAGTCAACAACTCTTGAGATTCTTCTTCAACATGCATCTGTAAATACGCTTGCCTCAAATCAATCTCGCTGAATTTTGTCCCCCAGCCAAACCCATGAAGAGGTCCTCGATGCGGGGAAGGGGGTATTGTTCTGCACATAACACTGGGTTAATGGTGACCTTAAAATCTACACAAATCTGAATGGAGCCATCTTTCTTCACTATTGAGACGACTGGTGTCGCACACTGGCTGTGAATAACTGGCACTAAGGCTCCCTCCTTGACAAGTTGCTCCAAATCTGCTTCAGCCTTGGACCCTGATGGCAAATGGCACCGGTCTGGCCTTCAAACCTTTCGGTTGGCAGTCAGGTTTAATATTTAACTTTACAGTGATTCTCTTTATGCTGCCTACGTCCCCTCCGAAAACAGCAGCATGTTTCACTAGTATTGTTGCCAGGTTTATTTCTTCTTCAGTCATCTGATGCACTTCTGCCCAATTGAGTTGGATCTTCTTAATCCAAGACTTTCCCATTAAGGCTGGGTAATTGCCTTTCACGACAAACAAGACTAACCTTGTTGCCTGTCCATTGAGCTCTACTTTCAACTCAATAGTACCCAACAGGTGTACAGCCTCTCCTGTGTACGTTTTCAAAACAACTGGCGCTGGTTTAAGTGGGAGATGTATAAAGTCCTTCTCGTACACAATGTTGGAAACTAATGAAACAGCTGCACCAGTGTCCAGTTCCATGAGTACAGGTTTGTCGTCCACCAGCGGTGTCACCCAGAATTTGCGTGGGCCAGCTGTTATAGACAAAACATGAAGTGACTCTTCCTCTTCAGAATGGGTGCCGCCATAATTACCTTCTGCCTGTTCTACTGCATGTAGAATTTGCCTCTTGTTCCATCGGACCGCCTGCTCATTGTTCTCCAGTCTGCCTTTTTTGCTTGGCTCAGTCCTCGTTTGTTTGCAGGCACGTTTGATGTGTCCTTTCTTGCCACGTCGACACGGTAGTTCCTTAAACCAGCACTCTGATGCATGATGAGCCATTTTTCCACATCAGTGACATTTCCACCATCCCAGGGGCTGAGTGGTAGGTTCTTTGGATACCTTATGCATCTCTGCATTCGCCCGGATTAGTTGCATCTCCTCCGTGGCCTGTTCCATAGACACTGCAATATCAATGGCTTTCTGCAAGGTAAGCTGAGCTTCGGTTAGCAGGCATTTCGTTGTTGATCACAGTGCAGGCCACACGCTAGCCTGTCACATAGCATTTCATCCAACATGTTCTTGAAATTGCAGTGCTCCGCCAGCTCCCTGAGAGCTGCTACGAATTCTGCGATGGATTCACCTTCACCTTGATTCCAGTGATAGAACCGGTATCTCTCTGCTATTACCAATGGTTCTGGGGGAAAATGTGCTCGTAGAACTTCCACAAGATCATCATACGATTTTGCCTCGGGTTTCTCCAGATAAAGCAAATTACATAGCAAACTATAGGTCTTAGCACCTATAATGGTCAAGAAAACTGGTACCTTCTTTTCATAGCATATATCATTGGCTACCACAAAGTTTTGAAAGCGTGCTATATACAGTTTCCAAGTGGAGGTGGTAGAATCAAATTTTTCTGGAAAAGCAGTGAGTGAAGCCATGGTTGAACCGGTGAGTGGAACTATGGTTCCCTCTTGTGGTTGTTTATCTCCTGGCCCTTGGCTTCACCAAACATTAGATCTGATTTCAACTCGTCAGCCCCATCCTCCTCCAGGCACATAGCACAGGCATGCAAACAGTGAGAAAAAAAATTCATTCTTACGTAGCTCAGGATTTCCTAGGTTCACAAGATGTTATCTCATCATCCCACCTTCGTTGTCAGTGTCATGTATTAAGATTAAATAATGATCAATAGACATAACAGGTTTCAGAGTTCCCTTAGTGGGCTTTATTCAGCATGTCTGACCAGGACTGCCAGCAGACACACAGGTTTATCTAAGGACTTAACAACCCTCCCATTTATCACTATGGCAACCCCCAAAGGCCCCAGTAACCACAAGTCTTTAAAAGTACCACAGGACTCCTTGTTTGTTTTACTGAACTAGGCTAACAGAGCTACCCCTTTGGAATTTGCAGAAGTCTGCCTCCTTGAAATGCTTTAACTTTCTTGTGCTGTTTTCCCTCCTACTATTCTTTAGAATCATGAACTCTGTCATTTCATGATCACGTTCACCCAAGCTGCCTTTTACTTTCAAATTCTCAACCAGTACATCCCTTTTTGTCAAAATCAGGCCCAGAACAGCCTCTCCTAGTGACTTTCTTCACCTTCTGAAATAAAAAAATTATCTCCAATACATTCCAAGATCTTGTTTATTAATCTGTCCCCTGCTGTGTTATTTTCCTAAAAAATCTCTGGGCAGTTCTCCGTTACCACCAAGTCCTACACTTTGGATGATTTTGTTGGTTTTTTTTAAATAAAAAGTCTCATCCACTACTTCTTCTTCCTGGCTATGTGTTTTGTAATAGACTCCTACCATGATATCATCTCATTTTTACCCCTTCTATCCTTACTTTCAACAAGTCTGTCTCCTATTTCCCTCTCAACCTCAGTCCAAGCATACACATTCTGATATATAAGACAACACGTTCTGCCTTTTTTCCCCTGCTTGCCCCTCCTGAGCAAGCTGTACACTTCTATGCCAATATCCCAGTCATGTGCATTATCCCAAGTGTCTGTGATGCCAACTATGCCATAGCTGTGTTTATTAACTAGCTTTTCTAGTTCTTCCTGCTTAAACCCCATACTTCTTGTATTAGAATGCAGACATCTTAGGTAATGATTTGATTACCACCCTCTCGTCTCTTATCCTGCTAGAATGCCCATGCTCCTTTCAGATTCCAATGCTTCTCCCAGGCCTCCATGTTTTTTACATACCTGTGGGCTTTTGTCTCCTCAGGAGACTGCTTTGTTTTTGTTGTTATTGTTGACAGACATCGTTTACTTGCCACATTAGAACTTGCATAAGTTCTGCATACATAGGTCCAAATGAAGACTGGCACTGTGACAGTGCACTTAATTAGAGAGAGATCACAGGGAGGCCTCCTAATATCATGACTGCACTTATACAGGGATAGACATATTTTGGCTATCAGCACTCCAGTGAGTGTGAAAAAAATATTTAGCTAACACTGCTAACAGTACAGGAGCGCATTGCCTGTATTAAAAGCTGGCTCCTACTACACCTTCTCAAGGCATCTGGAGACAAGTCATCAGTATTCAGGGTGCCTCACTCCTACCACTTCCCAAAACACATATCATGTATTACTTGTGATTTGAAAGGTTTAGGCCCCAATCCTACCAATGCTTGACTCCTGTTGAGCAGCCTTTAAGGACAGAATTCTGTTCAGAGAAAAAATAGGCAAGGAAGAACTATTTTAATTATATTTACATTCGACACTTTTTCACAAGGCAAAAGTCAACATAAAAAAAAGAAAAAGAAAATTACCCTAAGTGCAATCTTCTGAATTTTAGTCACCTTCGCCTCTTCAGCTATGTATCGATGTGGTGGTAGTACTGTTTGCCAACCAAGTTTGCACCTCATCCTCAAAATATGCTTTATCACATCATCATTGATTGGTTCTGGTGTATAGAAGGGAGAAGAAAAATTTTTTGTAAGGAATCTTATCTTTGTAAAACATACCTAAGAAAGGTACATAATTAAGTTAAAATAAAGATCAAATAAATTCACCAGAAGGATGAATATGCACAAATTAATTTGAACTATGAAAATAACAACTGATGGTAGGTTAAAAATATTATACGGCAGATGAAAGTGTTATTATATAAACAATAAAGCTAGCATTAGAAATGCATCAACACTGAACTAATTAAAGCACAGATTCACAAGCACATCATTAACAAAATGATAACATAGAATGGAAGTTACAGGAGAACTCTCAATTAGTTCCCTAATAATAACATAGGCACTCTTCTATATTAATGTGAGGCACCCCAGAGCAGGTTAGTGAACTTCGTTGTTTATGGAGTGCTGGGACTATTAAAAGTATGTATGTACTCAGGGGCCCAAAGGGGGTCAAGCATGTCACTCTGACTTCTTCACCAGAACTGGATAGAAGTCCTGGAATGACAATAAGGCATTTCTATGCTCCTTCTCCTGATGCAGCTTTGCTGGAGATGAGGTTAGGCAGGGCTAAGCTTACTGTTACCATTGTGCTCAGCTGACATTACCAGGCTAGTGAAAGGGAACTGGCAGTTGAGACTTGAGCAAGGTGGGAAGACCTCTTCTGAAAGACCAACCTGTCTTGTCATTCATCTGTTCTCAATGAATATGAGCTCACTTTGTGAGGAGCTAGACTGCCTTCTTGCTGATTGGGATAAGCCAGCTTCAGCTCCATCTCAGTCTAGGCAACATTAAAGGGCAAGCTTTATCGATCCACAAGATAACTGTTGCCATTCTTAACTCTGTGTGGTAGAGCTCAATGCCTATAGAAGCAAACAGTGGTAGAAAGAGAGCTGCAGGAATACATAGGAGAATTACTGAAGTCCACACTATCCTATTCAGGCAACATATGGTTTTCTTAATTCCCAAGGTGAAAATACCAGACTGCCACAGAATTAGGAAGGTTATCCCTGCCAGACCCAGCAGTTGGAATTTCAGCATAAGGGTGAAGGCCCTATAGTGGGGAAAGGAGTGAGAACACAGAAGAATTTCCTTAGGGTATGCCCACACTGGAACATAAACCAAGGTCCATGGGACTCAAACCCACAGGTTTGGTGTCTGTAAACCCACACTGGAATATCCGTGCTGATGATCCTAGATTTAAAATGTATGGACCTGGGTATCACATGTCCACATTGCACTTTGTGGACCTGAGTCAAACCAGCAAGCTTCTCAGATGTAGTCACTCTATCCCTTTGTTTGTGGTGCACTGTGGGAAAATGTGACTGTCCATGCCACAGCACTTGAGAGGAAACTGTCACAGCCCACAGTCATATCCAGCTGAGCTGCCTTTTGAGTCTACATTCTCCCAGCAACCAGAGCCAGCCATATAGAGGAGATACCATTTGAAGAACTTGTCCTATTTGCATTTAAATTAAGGGAATGGAAGGAAGTCAGAACATCTGAGTTCTCCCCCTCCCCCTAAATGTGTGACTTGATCTCTGTGCCTTGGTTTATGCATCTATAAAATTAGAGCAATACTTACCTTACCTACTTTACATGGGCATTTACAACATCTTTGATGCAGTGACTGGAAACCTCCTTTTTACACACTTAGTTTCACACAAAATTTTTGGATCTGATTTTCAGATTGAATGTGTATATGATAAACAAAAAAAATGCTCTTTCCTGTAACAACTATCACTATGTTAGGATTACTCTAATTTAAGACATGTACCAAGATACGGGGAATGGAAAAGAGGGCTTAAAGACAACTGCAAGCCACTTAATCTCCCAGAAATTAAAGATCTACTAGATGTTGACATTAAAAAGGATATTTATGAAAGAGCCTACAAAATACATATGTAAGCAGAATTGATAAAGGAAATGACCTTAGAGGCCAAATTCAATATCATAGTTACTTTCACTGATCTCAGGGGCAGAGGATTCTAAGAGAGAAATTAAATGACAAAACAACTGTGATGCTTCCCAGAGGTATCCAAGGATGTAAGGCATCTTGCTGCCACCTGAATTTAGCAAGACAGAGCATTCTCTGAACTTTCTAGGAGTTAGCTTCCTTACAACACTAGCCACAAACAGCAAAAGTACTCCCCTCTCAAGCTATGTGTGCTCCACTGTCCTTAGTAGACAGTTGATAGACATACACCAACCCCCCAAGCCTTTCAAGCATCCCCATTGAGTTTCCAGGGCATGATCCACAGAACATTCACAGAAATCACAGATTCTTAATCCCCAAAGGAACAGTATACCAATTTGCTAGTTCTACCTCAGGATCATCACTCTGCTCGAAACAGAGTGAAAGCAGGAATAAATTTGTTATCAAAGAACAGAATTTCAAATGATAGTAAGAAAGAATATTGGAAACAAATAGTTACATATTGCACAAAATCATAACTCACGAGACATTGCCATCTCTTTACCCAAACTTCTTAAGATATCTTATACAAACTTCTTTTCCCAGCATTTTCAACAAGGATAGTTAAGATCTCCCTCTCAGAAGATCAAACCCACTGGCAGCTTGTCTTTACAGATTAAGGTATGCCTGGTGAAGATACATACTCCAAGTCATACCCCCAGAAGTTCTCTAGCTTCACTTATAAACAGGTTAATATCAGATATTTTTTCCTGCAGCACCAACCATCTATTCACCAGCATTTGACCCTATATAAAATAGACTTATTTTTAAGATACAAAATATACAGAGGTCAATCAGGGAGGCAAATGTCTCCCACCTCCTGTCTGGAGACATCTGTTTTAACTACCTCTGAGTGATTTGTCCTTAATTACAAGGCCTTAGGAAGGAAATGTTACTTACATTACAGTAACTTGAGTTCTTTCAGATATTTTGTCCCCCAAAATATGTCCAGTTACTGTGAGGTAAGTAAACCTCTCCTCCTTCATGTATATGTCTCTATAGGTATTCCGCTGTAACACTGAATAAGTAACTCAATGAAAAAGTGTTAGTCTGTTGTACAGCAAAAAACAACGAAAGTCCTGTGGCATTTTATAGACTAACAGATTTTCTTCGGCATAAGCTTTCGTGGACTATCACCCACTTCGTCAGATGGGAATGTAATGCTTGAGAAAAGTACAGATAGAAAACTAAGTTACAGTCCTAAAAATTTATCAATAGAGCTACAGATCTAGACTGAGCTGTAGGGGAATATGCTATGACTCTGTGAGGGGCTGAATCCCAGCAGATTAATAACAGTTTAACGCACCTCAAAATTCAGTTTGATCATCTTTCTATGGAAATAGGCTTTACCTTCATCATCTCTGCAAATGATACTAAGAGAGGCCTGGAAGGTTTTAGTCCTGTCAAGGTAGAGAGCAAGGGCCCTTCTAGCATGCAGTATATGTAGCCTAGTCTCCATTATGGAGACATAAGGTTTGGGGTAGAACATCAGGAGGCAATTTCCGTATAAATACGGCATTCCAAAGAGAACTTCAGGAGGAAGCAAGGAAGAAGACACAGCATAACTTTGTCTTTATAACAGGTGACATATGGTAGACTAGCCATAAGGGACTGAGCTTTTCCATTTATCTAACTGATGTGATAGCTATGAGGAATGAGGTCTTGAGGAAGAGGAGGATCAGAGATCACATAGCATTTATTTCAAGAGGAGGTTCCTTAGAGCACTAAAAACCAAACTGAGGTCCCACTGGGAAGTCAGCTTCCATACAGGGGGAAACAAATGGTTAAACCCTTTCGGAATCTAGCTGTAGTAGGATGGGCAAAGACTGAGATGCCTTAGAGAAATGGAAGGTTGAGACAGTGGTCAGCTGTATTTTAATCAAGATCACTAATAGATCATGTGTCTTTAAATCCAATAGGTAGTCAAAGGTCTTCAAAAGTGGAACCTGCCAGGCCCAAGAAGAAGAAAAAGGGCACCAGGAATTTCCATTTCTGAATTTAAGTTTTGTGGTTACTGTGTTTCCACTAGACAGGAGAACTGACTGGACTCTGGCCAAACAGGTTAGCTGCATGCTCGAGAACCATCTAGGAACTATGCTCTAAAGTTCAAAGAGGAGGGGGTGAATGATCTGCAAGTTCAGTGACAGGAGACCCCCTCCTGAGAAGAAGTCAGAGAGGTTTTGCCACAGAGAGGTGAAGGAGGTTTGAGTACCACACTTGTCTTGGCTACACGCTCTTTCCTGATGTAATCTGAATAAATCTGGAGGATAAGAGGCAGAGGTGGATAAGCATAGAATAGGGCAGGAGGCCACTGTATAATCAGGGCACCTCCCAACAAGTTGTGTCCATATCTTACTCTGAAAAAAGCAGCATTTCCTGTTCCTCAAAGTGACAAAGAGGTCAACTTCTGGGGAACTCTAGTTCTAGCAGATGCTCTGGAGGACTGCATTGCTGAGCTATCATTCATGATGCTGAGGAAGCATCTGCAACTGTATTCTAAAGACCTCGAAGATACAAATTTCAGCATGGGAATACACAGTTCCACAACCTTTAGCAACTTTGCCTATAAGGACTGGGATCTTGCTCCACTCTGTCAGTATAGTATTAGCCTGGCAGAGTGTTTCCAAGTATATCTTACATCTCTTGGTTCCAAAATGTTCATATGAAGCACAGTCTCTTTTGTGTACTACTGCCCTGGACTGTGTCCCCTTGTAGGAGAGCTTTCCATGCCAAAGGAATCTTTGATGGAGGAAGGTCAGAGAATAGGGTGCCCACATAAAATTCAACTGGCTGCTTCTAACACCTGAGAGACTCCAGAACTTTGGAAGTAACATAATAAATCTGGAGACGCTGTGTATTTTTGAAGCATACAAAGATCCTAACCATGTCTGAAGGCACCTGAGGTGAGGTCTCATGTAAGTTGTGACAAACAAGGAGGCTGACAAATGCTTCAAGGGCTGTAGGCAGGATCTTACACATGTTGGTAGGCTGTGTTGTATTGTCAAGATTAGACTGAACAGATTGGAAAACCTCTCTTTGGGGAGTTAAGACTCTTGTGGCTAATGAATCTTAGAGAGATTCCAACCAAGTTATTCTCTCATATAGACTTCTTTTGATTGATGTGAAGGCCCAGAGACTGAAATAGCCACTGTAGTCTTGGCTGTTGTCAACAAGTCCACTGCAGCTGATCGACTCTTAAGGAAGTATGGGAATGCTATGCCCTATTAATATAAGTGGGCTATCATTGCTGAGAGAAGCTCTATAAAGACCTCTGTGCTGAAGACAGCTGAAGGGAAGGTTTCAGCAATGGCAGTATTCTGAACCTATTCTGAATCACGGAAAATAGTTGTAGGATGGATGGGCGTCTACATAAAAGTAGATGTCCTGGAGGTCAAAGGTGACAAACAAATCTCCCAGATCTAGGAAATAAATTATAGTGGCTAATGTTATCATCTTGAAATGCCAAGAAAGATTATAGGTGCTCAAATTTCCCAGATCAACAATCGATCAACATCCTCCACTTCTTCTGGAAATTAGGAAATAGCTGGAATAAAAGCTGCTTCTGATGAACTCTGGGGGAACCTGTTCAATCAACCCGCAAGAGTAGGAGAGACTGGACCTGTGTTCCCTCTAAGCTGTGCAGGTGTGTGGCCATGCAGCGGCTGCCGCACACCGACGCAGATATCACAGACCCCCCACACAGCAGAGGTTAAAGTAAGCCAGGGCTGCAGGGGGAGGAGAAAAGGGACCAGGGGCGGGGAGGAGAGCTGGGGCTGGTGAGCGGGGATCAGAAAGGGGACTGGCAGTGGAGAGGAGAGCTGGGGCTGAGGGAGCGGCAGGAGAAAGGGGACCAGTGGCAGGGAGCCGGGGCTTCATGGGTGGGCAGTGGTGGTTAGCTAGGGTGGCTGGGGAGAGCATTGGAGTTGACAGCAGAGGAATGTGGGCCAAGCAGCAAACTTACTTAAAAAGAATGTAAATGCTAAAAAGTTTAAGTAAAAGCTCAGCAACTCTTAGCTTCATGCATTTGCACTTTTAAAAGTGATGATAAGTGATGGTGCTGAATGCTGATATTGTCTGGAAACATTAGCTGTTAAGTTTCCAGTAAAAAGTGAAGTGCAGCCAATTGCCCAGCTGAGGCTTAGAGTAATGGCCAGAAACATACACAATTCTTCCACTGACCAGCTATTAAGGCTTAAGGGGATTCAGAACACAAAGTGGTCATTTCTTCCACTCTGGTGAAATGCTATTGTTTATTTCCTAGTTCATTCTGTGATGTTGCTAGGCCTTGCACAACATTTGTGATATTGAGGAATACTGCATTCTGGGATGCTTTCTGCTAACTTGGAAGGATTCTTTTTACTGAAATTGGTTGACATTTTATGAAATTTGATTTTTTTGTTGTTGTTCCATGAAATTTTATATGCTGGAAATGTGGTTGCTCTGATGATGCAGCTTTGTAATCTGTTGTGACACATTATTTCATTTGCAGGATTGTATTATGAGGTTTGAAAGGAAAGGGATTATGAATAATAAAAGAATAAGGACAAGTGGATGGTAGCTTCAGTGAAAGATGAGTTGGGTAATAAAAAGCAGTACATATCTGGTACACTAAAAACATTCTTAGACATTGTCACTTATACACTGACAGATGATAAGTTCACATTCCTGGCCCAGCTGGTTGATGTGTGTGTGGCACATTTCAAGCACCTAGTGCAGATGCTGAGTGAGGCTTCAGTCTAATGAACAATATAAAGAGTCTCGTAAAAGGTTGGAAGTTTCTCATCTAGACATGCTAATGCACATCAAATCACATCTAACTGCTGGATTCAAGGTTGACCTTGACTCTATATATGTATTCTAAAAATATGACAACAACAGGTGACAAAAACTGTGAGGTGTAGATGACGGTAGAGGCTAGATAGGCTGCAAGTGTCATCGTCTCACATTTGTTTAGTAAATTAATAACACTACAGTATTTCAGTTTAACGTTTTTATTAAAGTTTGAACGAAAAGACAACATCTATGCATTTCTTTTGAATTAAGGTACTTAGGCTTGCTGATGCTTCCGGCACCAAAAAACTGTTGTGCATGCGGTGTCATGCCTCACAAATTGCCGCTCAACGAGTACCATAACTTGTTCAGCTTAGAGGGAATACTGGACTGGATCCCCTGTTTCAAGAGATTTTTGTGAGAGAAGTCCTTGAAGAGGGATGGGAAAGGGGGATGGAATGGGTGAGAGTTGAAGTTTATGGAACACCTCACATCAGTGACCTCTAAACACTGCCATCCTTGGGGGGGGGGGAGGAGCACTAGTGGGGTAACCGCCCCGGCCCTGCGACTCCACAGCCACCCCCTACTGCCACACTGCCCCCATTGTCTTTGGCAGCAAGCCAAAGGCAAGAAGCGGGGCAGGAGCATGGAGCCTGGCCTCTGAGCCAGCCAACCCTACCCCTCCCAGCACAGGGGGCCCCTCACAGGCCAGTTGGCCCTCCCTCACCCACCCTCCAGGGACAGCCCTGCCTCTAAAACCCATCTGTAAGGTAATTTGTTCCCAGACAGGAAAAAAGCAGAACAGTCAGTCCTCAAATATAGGTTGGATGGAGTCACTCATCACAGGTTCCAGAAGGGTAGGCTGCTTCAAGCACTCAAGCAAGGAATTGTTTCTTAAAAGGACCTGCAGATGACACTGCTGTGGAGGCCCTTCTTTTGGGGCCTAGATCTCCTTTTCTGAAAGTCAGAGGGTTTGAAAAAAGCCTATAGGTAAGTGTATTGGAACAGCCTAGATTGCAATGAGTCATGAAACCTACTAAGCCATCTTTGTTGCAGGGATAAAAATCCCCAGCAATTGCAAGGTAGCTCTCAAGTCCCTCAGCAACTGGAAGGAGTAATCTGTGTCAGAACTGAATAGTTCAGGTCCCTCAAAGGTAAGGTCTTTGACATATTATGTACCTCCCAAGAAATTGGAAACTCTCTGCAAGACTATGGCTAGTGATCAAGAAGCTGTATGCATGGCATCTAGGGCAAGTTGGAGGGAGGGTCTTACCTATCAGTTGACCCTCTGAATTGAGAGCTTGAAATTGTTCCCACTGACCAATGGCAGCTGTTGAATAAAGAGAATTAACTTAGTGTATGTATTGTAGCCTTACTTCACATAGAGGAACAACAAGGTGTAGCTTTTCTTGAACAGGAGATCTAACCACTTGGACTCATCATAAGGCAAAAGCCTGAAATGGTAATGTCTATTTCTTTCATCTGTCACATCCACAACCAAAGATTTGGGAGTAGGGTACAACAACAAAAATTGTTCCACACCCTTAAAGGGGATACAATACTTATTTTGTCTGCTCACTTACAGATGGGTTAGATTAAAAAAAAACAAGGAGTCTACTGGTACTTTTAAAGACTAACAAATGTATTTATTGAGATAGAAGCAGGTGTTTGCCAGAGGTTGTGAGCAGGTAGATACCAAGGCCTCACTGATTGAAAGAGTAATTTTCCCTTGAAGGGCAATATTCAAAATGTGCCTAAAGAGTATTAAAAGTCCTGAATCTCCTCTAATGGAATCAGGAGAGATTCTGCCAGGCATTCCATGCCAGCTTGAAAGCAACAAAACTGTCAGTGTAAGAGAAGGGAGGGAGGAGACATCACTGCTTCATTCAGAGATTAAACGGATTCAGCTGTTGGGGGCACAGTTCTCTCCAACTGGGAACGCTGACTGTCTACCTGTGCTGAGAGTGTATAAGGTACCGAAGGAAGATGATGAGGTACCAGACAGCAATCCTGAAGTATCAAAGGTGTCTGAAAATGCTGTAATAACAGTGTCCACTCGGTTTTCTTGATTGTTGGAGCCCTGTAAAACCGCTCTCCAAAGTGACCTAGGGGGTCCAGAAGGCCCACGAGGATAGGAGGGTGGATAAGGAAACATTCCCCATGAGTATTCATAACAACCTGACCCTAGAATGCCTGGTAACATCCAAGGGGCTTTATCCAAATGCTGGGTGGGATGTAGAAGAGGAGCCCTGTACTGAGACTTCTCAGTCTGAAGAAGGCTCATTCTTTGAGCTGAATGATAGTGCCATATGCTGGATGTCCAGTCCAGTCCCAATCCATATTCTACATCAGCAGCTCTCAACCACTACGTCGGGACCCCTTACTGTGTCACCACACAGTAGTAAGTGTGTCATGGAGAGCTGGGAAGGTAGCTGAATTTGGCCAGGAGGGGTGGGCTGGTGTGTCCTGAGCATCACAATATGTCACCAAGTAGGTCACAATCTGCAGAAGGCTCTAGACAGAAGCAAGGTAGAGCATTATAATGGAGAATCCAATATGTCAGGAATAAATCAGATCCTCGGGAGAAAGGTATCTGGAAAATACTGGAGAGCTTGATTTCCAGGAGATTGAGATGGTATTGGAGCTCGCTGATGCCGGGATGGTAAGTGTAGTACCAGCAAGGCTGGCAGAAGAGCCTGTCTAACCTCATAAGACTGAAGTGACAGTACTAGAATGTGCAGAGAAGGCCTGTGTCTATACACTGCTTCTTATGGGGTCAGTGGCTCAGTACTAGGTTCAGATGGCACCTCAGATGTACTTGTTATGGCAGTAATTCTCAACCGTTTGTAGGTCACGAAATGCATGGTGGCGTGTGTGACCTTACAGAACACACCAGCCCCCTCCCACCACCAAATCCAGCCACCCTACCAGGAAGTTGCTGACACGCTCTAGTGGCAGGCAAGCGACGTGATAGGCTGAAAGCTGCTTACACTCCAGTTGCAAGGTAGAAAGTTAAATGTAAATTTTTCTACCTGGCAACTGGAGTGTCATTAACATTCAGCCTATCACATTGCTTTCCTGAATGTCATGCTTCAGGCAACTGATGTGATAGACCAAACATTGCCTGCTGACACTTCTGTTGCCAAGTAAAAAATTAAGTGGAGCGTGAGCATTACAACTGCTCCGCTTTACTTGATAGGCAGAAACAAACTGGGTGGACCTGCTCTCAAAGTGGGGGGTGAGGAGTGGGGCAACCCACCTAGGCCCACTCATGGCTACACCACTGTCCCGTGGGCAGCTGCTGCTGCTCTTCACAACACACCACTGTGTTGCAACACAGTAATGTGCCACAACACAGCAGTTCAGAACCACTGTGTTCTGGGAAATGAGTCCTTTTAAGGATAAGTTTTATGGGGTGATTTATCCCACTCCGTGAATTCTCTGGAAGGAGAAAGAGGCTTCTTCTTTGAAGATCTAGTCTCTGATGGTACTACCACCATCAGGGCAGCCTGGAAAGTTGATGTTAATTAACATCATGGAGAAAGAATCAGGAGACTCCACTGGAGCTAGAGAATGCTCCATTAGACGGCATTTCAGTCTAGTTTCCATTATCTTTTCAAGCCCTGCACTTAAATCCAATAAAGACCTTACACTTTGACAAAACATACGTGTCTCAGAGGCAGTTCGAATTCCCACTGCTATGGTTAAAAGATCTGTGGCAGGTCTAACAGGTCAAACTCCAGGACCTTCTGCATATCCCAGAGATAGGGGCTGTGGCAAAGTCAGGCCAGATGGCTTTAGAAGGGTAATTGAAGGCAGGTTTGTCAGCCCTAGAATGCTGAAAGCACTATTCCCAGCAGGCAAAGGAGAAACAGCTGTGGGGCAATTAGGGACACCTGGGCCTTGTTAAGGGCTGTTCCTGGCCCAAATAAAAGCCCCACCTCCACCAGCTCAGGTGTGGGGAGTTGAGAGGAAAGGAAAGGAAAGGAAAGGAAAGGAAAGGAAAGGAAAGGAAAGGAAGCGAAGCAGAGAGGAAGCGAAGCAGAGCCGAACAGAACAACACCAGAGCAACATCAGAAAAAGCTTAGAGGAAGGGAAGGAGACTAGGCAAGGCCTGGGAGGCTTGCCTCGTCCACTGCAGCAGGGGCAGCAGAATACTTCCCTTCTACAAGGGCTGAGTCCAGGGCAGTGAAGCCACGGCCCTGACAGGAGAAGCGGGCTTGCCAGGGAGTCTGACTTACCATAGGCCCTACTACGCCAGGGGATTGGACATTAGGTGGCACGAGTTGGAGAGTACTCTGCCACAGGGCCAAAGTAGTAAAGAAGTGCTGGGTAACCCTCCTTCTGAATATCTACACAAACAAACAAAATAAGCCATACCAACTAGCAATACAAAATAATAAAATTTGGAATAATGGCAATACTAAGCAAGGCAGGAAGCCCAAACATACACTCGCTCTATTTCAAGCCACAGTTTGTTGAAAAAGAACTGATTGGCAGCAAGTTGGTGCCTTCCTATGTGCTCTCCTTAGAGGGAACAAGGTTCTGTTCAGTACAGGAACAGGACAATTGACGCTGCTTTGCATTCTTTAGTCAAAGGTCCATGTGCATCCTACAGTGGAGCATCCAAAGGGACAAATGCTCAAAGAATGTAATTTTCAGTATGCATTCATAATGCTTTATTGATTACCTGCAAACACATTTAACAGTGATAGTAATAGCCAGTGACATACATGTTTTCAGTAAAGACCTTACATAACCCCTGTTTGGTGAATCCAGGGGATCCCTGTAACACTATGTACCCCTATGCCCTCTGTCAGTGGGTATCAATAGGTCCTTGGATCACAACTATTCTCCAAACACCACAAAATAACACAAAAGACTTGAATGTTTTTTTAAAAAGTCTTTTATCTTAGAAGGAAGATCAGGATTTTACCTTAGCAAAATTAAATATAAAACAATAAAAGAAAATACCTATCTTTTGTAGGAATCTGAACCTTTGTAGGAAGAAACAGAGAAATATCAGTTGAAGCCATAATTCTCTTTTGAGGTATTTCAAATCTCAAAAATAACACTGAATTAATGCAATATTTTGCATTTACTTTTCTTGAGTTTTAAAAAACATGTTAAATTGCATTTATTAGATTACTGTAGCGCATAGGGCTAGCTTGCTTTTATTATATTCACTGCTTTCCATTATATTCAACAGTAATGCAAGGAACCTACAGGCCTGTATACTGTAAGATATTAGCTTCAGCAAGTTAGCATAAGGCTTGAGATATATGAACTTAGAATAGATAAACTTTAAACAGATAAATGACCCAACAGAAAACCCCAAGTATTGGGGAGTTGAAAATAGAGAGTTTTAAGAATTTGTAACCACAGGTACATGATCCGAGGGTCATGGCAACAAATTGACATATGTAACAGGTACATAAGCTATACCCACCAATACTAACGACAAGAGGGCCATAGTAATAAATTAGTTGAGATCACTGATATAATAACCTATAAGAAAACACACTCCAACTTTAGTAAGGTGAGGAAATACAAATAAGGAAAAAGGAAAAATTCTCTACTGAATATAGAACAAACATTGTAGTGTCAGTGTATCATCGAAGTTACATCCCAGCCTCGGTGCAATAGGAGAGGACGGTATAGTCCTTGGAAAGTACCAAAATGATAGCCACTAGAGATGAGAGGGAAGATGATGGTGATGAGGAAGATGATGGCTACCATTTTAGGTTGTTCTACAAATATATTGTCAGCATATGGATGCACATTCTATAGTATCTCTATCTACCTTATGGAGTAGACTGTGCTAAATGTATTAATAAACTATTTGTAATTATAGAAGAATTACTACAGTGTGAATGTTGTAACTGTGCACATTGAGGTTCTCAACTATAGAATAATTTGAATAATTCTGGGCCTGATCTTTGGATAAGAACCTGTCAACCCACAAAGAGATATCTGGGGATTTTTAAGTAATCAATATAATCTATAGATCATGCTACACTACCCATTTAATTCAAATTTCACATGCACTGGAGTTGTACACCACACCCTACATGAAAAGAATGGTTACCTATCATGACAGGGTCAGTTTGGGTGGCCTGTAGAGAGTACTAGGAGGCCAATATATCAGCCCCAGGCTCAGTGAGTCCCTGTAGTTGAGCAGGGGGTTACTAATCAAGGCCCTGCCCAGGACTTATTAAAAAGCTTCCTCTCCAGAGACAGGGTGTGGCTGGCGTGTGAGAGTGAGGAGAGCTACCAGAGCATGTGTGAGAGCAGACAGATTTAAGAGAAGGAGCAGAACACTGGTCAGCGAGAGCCCTGCAGATACAAAGTCTAAGGGAAGGAAAAGTCCCTGCCCGAAGAGGGCAACGGACCTTTCCCAGGCCTGGAGGCCCGAGGAAAACAGACCCTGTCAGAAGGGGAAGGTTTAACTGGGCTCTACCACACCTAGTGGGACTGTCAGAGACCAAGGGCTTTCCCTGGCAAGGAAGCCAGGAAGGGCCCCTGACTGAACAGGGTCCAGACATTACTTCAAAGGGGCAAAGGGAAGTAAAGTAAGGTTGCTCACCTTGGTGTAGTAACTGGAGTTCTCCAAGATGTGTGTCCCTGTGGATGCTCCAGAGTTGGTGTGCGTGCATTCCCATGCCACAGATCAGAGAAATTTCCAGCAGTGCTGTCGGGGCCACCCAAAGCACTTGTCACACGGCGGTTTTGTTACCCTTTTTGCAGTTGCGCAGCCCGACTCCCCCCTCCATTCCTTCTCTATCCAGAAGCGGAAAGGTAAACTCCAAAGGAGAGAGGGTTGTGGAGCACCCACGGGGGGACACATCTCAGAGAACTCCAGTTACTACACCTAGGTGAGCAACCTTCCTTTCTTCTCCGAGTAGTGTCCCCATGGGGACTCCACAGTTGGTGACTCCCAAGTTGTGCTCCCTAGGTGGTCGGAGGGGCTTCGGAGGAGTCAATTTGTAATGTTGATAATACTTCTATTTCAAGAGCGGCACTGGTTCTCGAGGTTTGGTCAATGGCATAGTGTTTTATGAAGGTATGTGGGGATGCCCATGTTGCTGCCTTGTATATTTCAGTCATAGGTACGTTCTTAAGAAAGGACGTGGTACTGGATACAGCTCTTGTTGAATGGGACTTGATATGTTCTGGGTGCTGAACCCCAGATATCTGATGATAAGTGTGTATGCAGTTTGATATCAGTTTTAATAATCTCTGTCTAGAGATTGGCATGCCTTTGTTTCTCCGCTATTTATACAAAGAGTCTAGGAGTGGATCTAAATTCCTTTGTTCTCTCCACGTAAAACGCCAACGGCCGTTGGATGTTGAGGGTGAGGAGTAGAGTGTCTTGTTGGTTTCTATGAAGTTTAGGTAAGAATACAGGTAAGTGAATTGTTTGATTTGTGTGGAAGGGAGTGGATACTTTTGGTATAAATATGGGGTGAGGTCTCAGGGAGACTTTGCCCTTATGGAATATAGTGTATGGCGGGTCAGCCATGAGGGCAGATAACTCGCTCATCCGTCGAGCAGAAGTGATTGCTATTAAGATGGCCACCTTCATCATCATGTGACTAGGAGAGCATGTAGCTAAGGGTTCAAAAGGTGGTCTCGTTAGTGCCTTTAGAAAGAGGAGTAAAACCCAGGCATGGGTGAGGCAGCAGACCTCTGGATATAGGTTTCTTATTCCTGTTATAAAACGTCTGATGATAGGATGAGCAAAGATAGAGGTATCCTCTATGTGGGTGTGGAAGGTAGCAATGGACGCTAGGTGGACTTCTAGTGACCTTAAGGATAGTCCTGTTTCTTTCGGATGGAGTAGATAATCGAGTATGGTGTGAATGGGTGCAGAGCTTGTGTCGATCTTGGGTTTGGAACTCCAGCTGGTAACTCTCTGCCATTTCTGAAAATAAGTCTTTCGTGTTGATGGCTTTCTACTATGTAGAAGAACATGTTTTACTGGGCCGGAGCATAATAGTTCTTCTTTCTGGAACCAGAGAAGATCCAGGCTGTGAGATGTAGTTGTTTTAAGTTCGGGTGAAGGGTTTTCCCTGTGTTCTGGGATAACAAGTCACATCATAGTGGGAGCATGATTGGTGTCTTGGAGGTCATTTGTATTATTAGGGAGTACCATGGCTGTCTCCGCCACTGGGGGGCTATCATTATTCTCATCGCCCCCTCTTCTCAGATTTTTATGAGGGTCTTGTGAATTAGAAGTATTGGAAGAAAGGCACATGACAGTTTGTGGTTCCATGGTATGAGGAAGACATCTCCTTTTGAGTTCTTGCGCAGACCAGCCCTTGAGCAAAAGGATGGGCATTTGCGGTTGTGGTATGTAGCAAATAGATCTATAGACGGGTATCCCCATAGAGTGAATATGGAGTTGAGGATGGAATCATGCAGTTCCCATTTGTGATTGTGGGTAAACGTTCTGCTGAGGGAATCTGCTATAGTGTTCTGGATCCCTGGAAGGTAGGAAGCAGATATTATAATGTTGTTTTTGAGGCACCAGTTCCATAATTTTATCGCTTCTATGCACAGAGAATTGGACCAAGCTCCCTCTGTCTGTTTATATAAAACATGCATGTGGTGTTGTCTGTCTTAATTTTTACATGTTTGTGTACTATGTGGTATTGAAAGTGGGCACATGCTTTGCATACCACCTGAAGCTCCAGAAGATTTATGTGGAGGAGGGACTCTTGGTGATTCCATTTTCCCTGGATCATCTGATGTTCCATATGTGCTCCCCAAACTATGAGGGATGCATCTGTTGCTATTACAATTCAGGGAGGTTGTTGTCTGAAGGGTATTCCTTCTTTCATATTGTGAGGTGTTATCCACCACTGTAAGGATTGCATTCTCTCTGCTGGTAGAGATATTATTTTGTGAACACTGTGTTTGTTTGGTTTGTAGAATTTCGCGAGGCATAACTGTAGTGGACACGTGAAGTTTTGCATTTTTCACAATAAATGTTGTAGAGGCCATGTGGCCTAGAAGCTGAAGGCAAGGTAGAACGCTCACTGTAGGGGAGGTTTGCAGGGTTTTTGTTAGGTTCACTATGTTTTGAAACTTGTGGTCTGGTAGGAAGGCCTTTGCCTGAAGAGAGTCTAGTCGAGCCCCTATAAATTCTATTATCTGGTTGGGAATCAGAGTCAACTTTTTGTATTTATCAGGAGGCCAAGGTTCCGGAATAAGTTCATAGTGGTTTGTACTGCTTGAGATGTTTGCGACAGGTCTGATGACTTTATGAGACAGTCGTCAAGATATGGGAATATCATTATACCTTGTTTTCATAGGTGAGCAGCAACCACTGCCAATACTTTGGAGAAGACTCTGGGGGCAGTTGAGAGTCCCAATAGCAGGACCACATATTGGTAATAGTCTTTTCTGACTGTGAAACTCAGAAATTTTCGGTGGACTAGATGGATGGAGATATGAAAGTATGCTTGTTAGAGGTTGAGGGCCATGAACCAGTCATTTTGTTCTTAGGCGGGAGTTATCGTTGCTAGCGTTACCATTTTGAATTTTTGTGGTTTTACATATTTAGTCTCTATAAGTCAAGGATTGGTCTCCAGCCTCCAGTTTTCTTCTGTCTGAGGAAGTAAGGAGAGTACATTCTTTTCCCCCTGTGTGGTTGGGCACTCTTTCTATAGCGCCTATTTGGAGTAGGTATTGTGTCTCCTGTTGTTTGTGAATTGTGTCCCTGAAGAGGGACGGGGAAGGGTAGTGGAATTTCGGTTTTGATGTGAATGGGATAACATATCCTGACTTGATGACCTTCAGAACCACTTGTCCATTGTTATGTGGGCCCAGGCTTGGTAGAAAGGTAGGAGACAATGTTGGTAATAGCCTGTTCTTATTGCCTCTGGATGTGGTATGATGTTCAGCGTGACCTCAACCGAATTTTCAAAATTGCTGTTTGGGTGGGGGATTTTGTGTGAGGGGTTTGGTTGGGTGGTTGTCTTCTACATTGTGGTTTTTGAAGTTGTCCTGTCTTCTGCTTTGTTGCTGATATTGGTACTGTGACAAGTATCACGGGTTGTAAGGTTGGTACCTGAATGGTCTTCATCTTGTGGCCAGTGTATAAATGCCAAACATGTGGAGTGTTGCTCTAGAATCTTTCAAGGTATGCATGACCTCGTCAGTGTTCTCTGCAAATAGCTTCTTTTTATCAAATGGAAGATCTTCTACTGTAAATGAAGAGGCTTCGGAAGGTCTTCTCAGTGAAGCAAGGAAGCTTTACGTATTACGACCCCAGTGGCGATGAGTATCTGCCACGTCCTATGCTGCTTGGAGGGCCTTTCTGGAGATTAATTGCCCTTCTTTGATGATTGCATGAAACTGATGTTGTTTTTCATTTGGAATAAATTCAATAAAATCTGCTAATTTCAGGTAGTTGTCGTGATCATAGTTAGCCAATAGGGCTGAATAATTTGATACCCTAAGTTGTAAAGTGGATGACATGTATACCTTCCTGCCCAATGGGTTCAGTTTTTTTATCTTCCTTGTCGTGTGGCGCTGATCTGTTATAGAATTATTTATTTCTGTGATTAGCTGACTCCACGACAAGGGAGTTGGAGGATGGATGGGTGAAAACATATTCTAAATTTTGAAGTGGGACATGATCTTTTTTGTCAGCCCTTTTGCTGGTAGGAGGGATTGATGCTAGTGTCTGCCATATATTATTAGCGGGCTCCAGTATTGCCTCATCCATTGGTAAAGCTATGCATGAAGATAATTTTATTTGTAAGATTCGCAGCAGTTTATGTTGTGATTCTGGGACATCCTGCATAGCGAGCTCTTGAGACTCTGCCACCGTCTTAAACAGACTCTGAAATTGTTTAAAATCATCAGCTGTAGAGGGAACTATATGTACTATGGCTTCATGTGGTGAAGAAAAGGAGTTATGAATGGGGGAGTCTTCCTCTGGCTGATCCAGTTGCTGCACAGTTTTAGGTAAGTCTGGTTTCTGAGAGGGTTGTTTTGGGTTTCTGTATGCTCTTGATGTTGATGGGCCACTCGCTGTTGAATACCTGGACCAAGAATCCTAGTCGTACCATTGTGGCGGGTAGTCAGAGGGCGGTCCGTATAATGGTGGAGGGTACCATGGGTATGGTGGCCTATTAGCATGTCTGCGGTTCTTTTGTGTTTGTCTGCGAGGGGACCTGGGTTTGGGAGAGGAGGCAAGGTGTGGTATTTTGCCTTCCTCTTCTTCGCTAGAGAAGGGGATAGGTGAGATTGACCCTTCTCTAGATATGCCAGGAGAGCCCTCTGTGCCGTGGAACTGAGAGGATGGGGGAGATCTAGTCGGTTCCTCTGCCTTGGAGTCAATGTATTTCTTCTTCTGTGAATGTTTTCTCATGGTGGGTTCTGTCGGTGCCATATCTGTTTCCTCTGTACAGGTTGGTGGAGAGATCGCAGTGGTTATAGTTGTCAAGGCACTGGACGGATCCAAGGACGGTACCGTTTGCACAATGGTTGGTGGTTCAGCATCTCAGCTTGGCGTCGACGCCAAAGGGAGAGTAGCCGGTGCCGTGGTTGGTGCCGACAGCTCCGTTGGCTTTTGAGGTCTCAGTGCCAATGGCCAGGCTTGGTGAAACAGTGCCGGCTTGTCCTTGTGTTTAGGATTGGTGCTGGATGAAAATGTTTGACCATTTTCTCGGTCTGTATGCTGAAGGGACCTATAGCCTCCGTATAACGTTTGCGTTTCTGAGAAGGGGTTGGCAATCTCCTTTTGTCTGAAGTCACCAGTAGATTAGTTGGATTAGATGCTGAAGCAGCTTTCCCTTGACCTGGGTCCGATGCCGGTCTAAGGGATTTCTCCATGAGGAACAGCTTCAATCACAGTGCCCGGTGCCATCTGGCTCTTGCGCTCATATTTTTGCAGTGGGAACATTTGGTGGAAATATGTTCCTCATCGAGGCATTTTATACATAAAGGGTGGCCATCCGATGCATGTATGGCGTCGCAATAAAGTTCACAGCATTTGAAGTCTGTGGAGCCAGGCATAATGAATAACAAAACATTTTTTAAACTGGATTAAAGTGGAAAGAGAAAGAAAAGGGATGAGGTAAGATGGCCTGGGGAAATGGTTTGAAAGATTTTGTTAGGATGAGCTGAGGAGAACAGCTGGACTCCGTCCGTGGCTATGGACGATTGAAAAGGAACTGATGGGGGAGTCGGGCCGCATGACCTCAAAGGACACCAAAACTGCCGCGAGACAAGCGCTTTGCACTCGCATGGCCCCAACAAGCACGGCTGGAAATTTCTTTGATCTGTGGCGGAGGGGTGTGTGCACACCAACTGTGGAACACCTGCAGGGACACTATTTGGAAGAGAACCAGGGAATCTTGAATGTTCCCTGAAGCAGCAGAGTGAGGCTGCAACTTGTAGGGTTCTTGGGTTGGGACCCAGAGTCAAGGGTAGGACCAGCCCCTCCTCACCTCTACCGGCCAGCCACTGGAAGGACAAGACCCCCAACAAAAGGGCAAGGGCCTGTAAGAACACTAGGGAGTGAAGCAGTTTTCTGACCCACTGCTAGAGGGAAGCATGGGACACACCGAGGTAGAGAAGGAGCTGTGTCACAATACTTTGTACTCTAGGGGGAGTTTTTCAAGTTATGTGGTCCCTATGTGTATTCCACTACAGGTGTGCATGCGCTCCATGAGCTTGAGACCAGAAGATTTTCCATGAGCCGTGCCCTATGGGATGGTACCTGTTCTCTTCTCTTACTTGGTGCTTTCAACAGAGGGTATAAGAAGTAATGTGGACCAGTCAACTCTCTTGTTCCTTCTTTACCACAATAAGAATCAGAAGGAGAAGTGAAGGAAAATGTGAGTGATGGAAAACACAAAGGCACATATCCCACAGAACTGCAGTTACTATACAAAGTAAGCAACCATTCTTTCTTTGAGCCATGGTCCCTATGCCTATTCCACTTGAGGGAGCATTACCCAAATCCATGTGTCCACAGGAAGGACTGGAATCTGCACTCCCTGGATGTACTATGAGTAGGGCCCTACCAAATTCTTAGTACATTTTGGCCAATTTCACAGTCACAAGATTTTTAAAATAGTCAGTTTCACAGTTTCAGATGTTTATGTCTGAAATATCACGGTATTGTAACTGTGGGCGTTCTGACTCAAAATGAAGTGCAGGGGGTCATAAAGCCATATAAGAGGGTATCTCAGGACTAACACCATTATGTCTTTGCAGCTGCTGGTGGGCCTTCAGAGTTGGGCAGCACACAGTTTTAAATGCCACACTCACTTCTGCACTGCCTTCAGAGCTGGGATACCAGCCAATTGCCACAGAGCTTACTGCAGCTGGAGGAGGTTCCTTGGGGTGGGTCTGACCCAACCACAGGAGTGGCCTGTGCAGGAGAAGAGGAAGTCCCATCCCTCCTCAGCCCGCTCGGACAAGCAGCTGGAGCCCCACAGACATCAGGAGACCCCAGCGCGGGTGCCACCAGCCCTGCCCCTCTCCTATAATAGCCTGATTTTCCCCATGATATCTGATTTCATGATCTGACAAATTTTACACAGCTGTGAATTTGGTAGGGTCCTATATATGAGCACTGACCTTCCCAAGGAAAATTAAACCCTTCAGGAAGTCCCCTATACTATTTGTCTCCTTGTCTGAAATGAAAAGTCTGAAAGGAGAAGCAGCCTCCTTGGAGGCTTTCTAAATATATTTTGCACTGCATTCTGCTATTCTACAAATTGACAGGAATCCCTGCCCAAAAGGGGTTGGAAGCTCACTTTCCTGGAGCCATGACAGCATCTGTAGTTTCACTTCTTTTAGAGCTTGTAGAGCAGCAATGTGGAGCTCCATAGTTCTCTGAGTCACATTACAATCTGGTTCAAATGAAATTCCAAGATTACATCCTACATTCGTTCCAAAATAATATTAAGAAAACTATTCCTATGGAAGTCTTTATCTGGAGAATTTGTCATAAGCTCCCCCAGCTCCTCTATTCCCTTCACTGAGGTGACTGCAACAAGAAAATGAAGTTACTCACCTTGTACAGTAACTGTTGTCCTTCAAAATGCATCCCCTACAGGTGTACTACTTCAGATGTCCATGTGCTTTCTGAGCCCTTGATTGTAGATTTAAACTTACCATCTGTTTGGCCCATGGATGCAGCTGATGCCACCTCGTGCAAGTCACCAAGCCTACACGGGTGTGCACAGGTGAACCCTCTCAACTTTTTCCCCATCCAAATGTCCCACAGATAACAGTATGGGGAAGACAGGAAGGATGGTGGATAGCAGAGCACCCACAGGGACACAGATTTCAAAGAACTACAGTTACTATACAAAGTGAGTCACCTCTTCTTCTTCAAGTATTGTTCCTAGAAGTGCTCTCCTTAAAACGATACTGCTTAGAAATCACCTGAAGGAGGAGGGAGCTTCAAAATTCAATCCATGAAGATAACACAGCAGTACCAAGAGCCACACTGGATCTGGCTGCATGGATTAGGGCATAAATATCTTGAAAATGTATATACTGAAGCCCATCTAGTAGCCCTATATCTATATTTGGCACATTAAGTAGTGTGTAAATGTTACTTGTGACCTAGTCAAAGGTGCTATCAGTCTTTGAGGAAAGTTGGATACCTGTACCATCAGAGACAGGGGCAGTCTTAGGGATTCTGGGGCCTGGGGCAAAAGTCAAGGATGGAGCCCCCTATGCCACATCCTTGACCTTTGCCCCCACCCAACTGGGGCTCCAGCCAGTGGACCAACCCCCCGCTGGCTCCCCAGACCCTCTCCCTTGCTGGAGCCCCTACCGGGGCCTCCCAGCTCACCCACGAGCCCCATGGTCTTCCCACTATCCCCTGCAGCCTCCCCCCCCCACAGCCTCCTCTTTCCTCCTGCAGACTCCCCGCTGCTCCCCACACACCTGTGGACTCCATGCCGCTCCTCCTAGCCCCTGCAGTCTCCCTGCAGTCCCTCCTTCGGACTCCATGCCATCCCCCCCCAACCCCTCTTCCCCATGCAGATTTCCTGCCACTCCCCCCAGTCCCTCTTTCTCCCCTGCAGCCTCCCCGCCACTCCCCCTGGCCGCTGTAGCCAGCCCCCTTTCCCCCCTGCAGCCTCCCACCAGTCCCCCGTTTCCCCCTCCTGCCCCCTACTTAGCCACCCACTAACCTACTGCTGCCAGCTCTGACTCTCCCTGCTCCTGCCCTGGCTGGATGTGGATCCTGCACACTGCCAGGATCCTTAAAGGAGCAATACTTAAAGCAACAGCGGCGTAGGGCCCCTTCTCCTGTGGTATTTGTGATTGTTTCTCTTCAAGTAAGTATTTCTTTAATTCATTAATTTTTTCATAATCATCATGATCGTACTTGGCCAGTAAGGTATCATAATTTGCAACTCCGAACTACAAGGTTGCTGAGGAATATAACCTTGGTCCAAGTAGGTATAAATGCTTACTGTCTTTGTCCCCAGGGATTGATTTAGGTGTACTTTGTTTCTATGGTGCACCACATCCATTAACAATGAACTGGGAGAAGGGTGGGTGAATAAAATGCCTATGCCCTTAGATGGTACATAGTACTTTCTGGCAGCCCTTTTCTAGATTGTAGCTACTAAACCTGGTGTTTGCCAGATGGTATCAGTAGGTTGTAGTATGGTGTTATTGATTTGTATGCAATATTTAGTATTTGTGGTGGTGTGGAGTATTTAAAGTAGCATCTGTTGAGCCTCTTATGTCCTGGTTTGTTACAGCATGCACATGCAAAGACCCTGGTCTAAGGATCTTCACTTGCTCAATCCATTCCCTCATTGTTCTCTCCATGGGAGCCAGTGACTTTAATGATGGAATAGATGCTGCTCAGTCAGGACCTCGAGTATCTCCACAGTGCAGGGGATGTCAGGTGTCCCTGATGATGTACTGAGGTCTAGGTTTCATAATGATGCAATGATTTTCAGGATCCATGGATGAAAGACAAAGCCCTGGAGCAGAACAGAGGACTGACAGACTTACCCCTTCTCCAAGGAATCCCTTAGTCAGTCTGCATTTTCTTGCCCTGCTCCAAAATCTTTCCCTGAAAGAAGCGTGATGGACATAACAGTCCAGCATCTCATTGTTTTTTTTCCCTCCAATTAGGCCTAACTTCCAACATGCCAAGTTCAGTCCATTAACTTTCAGTACCATGCTTTTTTTTGAGACCATATATGATAAACAAGGAGTCCATTAATCCACGGTTGGGTTCATACCTGGAAAAGGCCCAATAGGCCCCAATTATTATAAGAGCATTCCAAGTTGAATTCACCTAGGGATCATCACTGAGTTAAAATTTTTTAGAGTGTAAGCATTTAAATAATAAATCTAATAATAAACAATAATAAATGAAATTGAGAGTTCTGGATCTTAGCAGAAAGACAAATATACCCACAGCCACTCAGATGAACTTTTTAAGAGTGAGGAGCAATTCAAGGGGATCTGTAGATAAGAAATAGGTCACTAGAGAGCAGAGATAGCCCAGAATTTTCCAGTTGACCAAGTTTGTATGCTCAGGCACATACAGTACCTCTTAACCACAAAAGATGCAAAATTAAATTGCTAAGAAAACAACGTAAGGCAAAGATATAGTACACTGTCTTTCCTCACTTATAAGAACCAGGTCCTGCAATCCTTAAGCAGCACAACCTAACTCTGATTTTTGGCCTGCTCAAGGAATACAGAATTGGGGTCTCACTTTTTTAATTGATTAATCGGTTTATTTCAACATTAATCAACCATATATACCTCATGTAGACTACTTCCATGTCACCACTGAAGTTTTAAATACAACCTGAATTGTTGGAATGCCAAAAGCCAATACAGAAATCTAGATAGTTATCTGAATAAAGTTTTTAACATTTAAGAACTCAAAAATAACTACATATTTTTAACTCTACAAGCAAGTTTCACTTCTGGTCTGAGACAAAGTGTGAAAAAGGCCAAATCTAAAGGTAAATTACAAGGGAAATTATAAGCCACTGCCATGGCTTTCAAAATTAAAGTGCCATCTTAACTATAACCATCCCACAAAGCTTTTAAATCAAAAGTATATAGCTGTTTTCAAAATGACAGTGAGCCAAATATTGCCCTCGAGTAACTTCATTGTCTTCTATGGCATAACTAAAGGTAAGTCTATATTAACCGCAGCAAAATTGCCACTGTCAGCATGATCTTCTGGGTTTCATTGAGCCATCTGCGTAGACATGCTCAATCGAACACAGAATCGGAGTTGTAAAACCAGCTCCGTAACTGTAGTAATACTACATCAACCAGATGCCATTTCTGGTTGGCTTAGTGTAAGGTGTAGGGAGCAGTTAAGAGTCGGCGGGAGGTACAAAAGGTATTTTACGTACCTTGCGTATCGCCCATCGACTGTCGCCGAAAAGTGCGGCAAGTGCAGACTAGGGCTAAGAACATAATTTATATCTATGATACTAAGATTTACATACCTGTTCTATCATAAGAATAAACCTTTGCCCTAACAGGTTTGTTACGTGATGTTCCAGTTTTCTGTTTACAGATCTTTGTATGGCAACTTGGTTCTGAAACAATTGTTTGAATTTCAGTCTCTTTTCCATCATCTGTAAGAAATGGTTTAAATATACAAGTATTATGCTGCTGAAAGTAGATCATGAGAAATTCATTTTGTATTAGTTATAAATGTTATCCTGAGGCCTATTTGTTTTCTGAAAAAGTTGCTATTGTACACTATTCACTCATTTACAACATTTATGCAATTTTATATTTTCAAAGAACATTCTAATTATTTAAATGTATTTTTAAAATATTGCTATATGTAAAACCAATCTATAACTTGTTCACAGTAAAAAAAGTTTTTTTTAAAAAGAAACATACATATATCCCCTCCTTCACCCCAATGAACATACTGGAAATTCATATTCAATTCTTTTGTTGTTACAATGGACCAATGTGAAAGTGTACAGTTTAAACAAGTATTTTGTTTAAGCAACAGTTTTGAAAAAAACTAAGGGTTACTTGTCTTTTGTATATTTTACTCTTGCATTTAACCTTCTTTTGGATTTGATTCTACATGTAGTCAATGAAAGCTGTGACTTTAACAGAACATGAAAAGGCCCTTAAGGATAAAATTTTTCACTTCCACAGAGAAAAAAAACCCAGTACCTACCTCTTTATTGTCCCAATTCAGCAAAGCACTTAAACATATCCTTAATAAGCAAAGACCTTAAACAAGGGTTTTATCAAATCAGACTTAAATCACATTTAAAATTAAACGTGCTTCAGTACTTTGTTGAATCATTAAATCATGGCATATAATTCTGCAAATCACTTAGCACCCTGAAGTTCTATTAATTTTATTTATAAAGAAAAAGTCTGCTATAGTCCCTTGATTCATCAGCCCTTCTTTTCAGCCTCATTTAAAGAGTGGCGCAAAGCCAATTTAAGTCCCTGAGAATGTTCTTCTCCTCCTTCCAAATGAGTTTTGGCGAAGGGCTTAAGTGTCTGATTTTTTACTCACCAAAGTTAAGTGCAAAGCGCCCACTGATTTTTAATAACAACAAAGTTACTCCCCCTCATGCAGTAACCCAGGTTCTTTGAGATGTGTGTCCCTGTCGTTGTTCCACTGCAAGTGTCGCCATCCGCTGGTGTCGTCAACGAGAGATTTCTGCAGTGGTATTTTTGCAGGCTTTCTGATGCTGTGAGCATACCAACCATCACCTGCACAGCTTGACCCCCTCTGTTCCTTCTCTACTGTGAAGACTTACTGTTTCCAAAGTAAAAAGGAGGAGGGAGAGTAGTGGAGCAGTCACAGGGACAAATCTCAAAGAACCTGGGTTACTGCACAAGGTCATTTTCTTTTCTTCTTCGAGTGTTGTCCCTATGAGTACTCCACTTCAGGTGACTGGAGAGCAGTGACCCACTACTGGTTGGGGGGACTTCAGAGCAGATCCAGTGACAGATATCAGCACTGTGGATTCTAGTCTACTGCGCTATCTCAGAGATATTTGTGATAGCATAATGTTTTATAAAGGTGTGCTCGGGAGTCCATATAGCGGCCCTGCATATTTCAAGTATAGGACTGTTGTTAAGGAAGACCACAGAGGAGGCCATTGCTCTGATAGAGCAAGCTGTAATACATGCCGGGGGTTCTGACCCCACCTGTTCATAACAGAGAAAAATACATCCTGATATCCATTTCAATAAACTCTTGGAGGATACACTGCCCTTTCAGTGTTCTGCTGTGGAAATAAAAAGTCTAGTGTATTTGCAGGATTGCTTCCTTCTATTAAGACAGAAAGTAGTGACATGTGGACATCCAGGGTGTGCCATTCTGCTTCTGCATGACTTTTATGTGGTTTAGGGTAGAATGTTAGTGAGTACATAGTCTGATTAATGTGAAAAGCGGACGATATCTTTGGCAGGAATTTTGGATGTGGTCTCATAACTAGGAGCTCCAAAGGGGTAGCCATGTTAGTCTAGTGAGGGCACTTCTGTGATAGATGCCCTTCAAGGCATTTTATGCAGACTTTGTGTCCATCAGAGGCGGACATCGCACCCCAACAGGACTTACAGCATTCGAAGCCAGGAGAGCTTGACATTTTGTGAGGGAGAAAAGAAGATGAAATGGAACTGGGGTTTTTTTGTTTTGAGGTTTTTTTTAAAGGGGAGAAAGTAAAGGCTAGGAGTAAGGGGAAGGAGACTAGATTTTAAGAAAAGGGCTAATAAAGGCTAAATAAGGTTAGTCAGAAAAGTCAAGCACAAGAAGGTGAAGTTCTATCTGTAACCACAGATGGTTAGAAAGAAACTGGGGGGAGGGGTGTCAAGCCGCACGCGCTACAAAAGGGCACCAAAGAGCCACCACAAGACTGCCACGTTGCATGCATGAGCTCGATGAGCACTGCCTGAAACATCTCCGAGCTGTAACACAAGGAAGCGCTAAAATCCAGAGTGGAACACCCACAGGGACACTACTCAAAGGAGAATCCCTCTATCTTTAGATCGAATATAACAGGTAATGGAGTTACTGGTGTTGTGTGTCTGGCAGAGGACTATATTTGGAAACTTTTCCATTTCTGTGGTTATATTTTACGAGTGCATAATTTTCTTCTGTTTAAGAATATTTTCAGAACCAGTTTCAAGCAAAGCCTCTCTTCAGCTTCCAAGCTGCCAGATGGAGCATGTCAATATTTGGGTGAGTATTCCTGCCATTGTTCTGTGACAGGGGATATGTGTCTGTTGGGAGTCTCACTGGGGTGTGGACAGACATTTTCATAAGGTATGGGTATCAAGGCTGCCTCACCTATGCTGGGGCTATGAGGATGGTTGAGGAGTGTTCTCATCAAATTTTGTTTATTGCTTGTGTTAGAATGTAGTGCTAAAGATGAATTTATACCATAGTATTGCTTCAAACAGAAATTTCTATATGGAATGTTCATTGATAAAAACACCATGCCCATTCATTCTCTTGTAACTCCATACTGCAACCAAAACTCCACTTTGGATTGTTTATTTCATTTTGTATTGCTCAGCCTCTTGCTGAAACTTTGTTTAGATGTGTGATCTTAGTTTGGACATGTGAGTGAAGGGTGTGTGTGTGATGGGATCAGTCAACACCAGCCTGTCCTGATAAAGCACAAGTACTATCTAAATGGCTAAAGAATGCAGACACATCCCTGAAAAGCAAGAAGAATCCACCCTAGAAAGAAAGGGACAAAAATCCCCAATCAAGAACAAGAACAGAGTCACATCTGCCATTAACTGATGACTCATGGTCATACAGTACCCTGAGACAGTGTGGACATAGCAAGATCCATGGACTAAAAGACATAAAACATGAGCGAGACTGCATAGCTTTGGGTAATATTCTGCACAGCATCCAAGAACTTCGGTGCACAGCTGTGTGCCCAACAGAGACCCCCACTCTTCCTCATGCCCAGCTTCTCATGGCAGCTACCTAGCCAAGGCTGCAAACACCAACTACGAACTCAAACTACAATCACAAGCAATAATCAGGACCGGTAACTATACATGACCAACAACAGATCCTGCTAGTTTTTCTTTAAGTACAACAAGAAGAGGGATTGGTGGGAACGTGTAAAGTAATGTGCTTTTCCATTCACTTTAAAAGGCATCTCCTAGAGACAGTTATCTGCAACCTGCTCTGGAGCAATATAGGCTGCCCTTTATGATTTTTCCTCATTGCAAAGAGGTCTATTGATGATGTGCCCCACTGGTGAAAGATGCTGTAAAGAACAGTGCCTCTGATTTCCCATTCATAGCCCAGACAATATTTTCTGCTGTGGTGTTCATGCACCCGGGGAGGTATGATGTGGATATGTTAATCTGTTGATTTATACATCAGTTCCATAACTTCACGACCTCAGTTTAGAGTCATCAAGAGCAGGCACTGCCCTGTCAATGTAAAACATGCATGCCACACTGTCCATCATGATTTGGATTGATTTGCCTATTATTAGTGATAGAAAATGGGCACATGCTTTTTATACCGCTCTGAGTTCTAAAAGGTTGATGTGCAAGTAAGCCTCCGCCTGTGTGCATACATCTTGGACAGAGAAGTCTAGCATATGTGCACCACAACCTATTAGGGAAGTGTCTGTATTCATGTCTGCTTTTTGAATGGTAAGTTCATGTAAATTGTTTGGATTCATCCACCAGTCCTTACGTGTCCTGATTGTAGGAGGTAGGATTGAATTTTTAGTAATTTTATGTCTAATTGGATTGAAGACAGAATGGAGCCAACTTTCGAGGTCTCTCGTACAGAGCCTGGAGTGTTGAACCTTGACTGTGGTGGCAGGTATGTGGCCCAGTAACTGGAGACACATATGGGCTGTAATGTAAGGACTTGTCTTTTCCTCCCCGATGGGATTTTGTATTGTATGAAGTCTCTGGGCTAGTAAAATGGCTCTTGCCAAGAATGAGTCTAGTGGAGCACCAATGAATTACAGGACCTCGGAATGTGTTATAACAAATTTCTAAAGGTTTATTTGAAACCCCAGATCCTAGAGAATACATTTAGTTTATCAGCCTCTGCTTATCATGGGCTCTATAGGAAGCAATCATCCAAGTAAGGAAAGATTATGACACCTAAGCATCATTAAAAAAAAAATGCAACTGTGGAGAGTATTTTGGAAAATACTCATGGTGCCATGGATGGACCAAATAGCAAAACTGTATACTGGAAAAGTTTGGTACCAACTATAAATCGGAGGAATCGTCTATGAGAGGGGTGTATGGTAAAATGAAAGTGGGCATCCTTTAAGTTGAGGGCTGAGAACCAATCCCCTCATTGTAGTGCAGGAATGATAGTCACTAAGGTGACCATTTTGAATTCAAATGCACTTGTTGAGAGATCTTTGATTTAGGATCAGTCTCCAACCACTGTTTTTCTTCTGTGTAAGGAAATACTTGTGAATAGAAACACCTCCCCTGGTATTGAGGTGGAATCTTCTTTATAGCTTTTAAGAAGAGAAAGTGTGTAACTTGCTGCTGTTCCACTGCAACCATTGATGTCAACACCACCTTCCACATCAACAGTACCCCGATGCAAGCATCGGCACCACAGCCCATAAATAACATAGCACTGTCCAATGCCGAAGCCAGCCCTTCAAAATCAACAACTATGGGCACAAGAACAAATAGAATAAACTGGCCAGCAGGAAGTTTTGACTTAACATTAGATGCAGATTTGTAACCACCAGAGGAGTGAAGCTCTGGAATGGCCTTCCAAGAGGAGCAGTGGGGACAAAAACCCTAGCTGGCTTCAAGACTAAGCTTGATAAATTTATGGAGCAGATGGTATGATGGTACAGTCTCATTGGGAACTGATGGTGGTAGATGACTATTTTAACTACTGGTGGTAGATAAGCCAATAACCTGCGATGGGACATTTGATGGGGTGGTTTCTGAGTTATTACAGAGAATTCTCTCTTTGGTGTCTTGCTGGTGAGTCTTACTCACATGCTGAGGGTTTAACTGATCACCATATCTGAGGTCCGGAAGGAATTTTCCCCCAAGGCAGATTGGTGAAGCTCTGGGGGTTTTTCCTCACCTTCCTCTGTAGCATGGGGCACAGCTCACTTGCTGGTGGAGTCTCTGTATCAAAGTTTTTAAACCATGATTTGAGAACTTTAATAACTCAATCACAGGTCAGAGGTTTATTGCCAGAGTCGGGTGGGTAAGGTCCTGCATTGTGCAGGAGGTCAGATTAGATGATCATATTAATCCCTTTTGACCTTAGAGTCTATGAGTAGAGGCCTGCGCGGATATAAAAATGTGGATCTGGATCCAATCTGCAACCACTCCGTGTCAGTCTCTATCCGATCCATGATACGCATGCCATGTTTTATGTGTATCCATAACCGCATCTGCAACCGAGCTTGGCTGGCAGACCACGATCAGTGCTGAGCTGGGATTGGCTGGAGCGCATCCTTGTTCCCCTGTATGCTGCTGACGCAGATCATAGCAGCTGCTGCAGCCAGCAATCGCATCTTGGGCAGATAAAAATAGAATCCGCATCCAAGGGCCAATCCGCAACAATGGGGCTGCGGATATCCGCACGCGGATCTGAAGCAGATACTCATGGATCTGCAGGGTTCTATTGCTGAGCATGAAGACATTTGGGAACCACTGAATGACTAATCTTATTTAGAGGAGGATATACAATAGTCCTATGGCATTAAAAGAGACATGTCATTATGGGTGGATAATGCATCAAGCTGCTCTTCTTTGGTTTAAATGAATGGGGTTTAGATGAAAACAGAATAGGGATCTGCCTCAAAAAGTCAGCATGTAATCAAAAATCAATGCTATGGCGATGGGTACCAACAACTGTGCATGGTGTGAATTTGGTGCACTTCTACAGGTTAGTATTGAAGCAGATACAACCAAAGCAGACAGAGCCATCCATACCGCTAAGATGTTTGAAACAGGCAGTATCAACAGCAAATGCTGCTATGGTACCAGAGTAATAAAATGAGTCAACATAGATGCTGAGGCTAGAGTACTAAGAATGAAGCTGGTACCAATGTTGATGCTGGTGTTGGTATTTACCTCAGTACAGATAATGCCACTGTCATCTTTGATATAGCTGAATCACAGGAGACTGTGGTGTAAAAGGCATAAAACTCCAGCTGCAGCATAAGCCTCAGGTGTAGTCAATGCCAACAATCCAGGAGACACAGTGAGTTACTGGATCATAAGTCTGTGAGAACCAGACAGTGCTACGAGACTCAAATGAGGTCTGGTGGCCAATGCCAGAGTTGATGGTATTGAGAGCTGAGCTGGTATGGTACTGGGAGTGTCAGGCCAAAGATGTTGCCGTAACCTTGGTACAAGTTCCTCCTACCGTGGGAAGGTTTTTAGAGGAATGTCTGTTCTTCAGATCCTTTTTAAGACTGAAGGTGCTCTTTTATGGGTTAGGGCAAATTTCTTTGAGAGAAATGCCCAGGTGAACCTCACTTTCTCCTTTTCTCCTATTTTTGAGAGCTTGAATGAAGAAGGCAGATACTTTTAGAGGTAATAGTTTGGGATCTTACTATATACACAACAGTCCTGAATCAGAGGATGGTCTCATTGCCTGCATCATTATGGTCTTCATTACATAAGCTGTCAATTTCTGAGTCCTCTTTTTAAAGACACAATAGATGTCACATCTTTCTCCCAAGTGACCTTCCCTAACCACAAAAAATAGGAGATGCAGCTGTCAGTGTTAGTGATAGACACCCTGTAAGAGAAGCAGCGTTTAAATCCCACTGACAGCATAAAGCCAGTGCTTTACCTCTCAGCCTGAAAGGGAGCTCTTTCTGTAGGGTGCAGGAAAAATAAGTCAAAAGAACACAGAGACGTGATTAAAAGGTTACTATTACATATTTCTAAGGAAAATAAAAACTCTCAAGACAAGAAAAAGAAAGTATGGTGTCCTGGGTTACCTTAGGTCATTGGGGTTGCCACAGTGATGGATGGGTTGTTTTAGTATTAGGAAAACCTGTTTGTCTGGTTTGTCCTGCTGCTGGACAATAAAGATTCAGCAAAGTGCTGAGAGTTTGCTGCCTCCTTAATATCAAATTATAATCCATCCATACAACATATCTAACAGGGAGCATAACAGACCGTGAGGAGTTCTAACTCATAGCCACAGACAATGAGAAGGAACTAAAGGAGGGTTGAGGCTGCTCTACCCTTCAAACGCTCACCAGGAAGTACAGGACAAATGCTCCATAGAACTCTCTGGCTTGAGAATATTGTGTGCACACACCCCTAAAAGGAACATACATACGCACACACTCAAAGAAATAATGTCATTTGTTAATAATATCAAGATGTGTCATAGTCCTAATAACTAGGCAAGAACTTAATCTAATTCCATTATAAAGACTCTCGCAGTGGAGGAAGGAACAAACATTAATACTACACTATTTTGACATAGGAGAAATGCTTTATAGTCAATGTATTATGCCAAATACTAAAAGTACAACCAGACTTAAATAAATAGTTTAAATTTAAGAAGAGACTGAGTTAGAATGTGTTATAACTAAAATAGGAATACTCATCATTTATGGACTTCTTGTTATGAATACACAGAAGGCAATTTTTTCTTATCACCATAAAAGTTATCCTAGCATATCTATACCAACACAAAAAACAGACTTGATTTTATCTCCCCTTCTTTTTCTGCCATTTTAAGCTTATGTTCATTGTACATTTACTACCTATGGTAGAAGAAGTTAATGTGTCAATAACATGCTGACCTCCTTCATGAACAGGAATCATGGAAAGTTTCTTTCCAGTGTCACTCTTGAGCTCTAAGGGTATCGTCTCACACCGAGTCATTTCTGGACTCTCTCTTTGTTCTCTTGAGAGTCTAAAATTAAACCATGAATAATTTGAATATTCAGTCAAATAAGAGAAAAGATTAATCAACTAGGAGAAATCATTTATAAAATGGTTTACATTTACAGTTAAGGCACAATTCCTCCTAACATAAAATGAAAAGGTAATTCTCTATGATGGGAATATACAATTTGGTCGGGGGTGGGGTGGGGGGGAGGCATCAAATAAGAAACCCAGTCCTTTAACCCTTTCAAAACTGTGAACATCTATATTAGGTAAAATATATAATATATTAAAATGATTTAGTAGTTAGTTATGAAAGTGATAGAACTTTAAGAGTTAAACTTCTCATTTAAACACTGGTAAATTAAACTAAGCATTGATTTGGGAAACATCTGTTGTTGTCATTTGTTTCCAGTAGTAACAGTTTGCCAAGTATGGTAGAAACACAAAACATCCAGCCCCGGCCGGAAGAGTTTATAATATGAAAATAACTATATCTATGAAATCTGCTTCCATCTACACTCATAAGACTCATACTCCTTGTCTATTGGTCCAACACAGCAAAGGAGTCGTTAAATTGTATGCAAGTATTGTCAGCTGAACAACACAAACATTGAAACCGGGGAGGGTAGCAGCTGCCCTTCATTCACGATACACTGAAGAAAAAAATAAAGATCCCCACACCAAAAAACTCAGGCATATCCCCACCCAAAACAAAGGCACAGGAATTAGAACTATATGGACAGAGGTAGTAGAAATAAATGGGACCCCGATGGAGGGGAAATCCAAAGGGCCAGGTCCCTACTTTATGGTTCGGGGGGACTTGTTATATAGAGTTGCCCACACCCAGGGGGAAGTGGTAGAACAACTACTGGTGCCCCAGTGTCATTGGCGGACGGTGTTAAACCTCGCACATAGCCATCTGTTTGGGGGACATTTGGGTGTGGACAAGACCCTTGATCAAGTATTGAGGAGGTTCTTCTGGCCAGGGGTGTATAAGGAGATCCAACAATACTGTGCCTCGTGCCCTGAATGCCAGCTCCACAGCCCCCAGCCACAGTTACGGGCCCCACTGGTCCCCTTGCCGATTATCGAGGTTCCCTTTGAGAGGCTAACCATGGACCTGATAGGCCCCCTCGAGAAGTCAGTTCGAGGCCACCAGTATGTGTTAGTCGTGCTAGATTATGCCACAAGATATCCGGAAGCCGTTCCGCTGCGCAATATGCTATCAAAAACAATAGCTAAAGAGTTAGTCCACATCTTCTCATGAGTAGGAATACCTAAGGAAATCCTCACAGATCAAGGAACCCCATTTGTCTCCAAGTTGATGAAAGACCTATGCACGATGCTCCACATCCAAGCATTACGAACCTCTGTCTATCACCCTCAGACCGACGGCCTCGTTGAACGGTTCAACCGGACCCTAAAGGCCATGGTGAAAAAGGTGGTAAGCCGTGATGGGAAAGATTGGGACAATTTACTGCCCTACCTGATGTTTGCCATTAGAGAGGTACCCCAGGCATCTACGGGTTTTTCCCCTTTTGAGTTGTTATACGGCACTCACCCCCGGGGCACCCTGGATATTGCTAGAGAAATCTGGGAGGAGCAGCCCAATCGGAGGAGAAACATAATCGAGCATGTAAGCCAAATGCGGGACAGGATTGCCCGCGTCACCCCAATAGTGCGGGAGCACCTGGAAAAGGCCCACGGAGCCCAGCAGACCTACTACAATCACCATGCCAGAGCACGGAGATTCCAGGCTGGTGACAGAGTGATGGTGTTGGTGCCCACAGCGGAGAGCAAGCTCCTAGCAAAGTGGCAGGGGCCGTACGAGGTTATAGAGGCAGTTGGAGAAGTTAATTATAAGGTCTGGCAACCGGGCCATCGGAAACCAGAGCAGATCTATCATATCAATCTGCTAAAGCCCTGGAAAGACAGGAGTGCTTATATGGTAGCCATAGAACCCCTACCTCAAGAAGATGGGGCACAAGGGCAAGTGAAAATATCCCCAGATTTGACCCCCGTGCAACGGACGGAGGTTATAGAAATGATCGACCGGAACCGCGATATATTCTCAGAAGTACCTGGGAGAACCAATGGAGCCCTCCACCATATAGTCACTGAGCCGGGGGTGAAGGTAAACGTAAAGCCATATAGAATCCCAGAGGCGAAGAGACAAGAAATAAAGGCAGAAATAAAAAGGATGCTAGAATTAGGGGTCATCGAAGAATCGCATAGTCAATGGTCCAGCCCCATCGTTCTGGTCCCTAAACCAGACAGCAGCATGCGGTTCTGCACTGACTTCCGGAACCTCAACGAGGTATCCCGCTTCAATGCCTACCCCATACCCAGGATAGACGAACTAATAGACCGGTTGGGGAAAGCACCATTTTTGTCCACCCTTGACCTCACCAAAGGCTATTCAGATTCCTCTGGCTGAGGAAGCCAAAGAAAAAACTGCCTTTGCTACGCGCGAGGGGCTGTACCAATACACTGTTCTCCCCTTTGGACTCCATGGAGCTCCGGCGACCTTCCAACGTCTCATGGACAAGCTTCTGCGACCCCCACACAGAGTATGCTGCTGCTTACCTCGACGACATTGTGATACATAGCCGAGATTGGGATACCCACCTAGAGAAGGTGGAGGCAGTCTTGAATACCCTGAGGGCCGTGGGCCTTACCGCCAATCCCACCAAATGCACAATAGGACTCGCAGAGGCCAAGTACCTCGGATATATCATAGGGAGGGGAGTGGTTCAACCACAGCTTGACAAATTAGGAGCCATACAGGACTGGCCTCGACCCATTCGGAAGAAACAGGTACGGGCGTTCCTGGGGATTGTTGGTTATTATAGACGGTTCATCCCCCACTTCGCCACACGGGCCTACCCACTGACAGATTTGATAAAATCCCAGGGGCCAGACATAGTGAAATGGTCGGATACTGCCGAAGAAGCCTTTGTGGATTTAAAGTCTGCCCTTTGCCATGACCCAATCTTGGTAGCTCCGGACTTTGAAAAAGAGTTTATCCTACAGACGGATGCCTCCGAATTTGGACTGGGGCGGTGCTCTCCCAAATAATAGAAGGAGAAGAACATCCAGTGTTGTTCCTTAGCCGGAAACTCCTGCCCCGAGAGCAAAAATATGCTGTAGTACAGAAAGAATGCCTTGCTATAAAATAGGCGAGGGAGACCCTACAGTACTATCTCTTGGGGCGGAAGTTTACCCTTGTCACGGACCATGCCCCCTTGAAGTGGATGAACCGAAACAAGGACCGTAACGCTAGGGTAACCCGGTGGTTCCTGTCACTACAGCCGTACCACTTCCAGGTGCAACACAGACCGGGGTCCAAATACGCCAATGCAGACGGCCTCTCGAGGATGCATTGTTGTGCAACCTGGGTAGCCCAACCCCGTGGTGTTGAGCGGGGGGGGGGGGGGAAGATATGTGGCAAAGTCAGGCCAGATGGCTTTAGAAGGGTAATTGAAGGCAGGTTTGTCAGCCCTAGAATGCTGAAAGCACTGTTCCCAGCAGGCAAAGGAGAAACAGCTGCGGGGCAATTAGGGACACCTGGGCCCTGTTAAGGGCTGTTCTTGGCCCAATAAAAAGCCCCACCTCCACCAGCTCAGGTGTGGGAGTTTAGAGAAGGCTGGAGGAGTGGAGTGGAGAGGAGAGAAAGCAAAGCAAAGCAAAACAGAGCAGAGCAGAACAGAGCAACATCAGAAAGGGTTAGAGGAAGGGAAGGAGACTAGGCAAGGCCTGGGAGGCTTGCCTCGTCCACTGCAGCAGGGGCAGCAGAAAACTCCCCTTCTACAAGGACTGAGTCCAGGGCAGTGAAGCCATGGCCCTGACAGGGCTTGCCAGGGAGGCTGACTTGCCACGGGCCCTACTACGCCAGGGAATTGGACATTAGGCGGCACGAGTTGGGGAGTACTCTGCCACATTACACATAGATCAAGGGAGAAGTTTTGAAATCTAAAGAGTTTCAGCAGGTCTGAGAGATTTGAGGGTTCAAAAAAACTACCCCAGCACACCCACAATCTGATGGGATGATAGAAAGGTTCAATAAGACCCTCATGGGTCAGCTGGCTACCTATGTAGATCAGCACCCAGGGCACTAAAACCAGCATATCTCATTTCACTTGATGGAACAATAATCAATGAGAATACAAAATGTATCCCAGCACTCCTCATATCTGGGCATGAACTAGAGACCACAACAAATCTCACATATGGCATTCCTGAAGACTAACAAAGATATATGTACTTTTTGGACTAAACAGAAACACTACAATCCAAAAGAGAAACTCGGATCTTGCTAGAGAAAATTTGAGGATAGCCTCTGATAAGATGAAAAGGTTCTACAAAAAAGATCGCATGCATCCTTTTTTAATGATATGCTTTTACAATACTAGGAAAAAGAATGGTAGGAGTCCTAAGCTGAATAAACCTAGAGAGGGATCCACTACAATACTCATCCAAAAAAGTGAAGTTATGCATCCGATAGTGGTTTCCTAGGACTATACTCAAAAGTTATCCATAAGGACCATTTAAGGAGGCATCAGAAGGACACTATGGGTAAGTCTATACTGACTGCGGCAACATTGCTGCCGTCAGCGCGATCTTCCGGGTTCAATTGAGCCATCTGTGTAGACACGCTCAATCGAACACAGAACCAGAGCTGTAACACCAGCTCCGTAACTCTAGTAACACTATGCCGACTGGACGCCATTTCCAGTCAGCTTAGTGTAATGTGTAGGGAGCAGTTAAGAAGTCGGCGGGAGATACACAAGGTATTTTACGTACCTTGCGTATCTCTCATCGACTGCTGCCGAAAAGTGCGGCAAGTGTAGACTAGGGCTAATTCAGTGTGGTGGCCCATAAAACTGAGAATTTAGCTGTGAATGTTGAGGCTGGGGAAGTTGTGACAATAATGATTTCCCCATTAGCATAAAAGGGGCAGAGTCTGTTTCAGCCAGCATATTACATAGATACTTCAAGCACATTGTATGTGGATTCTCTCAGTTACCTGTGAGGTTGGGGGGGAAGGGGGAAGACAAACAGAAGTAAACATTTTTGGATTGGTGATATGAAAACATCCTGACAGAAAGATAGTGTAAATATGCAAGTAGTTAAGATTGCATCAACTGTAGTTTGTAAATAGTCAAGACTGTAACAACTGTAATTTGATAAGCCACTTCATTAATGATTTGGTCAATGGGGTGGATTGCACCCTCAGCAAGTTTGCAGATGACACTAAGCTGGGGGAGGGAGTGGTACATACACAAGAGAATAGGGATTTGATACAGATTGACCTAGACCAGGGGTCAGCAACTCGAAAGATGAGAGCCATTTTTTAAAATTCTTTCAGTAACCAAGTGTTTTGAGAACTACAATGGGTGTAGCCTCCTGATGGGGAGAGCTGAGCCAGGGCACCTGCTGCAGGGTACCCTGGCCAGAGGGGCGGGGGCCTGGAACCAGGAGCAGGCCCCCCGCAGGGTTCCCTGGTGGCAGGGTGAGCTTGGATCCTGGCACGGGTCACCCACAGGGTCTCCCGGTGGCAGGAGAGGGCCTGGAGCTGCAAGGGGGCAGCCAAAGAGTCACATGTGGCTCCAGATCCGCAGGTTGCAGACCCCTGACATAGACCAATTGGAGGAATGGGACAAAAGAAATCTGATTAAGTTCAACAAGGAAAAGTACAGAGTCCTGCACTTAGGACAGAAGAATCCTATGCACTGCTATAGACTGGAGACCAACTAGCCAGACATCAGTTCTGCAGAAAAGGACCTGGGGGTTACAGTGGACAAAAGACTGAATATTAGTCCACAGGTTTTTATTGCCAAAAAGACTAAAAGCATATTGAGCTGCATTAGTAGAAGCATTGCCAGGAGACTGAAGGAAAGTGATTACTGCCCTCTCTTCACTGGTAGAGCCTCTTTTGGAGTATTACGTCCAGTTTTGGACCCCCTACTACAGAAAGGATGTGAACAAATTGGAAAGAGCCCAGCACAGGGCAACAAAAACTATTAGGGGGCTGGAGCATATGATTTATGAGGAGAGGCTTGTTTAGTCTGCAGAAAAGAAGGAAGGGGAATTTGATATCAGCCTTCAACTACCTAAAACAGGACTCCAAGGAGGATAGAGCTACGCTGTTCTCAGTGATAGCAGATGACCCAATTAGGAGCAATGATCTCAAGTTGCAGTGGGGGAGGTTTTGGTTGGATATTAGGAAAAGCTTTTTCACTAGGAAGATGGTGAAGTACTGGAATGGGTTACCTAGGGAAGTGGTAGTATCTCCATTCTTAGAGGTTTTTAAGGTGCAGTTTGACAAAGCCCTGGCTGGGATGATTTGTTGGGGTTAATCTTGCTCTGAGCAGGGGTTGGACTAGATGATGTCTGGATTCCCCTTCCAATCCTAATCTTCTGAGTCGATGAGTTGATAATAATGGGCTACTCCCCTCATCACTCCTTCTTTGAGTCCTTAAAGAAGATTTTGGGGAGAAATTAAGGAAGAACACCTAAAACAACAGCTGGAGTGAGTTTTGTTACCATGGCTGCCAGCCCCACCATTGCCTGGGACTTGAGTCCTTCATCATCCCAATCCTGAAAGATGCCCTGATGAGGCAGGCTAGAAAGAAGTCAGATAGCACTGACACCCCAACCAGTTCCAGCTGAATCCCAAACAACTTGGGAAGATTGTTCCATGGTTCCATTAAACAGGTAGTAACTGATTGTCAAACTAGGGGTTTTTCCTTCTAAGACTGAGTTTAACAACATTAACTCCAGCCCATCTCAATTAACTTCTTCTCTTAACCCTCATTTTAGGGAAATTACCATCTTTAATCCCATTTAAGAGACTATTAAACACTGACGTTTTTCCTTTAAAGACAAAGGATGTTAAAATGAAAGACTTATTTAATACTATACATTTGAAATGCTTTAACTGTTTTTTCTTCTTTTCTGTATCTTTACTAAGAGGTTAAAAGGATTTTTAACAAAATGTTTGCCATGATGCTAAGTAGGCTCAGGTGTCTGCATACCAAACTCCAAACCCTGATTAACACTGTTGAACAGTGACAGTTGTGTTAACACCTTTGGCCTACATATTGCATCTCAATTAATAAAACAGACCTCACCATCCAAAATGAAGACACACAGGAGGTGGATCAGGATTTTGAAAGGAAGGTTGCTCACCTTGGTGCAGTAGCCAACATTCTTCGAGACGTGTGTCCCTGTGACAGCTCCATTTCAGGTGTCGGCTTGCCCCAGCACCTTTGATCAGAGATTTCAGCAGCAATGTCTGTGCCATCCACATGTGCACAGAAGGTGTCTCAAGATGCCAACAGCATGCCAACCGTCAGGCATGTAGACTGCCCCCTCAATTCCTTCCCTACCATGGACAGTCACTGTCTCTGAAGTAGAGGGGAAGTAGTGGAACTGTCACAGGGGCACACAGCTCAAAGAACATTGGCTACTGCACAAAGGTGAGCAACCTTCCTTTCTTCTTTGAGTGTTGTCCCTGGAGTGCTCCAGTTCAGGAGAGTGAATAGCAGTGCCCGACTAAGGTTGGGTGGACTTCGGAGCAGGTTCAGTGATGGTTATCAGTACGGAGGACCCAAATCTAGTGCCCATTCCAGGCACGTCTGTAAGAGCACAGTGTTTTATAAAGGTGTTGTCAGGGAATGCCCCCTTGGGGTATGATCGGTGTAATTTTTCTGTTCACATTTGCCATGTAATTGTGTAGTTTAAGGCAAAATATGCCATGCAAGTCTCCTTTTTATGAATGCTCATAACATGCTCTGCATTATTGTTATGGTGTCATGTTTCACATCTGTACAGATACATGATGCTGCAGGAAACATATTCTCATGTATTTCACATGGCTCAGGAGGGAGGCAGGCAGGCAGAGCTGTCTCCCAGTCAGCACTGCAAGCACACATCCAGAGAAAACAACAAGGACAATGTACTGTAGCACCTTGGCCGGAAAGGGAGAGATCTCCCACCCTTTCTGAACAAAGATCACTTGGCAGAAGGAAGAGAAGGGAATGGCGGGATTGGAAACAAGTATACACACTTGGAACTGCTAGAGGCTTTTTGTCAGAGAATCTCCATCTTGAAACATCTCCATCTACAAGCAAGATCTGAGCCCTGCCAAAGTAAAGACAGAGACTGGCTGTAAAACCATCATCAGTCAAACAGTGTGAGTAATTCTGGACAGTGAACTTTAGAAAGTTAAGATACAAGACACATTCTAACCTAGTGATTAACTCCTGACTGCTTTATTAAATGATTGTGCATTGATTTGCTATATATTCACTTAAAATCATGTTCTAATCAATAAACTAGAGTTTGTTTTATCTAAAGCTGTTGGATTATAGAGAAAGTGAGAGAGCAAAAGTTGTTGCATATCCATTTCTTTGCCAAAAGGACAGTGTTTATGAGCTTGCAGCAGTTTGGGAAGGGCCCCAACCGCTGGAAGACAAGTTCTTGGTGTGGCATCTGGAGGCTGGGGGTGCTGGCTAGAGAACCATCTCCTGAGTGACTGGAGAGTGCACACCCACTACCTGGGACCAATTATACGCAGGAGGCTGGTGTGGACTGCCCCAGAAGTGGGTGGCCACCTAGCGAAGCAGGGTAAGTTGGAGTCCAGAAATGGGCGATCAGGGAGGCACACCAGACCAAATAGTGGGAGGGGAATGTCATAAGTGTATTCAGAAGTCCATGTGGCAGCCCTGCAGATTTTGGGAATAGGGACATTGTTAAAGAAGGCCATTGAAGAGGCCATGGCTCTGGTGGAGTGATCTTTGATACCTCGTGGAAGATTTTAACCCGATTGTTCATAGCACAAGTAAACACACCTCAATATCCATTTTGACAATCGTTGGGAGGAGATTACTGTGACTTTAGATCATTCTGTTATGGAAATAAAAAGTCTTGTGGATTTATGAAATTGTTTGGTTCTACTTAGGTAGAAAAATAATGCTCTGCAGACATCAAAAATGTGCCTGACAGCTTCAGTTTGGTCTTTGGATAGAAGGTTGGTAAGTATATCATCTAGTTACTGTGGAAGTCAGAGGATATTTTGGGGAGAAAATTTAGGAATGGCCTCATGGCCATACTATGCCTGTGAAAGATGGTATAAGGAGAATTAGACGTGAGTGCTCTTAACTCGCTCACTTTTCTAGCGGAAGTGATAGTGACTGGAAATGCCACTTTTATAGGATAGATGAAGAAGACAGCAAGTGGCTAAATGTTCAAAGGGTGGTTTTGTAAGAGAGTTTTAGAACCATGGTTAGATCCCAGAGCGGTGTAGGATCCTGAATTTCTGCTCTAAGATCTAGTAGGTTGGTTGGTTTCTTCCTGTATCCATAGGCCCTGAGTAATTAGATCTGACATATTAGCTCCCCAACCTATTAGGGATGCATCTGTGGTGATGATGGTGATGGGTGGGTCTCTTTGGAATGGTATGCCGTTGAGCGGGCTGTTCAGAACCATCCACCAGTCTAGTGACTCCCTGGCTAAGTGTCAGAATCAACTTTTTGTTCATTTTATGTTTCATTGGGTTGTAGACTGATCTGAGCCAGCCTTGTAGTTATTTCATGCAATCTGGTGTGCTGGACCAGAAAAGTGGTGGCAGACATGTGGCCCTCTAATTTCAGGCATGTATGGGCTCCAGTGAAGGAGTTATTTTCACTTCTTCTAAGATATTTTGTAACGCATGGAACCTCTGAATTGGTAAACTAGCTCTTGAGGCAACCGAGTCTAGCTGAGCACTGAAACTCCAGGGTTTGTGATGGTGTGGTAAATTGACATCTCGAGGCTTATTAAAAAAACAGATTTTGTAGGGTATATATAGCTTTCTTTCTATTATCTGCTTCTGAGTATGTTGGGCTCTGCAAAAGGCAATTGTCCAGGTAGGGAAATATGATACCTGAACGTCGTAAATGAGCTTCACCCATGGAGAGTATTTTGGAAAATACTCGAAGAGCAGTAGCTAGGACAAATGTTCTGTACTGAGAGTAAAGCATAGGAATCTTCAATGAGCTGAGTGTATATTTACATGAAAATAGACATCCTTTAGTTCAAGGGCTGAGAACCAATCTCCTCATTGTAATGGCTGGAATGATGGTTGCAAACGTGACCATTTTGAATTTTTGGACTCAGACATAATTGTTGAGCAAAGTGAGATCTGGGATCGGTCTCCAACCACCATTCTTCTTCTGTGTAAGGAATAGAAACCCCTGCCCTGGTATTGAGGTAGGACCCTCTCTATGACTCTAGCTGTAAAAGGTGTGTAACCTCCTGTTGTAGGAGGTGCTCATGGGAAGGGTCCCTGAAGAGGGACAGGGATGCGTTGGGTAGACAGGATGGAATTGAAAGGAATCGAGTTGCCCTTGTTGATAATTTCCATGTGGTGATTGTCATCCACTCAGTGAGAAAAGAGCACAACTGATGCCCAAAAATGTCATTCCAGGAGTTGGGAGGTGTCTCAGGCCCTTGACCAAGCCTTCAAAATGATTGTTTGGTTTGAGCAGGTTGGGAGGATGTAGACTGGTTAGATGATTGCCTCCTCCTCTGTGGTCGCTGTTGTTGTTTTCATCTGCATGATTCATACAGCCTTGCTGATGAGAGGAAGGGTAGTCTCTTCTTTGATAAGGTTGGAATCTACATCTCTTGAAGGATAGGGTGTATATTCCCAGCATTCTAAGTGTTGCCCTGGAACCTTCATTGAGTGCAGGGTTTCATCGGTCTTCTTTAAGAATAGATAGTCTTTTTCGAAAGGTAAATCCTCTACTTTTGTTTGTAGGCCTTTCAGTATTCCAGAAGATTGGAGCCATGCTGCACGATGCATGGTGACGGCTGTCGCAGTCATTCTGGCTGCTGTGTCTGATGTCCAGTGCTGCTTGGAGTGATGTGCGAGCAATTAGTACACCCTTGTCGACAAGGGATTTTAGTTGAGATTGTTTATCCTCTGGTAACTATTTCTTTAGTTTGCTGATTTTTTCATTCTTATCGTGGTCATACTTTGCCAGTAAGATGTTGTAATTTTTCACCCTAAACTGTAGCATTGCAAAGGAATAAACCTTGTGACCTAACAGGTCCAACTATTTGTCGTCCTTATCCACAGAAGTGGATCTTTGTGGATTGTGTTTGTTCTTGTGGTGTACTGCCTCTACTACTAATGAGTTAGGTGGAGGGTGAGTGAATAGAAAGTTCATGCCCTTATATGGTACATAGTACTTTCTATCAGCTTTCTTGCAGGTTGGTGGTACTGAAGCTGATATTTGCTAGATGGCATTAGCAGGCTTCCTGATGATAGGTATTATAGGTAAAACTATGTTTTTGTGGAAGTATGTAGAATTTGGAGTAGTTTGTGTTGAGATTCTTGAACCTCTTGTAAGGGTATATCCTGGGAGATTGTGACCCTCTTGAATAACTCCTGAAATTGTTTGAAGTCATCAGTGGTAACTGAAGGAGCTGGCATGACAGCTTCATCAGGAGAAGACGATGAGTTGTTTTCAGGAGAGATCTCATACATTATTTCCTCCTCAGAGTCATCCATAGGTTGCTCAGCCTGAGGTGAATTGCAGCAGAGGTAGACGGTATAGGCTGTTCTGGACTATGTCTCAGTCTGTTGTGGTATGGGCACACGGGGATCTTTGTGTAATGATCTTCATTTGCTCGATCCATTTTCTCATGTGGGCTATGGATTTTATAGAAGCTGCTCTTTCAGGTAAAGAATGAGAAAGAGAAAGCAGTATGCAAGTATTCCTCCTCATCACTCGGTAAAAGAGTGGGTATTGGAGATAACAGACAGTGAGAGCCATGTGTGCAGGGTGATTTGTTTGTGCCATAGAGGCAGATGAGGAGTTGCCACTACTCAGGAATAGTGTCAAGATTGTTTTGTTGGTGCTGCCTATACCAGCATGGAGTGCACTGTGTTAGAAGGTATCAGTGCCAGGGTCTTTGCAGTTTTGACAGTGCCATTACTGGAGACAGTACCAAGAATGGTGCTGAAGGTGAAAGGCATGTGTGTAGGAACTGTTTTCAGTGCCATTCTTGCTGGTGTGGATGATGCCATGGCTGGTGCAGTCTTTCGGGTTGGTGCCAAAGACGTTTTGCCTAGTGTGGTACCAGTCGTGGTAGGTACAGTCTTAGAAACAGTTTAAGTAGACAGTACTGATGTTGGAGAGGTGTTTTGGAGCTCATTTTAATTTTCGCAAGTCTCCAGTTGGTAAGATGGAATCTGGTCCTTTTGGATTTGGAAGGTTGAGAGCTCTGTGGTTTGTCTCTCTCTGCCACCTGCAACTCAGACACAGGCTGTAAAGATTTCTCCATTTCTCTCTCTCAGCAAATCCTCGCCTTTAGCTTAGAACAGTGAGCACATTTAGATAGTATCTGGCTCTCTAAGCACATTACGCAGAGGGAATGTCCGTCAGAGATTGGCATAGCCTCTCTGCATGTCTCACACCTCTTAAATCCTGGTGAGCTAGGCATTATGAGAGAGAAAAAGAAACAGTATAACAGCAAAGTAAGTAGTTGAGATGAAGAATTTTTTTAAAAAAAGAAACTAACTCACTAAGCTAACTAAGAACTGTGACTATAGTTATGGCTAAAGCTATATCTAAACTTAATTTTTTAATTTTTATCTTGAGGGACAGAAGTGCAGCAGAGCTATGTTTCAGAATAGGGGCAGTTGAGAAGGAACTGAGGGGGCAGGCTGCATGACCGGCGGTGGGCGCGTTCTCGGTGTCACAAAACACCACCGGCGCAGGCGCAGCCTGTGCAGACACTGCTGCTGAAATCTCTGATCAACAGCAACCAGACAACTGGAGTGCAACACTCACAGAGACAACATTTGAAGAACTACGTGATCAGAGGGTTTTGCTGAGTATTGTTTTGGTGTAGATGCGAAATAGAGAGACAGAGGGAAGAAACAGAGAAGCAAAGAGAAGGTAACAAGGAAGCTTCTGACACTGTGAGAACAAGCACTGGGATCGTGACCCTGAGAAAAAGTTTAGAGTGTGTTTCTGGATACCCTGTTTCTGCCTGAAAGGGGCTTAGAGCTGTGAGCAGAGAAACTGTCTCCTGTTTGAGCCTCCCTGTATTCTGGGAAACAGGACTTTGCATATTCTAAACATATCCTTCTAAACAAACATGATTGCAACAAATATGCAGCTCAATCATCAGTTTCTACTCCTAGTGGAAACAGCCTGCAGAGCCCCATACTCTCGCCAATCGCTTTAGTCAAAAGCTAACAGGCATGTGTCTCAACATAAAGCAGAACACCCTGAAGGCTGCTCTAAAATTATTAGATGCCAGTGGATTCAAATTCCTGTTACAGCTGGAGATTGCCAGGGAGCATGGAAGCTCTGAATACAGCTCGTTTTCCCATCCTTGACTCCCAATATAGGCCCATGAAACAAGATGGTGTAGTACTTGCTATGCCTGCCCGACACCATCAGAAGAGCAACCTATACTTGGGATGGTCCTAAAAAGCCCACCTCTGTCAATTTGCACCAAAAATACAGGAAAAGAGTTTTCTTAATGAAGTACAGGATCTGGGCTATTGTTCCCAAAATATCCACATGTGAACCCCAAAATCTCCAGAAAAAAATGTTAGCAGTAAGTACCGTATTTTTCGGACCATAAGACGCACCTGACCATAAGACGCACCCAGTTTTTAGAGCAGGAAAACAAGAAAAAAAATATTCTGAACCAAATAGTACCGGTAAACTAAATAGAAGAGAAAAGGAAGGGAAGAGGTGGGCCTCAATCCTTTGTTCAGTATCAGAGGAATAGTTCCAAAGTCCTAGTGGCTCAACAGGTTTTCTTCTTCGGCCCATTATACTGGGGAGCTTCCTTAATGGGCCATTAAGGAGACAATGGCCAGGTAGACATTCAGTCTGGGGAATTTTCCCAGCCTTACACAAGTTAAAATATAACAATCATATTCCTAACTTCTAATATGAATACAAATCCTACACATAAACTATATAATCATTCCCCACAAATTATTACCTTTCTATTGACACCAAACATGGCATAGTTCCTATGGATTATAACAATCATAAAATATTAATACAAAATAATATCATAAATAGTTCCTTAAATCCTGACAGCGTCACAGGGGGGCCAACCACAGCCGAGCCTGCCCGTCCGGCAGGGGTGTGGGTTTGTTTGAGTGTGTGTGGGGTTGTGAACTGGGGGAGCGGCCTAGTGGCTTGGCCAGGGGTGGGGGCTAGCAGGGAGTGAGCTGGAGGGCCACAGCCCTGGATCTTTTTGCTATCCAGCAACGCCCCCTGGCGGGAACACTGCTTGCTGGACAGCATTCGGACTATAAGACGCACTCTCATTTTTCCCCCACTTTTGGGGGGAAAAAAGTGCGTCTTATGGTCCGAAAAATACGGTAATTGTGCATTACATGTCTGTGTATATGTTGTTCTCCACACAGCATAAACATGAAGCTGTTTTATGAGCAGTATAAAAAAATATATTTTTCTTCTCTTTCATGTTGGAATTGGAAAAGACGACACAGCAAGCTCCTTATAACAGGATTAAATCCTTTTTAACCATTAACCTAAACATGTTATTACATGCAAAAACAAATATAACAAAACAAAATCCCAACCCAAGCTTTAAACAAAGTCCTCAGAAATGGGTAGGGAAGACTGGCTTCTCACAAGGTATGTCTACTGCAACATGAATGTGGTGGGCCTGGATCAGCTGGCTCAGTCTGTTGGGCTATAAAATTTCCATGTAGAGCAGGAGTCGTCAACCCCCGGCACGCATGCCAAACTTGGCACGCGGGCCAATCCTGAGCGGCACGCGGCCCCGCTCGGGCTCCCCCTGCTGCCCCCCCCCATGGCCTGGGGCCACAAGAGCCGCATGCTGCGGCTTCAGGTTTCCTAGCCACATTTCCCCGCTCCGCCCTGTCGGGGGTGGAGGCTCCAGTCCCCGGGACCCTGACTCCAGAGCAACATCAGTGCTGTGGGGCGGGGCTGGAGCCTCCGGTCAGGAGCTCCTTGGCTCGGCAGCGGTCATGGGGCCGGCTCGGGCTCAGGGGCCAGTGCGGCCTGTTGCCAGGCTCGGGGGCCGGTGCGGGGGTCAGGGGGACTGGTGTGGCCCAGTGCTGGGGCTGGCTTGAGAGCCGGGCAAGCTGAGCTCGGGGGCGCCGGCATGGCCTGGTGGGGAGGCCAGCGTGGGCCGGCTCTGGGGCCGGCTCGGGAGCCTGGCCAGCACGGCATGGGGCCAGCACGTGACTCGGGGGGGGGGGGGGAGGGCTGGCGTGGGATTCAGGGGGCCAGCACGTCCCGGCTCGGGGCTTGGGGGCCGGGGCAGCCCGGCTCTGGGGCTGGCGTGGGCCGGCTCTGGCCTGGTCAGCCCAGCACAGGGACTGGCGCGGGGTTCAGGGGGGCCGACGCGGCCCTGTTCTGGGACCAGCTCGGGGGCCTGGCCAGCCCAGCCTGGCGCGAGGGCTGGCTTGGGGCTTGGTGGGGCCGCGCGGCCCGGCGCGGGGGCCTGGCCAGTCCAGCTTGGGGCTCAGGGGCCAGCGCGGCCCAGCCTGGGGACCCAGCCACACCAAGTCCCTCGCCCCACCCCTGGCACCTTCTGAGGGCGTGGGGGGCGGGGCTGGCACAGGGGCCAGCAAAGGTTGCTGACCCCTGATGTAGACTTTTGGGTGATGAGTGGGTCTCAAAGCCCAGACTCCCACCCAAACCTGATTGTCTATACTGCTAATTTTTTAGCTGAGCCAGTTGACCCAGGCTCTCTGACTCAGTGTCATGGGTTCTTTTGCAATGTAGACATGCCCACAGGCATTCTTCTTTCTCTGACTCCCCACATAGTCATTAGGCCAGTTTACTGTAAATCCAGAATAACACTACTGAATCCGATGGAGTTGCTCTAGATTCACCTTGCTATGAATGACATATATTGCCCCTGTATTGTGGAGGTGGGCCTGAGTTGTGACGTTTATATCTGGATGTAAATACAAAAACTTCTCAGAAACCGAGAGAAAGGATTTGGATTTGGTATTCTATTAGAGGCTACCTTTGCTTTAAATTTTTTTAAAAACAGGAAGTATAGAATGAAAAATATATATAAAAAAATGAATTTCACATACATATATTCAGAGTCCATCTTTTCTTCCTTTACTGTTTTGTGTTTTCTTTCTGTTCCTGTTCTGTAAACTGCTGTATGAAGTACAGCAGGGCTCTTCTCCACTTTAGATGGCTGAGGAAGAAAAGAAATAAAAATACATTTATTTTAATACATACTGAATTAATGGTCACGTAACACCATCAGGTGGTTTAAGGACAATTACACAGCACACATCACCAGGCACAGACAATACCAGGAGGAATGAACCAGAGCACAACTGAAGTGATGCAGAAAGATCTTTGTTTTGTGTATCATATCTTCTGAAGGAATAACTGTCCTGAATTTATCATTTAATGAGGGACAATCATAGTTATACTTGCTTTCCACTACACAACCTCAGTATTTCTTTTGTATGAGTGATGTCCCCAAATGTTTGGATATCTATATCTCAGCTGTATTACTAAACTGATAAACCTTAATCCGGCATGGCAGATTATGTCCTGTATGGCTTTCAAACCAAACCTTGTACCTTTTGGATAATCTAGACATAATCCCCAGATGTACAGAAACTCTTCCCTTACAAAATGATCAAATACAGAGTTTTTATAACATTAGCTTTAATAAAATTTTTATTCAGAAGTCAACTGCACAAAAATATTTAAGAGCTGATTTTCAAAGGCATTGATAGCCACAGAACTTTTCCTAAGATTAAAAGATGCTTCTGTGTAAGAAAACTTTTTTAAAGAATAGTCTTTTGAATGATTGAAATGTATCATAAACAGGATTTAATCGCAAACATTCAAATGCTTTTAACAACTCTTAGGTTTATACAGAACATAAAGTTCTTTCCACCCTCCACCCCCATCCTCCAAAGACTGGAATAATTACGTAGATAAACATTTTAAAAATAATGTCTTTTGAACTTAAAATAAAATATCTTGTAAAGCTATTTGGGCCAAATTCTATCCTGACTAACCGTCAATCCACGGAAAACATCAAAACAAACAAACTTTTGGCATGTGGGCTGAGCCTGAGCGGCACGCGGCGCTCCTCAGGCTTCCCTGCTGGCCCTTCCCCCCCCCCCCCCCGCATAGCCTGGGGCCACAAGAGCCGCGTGCCACGGCTCCAAGCCCCCGCTGGCCATGCTTCCCAGCTGGGAAGCGCAGCCAACAGGGAAAAAGAAGCCACAGCGCAGGGCTCCTGGCCCCTGCTGGCCCCAATCCTTGCTGGGCAGGGCTGATGGAGGGGAGCAGGGCAGGCGGGTCAGCCCGCCCAGAGCCGCCGCAACCAGCAAGCTGGCCCCGGCCATAGCTGGGAAGAGGGCGGGTTGGCCTGCCCAAGCCGCCACTGCCGGCAGGAGCCAGCCCCGGCCCTGGCCAGGAACCGGAGGCCGCCGGCCTGCTGGGAGACAGCCCTGGGTTGGCCCCGGCCGGGAACCGAAGGCTACCAGCCTGGCAGGAGGCGGGAGATGGCCCCTGTCCTGGCCGGTAACTGGAGGCCTGGTCCCACCCCCTTTTGCCCCCCCCCCGCCCCCCCAGCACCTGCTGTGGGTCCAGTGGGCAGGGCTAGCTACTTCCTCAGATGCATGAAATGAAAACTGCAGTATATTAGGTATATATACACACATACAGAGAAGGATGAGTCATAAGATCAATTCAAGCAGTTCCAGTAGCCATGTTAGTCTATTTCAGCAAAACAAAGAACTGGTTTTAATTCAAACAATGTGGATGTAGGCTACTAACAACAACTGATGAGAAGGTGAGAATGTTTAAACAGGGAAAATTACCTTTTGCATTGAGTTAGCCACTCTAAGTCCCTATTCAGACCTAGTCTGATAGTGTCAAGTTTGCATATGAATTCCAGCTCTGCAGTTTCATGCTGAAATCTGTTTTGAAGTTTTTTTGCTGATGATACTTCTGGGTACATTGAAATGTTCCCTTACTGGTTTCTGAATGTTACCATTCTTGATGTCTGATTTGTGTCCATTTATTCTTTTGCACAGAGATAGCCCAGTTTGGCCAATGTATAAGGCAGGGGGATTATTGTTTGCTCAGGTGGGCATTTATCACATTGGTAGATATGTAGGCAGAGATGTGTGAATGAGCAGGCAGGCAGATGTGTGAATGAGCCCGTGATGGAGTAGCTGATTTGGTTAGGTCTTCTGATGCTGTCACCTCAGTAGATATGCAGGCAGAGCTGGTAACGGGATTTGTTGCAGGGATAAGTACCTAGCTTAAGGTTTCTGTTGTATGGTGTGTAAATGCTGGTGAGTATTTGCTTAAGGTTGGGGGGCTGTCTGTAAGCAAGGACTCCCTATCTCCCAAGGTTTGAGAGACTGAAGGATCGTCTTCCAGTCTAGGTTGTAGATACTTGATGATGTACTGGAGAGGTTTTACTTGGGGACTATAGGTGATGACCAGTGGCGTTCTGTTGCTTTCAAGCATTCTTAAAACTATAATAACCACCTGGGGAAGTGAAGAAACAGATTGACAAAGCCAGACAGGTACCCAGGAGTTACCTATTCCAGGACAGGCCCAACAAGGAAAGCAACGGAACGTCACTGGTCTTAAATTTGTTAGCCTTTAAAAGTGTTACAGGACTCTTTGTTTGTTTTTTCTGAAATAGCCTAGCACAGCTACTCCTATGAAACTTATCATTAAAATCAGAGTTGCATGGAGAATAAAATCAAGACAAAATATGATCCCCTGATTCAAATATTATCATACAGTAGAACCTCACTTTGAATTACTGTGTAAGTGAAGAAACACAAAAAAGGCCAGAATAATGCAAACCAAAATGTAATTTGTTCATACATCTGGGGCCCGCCCAGCCGCAGCAGTGGGGGCCAGAGATCCAGAGCCCACCCGGCCGCCACCAGCCCGATCCAGTCCCAGGGGAGATGAATCAAGCCTGCCCTGTGGGACACAACGGGCCCAGGAGGGCTTTTTTCCTGCCGGTATGGTGTACCGGCACCTATTTTTCCCTGATTGCCTCGCTGCCTGGCTGGAGTCAGCAGGACAGGCCAGGAAAAAAGCGAGTCTTTTTTCCCCTGCTGATCCCAGCTGGGCAGCAGGGTTGGCAGGGGCCATGATCGGTGGCTGCGGGCCAGACTCCAGCCCGCCAGGGGCTGGAATCCAGCCCGCGGTTGCCTGGAAGCTGCGGCCAGGCTGCAGCTTTTTCAAATCTCCCACCCTGAGCATGCTCAGACATGTGGCTCAGGGCGGGAGCAGCCTGGCCAGGGAGTGACTCTGGCCACCCCTGCAGCTCTGGCCAGGTAACGGGGGGGAAAGGGCTGGGGGTCAGGTAGCCAGCGGACAGGTGGGGAAGGGATTGAGGGGGGTCAGGGCCAAAAGGACCGGGGAAAGGCCCAAATGGTCGGGGAAACGGCAAGCAGGGAAATGAAGTGGAGGCCGAGAGAACCGGGGAAGGGACCTGGGGAGTCAGAGAGCCAGCGAGCGAGCAGGGAAGGGGCTGGGGGGCACCAGGGAGCGGGCAGGGAAGGTCACCAGCGGTGGAGGGGGGTTTCGAGAGGCCCCAGGGGATGGCAGTGGTGGGGAGTCCTGACCACACCCTCCCCCTATCCCCCCTCCCCTTGCTGGCATACTGACACTTTTTTCTTTAAAAAAAAAAAAAAAAAAAAAAAGGAAAAAAGCACTGGGGCTCAGGCTCCGAACCTATTTTGGGGGCAGCAACACCTCTGCCTTAGCCCATCTGCTTTAATTGATTATGGTTATGACATACATTACTATATAGAATAAATGGAAAAAAACATTTATGGCACATGAACCTATAAACATATGTCTTGCTCCAGGCATAGAAGTGGGTTAGTAAAAGCCTGTACGTTGAAAGCCCTTTAGGATTCAGGGAAAGAATCAGGTCAAACCATAAGTATCCCACTCTGATACTCTTTCCCGTCTCTATTGGAGTGATATAGTCAGGTCTAGCAGTAGTTAAGAAGTCAGATTTCTTTACAGGTTCCTTTTTCACCAAGCCTATTAACCCAACACATAACCTAGAAGGTTACAGACACAAACCAGACCCTACAAAAAAATTTCTAAATCTCAACTATTTGAGGAGTATTCATCTGCTCTAGATTTTTAAGAAAAAAAATTTTCCTTTTGCTTGCTACAATGTGATAGTTATGCTGCAGAGGCTAGGTAAAGATATCTTTATTGTTCTTGCTCTGTTACAGGTCAGATGAATACCTTCCAGGAAGAAAAGAGACTTGGTTGATAACTGTAATCCAGAACATATGACCTATTCATGTCTCTTTGCAATGGAGAAGCCTAGACAAACCTATGTTTCTGGTCGCCATGGCAATCAGTTTTAGTAGCCTGTCGCCTAACCCCACTGCAGAAATGTAACAGAGGAGTGCCCTCTGGTGACCAAAAGTAAAATTGATGGCATCTAGCTGTGAGCCAATTTTGTCCAGCCCTGGCCTAGACTATTTCCCCGCCCCCCCTTAACTCAAAAAAAGTAACATCAGGTTTGAAGTTGGCCCTGTATAATGATGTATAACTAAAATTTATATGCTGCCTTGGCTAACAGAACACACTATACTTAAAGTTAAGGCTAAATATCTATAAGTGAGCTCCTTAATGATGATAGTTAATAAGACATTAACAACAGAAGCATGTATCCTATTTTAAAAAGAAAAACCTTGGATTTCTCACCAGTGAAATGCTGTCTTTCTCAATGTTGACAGCTTGCTCATCCATAGTATACCTTCCTTCAACCATATATGGTACTTCTATGTTCTCTTGTCCCAGCTGGAGACGAGACACCAGTTTTGTTTTTGGCAGTGTATTCTGCTTGTCCATCTGGGTTAGGTATCTTTGGTCCTAATGAGAAAAAACAGTGACTGGATATGAATCACCAAATTCTGTTTATATTATAGGCTCATGAATCATCCTATTACATAAAAAAGGAAACAATATATTGTTAGAATCCAGAGGTTAAAATTAGAAGTCAACCACAAGACTTTGTCTTTATTATTACCATATTTAAGGAGTTAGAACCAATAGTCCACTTTCACAATGACAAGTTCAAAACAGCTTTGAGACCTCTTCTGGCCTTTTACTAAAAAATGTATATACTTTTACTGTAAGAAATATAAAGCAATTAAATTGTTTTGTACTATTTGACCCATTTCTCAGAAAAATGAGTACACATGTAATCCATTAATAATAATTTAGGTGGCAGTAAGATCAGAATAAAAATTATTACAGAAATATTTAAGGGAAAAATGTTTTATGATAAAAGATATATAACTAATAATCATGTTCTTTTAAATATCACATGCAGCATACACATTGTTTCAAGGTTGAGAAAGCCTGAAAACATTTTTTTCTAACCCAGCACTAAATAACCTGCTAAAATTTCTTCAAAACATAAACAAATCAAATATTCTCCCTCTTATTTATGCATAAAAGCATAAATACAGTAAATTAAGCAATTAAACCAGCAGTTCCCAAACTGTGAGTCATGACCCCAAATGGGGTTGCGCCATCAGCAGATGGGGTCTCAGCAAGTTCTAGTATATGGAGTAAAATGTTGTCCTCCATGCTGTCTGGGGTTCTGGTAGGAAATAATGAGGTCGTGATGACAAAAAGTTTGGGGAAAAAAAGTTTAAACCCAGGTACACAATAGTACAAATCCACTACACTCCTGAGTAAAGTTGTCTAACATCACACTAGAATGCAGTCACTTCTCTATAATTCACAGGTAAGGCTCTCCTCCACTTTCACTCACCCAGTACCTCAAAACTACAGCCCCATAAATAGTCTCTGTGGGAATAATGACATTATCTGATTAGGTGAGGCTTGTTAGTGACCTCATTTTCCGATAATTTTAGTGACAGTTGTGGGCATTCATTACCTTCAGATGTTGCTCAGCTTTTTGCAGCATCGGCATCAGTACTGGCTACATAACTCACACCAAACCACACTTAAATTAGCATAGAATTATTCTGGATTACCACCTGGAAAATCGAGGTTAGAATCTGGCTCAGGTTGGCTAGCTCAGTGCATAGAGAGAATCATTTATGGATCAACAGGCTGAAAATTCTATCCACAGGCAGTATCAAGGCCTGCATACTAAAGGGTCATTTTAGGTATAACCTTTAGAACTATCTAGAAAGCAGTTACTAGTTCCAACTCATTCTCTAGGACTGTACTGAAAACCAGTCACCAATAATAATAAAAATATACAGGGCCAGGCTTACAATGGTGCCATGGCCTCAAGCCCACTCTCAGGAGGGGTCCCATCGCTGATGCCTGGACTGTCCCTGCCTCACACTGCCTGAACTTCACACAGATTCCACCCCAGACTCCACCTCTACTTGGCCTCTAACTCCACCTCCCCACCCCATTTTTGCTTGACCTGCCACAGGAGTAGAGAAGGGGACTTGGTCCTTCTCCTGCTGTATCGGCGCACACACACACACCATCCCCAACATGCTTGACTGCAGTCCCTGCGAGAAGCGGTAGGACCAGCCACTTCTCACGCAGCCAGATGCTTTGTGTCACTGCTCTGTGAAGCAGAGCAACTGCCTGCGAGAACCTGGCTGGGGTTGGCTCTCACAGGCAGCCACCATACTGCACAGAGCAGTGACCCCAAGCAGCCACTTTCAGCCAGTATGAGAAGCACTTCCATTCTGCCCCCTCAAAGTGGCGAGCAATCCAGAAACATGCTGGGCAGGAAGGCATAGCAGGAGAAGGACAGAGCCCCTCAGAGGTAACTGGTGAGGCAGCAGCACCAGGTTGGGTGCGGGGAGGAAGGGAGGTTGCTGGGGAAGTAAGTACTAGCTCCATAGCACCTAGGAAGGCCAGATACCAAGCTTCAAAAATTGGGATGGGATGGAGGTAATAGGCATCTATAATAAAAACCCCACATATTGGAAATGTCCCTATAAAAATCAGGACATCTGGTCACACTAGCATTGCTTGCCCCCGACCCCTACCTTGTTCATGGTCTGCCCCCACTCCACCCTGCTGAGCTCTTGACCCAAGCCCCTCTAAGAAAATTAATGTTTCCTAGTGTAAATATTTGTATAAGTCAGCAAAGCTAGTAATGAGTTGAGGACACCTTGGACACCTAAGGGAGCTCACATTCACAACTTAAAAAGTTTTTTTTTCCAGTCTTCTGGCAGATTATAGCGCTACAGATAAATGAGCCAATGAGTCTATTTGAAAACATTTTCTGGTGCTTGCATAGCTATTTCTGTAATTCAGGTTGCACAAGAGAGCAAATATGAATACAACCCATTAAAGGCACTCAGGAATAACCATAGTAAATTCAGAATGGTGGGCTGCTTGGTGACCCCTTCCCCTGGGATGTTAAATTTTATTATGGTCACTATTATCAAGTGGTTCAGCTATATTCACCTCTTGGACCAGTTCCTGTGCTCCAGTTAGGATTAAACCAAGAATTGCCTCTCCTCTTGTGGGTTCCAGCACTAGCTGCTCCAAGAAACAGTCATTTAAGATGTAAAGAACCTTTATTTCTGCATTCTGTCCCGAGGTGACATGTACACAGTCAATAGGGAGATAGTTGAAATCTGCCATTTTATTATTGTTTTTTTTATTTTTATAGACCCTCTAATCTCTCTGAGCATTTTACGGTCTCATCCTGATTGACTGCTTGGTAGTATATCCGCTACTGCTCAAGCATGGAATTATCATCTGTAGACTCAATGTGCAGTGACAGTCAAAAAAGCTAACAATGTTGGGAATCATTAGAAAGGGGATAAAAGAGAACACAGAAAATGCATTGCTTCTTTATAAATCCATGGCACACCCATATCTTGAATAATGCGTGCAGATCTGGTTGTCCCATGTCAAAACTGGAATTGAAAAAGGTGCAGAAAAGGGCAACAAAAATTATTAGGATTATGGAAAAGCTTTCATTTGATGAGAGATTAATAAGACGGGGACTTTTCAAAGACTTCTAAGGGGGGATATGACAGAGGTCTATAAAATAATGACTGGTGTGGAGAAAGTAAATAAAAAAGTTTTATTTACTCCTCATAACACAATAACTAGGAGGTCACCAAATTAAATGAATAGGCAGCAGGATTAAAAGAGACAAAAGAAAGTATTTCTTCACACAGTGCTGTTAACCTGTAACTCCTTGCCATAAGAAGTTGTAAAGGTCAAGACTGTAAGGAAATTCAAAAAAAGAACTAAATAATTTCATGGAAGACAAGTCCATCAAACGTTATTAGCCAGGATGGGCAGGGATTGCTGTTTGCCAGAAGCTGGCAAAGGGTGACCAGAAGGATCACTTAATTTGTCCTTAATTTGTTAATTTGATCACTTTCAAGACGATGAAGTGGGATTTTCTCCCACAAAAGCTCAGGCAATAAATAAATTTGTTAGTCTTTAAAAGTGCCACAGGACTCCTTGTTTGTTTTGTTGACCTAGACTAACATGGCTACCCCTTTGGAACTTGTCAGAAGACAGGATACTGGTCTAGATGGCCCATTGGTCTGACCTAGTATAGCTGTTCTTCTTAAACCTTTGATTTTTGGATGCCAAAGAAATTAAATATTATTCTTATTTATCATATTAAGACATTATTTAAAAATAAATGTAAATAAGGTCCTGCTTTAAAAAGTGCCATATACTGCATGATCAAAAATTGTATGAGGTTATGAAGGACCAAAGTTGGCTCATTTATGGGGAAAGTGTCATGCATACTTATGCCTGTATTGCTTGTAAGTGTAGAGTTGGTCCATGTGATTAGTTTATCTAGTTTACCAGAAGGGATGCATATGGACATATAAAGACAAAACATACAATGACTTTAATTCACTTTGCTTAAAAACCCTTGGGGCGAGGGGGAGGACTGAGCAACAGGGAAGGGAGAACTGTAGCAAGTGGCTCTGGCCTCTGGGAGAAAAGGAAGGAGTGTGGGGGAGACAAGAGGGAATGCGAGGAGGTGGTTCTGGTGCTCCTGCTGTTGTGTCCCATGGGGACCTACAAATATATTTAACACCAGGCCCACCAAAAGTTAATTCAGCTCTAAATATATGGTCCCAATTCAGCAAGGCACTTCAGAACATGCTTAAGTCTCATAAACAGGTGTGGAAGTGCTTTGCTAAACGTGTACCAAATGTTCATAGAACTTTGTGAATGAAATGTTACTGTCGCCGTAATAATGACAGTTAAATCATTCCCCAGCTGGGAATGATTCCCAACTTGCTTCCACCTACCTTTGCAGGCTCACTTTGTCAATTCTGCTAAGAATCTGTAGTTTATATACACACTAGAATCACTGTAGATAAACATCATTTCTATAGTGAGCAGATGGGGATCAAGTACTCATCTGGAGAAAACACTCTTCAAGAGAGCAAAATTCAGCCTAACATTCTGAAGAGCTTAGTCATATAAGTTTTTCCAATCAAAGAAGGAAGAAAACTTTTGTGGATTTGTCTACACAGACTTGCACCATTTTAGTTAAACCAGTGCAAATTTTGTGTTGACATGCTTAGTCGCTGGAGCAAACTAAACAAACCTAAATCAACATTATATCGATTTAAGGGAGTGTTCAAAGTTGCAACAATTTCACTTAGTGCCTTTAGGAATCATTCCTTTAATTAAAACAAAGCACATTTATGGGGCAATCACGCGAGTGGCCAAGGTACATCTCTATGCCTGGTGGCAGGAATTCTGCTTGAGCCATTACAGGACATCCACAGGGTCTGATCATTGGTAAACACCCTTAAATTGTAAAAAGTGCTTTATAACCACAATAAAATAATCACTAACCTGAAGAAGTTTGGCTACAACGGTTTTACAGCAGCAGAGTCTCCATCTGCCCCACCTTACCACCCTTTCACAGTCACTGACTAAGCTCTTGGGGACTTCCAGGATACTCCTGGATATGGTCGAGTTGACCCAAACTAACTCACTAATTATTAGCCTGGAGGAGACTTTACTCCAGAACGCAACGGACGCCAGGTTCACCTTGCAGGGCGCAGCGACCTGGCCAAGGTCCCAGCTACCTTCCATGCACCCCTCAGGCTTCAGAGGGGCCAGGCTTCCCCCCACACGGCGTGCCGGGCCAAGGCACTTTTGCAGCTGCCTCCTTTGGGCCCCGCGTACCCGCGGCGGGAGGATCCAGCCAGGAGAGGCAGCGCCGCCACTGACAGACCGTCTTCGGCAGCCTGTCCCAGCCACTCGCCGCCCGCTACTTCCCCGGACCGGCTGCCTGGTCTTCTCCGCCGCCCCGGGCCGAGAGAGAGGCGCCTGCCCGGTTTCCCCCACTCTTCCTGCAAACACCTCCTGGTCCTGTATGTCCTCCCTTCCCGGCGCTGGGCGGACAGGCGGCCCGGGCTGGCCCCTGGCCTCTCCTTACCCCTCCCCAGTGCTGGGTTTCGCCTCCCGCTGGCGCCTCACCCCCCACGTAGGAGCTTCTCCCCAAGCGGCCACTCACCATGTTCCCTTCAGGCTCCCTCTCGCGGGGCAGCAGGTGGCGACCGTTATCCCAACGGTCAAGCGGGGATTCCTAGCGCGTGCGCTGCGTCCGCGCTGCTAAATCGTGCTCCAGCCGGCAGAGCGCCTCGTGGTGTCTGCCCCATTGCCTCCGCGCTGCCGTCTCCTCCTCCTCGTAGCTTAGTCCCTGGCAAAGTGGGCCCTTTGCCCCTCCTCGGCCCTCTGTCACCCCACCTCACCCAGTGGCCCCCGCATTGTTAATCCCGTGCTACATTCCACCTCTAAACCAGTTTCTAATCTAGGATCATAATACTTAACTCTTTCTCACCCTTTGACTACTTCGTTTCCCTGAGAGCCCAATTAGATTGTAAACTTCTTGCAAGCAGATTTTTTTTCCTAGTTCCTACAGCATCCAGGGGCTCTAAATGAGAACTTTGGCCCACTTCGTGACATTTCAAAGGAACAATGTTCAGAAATTGAGAGCTGTAAGCACTTTATTAAAAAAAACAGATGTCTTTAAGACATCTCAAATCAGGCACACAAAATCATTAGTCATTTTTGAAGATCTGGGACAACACTATGAAATGAGAAACTTTGTCAATGGATTTTTGTAAATCAAAATAAATCATGCAACTCTGCCCTCCTTTATCTAGTATTGTACTGACAATTCAGTTAGACTACAGAGGGGTGATTTTCCTTAACTGAAGCTGTGCTAGTTTATTCCTGTCATGTTAACATAGGTGTTTTTTAATTACCATTTCTGACAATTTTTCTGCTGAAGTTCATTGGTCTAGAATTCCCAGAATCACTTATAGCACCTGTTTAGAAAGCTAGTCACAACATTTTAATACTGACCTTTTAAAAGAATGCATGTTTTTTAACAGCTCAGCATTTTGTTCTTAAGTTTCTCTGGAACTCCCGATTGAAATCTAGTGATCCCACTGGCTTGTTATTTCATTTGTCAGTTTGTTCCAGCACCAATTCTTTCAAAGTCTTAAGCTCTGACAACACTTCATCTTTATCATCAGCTCTTCTGAGATAGTCCCAAAACATCCTCTCTGTATCAAAGGCAGGTGTAAAGGAAGGCATGTAGCTTTTCTGCACTGTTCTTACTCTGCTCATCTGTGCCCTTTACTACAGGTTCCAAAGGGGTAGCAGTGTTAGTCTATTGCAGAAAAATAAACAGAGTCCTGTGGTATTGTTAAAGACTAACAGACTAAAGACTACCCCATGCTACTTATCCATGTGGGAACCAATGATACTGCAAGAGGTGACCCTCTGCAGATCAAAGGTGACTACAGGGCTCTGGGAGCACGGGTGAAGGAGTTCGGTGCACAGGTGGTGGTCTCCTCGATCCTTCCGGTCAAGGGTAGGGGCCCGAGCAGAGACAGATGCATCCTGGAGGTGAATGCCTGGCTGCGGAGATGGTGTTACCAGGAGGGCTTTGGCTTCCTCGACCATGGGGTGCTGTTCCAGGAAGAAGGACTGCTAGGCAGAGATGGACTCCACCTATCCAGGAAGGGGAAGAGCATATTTGGAAGCAGACTGGCTAACTTGGTAAGGAGAGCTTTAAACTAGGTTCGAAGGGGGAAGGTGACCAAGGCCCACAGGTAAGTGAAAATGAGGGAAACCTGGGGGAAGGGATGGAACTTGGGGGATGCTGGGGCTGTAACAGCAGGAATAAAAGAGAGGGTAGTTGGAACTGGGGGGGGGATCAAATAATTGTTTTTTATTTCCTGATGAAGTCATAATACCTCAGGCAAGTGGGGAAGGAGGACACCGGGAGAAATTGAAAGGAGGAAGATGCGACAGGAGGGAGAATCGACAGGGCAAAGTAGGGCAATGGGCCCGGTATCTTAGGTGCCTGTACACAAATGCGAGGAGCCTGGGAAACAAGCAGGAAGAATTGGTAGTACTGGCACAGACAAGGAACTATGATATAATTGGAATAACAGAAACGTGGTGGAATAACTTGCATGACTGGAGCACTGCCATGGATGGATATAAATTGTTCAGGAAGGACAGGCAGGGAAGAAGGAGGGGAGGAGTAGCGCTATATGTAAAAGAGCTGTATGACTGCTCGGAGCTCCACTATGAAAGTGGAAACAAGATGGTTGAAAGTCTGTGGGTTAAGTTTAGGGGAGAATGCAACAAGGGGGATGTTGTGGTGGGTGTCTGCTACAGACCGCCAGACCAGAAAGAGGAGGTAGATGAGGCATTCTATGGACAACTAACAGAAATTTCCAGATCGTCGCAGGCCCTGGTTCTTATGGGGGACTTCAATTATCCTGATGTCTGCTGGGAAGATAATACAGCAGTGCACAGGCAATCCAGGAAGTTTTTGGAGAATATTGAGGACAACTTCCTAGTACAAATGCTGGAGGAACCAACTAGGGGCCTTGCACCTCTAGACCTATTGCTCACAAACAGAGAAGAATTGATCGGGGAAGTAGAAGTAAATGGCAACCTGGGCAGCAGCGACCATGAGATGGTAGAGTTCAGGATCCTGATCAATGGAAGGAAGGAAAGAAGCAGAACACACACCCTGGACTTCAGAAAAGCAGATTTTGGCTCCCTTAGGGAGCTGATGGGCAGGGTCCCATGGGAGGCTGATCTGAAGGGGAAAGGTGTCCAAGACAGCTGGCTGTATTTTAAAGAAACCCTGTTAAAGGCACAGGAAGATAACATTCCGATGTGCAGAAAGAACAGCAAATGTGGACGGCGACCAGTGTGGCTTAGCAGGGAACTCTGCGGGGAACTGAAACATAAAAGGGAAGCTTACAAGAAGTGGAAGCTTGGACAGATGACAAGGGAGGCGTATAAAGATATTGCTCGGGACTGCAGGGATAAAATCAGAAAGGCCAAAGGACAATTGGAGTTGCAGCTAGCAAGAGATGTGAAGGATAACAGAAAGGGGTTCTATAAGTATATCAGCAACAAGAAAAGGATCAGAGATGGTGTAGGTCCTGAATGGGGCAGGCATCCTCGTGGAGGATGATGTGGAAAAGGCTGAAGTACTCGATGCTTTTTTTACTGCAGTCTTCACAGGGAGGGCCAGCTCCCAGGCTACTACACGGGGTAACGCGGAATGGAGAGAAGAGTGGCCCTCGGTGATGGAAAGTCAGGTTAGGGAACACTTAATGAAATTGGATGTGCACAAGTCCATGGGGCCGGATGAACTGCATCCGAGGGTGCTGAGGGAGTTGGGGGAAGTGATTGCAGAGCTGCTGGCCATTATCTTTGAGAACTCATGGCGAACGGGGGTGGTCCCGGAGGATTGGAAAAAGGCAAATATAGTACCTATCTTTAAGAAAGGGAAAAAGGAGGATCCGGGGAACTACAGACCGGTCAGCCTCACCTCAATCCCTGGGAAAATCATGGAGCAGGTCCTCAAGGAATCCATCCTGAAACACTTGGAGGAAAATAGAGTGATCAGGAACAGTCAACATGGATTCACCAAGGGCAAATCGTGCCTGACCAACCTGATTTCCTTCTATGATGAGATGACTGGATTTGTGGATGCGGGAAGAGCCGTTGACGTGGTATACCTTGACTTTAGCAAGGCTTTTGATACGGTTTCCCACAGCATTCTCATCGGCAAGTTAAGGAAGTATGGGTTGGATGAGTGGACCGTAAGGTGGATCGAAAACTGGTTAGATCAACGGGCTCAGCAGGTAGGAATCAATGGCTCAATGTCTGGTTGGCAACCGGTAATGAGTGGAGTGCCCCAGGGGTTGGTCCTGGGGTTGGTTCTATTCAACATCTTCATTAATGATCTTGATGATGGAATAGACTGCGTGCTTAGTAAGTTTGCAGATGACACCAAGTTGGGGGGAATGTTAGATTCTCTGGAGGGCAGGGACAGGATCCAGGGAGACTTGGACAAATTGCAACACTGGGCTGACAGAAACCTCATGAGGTTCAACAAAGACAAGTGCAAAGTCCTGCACTTAGGACGGAAAAATCCCATGCACTGCTACAGGCTGGGGACCGATCGGCTAAGTAGCAGTGCTGTAGAAAAGGACCTGGGGGTTATGGTGGACGGGAAGATGAATATGAGCCAACAGTGTGCCCTTGTTGCCAAAAAGGCTAATGGCATATTAGGCTGCATCAGTAGGAGTATTGCCAGCAGATCGAGGGATGTGATCATTCCCCTCTATTCGACACTGGTCAGGCCACATCTCGAATACTGTGTCCAGTTTTGGACTCCCCACTACAGAAAGGATGTGGACAAATTAGAAAGAGTCCAGCGGAGGGCAACAAAAATGATTAGGGGGCTGGGGCACATGAGTTACGAGGAGAGACTGAAGGAACTAGGCTTATTTAGTCTACAGAAGAGAAGACTGAGGGGAGATTTGATAGCAACCTTCAACTACTTGAAGGGTTGCTCCAAAGAGGAGGGAGCTAGGCTGTTCTCGAGGGTAACAGAGGACAGAACAAGGAGCAATGGTTTCAAATTACAGCTGGGGAGGTCAAGGTTGGATATTAGGAAAAGCTTTCTCACTAGGAGGGTGGTGAAGCATTGGAATGGGCTATCTAGGGAGGTGGTAGAATCTCCATCTTTGGAGATTTTTAAGGCTCAGTTAGACAAAACCCTGGCTGGGGTAATTTAGGGGGAGTGGTCCTGCTTTTTAGCAGGGGGTTGGACTAGATGACCTCGTGAGGTCCCTTCCAACCCTATTATTCTATGATTCTATGATTTATTTATTTATCGCATGAGCTTTTGTGAGAGAAAATCCCACTTCGTCAGACGCTTTGAAGAATAAATAAATAAATCTGTTAGTCTTTGAAAGTGCCACAGGACTCTGTTTGCTTTACTACAGGGTAGTCTAACAGACCCCTGCTTCTGATATTTGTTAACAGTTTGCTTTTTAGCTTTGGCTTTTTGTACTTCAAGCTTTCTCTTAGCTCTCTTAATTTCTATTTCACATGATATTATTTGTATGTTCCTTTCTAATGAATTCAATTTTTCAGAAATAACTGTATAGTTCAAATTTCTTAAACCTTCCCATTTAGGTTTAGTGTTTTCTCTTGTCTTACTGCTTACATTTTATTTTGCAAGCACTTATACCTGCTGTATATATTGGTGCCTTAAGTAGTCTGCATGAAGAGTGTAATCTCACTTTTGAAGCTAGGAGCTTTTTGACTGTCTCTTTAAAAAATTTTAAGGTTAGTGACAACGCTTCTTTTGGTAAAATACCTCCCACAGTGATGTTGAATGTAATGACAATGTTGTAACTTTTACTTAATGGATCAATGACAGCTACATCTTGTACCAACTTTTTTGGTATTACCTTCTACCTAGTTGCCACAGAAGGACATTTTAAAAGTTCTTTACAGTTTAAGCAAATGAATCAAATTTAAAGAGAATGTAAATCACACTGTCAATAAGGCTAACAAGATTTCACTGGACGTTTCAAAAGACATGAAAGCAAATTGCTTACAAGATAATAGAATCACATGATATTTATTGCATTTCAACCAGAGAAGAATTATAAAAGGTTTAAAGCTATTTAAAAGCTATTTAATATTTCAAAAATCAAATTCCTAACCAATATGTTCAATCTAGATTGGTTAAAAGTTACCTTGAGCACCTCAGTATATAATTTATGTCCTCTGACTAGTTGCTCATTAACTGTAGACTTCTTTCATAATTTAAAAAAGACCCTAAAACTGTATATTTTAAGAGTATCTTATCTAAACTTCCAGACTGCTGAAAAACTGAAAGAAAATAAGTCTGCTCAAAGTTAGTTAATCCATATTTGGTTTATCCTCATGTGAGTATCCCAAAGATTTAAATAGTGACTAATCTTTGATTTGTTAATCTGAAATGCTTAAATCCAATAAAATATGAAGTCTGCAGAGACATATTAAACCAGTTTGACTGGATGAATTGGGAACAAATGTCACATTAAGGAATTGGGATCTACTTTTTGATATGCCACCCAAAACCTCACTTACCTAAACATCTATTTTCTCATTGATGTACAGGAGATTAACATTCAAAATTTCCAGTAAAGCTGCTGGGAGTTACCATCAAACAATTATGAAAGAATAGCCCCACTGGAATTTTTAAAAGGTATTTAGAAATAATTATTTTTCAGTTGCTAAACTGCATGCCTTTAAATTTGTATCTGGGGACATTTTAATATTATTAATATTTGGTTTAAGTAAAGTTAATACATGTGAAAGATTTGTGACTGATAGTCCAAGAGAGCAATGGCAGACCCTCCTGGTTATGCTGAGACAGGCTCTGCTAGTATGTGACACAAATTATCCACCATGTGACACTTCATACTACTGCCAACAAAAAGCAAAATCACTATTAACCTAAACATAAAAATCAGTTTAAAAATTTCCTACCTATCTGTTTGCAACAAAAGTTTAAATTGCAGTTATGAGTAAAGGTTTGCAAGACCCAAAATAACTGCACATTTGGTTAGTTTTGTTTGTGTTTGGACTTGAAACTAGAAGAGTTTAATGCAGTTTTGGATTTCACTGTAAGAAGTTTGCATAGCCCTAGTTAAATATTACTACAGTTATATATTTCCAAGTAATGGATGTGTTTTTCTTTCACTGAAATTTTGATGGTGTGGCTGGTATATCAAAGTAAATGCTATACTAGTTAAGCTGAGAGTCTATACTGTTGCCGCCATCAGCGCAATCTTCAGTTTTCGTCTGAGGCCTTTGCAGATGCGCTCAATCGATAACCGAACCAGAGCTGGAACACCAGTTCCGTAACTGCACCTACACTACGCTGACCAGACGTTATTTCCTGACAGCTTAGTGTAGTGTGTAGGGAGGATTTAAGAAGTCGGCAGGAGATACGCAAGATATTTTGGTACTTTTAAAGACTAACAGATTTATTTATCTCATGAGCTTTCGTGGGAGAAAATCCCACTTTGTCAGATGCTTTGAAGATGGGAAACTTACAGAAAGGCAGGAAATTAAATGCAGGTAAGTGTATGACATAGGATCAGGCCAGGCTGTAACAGCAAATCAAAATAGATGTTAGGATTCAAACAGCTCCGTGCCGAAGGGAGCAGAGAAGAGTGTGGCCGTCAGGGGTCCGCGGTGCAGGACCCGCACTGCCCTGCTGGGAGCGGGACAGCGCAGGGCCCATGTAACCACGGGGCCCAGGGAGATCACCCCGTTCGCCCCCCCCCTCAGGGACGGCCCTGCCTGCTCATCCACCAATGTGATTTATGCCATCATGTTCCAGAAATGCCCCCCCCTGCTTTATATATTGGACAATCAGGGCAGTCTCTGCGCAAAAGAATAAATGCACACAAATCTGGCATCAGAAATTGCAACACTCAAAAACCAATAGGGGAACACTTCAATCTCTCTGCTCACTCCATTGATGCAGAGGCATCGTTGTCGTCGGGCTGGCAGGGCGCCGGCCCCGGGTAGAAAAGCCTGAGCCCTGAATCTATTCCGGGGCCCAGGAACCCAGAAAACTCCGGCAGAATGCATGTTCCGCTCTGCACTGCCCTGCAGGCAGGCTGCTCCTCAGCTGGGCTGGGGAGTTTTCAAATCTCCCGCTCTGAGCATGCTCCGAAAGAGCAAGTTCAGGGCAGGAGCGGCCTCCTGGCCAGCCCAACGCCAGACGCCCCTGCAGCTCTCCGGCCACGTAAGCTCGGGGACCGGGCGGGTGAATACTGGGGAGCTGGGACCGGGAAGCCTGGACGGTCTGGGGAGCTGATGGGGGACGGGCAAGCCGGGAAACCGATGGGGAACTGGGGGGTCGGGGAACGGGAGCTGGTGGTGACCGGGAGGGTCGAGGCGTTGCAGCCGGCGAGCTGGGGGCAGGGAGCTGCCGGGCAGCGGAGATCGGGGGGCCTGGAGAGTGCCCGGGCCAGAGAAGACTCGGGTTCGGGGTTTCTAATGGGGACTGGGGGTGTGTTCCCCTGGGGGGCCCAGCCAGCTCGCCTCCTGCCTGGTCCCAGCATGAAGATGGGAGCCAGGCTATGGCTGCTCGCCTCCCCTCCGAGCTTGGGGATGCAAGCAGCCCTTACTTTCTCTTCTTTCTTTCCTTTTCTTCTCCTTCCTTTTTTTCCTTCCTTTTTAAAAAAACCCAACCTTTAAAAATTAATTTTAATTAAAAACCTTTTAAAAAGGTTTTTAAAAAACCTTTCTAAAATTAAATTTCAATTCAAATTCAATTAATTAAAATAAACCCAATCAATTGTAATTACAATCATTTAAATTAAATTAATTAATTTTTAACTTTTAATTAAATAAACTGGTGGCCCTTCACTGTTTTAAAATCTGTATTTTGGTCTCTCAACCAAAAATGTTGGGAACTACTGATTTATAATGCAAAATTTTAAGTGTGTTCATTTGCTTATTCTTTCTTTCTAATGCTACTGCTATATTGGGGGGGAAAAAGAGTCCTGTGGGGTCTAGGGGTGTGGTCTAGCTGGGGATGGGGCTAACAGGGAGTGGGCTGGGGGCCAGAGCCCTGGATCTTTTTGCTATCCAGCAACGCCCCTGCATTGATGACTTGCTAATAGCTGTGTTGAAACAGATGAATAACAAATCACAGCTTCAAAGAGAAACTGCAGAACTCAACTTTATATGCAAATTTGACTCTGTTTATCCACTGTGGTTAAATCTGTTAGTCTTTAAAAGTGCCACAGGATTCTGTTTGTTTCTCTGCAATAGACTAACACGACTACCCCTTTGGAACTTGCAAGGTATTTTATGTACCTTGCATATCTCCCGTCAACTGCCACCAAAAACGGTGGTGTGTAGCCTAGGGCTAAAACTGACATAGTCAAAGTCAAATAAGACAATCCAAGCAAAAGTATCTAAGGGCACATTTCTAAAATATGTCCTCTTCAAACCACATGAAGTGAACATAAAAGCACTGAAGAAGGTTGGGGAATCATAACATGCATGGTGTGACTTTCTGTTTCACCTAATTCATGAATATTTCAAGCAACATCCCTGCTTAGAACTTACAAATGAGCTCTAATATACATTGTTTATTAACTACTAGATACTGTCATTTTCCAGATTTCCAGCCAGTGAATGCTTAGAAAGGTATGTGTGCCCACACCGTGCACACACAATCTGAAGGGGCTAATTCTGAAAGCTTTATAAGGGTATGTCTCTGCTGCATTTTAAAATCTGCAGCAGCAAGTCTCAGAGCAGGAGTCTATAGACTCAGCCATGTGTGGATCATGCCATGATGCTAAAAACAGCTCAAACTGGAGTTCAGGCTCTGAAACCCAAAAAGTATGGTGGGTTTCGAAGCCGAAGCTCTAGCAGAAGCACAAATGTCTACCTGCTGTTTTTAGTGCCAAAGCATGAGACTTGGGAGACCGAATTCATAGACCCAGGCTTGGAGACTCACTGCCACAGATTTTAAAACACAGTGTAGACATACTCAAAAAGTCCTAACAATAAAATTGCAATAAAGCATTCTGCCTGTAGCCATCGCACCTTCTTTTCTGATGCAAGGCAGGTAGCCATGCCAACATCCCTAAGAACACCTTGGAGCAGGAAGCAAGGTTGGTGATTCACCACTTCCCCTACAAATTAGTACTGAACAAGTGTCTCAGCATAGAGTAACAGTGGTCCTGTAATTTTGGGACTGTTCTCTTTTGGAAAAGATGAAAAACTGACATGTTCCAAAGGGGTAGCCATGTTAGTCTAGGTCAGCCAAACAAACAAGGGGTACATCTACACTGGCAGTTTAGGTCGACTTAACGAGGCTTAAGTCGACCTAAACAAAGCCATGTCCACACTGGGCTTTTATTAAGTTGACTTAAGGGCTTCTTTAAGTTGACTTAATAAAAGCTTAAGTTGACCTAATAACACCTGGTTATAGGTCGACTTAAGGCTTAAGTCGACTTCTTAAATCGACTTAAGCCAGTGTGGATGCCCTAGGTCGACTTATTCCATAAGTTGACCTGGGCGGGGGAACAAGGGAACCCCACATGTCTCCCTGGCAAAAGGGAGCCGCGTGTGGCTCCCTTCTGCTGGGGAGCCACGCACAGCTCCCTTCTCCCGGGGTGGAGCCCCTGCTCCTTTCTCCCCAGGACCCATGGCTTCCCGGCAAGAAGGGAGCCACGGCTCCTTTTTTGCCAGGAAGCTGCAGTCCCAGGGAGAAGGGAGCCATGTGGGGCTCCCCAGCCCGGGCTCCAGCAGTGAGGGAATCCCCACCACCCCAGCCGGGCCAGCTGGGGCAGCAGGGATTCCCTCACCGCTGGAGCCCCAGCCAGGGCAGCGGGGGAATCCCTCACTGCCGGAGCCCCAGTGGGGGATTCCCTCCTCACTGGACCCTGGCCGGGGAGCCCCGCATGGCTCCCTTCTCCCAGGAAGCTGTGCGGGGTTCCCGGGAAGAAGGGAGCCACGTGGGGCTCCCCAGCCCAGGCTGCAGTGGCGAGGGAAACCCCCGCGCCCTGGCCGGGGCTCCAGTGGCGAGGGATTCCCCCACCACCCCGGCCAGGGCTCCCG